>CM060926.1:765198021-766398021 GCA_030737875.1 Allium sativum | reverse complement strand
TATAAATAGTTTTAAAATCGTTTCAAAAGCTATTTCAACTTTCTTTTCAATTCAAATCAAAATTGAATTCTTCTTTATAAATTCGTTTTAAAATTCACTTCTATTCAATTCAAATTTCAATTCAATTTGAATTCATTTCAATTTGCTTCCAATTCAATTTGAATTCGTTTTCAATTCATTTCGAAATCGTTTTCAATTCATTTCATTTCGAAATCGTTTTCAATTCATTTCATTTCGAAATCGTTTTCAATTCAATTCATTTCGAAATCGAATAAAATCGATATAAGTATCGTTCACGTCAAAATGGCGTCAATCTAATCAACACGGCTTCATAAATTTCTATTTTCAAATATTCTATTTCAAATATTTCTTTTTCAAATATTTCTTTTTCAAAACTGGAATGAGGCCCAATCAATCACCATATAAAATTAATTATATGGATTTGCATACAACACATGTATATAATAGCATTGAAAATAATCAACCATCAACCAAAGTGCACTACACTGTATAAGCATCAAATATAGATATTCAACGCTTATAACAGCCTGTCAATCAATCGATCGACATATTTAATCAATCAGGATGAGTGAACTTCAAATTTCATCCTAACACCCGTGTGGGGTTTCAAACAATCAAACACATATTTTATTTGTGCAGTTAGGCGATGTGTAAAATTTATCGACCCAATCAACGTCATTCAAATAGGTGTACATAAACAAACCGTCTGGTTTGTAAATGAATATTTATTTATTCACATTCTCGTTAAAAATTATATTTTTAACGATAACACATTTTATTTTAACATATGAATTTCTATTCAGTTCATTCTTTAAATAAAATGCTATTTTTATTTTTCTAACTTATTTTAGAAAATTTCGGCGGCATAACGGCACGATACTAGAAACGGGACAAGGCATAGCCTTATCCCCGGTCTAGTGAAGGCCCACGCCATTCACTCATCAATCAAATCAATTTCATTTTGCAAACCACAAAATTTGGAGTAAGGGTCTAACCTAGCCTTACTCCTTCGCCTTATAACGGCGCACGTCTAATCCTAACCAATTTATCGATTCGATTTTTCACACCACAAATCACATTCAAACCAATATCGCAATCAATCACCAAACAGTCAAACAAACAAGTCCATGGTCTGTGGACGGGTGTCGGGTGCTACTAAGCACCGTCTGCATCCTAGTATATATATAACTAGAAAAATAAATTGAAAGGTGAGAAATTCTCACAGATAGCTATCCTAGCTCCACGGCTCTTCTTTTGCAGAAGTCTTCGTCGTTTCGCCTCCTTTCACTTTCTTTGCCCGTATCCTCTACATATGTAAAAATCACATTTTTACTTCGCTATTCAATATATAAAAATCGAATTTTTATTTCAAAGTAAATTCATTTTTAAAGTTCAAACCTTTTTTCTAAAAATCAGTTTTTACTTTTAAAATCAGTTTTACTTTTGTTAAAAATCAGTTTTTTTTTTTTTTTTTTTTATCTTTTTAAAATCAGTTTAAAAATCTAATAAAGTCAGTTTTTACTTTTAAAACTAAATCAGTTTAAATCCTTTTATAAAATTCAGTTTTAATAAAAAAAACAACAGTTTTTCAAATTAAAATAAACGAGTTTTCAGTTTTTTAGACTTAATTAAAAATCAGATTTTAAACACTGTAAAAATCATTTTTTAAACACTGTAAAAATCATTTTTTTAAATACTGCAAAAATCAGTTGGACTCACCGTTGAAAAAGGGGGCGTCACTGTCGTCGGGGAGCTGGAGCTGGTGGGGACCGGACTCGCGGTTGCCAAAGGGGAGCGGTGGTTGCTGGCTTGGAGAGGGCGAGGTCGGCGGCGGCGCGGCTGTCATGGGCGTGGGCGACGATTAGGGCTTCGGGGTTTGGGGAAAACGATGGAGGTTGGGGGAGAAGGGCCGATGGCGGCTGCGACAAGGGGAGGTTGGTTGCATCGACGATGGTGGCGGCGCTCCGCCTGGAGATCGACCGGAGGAGTTTCTTTCTCTTTTTTTTTTTATTTCTGTTCGATTTCTGAACTGAGAATAAGGGGGGGGCCTACGGGTTTTTAAGGGGAAGGGTTATATTTTATTTTATTTTATTTTAATTTAATTATTTAATTCAATTTAAAGTTGACTTTCCGTTTTAACTCGAAATCAAGCCCACCGACTGGCGCCCCTAGCTAATTACCCCCATTCCGAACACAATGGGATATGTATCGCAAGCTGATTCGACTGTTTGAATCAGTTTTCGTTGAATTTACATTTAAATCACTATATTGAATTTTAAACGTACATTTCAAATTACCGGGGTCACATACTAACTCTATAAATTCTATAAAAATATTTTCTAGCTTCGTATTGACGATACGGTCCTAACAAAACTAGTTTCGTCGAATTCTGAGACTGTTAGAAAAATGGCCAATTTCCAGTCGATTAAAATCAACTGAAACTGGTCAAACGCGTTTTCCTTTGCCACGCTCACATATTGATTCGAAAAATTATGAAATTTGAAACCTAGCAATAACTTGACACCACGGACCCAACAAAACTGGTTTCGTCGAAATCCGAGGTCGTTTGCAAAACGGCTATTTTTAAGGGCTTTATATATATAAAAATATATATAAATTCCACAGCGACTATTTCTAATTTTAAACTGGACATATCTTATCATTTCTAAAATGAAATCTCAGTTTGTTAACTTCGTTACAAAGATATAGTTATACAGATTCAAATATTTCTTGTTTCGTTCAATTCTGACTTATATTGAATTCTGTATATTCATTTGAAATTTGAAATCGAATTTTCGAACTACCGCGCCATTTTCAATTCCTTTTATAATTATATATAATTATTATATATTCTAACGACGACGTATATAATTATATACGTCGAATTCTATTCAGAATAAATTTATCGTCGATATTATTTAAAATAATTCATTTTAAATAATCAAAATTCGCTAAAATGGCCAAAATAAAAATTTTAAACTGGCCCAGATTTTCCGGGTTGTTACAATCTCCCCCACTTAAAACTTTTCGTCCCCGAAAAGGAACAAAGTCGAAAGTGGTTTGATCATTCAACTCTACGTTCGATCAGGCTTCCATTCTCTGACTTTTCAGTTTCTGAGAATTTCTAAAATTTCAAAAATTTGGCTAACACCCTAAATTTTTGAAAAATTTCGCCATAACCTCCCCTGCACCGGGAGCATCGGGGAATTTCAAATAGCTTCCCCGGTCCTTCAGATCTCAAAAAGAAAAAGAAAAAGCCAAGCGGCTAGCCAATAGGCTCATAAAATCATCATCACCCAAACAAACAGTAAATTATGTAGTAAACATGTACCTATTTGTCGGGCAAACAAATTTTATTCTCTGCTCTAGCCTCCTTGCTATGACCTGTTCAATGTAAGTATATGCAAACAAATGCGACCAAATTTCAATACAGTTCAATATTTGATTCAGTTAGGCTAAATGGTTCAAAATTACCAAACAAATGAACAAACAACACAAACATCAATCAATTAGTGAATTATCATTTGAAATTCATAATTTTGATACATAGTCAAGAATCAGATTTTTGATGCCAAATCACAACAATAGGCCCTATCTAATTTTGGTTCTCACACCAGTCAATAGGAAATATATAGAAATCTCACTTTCGTTACTCGAAAGTAAACACTGGCGACAGAGCCCCATCACCAGAATTATCCCCGGGCAACTAGAGTATGATTCTATATCTATCCAATATATTGAAACTTCGAATACACATTTGCAAGACGCATATGCAAAATCTTTATATATCGGATTGTCCAAATCAATATAAATAAATGATCAAATACGAATAATTGATTTAAATTTTCAAAACGAAATTTGTTTTCATTTGAAAAATATACTCTTCACACTCGTTCTAGGATACTACTGATCCTATCTCTAACGAGTCATTCTAATTGGATATTACTAATCCAACATCTGATGAATTCTTTCGTATGTTTCTAATGTGTCTTGTTCTCTAGCTTTGTAAACCAAAGCTCTGATACCAAATGTAAAATCCCGCAACTTCCCCGTAAAGGAAAGCGTCGGATAGTTCGAGAACAAGCCACAGCAGAACGCATACAGAAGAACGTTTCATTGTATATTACAACAATGCATCAGATTACAAGAATATACAGAGTATGAATAAATATTACACAGAAATATCAGAGATTTAAATTACATTTAAATACATAGCAGCGGAAAATAATACAATACACAACTAGAATGAGATATACGGATACAAAGCTTTCCGGATATCGTTCCAGCTGTAAACCAGGATCCTGTGAATATAAATCTGCAAAACCAAACTACTAGCTGCCCGTGTCAAAATAAGGGCACCCAGAGTTTAGGTTAAAACAATAAACTCCAGGTCAGTCATGTGACTGGTGTGAGAACTAAAACAGTTAATAATCTTTATTTTAAAGTTAGGTAAATCAAGGGACCACGCCGTATAACACGGAACGGGTTTCCTCCCAAGAATACCAGTGCATAAAACAGCAGCGCAATGCTAAATAAAGAAAGATGAAGCTATTATAAGACCCAGTTCCCATCACACAATGCAATCGCAAGCCGGAGGATAGGGTTTTTACCTTATAATAGCCAAGAATGCTTGATACGTTGAAAACAAATCATTTGATACTATATTAAGTGCATAGTGTATAAAACAACTTCAAATCATAAGTATCAATCATAGGCGGCATAAGCGCCCCATCCCACTATGTCACCATATATAGGTTATACAATCAAAATCGCAAAGTCACGTATTTGGAAATTGGGTTTCCATCTATGAACCGAGGCAAAAGATAGTCCTCAACCGATTCGAGACAATCTAGCCCATGTCTCAGGATCAGAGCTCGAGTGACCCTTGGATCGTCAGGGCCGGTCCACCGATGTGGATTAAAATGCCTGAACACTACGTTTCCCCGCCCTTTGGGGCGTAAATGAGCCAACTAAATGACTCCATCGGTTCGAGAACGACCGATCAATCCGAGGCGCCTCGCAACAGCAACAACCACATAAGTCAAACTCGTCAGGGCGTGTAAAACCACTGACGCCACTTTTTATCTAGAAGGAAACGCATGCCCTCCCTGAGGTCCGTCTCCCGTTTTTGGTTCATACCTGGTGTGAAACACGCGAGGTAAACGTTACACAAAGCTACGCCACAAAGGCCGTGCTTTGATCATCACCACAAGACTTTGCTTTCCAACAGAAGCCTTGATCATTTGCATCTTAGCATGCCACACAGGCAAACCATCCTATGCAACCGATATCAGTCACACAGAATGAAATCCGATGTCAGACACACAGTCCATTTACAAGTCCGTTCTGGGTCTGAACGAAACCGGAGGCACCTAGTACCTCGCATATCCATCGATCTCCAAGCACGTCTGGACGATCACTAACTGTTTCCATCTTCTTGGGTGTACAGCCCAATCAAGATCATCAGTTATCACCCAAACGACGTGAAGACCTCCGGTCTTCGACCATCGTCTTCATCTTCGACTTATCGTCGTATCAGTTATTCAGAATGGGATAAACCCGGTCTTTCCGAATAACTCGCGTATATATTATAAAAGTGTTACACAAACACAACATACGCCTCATTCCAATTCATTAGTCACTAACCGTAAATTAATCAAGAGAATAATTCCCCAAATATTAACCCCGAAGGCCGAAACCAACATCAGATCAATATCCAGAAAACCATTCTACTTAGCTAACCGACAGTTAGTTTCTAAATTTCACGTTCAAATCTAATTAAAGATTTAACTATCGCCTGGAGCAAAACTGGTGATACTCCATTCTCGATCTTTTCAATCTAATTAAAGATTCATTAAAACTCCACTTAGTTTTAATCTGTGACTGGGTTAAAGAATCAGTGTCATTTAAAACACGGTTCACGATAAACCCAAAGTCACATCCCATTAATTATCGGGTTAAAGAACAAGTGTTATTTAAAACACTGTTCACGATAAACCCAAAAATCAATATCCATTCAATTCCAATTAAATATTATTTAATTGGTACACTTCATTAAATCTAAATAAAAAGATTTAATCTTTTCTCAGCTGGGTTCAAGAACAGTGTTAGTGAAGACACCATTCACGACAAACCCAAATCACATTCATTAATTATCGGGTTAAAGAACAAGTGTTATTTAAAACACTGTTCACGATAAACCCAAAAATCAATATCAATTCAATTCCAATTAAATATTATTTAATTGGTACACTTCATTAAATCTAAATAAAAAGATTTAATCTTTTCTCAACTGGGTTCAAGAACAGTGTTAGTGAAGACACCATTCACGACAAACCCAAATCACATTCATTAATTATCGGGTTAAAGAACAAGTGTTATTTAAAACACTGTTCACGATAAACCCAAAAATCAATATCAATTCAATTCCAATTAAATATTATTTAATTGGTACACTTCATTAAATCTAAATAAAAAGATTTAATCTTTTCTCAGCTGGGTTCAAGAACAGTGTTAGTGAAGACACCATTCACGACAAACCCAAATCACATTCATTAATTATCGGGTTAAAGAACAAGTGTTATTTAAAACACTGTTCACGATAAACCCAAAAATCAATATCAATTCAATTCCAATTAAATATTATTTAATTGGTACACTTCATTAAATCTAAATAAAAAGATTTAATCATTTCTCAACTGGGTTCAAGAACAGTGTTAGTGAAGACACCATTCACGACAAACCCAAATCACATTCGATATTCAATACAAGGCGCTGAATAGAAAATATATCGGCTTATATTCAATATCAAATTCTACGACTAACAAATGTCGTATTGGAAATAACGATATAAATATATATGTCTTTCAAATTTCCATAACAACACCTGTATAATCACGAATTCCAACATCGAAATATTCCGAAGACAATTTCGATTCAAATCCACTCCAATGCAATCATTGGAAATTTTGGTTATTTTTAAAACCCTTTTTAAATTCAATTTATTTATTAAAAATAAATAGAATTATATTTCTAGTTCAAAACTAGTTCATTTCGATAAAAATCTATTTTTATCTTTTCAAATATGGAGTTTTTCATCCCAAACTTTCACAAATCATTTCTTATGATTTTACACAAATTATTACTATTTTTAATAATTTTATCAAGGCCCGTACAGTCGATTTCCAACAACGGCCATCGAACTGCACTTACAGCGACCTTTTTCGAATTTGATTTGGACGTATCTCCAAATCCAACCGTTAGATTTCAAATTTCTAACATTCATTAGAAAGCTCTTTTCGATACGAACCCAACGGTTCCGGTTTTAGGAGAATCCGACGGTCGGATCTCCCGTAATGTCTGTTTGAAATAAATGGTCGAAATTCACGAACTGCCGCGGCGCGGCGCGTTCTATTCAGACCATTATATTATATATAATATATATAATATATATTTCGTCGATTTCTATTTAAAACGAATTATATAAATAGTTTTAAAATCGTTTCAAAAGCTATTTCAACTTTCTTTTCAATTCAAATCAAAATTGAATTCTTCTTTATAAATTCGTTTTAAAATTCACTTCTATTCAATTCAAATTTCAATTCAATTTGAATTCATTTCAATTTGCTTCCAATTCAATTTGAATTCGTTTTCAATTCATTTCGAAATCGTTTTCAATTCATTTCATTTCGAAATCGTTTTCAATTCATTTCATTTCGAAATCGTTTTCAATTCAATTCATTTCGAAATCGAATAAAATCGATATAAGTATCGTTCACGTCAAAATGGCGTCAATCTAATCAACACGGCTTCATAAATTTCTATTTTCAAATATTCTATTTCAAATATTTCTTTTTCAAATATTTCTTTTTCAAAACTGGAATGAGGCCCAATCAATTACCATATAAAATTAATTATATGGATTTGCATACAACACATGTATATAATAGCATTGAAAATAATCAACCATCAACCAAAGTGCACTACACTGTATAAGCATCAAATATAGATATTCAACGCTTATAACAGCCTGTCAATCAATCGATCGACATATTTAATCAATCAGGATGAGTGAACTTCAAATTTCATCCTAACACCCGTGTGGGGTTTCAAACAATCAAACACATATTTTATTTGTGCAGTTAGGCGATGTGTAAAATTTATCGACCCAATCAACGTCATTCAAATAGGTGTACATAAACAAACCGTCTGGTTTGTAAATGAATATTTATTTATTCACATTCTCGTTAAAAATTATATTTTTAACGATAACACATTTTATTTTAACATATGAATTTCTATTCAGTTCATTCTTTAAATAAAATGCTATTTTTATTTTTCTAACTTATTTTAGAAAATTTCGGCGGCATAACGGCACGATACTAGAAACGGGACAAGGCATAGCCTTATCCCCGGTCTAGTGAAGGCCCATGCCATTCACTCATCAATCAAATCAATTTCATTTTGCAAACCACAAAATTTGGAGTAAGGGTCTAACCTAGCCTTACTCCTTCGCCTTATAACGGCGCACGTCTAATCCTAACCAATTAATCGATTCGATTTTTCACACCACAAATCACATTCAAACCAATATCGCAATCAATCACCAAACAGTCAAACAAACAAGTCCATGGTCTGTGGACGGGTGTCGGGTGCTACTAAGCACCGTCTGCATCCTAGTATATATATAACTAGAAAAATAAATTGAAATGTGAGAAATTCTCACAGATAGCTATCCTAGCTCCACGGCTCTTCTTTTGCAGAAGTCTTCGTCGTTTCGCCTCCTTTCACTTTCTTTGCCCGTATCCTCTACATATGTAAAAATCACATTTTTACTTCGCTATTCAATATATAAAAATCGAATTTTTATTTCAAAGTAAATTCATTTTTAAAGTTCAAACCTTTTTTCTAAAAATCAGTTTTTACTTTTAAAATCAGTTTTACTTTTGTTAAAAATCAGTTTTTTTTTATATCTTTTTAAAATCAGTTTAAAAATCTAATAAAGTCAGTTTTTACTTTTAAAACTAAATCAGTTTAAATCCTTTTATAAAATTCAGTTTTAATAAAAAAAACAACAGTTTTTCAAATTAAAATAAACGAGTTTTCAGTTTTTTAGACTTAATTAAAAATCAGATTTTAAACACTGTAAAAATCATTTTTTAAACACTGTAAAAATCATTTTTTTAAATACTGCAAAAATCAGTTGGACTCACCGTTGAAAAAGGGGGCGTCACTGTCGTCGGGGAGCTGGAGCTGGTGGGGATCGGACTCGCGGTTGCCAAAGGGGAGCGGTGGTTGCTGGCTTGGAGAGGGCGAGGTCGGCGGCGGCGCGGCTGTCATGGGCGTGGGCGACGATTAGGGCTTCGGGGTTTGGGGAAAACGATGGAGGTTGGGGGAGAAGGGCCGATGGCGGCTGCGACAAGGGGAGGTTGGTTGCATCGACGATGGTGGCGGCGCTCCGCCTGGAGATCGACCGGAGGAGTTTCTTTCTCTTTTTTTTTTTTATTTCTGTTCGATTTCTGAACTGAGAATAAGGGGGGGCCTACGGGTTTTTAAGGGGAAGGGTTATATTTTATTTTATTTTATTTTATTTTAATTATTTAATTCAATTTAAAGTTGACTTTCCGTTTTAACTCGAAATCAAGCCCACCGACTGGCGCCCCTAGCTAATTACCCCCATTCCGAACACAATGGGATATGTATCGCAAGCTGATTCGACTGTTTGAATCAGTTTTCGTTGAATTTACATTTAAATCACTATATTGAATTTTAAACGTACATTTCAAATTACCGGGGTCACATACTAACTCTATAAATTCTATAAAAATATTTTCTAGCTTCGTATTGACGATACGGTCCTAACAAAACTAGTTTCGTCGAATTCTGAGACTGTTAGAAAAATGGCCAATTTCCAGTCGATTAAAATCAACTAAAACTGGTCAAACGCGTTTTCCTTTGCCACGCTCACATATTGATTCGAAAAATTATGAAATTTGAAACCTAGCAATAACTTGACACCACGGACCCAACAAAACTGGTTTCGTCGAAATCCGAGGTCGTTTGCAAAACGGCTATTTTTAAGGGCTTTATATATATAAAAATATATATAAATTCCACAGCGACTATTTCTAATTTTAAACTGGACATATCTTATCATTTCTAAAATGAAATCTCAGTTTGTTAACTTCGTTACAAAGATATAGTTATACAGATTCAAATATTTCTTGTTTCGTTCAATTCTGACTTATATTGAATTCTGTATATTCATTTGAAATTTGAAATCGAATTTTCGAACTACCGCGCCATTTTCAATTCCTTTTATAATTATATATAATTATTATATATTCTAACGACGACGTATATAATTATATACGTCGAATTCTATTCAGAATAAATTTATCGTCGATATTATTTAAAATAATTCATTTTAAATAATCAAAATTCGCTAAAATGGCCAAAATAAAAATTTTAAACTGGCCCAGATTTTCCGGGTTGTTACAAGGTATCCAGAAATCAAATTCTTACACATATCAGGTACATAAAATACATTGACTAAAGTAAGAACTTTCCCACAGGTGAATGTCAATTCAATAGTGCCTTTTCCCAGAACTTTGCTTGCAACTTTGTTTGCACCAGGTACTTCACTGGATTCTCCATTATTCTCATAGTAAGTCTTGAACTGAAACACCCCACCTCCGTTAATTTCACTCACAAAGGGAATGCCTTAACTTCAATGGAGCATTATAGGTAAAAGACATAGATAATTTACAAGACAGAAATATAAGCAGCGGAAAACAACATTTATTTCATACGTGGTTCATAACAAAAGTATTACAACAAACTGTCTCAAAGCAACTTCCAAATCATTACATCCAAATATCTGTCTTGCTTAAAACATAAAGAAGCATAAACATAAATAAAACTGCACAAATCCCCAAGTCTAGTGTGTCCAAAGCCATATCCAAAGATAATGGATTCCAAGCCGTACATCACAGAGTCTTCAAGCTTGGAGAGATGAACGATCCAAATTAAGCTGGGTTATTCCCTCCCTGGCTACCTGAGGGGGCGGCGGAAGAAAAGAAGACAAAAGAAAAATGGGTCAGACATAAGTCTGAGTAAGTCCAGTGACTTTTTAGTGTGTGAATAAGGAAAAGGTCATGATAGGAATAAACTGAAAATAGGACAGTACCAAAACAGCAAACTAACATAAAACTATATAAGGCAGGGTAAACCGAATATACATCGCACCCATGTCTAACTCTCTGCACCTACTTATACTTGTCCAACTAGCACCACGTGTCCATGGTGAAATGATCCCCTTATATCGATCAGCTCCTACTCGCATGCATTTATCACGTGTGTCATTCGGCCCCCGCTTGACTGTAGATACCTGTGCTGGTCCCACCACGGGGTGTATCAAATCCTATGGTGGCAACCCGACACGATTCAAGATGCACAGTGTATGACTACTGATGCCCAGTGCCTGCTTTTTCCACTCCGGAGTACGTGCACGCCCGTACTCCGTCAGAACCTACACTGACGCCCCACCCGCTGACGTTTTGACAGCATACAATTCAGCCCAGTAATCGTGCCCCACCCTGCCTAGTTCAGGGTTCCATGATACATCTACGTGGGTTACTGCTGAAATGTGTCCTCGTTACGAGGGTTTTCTAGCCAACATGTTAGATGGTTAAGTGTACTAACCCCACCCATCAGTTTAGTTAACATGTTGAATTGGTTTAGTGTTTCCTTAATTGACTTAAACCTACCAATCTTGACTTAGCTTTATTAAAGCACCAACCACTCACATTAGACTGGTATTGTTGTGGTCACTGGATGTGCTGGTCAGTTCCGGGCAGTTTTATACCACAACTCAGTCTAACCTTGGGTCCTTTTTGGGCTTAATGCACTAACCACCCACATTAGACAAGTATTGTTGTGGTCACTGGATGTGCCAGTCGGTTCCGGGCAGTTTTACACCACAACTCAGTCTAACCTCGGGTTAGGCATATTCGTCTTTTTTAAATTTAGATATTTATCCTTTTATGGTTAAATGCAAATTTGTCAACAATTTATTGTCATGGCCCCCTTTCCTTCTAAATCAAATTCATAATTTTTTGGTATGTAAATTATACCATTTCAATGCCATACCATTTACATGGTAATGAGCCAAATATGTCAATTACATGTAGTTTCATGTTTTTCCCCCAACGTTACCCTCGTTGTACGTTCACAAAGTTTCATAGAATGTTAGGCTCGACATTTTAGCCTAACTTATAAACTAAAAGGGGAAAAAGAGGAACTTGCAACATTCCAACATCATACAAAAATATGGATCTCACTACAGATGTGTCACATGAACTTGGCATAATATACTTTTAATTATGAACTTGCAAACTAGACCTATGCAACATGAATCATAAAATAATAGTTTTACATAGAACTACCAAAACTTAATTAGCCATGTAGTGGTGAACTTGCATAGGGGTTGAATCATGCTAACATAGATCTACCATAGAGGCATATAGATCTAACATATAAAGTGTAGGTCTAAACATATAGGTTTACATAATCATGTTTTTAACCTATAAACTTGCATTTATTCATAACATGATAACATCATCTAACTTGCATAAACATGGCATAATTTCCAAATTGACATACAACATATAGATGTCATCACCATATTATGCGAGGTCGTAGATCTAAACAATGTATGCATAATGGATCTAAACAGTTAGGCAAAAATGACATGACTTAGCCTAAAACTTGTATGTATCATAATATCACCAAACTTACATATCATAATTTCATTCCCAAATTCCTATAAAACATCATAGGTTTATTCACTAATTTCCACATAACATGATAGGTTCAATAGACCACAATAGTTCATAGGCATATATGATAGAATAGACATGAATAAACATGAATCGGCCTCACATACAACTTGATACAATTCTATTTTACAATTCATTACAAACCATATCTTTAATTTATTCACATCTGAAAGATAACTACACTTACAACCAAAAAGGAATTCTTGGAGTTCTGGGATCTGTATTCTGAAACTGAATTGCTCGCCTTTGATGTAAATCGTTGAATTCTCTTAGTTGAATTAGATTAGATTTGATTTGATTTTGATGTAGCTTCTATCTTGCCTTTGAGTTGAAAGAGATGACGTCTATTCTAGGTTCACCATTAACGGCATGGCGACTCTTGGAATGAATTAGTGTGATTTTAGTTTGAGATTTGGGTTGCTTATATAGAGTTTTAATTAATTTAGAGCCGTCAGATTAACCCTAGAAGCAATCAAGACCATCCAGTCAAGATAGAACAGCCAAATCAGCCTTAATGACTCAGCAGGGAGTCAGAACACACCAGTTTTCAGATCTGCCCAAGGGGGTAGGTCGACCCCCAGGTCGACCCCTAGGTCGACCTGTATGGGGGGAGGTCGACCCCCTGGTCGACCTCCTGGTCGATCTGGCCTTGGGCGGTAGTTTCCCGCCCAGCCCGCTTCTACATTAGTTTATGAAATTTGAATTTCTGAACTATTTATTTAAATTTTGAATCTTCTGAAGGTCATAACTCCTTCATATGGATTCCGATTTACGCAAAATCAGACTCTAACTCAAGCAGAATTCTGAGATGAACGCAATGGTGTAACCCGTTTCCCTTAATTCTTACATTTGAAATTAATTATTATTTAATTCGTAACTTTAATGTTTATAGAAAATACGGGGTGTTACATTCTCCCCTCCTTAACGGATTTCGTCCCCGAAATCTTCAAGTCAAGAAGAACGTATATCCTACCATCCAATCGTCCATTTACTCATCCATCAAATACAGGCGTCCATTATCCTTAAAAGACTTCTAGTGCTTCATGATCATATGCATGGTGTGTGTACATGTCCTTATCTAATGCCAAGATCAGGCGGTCCACTGATTCTGTTGACCTCCTTAATGCAATTCATGTCGGTGTCATGCATCCATTATGTATGCAATCTTCCCTAATCATAATTCTACATGAGTGCACAATCATTCATACAAATGCAACATCCATATGATAATACATCAAGCTTCAATCATATTCAAGTACATATATGCATATGCAATATGAAAGTGACTGAGCCGATCTAATACCTAATGTATGTGTATATGCATCCACGAGAAACCACTAGCGATCACTTGCAACCACTTGCAACCATTAACCATAACATGTTTCAAATACATGTATATATCCATTGGTTTCTACCTAAGGATCGAGAACAACACTGAGGAAAAATAATAAAAAGATAGATACGAGCATGAACAAATTTAAGGAAAAAGATATCAAAGATGTACCCTCAAAAAGAAAAGGGTAGGGTGCGCGTATCTTGGCCTCGGTTTCCCAAGTCGCGTCTTCCTCAGCGTCACCCCATTGAACTTTTACAAGTTTGACTTCGCGGTTGCGTAGCTTTTTGACTTCTGTACCCAAGATATGAGTTGGAACTCTTCTCAAAGTCGCCTCTCGTTCTACTTCCACATCCTCTAATATGCTTGGTTCCACCACTTCCGTAGACTCATGTAGGCACTTTCGTAAGTGAGAAACGTGAAAGACATTATGAACTCCAGCCAATCTTTCGGGCAGCTCTACTCTGTAAGCCATCTTCCCAATCCTTTCAATGATAGGAAACGGCCCTACAAATCTTGGTGCCAACTATCCTGCGGATCTGAAGCGAACAATGTTCCTCAAAGGAGATACTTTAAGGAAAACCCTGTCCCCAACCTCAAACTCAAGGTCGGTCCTTCTTTTGTCTGCGTAGGATTTCTGTCTATCTTGGGCAGTCTTCATTCTTCTTCGTATCAAGTCCACTTTCTATGAAGTTTCTCTAATCATATCTAGTCCAAGTATGAGCTTATCTGTAGACTCCCACCAACAAGTTGGTGATTGGCACGGTCTTCCATATAAAGCTTCGAATGGTGCCACGCCTATAGTGGCTTGGTAGCTATTGTTGTAGGCAAACTCCACCAAAGGAAGATGATCCTCCCATGTTCCTCTGAAGTCAAGAATGCATAATCTCAAGAGGTCTTCTAACACTCTGTTCACCCTTTCTGTCTGACCATCGGTTTGGGGGTGATAGGCCGTGCTTAAGCATAGCTGTGTGCCTACAGCCTCTTGCAAGCTCTTCCAAAACTCGCTCGTAAAGATAGGATCTCCGTCGCTAACAAAGCTGGAGGGTATCCCATGGGGTCAAACTATATATTTAAGGTAAATGGATGCTAAAGATGAGGAAGTCCTCCTACTTTTAACGGGTACAAAGTGAGCGCTTTTTGTGAGCCTGTCCACTATTACCCAAATACTGGTATTGCACCTTCTTGATCTAGGAAGCCCATCAATAAAGTCCATTGAAATGCTATCCCATTTCCACTGCGGGACTTCTAGAGGATGAAGCAAACCACCAGGCTTCTTCTGCTCCGCCTTGACTTGCTGGCATACTAAGCACTTCGAGACGAATTCAGCTACATCCATCTTCATGCCATCCCAAAAGAAAACCCTTTTTACGTCTCTATACATCTTGTCTCCACTGGGGTGTATGGTCAACTTGGAATGGTGCGCCTCTTCGAGAACCTTCTTTACCAAATCCCTTGCTTGTGGGACGCATAGCCTTCCATCCCGCCTCAACCATCCCTTATCATCGATGGAGTATCAATTGAGGTGACTAGAAATCTCACCCCTACTCAGCTTATATATCACATCAACTAGTTGAGGGTCTTCACGTTGTGTGGTCCCTATTGAGTCCAAAAGAGTAGGTCGCACCTCTAGCAATGCTAACAAACCAGTCACATGATCGACAGAGGGTCTAAAATTAAAGTTGGCTATGTACTCCAAGCTTTGCCTTTCTACAAAGAGAGGGCTTAAGGTCAGCTTCTTTCTACTCAAGGCATCTGCTACTACATTGCCCTTGCCAGGAGTATAGGAAATCTCAAAATCATATGAGGCAAGAAACTCCATCCATCTTTGCTACCTCAGATTGAGATCTTTCTGCGAGAAAAGGTACTTCAATGATTTATGGTCAGTATTCAATACAATTTTTTCACCTAGGAGATAATGGCGCCAAGACTTAAGCGCAAAGACGATGGCAGCCAATTCTAGGTCGTATGTTGGGTAGTTTTTCTCGTGTACTTTCAACTGTCTTCCACCATAAGCTACTATCTTCCCTTCTTGCACCAAGACAACGCCTAGTCCCATACCGCATGCATCCGTATATACGGTAAACATTTTGCTTCCATTAGGCAATGTCAGAACTGGGGCTGTTGTCAGAGCCCTTTTCAAGCGTTGGAAAGCAATATCGCAATCCAAGTCCCAAGTGAAAGTTAAGTTCTTCTTTGTCAACCTTGTAAGTGGAGCTGAGATTTTCGCAAAATCGTTGATGAACTTTCGATAAAAGCCTGCTAGCCCGAGAAAGCTTCGGACTTCGGTTGCATCCCGTGGGAACTTCCAATCTTGCACCGCAACTACTTTTGCGGGGAACACAGCTAATCCCTCTTTGGACACCACATGTCCAAGAAACCTTACTTCTCTCCAGAAATGGCATTTGGAGAATTTGGCTTTTAACTGATGTGCACGAAGAGTATCCATGACTTCCTTTCAATGCTGAGCATGCTCTTCCTCACTTTTTGAGAAAATCAAAATGTCATCTATGAAGACCACCACAAATTTATTGAGGAACTCCCTGAACACCCTGCTCATCAAATCCACGAAGTAAGCGGGTGCTTTGTCAGGCCAAAAGGCATGACAAGCCACGTGAAGAAACCATCCGGAGTTCTAAACGCAGTCTTGTCAATGCTGTCTTCAGCCACTCTCAGCTGATGAAACCTGGTAGCTAAATCTAGTTAGGAGAAAACCGATGCACCTACAAGCTGATCGAACAAGTCATCCATTCTTGGAAGTGGGTGCCTATTCTTCTTGGTCAGCTTGTTTAGCTCCCTATAATCAACGCATAGGCGAAGCGAACCATCCGCTTTAGTTGCAAACACGACTGGAGCACCCCATTCAGAAATACTCCGCCTTATAAACTCCTTCTCAAGCAACTCTTTAACTTGCTTGCTGAGTTCTTTCCTCTCCCTTGGAGCCATGTATCTAACGGGTAAAGCGACGGGTTTTGCATTATCAACGAGATATATGCGGAAGTCTATCTCCCGCTTCGGAGGTAACCATTTAACCTCTTCAAAGACATCCGAGTATTCATGGACTACTCTAACAGACTGCAAATCCTCAATAGACACGTCAAGAGATTCTAGATAGCTAAGCATAACAGAGTTCATGGGATTACAAGAAATTTCGAGAGTGTTACCGAGGCGAGTCATGAGTCTAACCACTCTCCTTTCACAATCTAGGATGGCACCATTACTGGATAGCCAATCCATGCCTAGAATCAACTCATAGCCCGTGAAGCCCAAAACATAGGCATTGCATCTAAACCCCACACTTAGTATAGAAATTTCCAAATCCAAACAAATCATCGAGTGCGACTTCTAGTCACCTCAATTGATATAGGTGACACCAGTCTAGTTAAGGTGTCTAGGTGCAGAGATTCAACTAAAGCAGTAGATATAAAAGAGTGCGATGTGCCAGAATCAAAGAGTGTACGGACATGATGATCAAAAAGATAAACTAAACTCTCGACAGAAACATTTCTACCTCATTCTTGCGGAGGTGCCATGAGAGCGTGAACCTGTCCTCCCGAAGTAGATTCAGCTTTCTGCCCTTGCCCTTGCTTTCTTAGGCAGTCCCTAGCCATGTGTCCTGCCTCGCCGCAATGGAAACAGCCACCCATCTTCTTTTTCTTCTTCTTGCATCCCTTAACCAGATGTCCAGGAATGCCACAAAAATTACACTTCCTCTTGTCACAGGTTTTGTTGTTCTTCCCACCCTTCTTGGAATCTGTCTTCTTACTTTGTGATCCTTCCCCTTTCTTATCTTGAGATTCTTCAACCTTTGTCTCCTTCTTGCCAACCTTATCTTCTTCATGTAACAGTGCCATGTCCACCAGTCTCTCATAAGTTGCACCCATATGTATATGGGACATAGCTACACTGTGCAGTGGCTCATTCAATCCTTTAACAAAGAGGAGAGCCTTCTTATGTGGAGTGTTCACTAACTCCAATCTGAACCTAGCCAGTTGACTGAATTGGTTAACGTATTCCTTGACCGACATACTTCCCTGTTTGAGAGCTAAGAATTTCTCCATCTGTAGGCTTCGTTCAGCTTATGAGAGGAATTTCATTTCAAACCTCATTCTAAAATCCATCCAAGTTTCAATTGGTCTTTCAGCGTTAGTGACTTCCTACCAATAGGAAGCTTCGTCTTTGAGCAACCATACCGCCAACTGTATCTTCTTCCTATCATCCACTTCGAAGATATCAAACAAATCCTCAGTTTCTTTGAGCCAATTTCTTGCTTCCACTAAGGATTCATTTACATTGAAGTTCTTTCCACCCATGGCTCGAAAGTCCCTACATATTTTTGAGAAAGAATTTGCATGAGGAGGAGGAGGAACCGCTGCAGCTGGGGGAGGAGGGATGTCTGCTGGGCCTGCGTCGTTGGCCCTAGCCTCTAAGTACCTCTTGAACCAGCCAGGTATCGGTACACCCTCTGGAAGGTTAAGATTCCCAGACATGCTGAAACGAAAAAGGAAAGGTTCAAAACAAAGGATAGAAAGATAGTGCATATGGCTTGGGGGGGGGGATTATGCCTTTTAAAGTAAAATAATACTTTTACTTCAAAAATGCTTCTTTATACTTCTTTTTTAAAATAGTTTTTAAAAACTTTTATCCGATCTAGTAAACCTTTGCTCTGATACTAAGTGAAACACCCCACCTCCGTTAAGGTCACTCACAAAGGGAATGCCTTAACTTTGATGGAGCATTATAAGTAAAAGACACAGATAATTTACAAGACAGAAATATAAACGGTGGAAAACAACATTTATTTCATACGTGGTTCATAACAAAAGCATTACAGCAAACTGTCTCAAAGCAACTTCCAAATCATTACATCAAAATATTTGTCTTGCTTAAAACATAAAGAAGCATAAAACATAAATAAAACTGCATAAATCCCCAAGCCTAGTGTGTCCAAATCCATAGCCAAAGATAATGGATTCCAAGTCGTATATCACAGAGTCTTCAAGCTTGGAGAGATGAACGGTCCAAATTAAGCTGGGTTATTCCCTCCCTGGCTACCTGAGGGGGGGAACGGAAGAAAAGAAGACGAAAGAAAAATGGGTCAGACATAAGTCTGAGTAAGTCCAGTGACTTTTCAGTGTGTGAATAAGGAAAAGATCATGATAGGAATAAACTGAAAATAGGACGGTACCAAAGCAGCAAACTAACATAAAACTATATAAGGCAGGATAAACCGAATATACATCGCACCCATGTCTAACTCTCTGCACCTACTTATACTTGTCCAACTAGCACCACGTGTTCATGGTGAAATGATCCCCTAATATCGATTGGCTCCTACTCGCATGCATTTATCACGTGTGTCATTCGGCCCCCGCTTGACTGTAGATACCTGTGCTGGTCCCACCACGGGGTGTATCAAATCCTATGGTGGCAACCCGACACGATTCAAGATGCACAGTGTATGACTACTGATGCCCAGTGCTTGCTTTTTCCACTCCGGAGTACGTGCACGCCCGTACACCGTCGGAACCTACACTGACGCACCACCCACCGACGTTTTGACCGCTTACAATTCAGCCCAGTAATCGTGCCCCACCCTGCCTAGTTCAGGGTTTCATGATACATCTATGTGGGTTACTGTTGAAATGGGTCCCCGTTACTAGGGTTTTCTAGCCAACATGTTAAATTGGTTAAGTGTCCTAACCCTACCCATCAGTTTAGTTAACATGTTGAATTGGTTAAGTGTTTCCTAAATTGACTTAACCCTACCAATCTTGACTTAGCTTTATTAAAGCACCAACCACTCACATTAGACAGGTATTGTTGTGGTTACTGGATGTGCCAGTCGGTTCCGGGCAGTTTTACACCACAACTCAGTCAAACCTCGGGTCCTTTTTGGGCTCAATGCACTAACCACCCACATTAAACTGGTATTATTGTGGTCATTGGATGTGCCGGTCGGTTCCGGGCAGTTTTACACCATAACTCAGTATAACCTCGGGTTAGGCATATTCGTCTTTTGTAAATTTAGATATTTATCCTTTTATGTTTATATGCAAATTTATCAATAATTTATTGTCATGGCCCCCTTTCCTTCTAAATCAAATTCATAATTTTTTGGTATGTAAATTATACCATTTCAATGCCATACCATTTACATGGTTATGAGCCAAATATGTCAATTACATGTAGTTTCATGTTTTCCCCCAATGTTACCCCCGTTGTATGTTCGCAAAGTTTCATAGAATGTTAGGCTCGACATTTTAGCCTAACTTATAAACTAAAAGGGGAAAAAGAGGAACTTGCAACATTCCAACATCATACAAAAATATGGATCTCACTACAGATGTGTCACATGAACTTGGCATAATATACTTTTAATTATGAACTTGAAAACTAGGCCTATGCAACATGAATCATAAAATAATAGTTTTACATAGAACTACCCAAACTTAATTAGCCATGTAGTGGTGAACTTGCATAGGGGTTGAATCATGCTAACATAGATCTACCATAGAGGCATATAGATCTAACATATAAAGTGTAGGTCTAAACATATAGGTTTACATAATCATGTTTTTAACCTATAAACTTGCTTGTATTCATAACACGATAGCATCACCTAACTTGCATAAACATGGCATAATTTCCAAATTGACATACAACATATATATGTCATCACCAAATTATACAAGGTCGTAGATCTAAACATGTATGCATAATGGATCTAAATAGTTAGGCATAAACGACATGACTTAGCCTAAAACTTGTATGTATTATAATATAACCAAACTTACATATCATAATTTCATTCCCAAATTCCTATACAACATCACAGGTTCATTCACCAATTTCCACATAATATGATAGGTTCAATAGACCACAATAGTTTATAGGCATATATGATAGAATAGACATGAATAAACATGAATCCTCCTCACATACAACTTGATACAATTCTATTTTACAATTCATTTCAAACCATGTCTTTAATTTATTCACATCTGAAAGATAACTACACTTACAACCAAAAATGAATTATTGGGTTCTGGGATCTGTATTCTGAAACTGAATTGCTCGCCTTTGATGTAGATCGTTGAATTCTCTTAGTTGAATTAGATTAGATTTGATTTTGATGTAGCTTCTATCTTGCCTTTGAGTTGAAAGAGATGACGGTTATTCTAGGTTCACCATTGACGGCATGGCGGCTCTTGGAATGAATTAGTGTGATTTTAGGTTGAGAGTTAGGTTGCTTGTATAGAGTTTTAATTAATTTAGAGTCGTCAGATTAACCCTAAAAGCAATCAAGACCATCCAGTCAAGATAGAACAGCCAAATAAGCCCTAATGACTCAGCAGGGAGTCAGAACACATCAGTTTTCAGATCTGCCCGAGGGGGTAGGTCGACCCCTAGGTCGACCTGTATGGGGGGAGGCGACCTCTTGGCCAACCTGGCCTTGGGCGGGTAGTTTCCCGGCCAACCCGCTTCTACTTCAGATTTTGAATTTCTGAACTATGTTCTGAACTGTTTATTTGAATTCTGAATCTTCTGAAGGTCATAACTCCTTCATACAGATTCCGATTTACGCAAACTCGGACTCTATCTCAAGAAGAATTCCGAGATGAACGCAATGGCCTAACCCGTTTCCCTTAATTCTTACACTTGAAATTAATTATTCTTTAATTCGTAACTTCAATGTTTACTGAAAATATGGGGTGTTACATGAACAGATTACGGTCTTTGCAAATATGAATAGTTGCTCCAGTATAGAGCCACCAAACATTATCAATGCCACTAACGGAGTTCGCCTCTTGTACGACAGCCACAAGCTTTTCTTCTACCACATTCTCTTTTTGTTGTTTCTTCTGAAGATGACAGTCTCGGGCATAGACGTCGGGTTTGTGACAATAGTAACAGTCACCCTTCTTCTTGTTCTTGGAATTATTACCTTTCTTTTTAAACCGTATCTCATTCTTAGGCTTCAATTTATCGTTAATTTCAACATTATTAGCCTTAGATTGAGACTTAGTTTGCGGATTATCATCTAGTTTGCATTTACGAGAGTCCTCTTCAATACGAAGATGACGCTATAAACCGTCTAAATCATAATCTGTTTCCGCATGTTTTAATTTTTTCTTATAATCATTCTAAGAATTCGGGAGTCTCGAAATAATAACTTCAACAACAAATGGTTCAGGGAGATCAATACTAGCATCCTTAAGTTGATTTACCAACAGTAAAATTTCACTTACTTGTCAAATCATGGACTTGTTGGTGACCATTTTGAAATCCATAAAATTGGATATAAGAAATTTTTTATTACTTGCCTCAGAGATGCGATATTTGCTTTCTAGCGCAGTCCAGAGTGCCTTTGCGGTGTCCAAGGTCCTGTGAGCATTGTATATCAGAGTAGACAGTGCATTCAGAATATGGCCTCTGCGTAGAAAATCTTCCTCTTTGTGCTTTGCCCTTTTAGCTTTTAGTTCCACACTATCCTTATCAGTTTGCTCCGGTGTTTTCTCCAATCCATCTTTGAGAATATGAAATAATTTGACCGTGATTAGGAAAATTTTCATGGTCTCTTGCCAACGAGTGAAGTTCTCTCCATCAAATCGCTCTAATTTCGTCAAATGTTGATTCATCACTTGCAATGCGCTCAAACCTTCCATGGTTAAAGATATTGTCTAAAAAAATTTGTTGGGGATTTCGTGGTTTGAGACGCTAATGGAGGAGAATTATTGCCGTACTTCTGACTTCAAGGATTTGCGGAGCAGATTCTTTCAGATAATAGTTCAACCCACCAGGTACAAACGGGTTAACGAACTATTGACTTTAGGATTCAATGAAGCCTTGAAACAGCGTAATCGGATTCAAAATTTGTACGATTTTGACCCAACCAAGAACACTCTTAAATTTGGTTTTTGATGATGCAAGTAGAGAACAAGAACGAAGAGAAGAAGAGAATAAATCTATAATGCTTTCTGGATTTTGCAATACCTCTAAGGCGTTACAGGTACGGCAGCGTTAGAAATGCTTTAATGGTGTTGCGGATCAGTGGAGGAAGAAGAAGATGTAATTTTTGAGTACTTTGCAACAGTTCTGGGCATGGATACTTATAGACAGCGAAGTGTGATGTCCATTTGCAACAGTCACATCTGTTGCTATTCAGAAAACATCGCGCCCATTCATTTGAAGCCATGTCTCTTTGTCCGCAACGTTCTGAAAGCGTTGCGATTCAAATGCGGGCGTCAATCGGTTGACCGCTTGATTTTCACCGGTCGACCGTTTTTAACCAGAGTCTAAAACAGTCGACTGGTTGAAATTTAACCTGTCAACCGGTTGGTTTCCACGGCCCAATGGATCACGAGACCCAAAGAGCCCCAAGGCCCATCTTTTGACATTTTAAATATTATTATCTATGCCAAGTTCATACACAAGGCCCATTTCCTTATAGCTCCTTCTCTTCTTTCTTTTGATATCATATATCAAGCTTTTACCTATATAGAGACAAACTCCTCTATATTCTACAATGTGGTACTAATCCCTATACCTTATCTTCTTCCATTCTTGCTTCCCTCTTCAAAAAACAAACCCATATCCCAAAACTAATTTTGAAAATTTACAACAAGGCAAGATGATTGCTCCAGCTCCGACCATGGCAGTAACATTATGTAAAGCGGAGTACCACTAATTCACATTAAGTGATGAAGTGATAAATTCTCATACATTCTACAAAAAGTTCGAGAAAGATTTACTATCAGAAGACTGGGGTCTTCCAAATGTTATTGATTACATATTATAATGTGAGCACTAAATAGGGTACATGGATAGACTGTAGATGATGTGAGGTTGTGGAGGGAGGTTGCCGAAGTAGCATTGTTTGTCATGTTGATTTGGTTTGAGATGATGGTGAATGTGTAGGTTCAGTTAGTGTTTGGTTGGTAATAAATGGAGATGATTGTTGAAGTCGTTGGTATAAAGGAAATAACGGTTGCGGGCTAGTTTGATAGCAGTTTTGGTTTGGAATTGTTTGTTCTATTGAAGTTTCTGGTGATGATGATGGTGGATTTTGGTAGTGGATTACAGAGGTTATTGTGGGCTAGGGATGGTCGCGGGTTTTGGTTTGAAATGAGGCCAATTAAAACTGATTTGATGTCTTGAGGAATGGTGATGTAAGAGGTTGGTGAATTAGCAATAAAGATAAAGTTCATGTTGGCGGCTAACAGTAATCTACAGGTGATGTTAATACTCATTTTATATAGTTATTTTCAGTTTTGCCTACTTTTTTGTGTCTTAAATCAAAACATTTGCCATAGGGTCTTCCAAAACCGTTATGCTATTGCAATTCCAATGTAACAGTAATTTCTTAAACCATATTTTTTTTAATGTTTTTGACCGAAGTCAAACGATCGTCTACGACTGATTATTGTCAACAGAGCTTCATCTGTATATAATGATCATGTAGGATCAAATAGTTAGATATCAAGCATATAATCTTACTTCGTCACGTCTCAAGATTATATCACTTCTTAGTAAACTTTTATCATCTTTGAGACATGTACTGATCGGCTACATAAACCCCAAATCAAATCCCCTGTACCCAAAATCCTTTGTCCCTCTGTATCCAACCAATCAGGACATCTCATTGATTTCCACCTTTTTGAAGTTAAATCATCTTTCTCTGACTTAATTGCAAAAAGGTGGAAATAAGGGATTCTGATTGGTTGGGTACTGGGGAATAGAGAAATGGATGAGGCTGAAATGATATATCCTGATACTTTTTTATCGAAATCTATGGTAAACAATTTTTTGTTTTGTGTTTAAAATGTATGTCAAATGATGTTGGAGAGAAAAAGGTTTTTCAAATCCTTGTCATTTGGACAAATTTCTAATTGAATGCCAATTTTCTTTCTCCTTTCTCATTTTTGCATCTCTTTCACAGTAACTTTCAATGTCAATCTAATGTCCAGTTTAAAACATGTATATTGAATTTACATGTAGTCCAATTGGAGAAACCAGAAAAAGTGAGGAGATGCATCAGTTATACGATGTTGAAATTCAAAGAAATGAGAGAAGAAAATGGATCCATTTATTTGTAGGTGTTCAAGCTATTATATTTTATGTTGCTATCAATGAGTAAGTTTCTAGTTTTTCAAGTCTTTTACATGCATATATATCAGTGCATCGATAAAAATTTCATGCTAAAGAATCCAGACATAATCAAACTTTCTTTGACGATGAATCAAGAAATAGAATGATGGAGACCAAAGAATTATTCAACTGGATCCTAAACCAGTCATTTTTCGATATTTGCATATGTAATCTGCTTACATTACGTCAATTCGTTGTTACTCTCTGAACATTAATATTTTTCACTGGAGCAGAAAACGTCTTTCACGTTTTTCTTGAATAAATTTGATATCTTGAAAAAAATAGTTCAAAAGGTGAGTCTTCTTCAACTTAGTATCCTGTATCATTTTCTGAATCTAAAGATTACCTGGTTCCTTTTGAGCTACTTGTATATTTTAACAGGTTCCTTTAACTGTATGAAAGTGGTTCAATGATTATAAGGTTGTGGCAACTCGCAAGCAGGAGGTGGAAACTGCATATGAGTATGATTCTTCCTCCCCTCATTTTTTCTTTCTTTTTTCTACAAATATAATTAAAAATAAATTTAAAAAATGCAGGAGGTGAAAGGCCTTTCTTTTTTTAATGTTATACTCAGTTAGTTTTGCATTAGTCTTGAATTTATCATCTTACAAGATGTTAGAAGTGAGGTAGTTTTTGTTACTTGTGTATTTGTTTGTGGCTTGCTGGGCTTCATCTGCAATAGCAATGGAGAAATGAGATAGTATTTGTTACCTATGTATCACAAAGTTTGTATTGATTATGTAAGGCCTAAGATGTTAGCAATGGATCCTTGTATCGTATCTATGGCCAAAAAATGGTTGTTATTATTATTATTATTATTTATCATGGAGTATGTTATTTGTTATTTCTTGTAAACATGTGACAATATGTATGAAAAGAAATAAATGTGTGACAATATAAATGATGTGAATATATAATTTGTATTAGTTTTTGACTATTACAAGCATAATTATATATATAGCTAATTTTCAAAAAATATATGTATATATATAACATCAATGATTTTTTTAGTTGCTTTTTTTAACAAAGAGAAAAATATGTTGCAATAGAAATCTATTACAACCGTCAATGTCTGTTCTAGCAAAGACATGTTACAACGGGCCATGCCCGTTGTAAAATATGTTATTTTACAATGTTTATTGCCCGTTGTAAAATATGGACTTATTACAGCGTTGCCTAATACAACGGGCGCATGCCCATTGTGAAAACCATATTTTAACGGGCATTGCCCATTGTAAAAGAGCTGTTTTGTTGTAATATATCGAATTTTGCAACCAAATATATGCATATGCACTATGTACTTAATGAGTCACGACCGTAAAATATGTATGCATAATGATTCTAAATCAGATCCTTCTATGAGTATGCATTTCATTTTGAAAACATCATTGAAAACATAATGTAAATACCCTAAAATGTACTAGCAGTTCTACATGAATGCAGATGTTTGAAAACATTTTTCGACTATGAATAGAAGTGTGAAGCAACCAATTTTGCATTCAAACCCTAACATCCAATACATCAATTCATCTAAATTATTTCTTACTAATTTCTCCTGTTGGAAAAAGCAAATTAAATTGGAGAATTCAACGTTCTTACCACTTATAAATTTTCCCATTCACGTCCTACACTGAAATTTTACCTCAATTTCCTAAAATACTCTGAAGATTTCCACGTGTAAGCACTAAAGGAGGCTTTGAAACAAGCTCTAAAATGTAAAACGAGTTAAATAATAACTCGCGAGCATTATTGACAAGGCATGGAAACAACGTTCCCAAAGCTAAAAAAAATCCTTATTATCATTAACGTTTTCAGCGCATCATCGCCCCTATTACACCACTAAAACGCATAAACAAATCATCCATAAATCTTCCTTACGCTTTCCATGTGACCATAGAATCAAAATTTCCTATAAAATAGATTTCTGCTTCTTAAATCATGTAGATTTTAGGGTTCAATTTTGGTACTACTTTTACTTTTCGTATGAGATGCAAAAATTAAGATTTTAATAACATACATTTTAATATATTTGAAATATCTATTTTTATTCAAACTAAATATTTAAATATATATGTAAATTACGGTACCTAAATCCGTATTTTGACATTAATCAAATAAAAAGGAGAGAAAGTAAATCAGACCAAATATTTAAATTTTAAAAGGGTTTTTTTCAAATGACATTTGCTAAAAGTTTCAAAATATATTCTGTGAAAATTTAAACAACTCAGGTCATATTTCAGCATAGAAGGAATCGATTATGTAGAACAATGCGAAAGCCGAACCACACAAAAAACCCAAAAATAAATTAGCTTAAATAGGAACATGCAATAAACAAAAAATATACCTATGACAAAACAACATAAAACCTGTCCTTCGCTAAATTTATTCACCATAGAATTTTATTATTTCCAGCTCTAAAACAACTATTAGTTAGAAAAAGAAAAATGATACCTTATTTCTAATTCAAATTACAAACAAGTGTAAATGACACAAAATATTTCCAAACAGCTGAAATCTCATTACATCGTTGTGCGATTTTCAAAGATAATTACACTAATAATTATAGACACAACTACTGCAAAGCCAAGAAACAAATGCTGGGAAGGAAAAAAAAACAAAGACAACAACACCAAGTCTTGAAAAAAATACCTACAAATAACGAGGCATCTTGCTCCGCGGATGGAGGTCGAACCATTTGCATGACATTTGAATGGTCATGTCATAGTAGCAAAATGCTTAATATGATGTTGCAGCCACTGCTAGTTTTGTTGGAGGTTTTCACATCACCATCTCTTTTAAGAGAGAATTTGTAATAAAAAAAGTAATTTACTACAAAACCGCTATTCACGGATGTCCACCTAACACCGCCTAAAGACAAAAGTGAATAAGTGAAAATGTAAAAAAAAAAATCTGCGAAATAGCACACAAGAACGATAAGCTGAATTGAAGATGATGCAGTATTAAACGAGGATTATGCCGTCGATCGAAGCAATGATTGATTTCCACATCATGATACAAATCCAGCCGTAACTCCCTATC
Source organism: Allium sativum (assembly GCA_030737875.1). Lineage (NCBI taxonomy): Eukaryota > Viridiplantae > Streptophyta > Magnoliopsida > Asparagales > Amaryllidaceae > Allium > Allium sativum. Next base: position 766,369,638 of record CM060926.1, on the reverse strand, counting down.
TTAATGTGTTAAATAAGTCATATGCCTACATGGGCAGTCTGGACATAGTTTATCGAACTCAAAAATCGAAATTTAGGAAAAAGAAATCTGCTGCAAAATCTTTGAAGCAAGTCAAGCCATAGATCATTCAGGTCCTCATACAATATGTATGCCTACAAAATTTCATCGAGATCCTCCTCAAAAAGACCATCTCAAGATAGCTTTTCATCTCCGAAACAACAATTTCCTTCATCAAAATCTATTCCAAAAATATATGGCAAAGGATGTACAGCATAGACAACATTCCTATTCAAATACCTTGAAGCAAAGTACCAATACATGTCCAACTGCCATGACTAATTCTCTTATCCCTAAAGTGATGTAACCATATGCTTACTTCAATCCAACCAAATGGTCCTGCTTCCTAAGGATGAGACTTAAATGGCACGGAGAAGATCAAATAGTGCAAGTAGGTATTATGGGCTAAGAAATGATCGAAGAGAAGAAACCGGGTTTAGATCATGGAGTAATAGTGATGTGAGCACTAATGCGCAAACTAGCATGTAAAAAGAGGAAACGAGGCAACTAAAAAGTAAAAGAAGAAGAATAACAATATGGTTTAGCTGGATGAGAAAGGGAGGACGAAAGAAAGAAGTTTAAAGAGAGGAACTTGGAGACAGCTTTTATGGTTGAGTCCTAGATTCAATTTGTACCAAAACTCATTAGCTAGTTGACCACTCTAGGTATAATGTTAAACGAACAATTGCTAAATAGGATTTGGACAAAGGTTGAAACTTGACACTATTAGGTCAGATTAAAATATTAATCGTCCCGTGTCATCTCTTAAGATTTAATGCGAACCTTTCAAAAAAAGAGGCTACAACAACATAACGAATGAAGTTATGAAATAATTCAACTAAAAATCCATACTAAAAAATACTGGATTTTCCTCTTACCTTGCTGACAAAAAAATCGAACAATTAAGGAATGAATACCCAAAAATATTTCAACTAGTATTTTGAATTTCTACGAAATTATCTCCTTTATCAAGTTTACTTAGTTTAAATATTAAGTAAAATATTATTTAAAACCTTTTTATATTAAGTTTACCTATCTTTTTAAAACATTATACACAAGCCTTGATTCTATTACAAATAGAATCCCTTTTTATAAACTTATGATAAGTTTATTTCAACCCAATTTAATTACATCTTGATAAACCTCATTTCTCACTTAATATGGCAAATATAAATTGCATCTTTATCACTTAACACGCCTAACCATTTTTATTGAAATCTGGGTTTCCGTTTTGATTCCATTTCATATCTTCATCAGTCCCTAATCGTAAATCATAAGAAAATAATTTCCTAAATATCAACCCCGAAGGCCGAAACCAACATCAGATCAATATTCAGAAAATCATTCAACTCAACCGATCTTAGTTAGATTCCAATTCCTTAATTTCATATCTTGGTCATTTATTTCCATTTAAAATCTATTTCTAATGACTTGCTCCGATAATATATTTGATAAAACTTGGACTTTATAACTTCATCCAATCTTGGATTTTATAAATTCAGTTAAATTGAATTTCGATAAGAATATATTTAATTGGCACAACCGGATGCGGAGATATTATACGGCTTTTAGCCGTATCAAATTTGGTAGGGCTCATAGCCGTATCAAATTTTCTTTATGATCCGCACCACCTCCAACATCTAAAATCTAATCACACATCTTCCAAGATTTGGATCAGTAAATTTTGATATGGCTTTGAACGGTATCAAACACGCATCATATTTTCGCTCCTAGTTGCCGCTATTTTTTCATTTCTTACAATCCGTATCCAATTCATTTTCCCTCTTTTCCTGTTTTTCCACTTTCCCTTTAAACCATTTTAATTTCAATTTGCCCACTCCAGAAATTGCATATTTCTTCATCCTCCATTTCTGATTTCGACTAAGAATCTTCCTCACTAGTTTGCCCAAGGATACCCTCGGCGAACTTCAGCATTGACAGCTTGCCAATCTCTCCAAGCCATTTGTCTTCGTCGGACCACGAAGAAGAGGATGTTGATCCCAACGTCATCCCTGGTTATGACGCTATGCCTGACGAGGAGGATGATGGAGAGGACCTTTTAGATGATAATTATATGAAGTAAGTGTTGCTATTTGCACTTTTTCAATACATTAGGCTTTTGGCTTTGTTCTAGTCGTAGAGTCGTAACATCACCGTCTAGTTTAAAAGTACCTACCTTAAATTCATAATTGTAACTAGACATAAACGTAGAAATGAAAATTTATCGATTGCGTCTATTTTCTGGATTTGAATTGTTCCCGGTGCCATGGTTACTGCACGGAACGACTTATACTAATTTATTAGCATTCAAAAACTTCATTTTTTTGTAGAAATTCCTAATCTGATTTCCAGTTCCTATAGATCTTAGAGAATGTTACTTATTAGTGGTTATTGGTGGTTTTGATTATGCAATAAGTAGTACTATTAAATATAATAATTACTGTATTGTCACAGTTATATATAACCTTCTTGTTTTGAGTATATTTGGCTAAATGTTGATACATAAGCATATGGAAAGAAAGGATAACTGTTTTGTATCCATTAGGTTTATGAGGTTGATAATAACCCTGTATTGGTGTAGATGGTAATTTAGTGAATTCAGGTTATTCTATTTTTGTACAAATTTGAAAACAATGATTTACTTTCAAGGCAGGAGATTTGTTTATGTCTGAGGGCAGTTTTATAACATGTGGTTTTGCTGCATACAGCGATTATCGAAGATTTGATGCACAATATCAGTATGAGCCAGTTGGAATCGATGATTCTATAGAGGATAAGAGGGATCTAGCTCGAATAATGGCAGATAGGAGAGCTGCTGAAGCTGAGTTGGATGTAATAGATGTGAGAACTGGTGGTGGTGGGCTGAGGTTGCCTGAAATGCTTGACCAAGGTATACTTTGCCAAATTAGCAATTTTTTATTTGGAACTGCAGACATTTAAATTACAATTATATTACTTGTGAAATTATAATTTGTGAAATTAAAATTACATTATTTTTCTATTCAATCAGAAAATAAATAGTGTGCACTCGTGCTTCGCATAAGGATGTTGCAATATAAATGTAGTTTCATTATCGTTTGTGAGTACAATGGTAAGGAAGTGCAATATCAAAATATTTACTAGAATAATCAGGATATTTCAAATTTAAAAATATAGTATTTGATAGTATTTGACAAATGAAAGTTTTTCCTTCTTACATCATTTCCTACGCTTCTCATCAATCTCTTTTAATTCATCATCATCGTAGTCTACGGTATCATATATCCCATCCATTTAAATTTGTCCTTGATATGCTGTCTAAACCAACAATGCATACTGTATGGTTTTTAGAACAGTGATGAAGGCACTTTAAGGTAGGATAAATAACTCTCTAAAGGGTTGTTTTTCTACTCCATAACCAATCCTTCGAACTCCCCTGAACTATCAAAATGTTTAAATCTTTGTAGTAACTTGCGAAATAAAATAGGTTTGTCGGTTAGGCCATAATTTCTAGTGCTCCGATGCATATCTGGTCTCATTTTTTTCTTGCTTCTGCATACATCAGTACATTTTTTTAATATTCCAGTGTTCATTATCGTGCATTGTAATGACAGTATATTACAAAAAATAATAAATGATCAACAACGAATTAGTGCAACACTAATTATCAATTGAAACTATTGTTCAAATTTAAGTTGTCAAATGAGCATTTCATTAGGAACTTTGGTTCTTGTAATTTTAATATAAAATAAGATTGTAGGCAGATTTATTTAGGAGAAATTAATATCTCGTAAAATGAGTTTTCTTGTAAAGAAAGTGTATATTTTATTCACTATATGTAGCCTTCTTTCTCACCTACAATGGGACTGGAAATCTTTGTTCACATGTCACATTTAAAATGCAAAAACAATATTATAACCAACAAATTTTTGGTGTTTTCCAAAACCAACAAATTTTATTTTTGGTTACATGACTAAATTTAAATTGGGCCCACAAAATTTGTGTTACCAGAGTTCTAAAAGGATTGTTTTGATTTGTTTAAAAGTTGAAAATAATGCTAGAAGTTAACTTCTCAAATTGAAATTCCCATGTACATTATTTGTTTTCAAAAGAAATAAAATCCAAGTTAATTATTATAAAATAAACCAACCACGACTAATAACTTTTCCAAGTGTAATTGTAATAAACAGATGACACTTCCATAACAATAACTTAAGTGTTTAATTTTAGTAATACAAAACAAAGACAAAAAAGGACAGAAAGAAATAAAAAAGCGATAACACAGTATAATAAGGGTAAGACAGTACTAGAGATAAAGGACCACAAAAAAGAAAAGCGATCGGCATTTATAAACACACATATAAAAGCATACTTAGAGCATGTTTGGCAGTTATCTATGAGTAAAGAAACAGGTAAATTGTTAACTATTTTTCATGCATTCGCATGTCATCTTGCTATCTTTGGAAAAAATATTCTTAAACAGTATTTGCTAATATATTCCATACCCTTAAATTTTATTTCACAACTATGTAAGCTATTACTTGCATAATGTATATACTAAACGTAGGAGACCACACACATGCGCGCACACACACATATTGAACAACCCATCATATAAAGCTACACTATGCATTATTAAATGTTTTGCAAGGTAGATTTTTTGCTCCAGCATCCAAAAATTTTAAATTGATCTAATGGTAGAGTAGCAAATAAAACTCAATACATAAACATGAGAAACAAAATAATAGAAATTGGTGTGAGGATGAGTAAATAACAAAAATTGAATTTCAAATATGACATCCGAGAAGAAAATTTCAAGTAGTCCATGACTTCTATGAAATGTAAAAGCATTACCAGATGAAAATCATATGGTTCTTCTAGATTTCTCTTTCTTCCTTCTGCAAATTCAAATACATTACCGGTAACTGTATTCTGCAAGGTATAGTAAGAAGTTAAATATTAAGACCCAACAATCAGTGACCATTTAATTTGATAGTACCTGTGAGTGAATGGGAAAATAGTTATAATGTGGAATAACAGGGAATCCCCATGCATCAGCATGCATCTGAAACATTGGCTCATATTAGATTTAGTTTACATTTTATAACTATATAAATGTGCATAATTACCGCTTGAGGATTCTTCCATTGCCAATTATTTTGGTATTGGTACCATGCAGGGAAGCTTGGTTTCGTATATTTTTTGCAGTTACTAGCAGGCTTGAAAGGTATAACATTACTTGCTTTTGTTTTGGTGACTGGCACAACATTTATATCTGTCTATAGTTCTAACTTGTATGTAGATCAAACTGTTTAATCTCCAACATAAAAGGCTTTTATTCAAAATTGACTTAATTGTGATTTGTCTCCAGTTTAATGCAGTGTGATATTGTATACAAACTAAATACGGTTCCACCTACCTTATTGCTGATTATTTTGTTTGCTAAAATATTTTTTCCATCTTTTGATGCATACTAATAATTGTGAAATTTACTTTTTTTACTCCTCTTGGCTGTATTATTAGACATATGCAAATATATATTACGACGATATATCTATTTGGGTTTAACCATGCTATGAATAAGTGGTTTTTATCCAAATCTTAAATTTATGATTTGCAGCGATGCATGTTTCCTCGTCAAGTATAATGCTAGCATCTGTATAACATATTTGGTAATTTTTACTTCACGATGACAAACTAATGTGTGTCTTCTACCATATGCCAGTCTCAAGTATTCGCTGTTGCATTTGCTGTATTGATGGCCGATGCAGATTGTCTATTGTGTTATGAAGCTGGTTTGTAAATATTATTTTTGTCTATGAATTTGTGTAAACTTTGTTTGTGGATATTATATTCAACTTAATTTATAAAAATGATTAATAGTTACATTATTACATAGTACTGTATGAACTAATGACGCTTGTAATGTATTGCACCGTTTATTGCTAAAGTATGAACTGAACTGTTAATGTATGAACTGTTGAAGTTTGAAATAGCTTATATCATTAGTGAAAGATAGTTGTATTTTGTTTTATTTTTAAATTAGATACGGCTCATGGCCGTATCTAATTTAAATAAAGATACGGCCGTTAGTCGTATCTTTTTTTAAATTTGATACGGCCATTAGCCGTATCAAATTCTCAATTTGATACGGCTAATGGCTGTATTTTTTTAAAAATTTGATACGGCCATGAGCCATTTCAAATTCTCAATTTGATATGGCTAATAGTCGTATCATTTTTAAATTTGACACGGCCATTAGCCGTATCAAATTCTCAATTTGATACGGCTTATGGTCGTATCAAATTGACAAAGATGCCAAAATTTGATACGGCCCATATCACTGCCAAATTGAATTAAATACGGCCATGAGCAATTCCTAATTGGCATTTCTGATGTAGTGCGGCCATTCACTTCGCTGGAATGTTCCGAATATATTGTCACTTATGGTTGCTAGCAACATAATTGTTCCCGGGAGACACAGAAGCAAAAAGAAGAACAAATATGAATATTCTCTAGATGGTGACAATACACCCTAATGTGAGCGACCCACATAGCCAGGCGACCTACCCGATTTTATACCATTTCCCGGTTGATGAGGCTTGAGGTTTAAATTAGCTTTTCAAAACATATAGCCACCATTCACTTTGAATGTCACATCGTCAGATTCGTCAAATCACTAATTGACGTCCACAAATAAATTCTAGGTGTATAAGAAGTGCCCCTCTTCGCCACCAACTTGGTATATACGTAAAAAATCAACGTATGTGTTTTTTAGGAAATACTTTGTTAAATATTCATCCATAAAAGTCATCCAGGAATAGGATGAACCAATGGTACTCTCCTACTGCATCCAATATAGGAATCACCCCATGGATCGATAGCGAGTAGTCCTTGCAAATCCGTAGATTCCAATCATGACAGAATCACTATCGAATATATATGTATATACATATATCTAGGGATTAGCTAGAGAAATTCAACAACAGTTCCTTCGTTCATGAAGATTTACGATCTTCAATTGCTCCATCTCGATCAAATATCTTCTTCGTTTACGTATTTATTGGTCGGATGGTTTTTGAATATAATTTCAATCCCAGTCTTTCTATACTAATAACGTTGGGCCAGATTTTGACAGTCAGTTATTTAACTATCTAACTAAACAAACATAAAAATAAAACGAATCCATTGGTTTATTACATAGCATCACTTGGCCATTTTAAATTTCCACCCGTTAATCAAATCCTTTGAATCTTTTTAAAACATTATACGCACATGCTTCTATTCAATTTATCAACTTTTCGAATTATATTTAAATTACCACACTCTCTCTTTGGAAATCTTATATATGTTTACTTAATTTAAATGTTAAGTAAAAATATTATTTAGAACCTTTTTATTTTAATTTTACCTATCTTTTCTAAACATTATACACAAGCCTTGATTCTATTACAAATAGAATCCCATTTTATAAACTTATGATAAGTTTATTTCAAACCCAATTTAATTACATCTTGATAAACCTCATTTCTCACTTAATATAGCGAATATAAGTCACATCTTTGTCACTTAACTCGCATAACCATTTTTATTGAAATCCGGGTTGCCATTTCATGTTTTCATCAGTCCCTAACCGTAAATTAGTAAGAAAATAATTTCCTAAATATCAACCCCGAAGGCCGAAACCAACATCAGATCAATATTCAGAAAATCATTTAACTCAACCGATCCCAGTTAGATTCCAATTCCTTAATTTCATATCTTGGACATTTATTTCCATTTAAAATCCATTTCTAATAACTTGCTTCGATAATATATTCGATAAAATTTGGACTTTATAACTTCATCCAATCTTGGATTTTATAAATTCAATTAAATATAATTTCAATAAGAATCTAATTTAAAAACTTCAATTTAAACTTAACTAATATTATTATCAATATCAAATGGCTTAATTGTTCATTTAAACTATAAACAGTGCCTTAAAACTTCATAAACCTTCATAAATACATTTTAAACTCCAATATTACCATTTCGATTATTATTTTAATAAATAATAATCAAATTAAAATAAAAATGTTTACTTCACCATGAACTGTCTCCATTAAACTTAACAAACCAATTTAATAATCAATTTCAGTTGACACAGTTGACCTGTTGAACTCATACATGATTAATTCGTTAATCAACTCCAAGCCCTTTCATTTAAATTAATTAATAATATAATTAATTCAATAATCCCATTTACTCTTATTATTATTATTAAATAAATAATTAATCAATTTCAATAAAATCCTCTTTTTATTGTTTCTTAAAAACAATCAATCTCGATTGTTAATCGTTATGTTAATTTCTACTCACTTGCTTGCCAATCTTATTGGTATAAGAATTAGCTTAATTATTTAATAATTACATTTAAACTTAATTAATAAATAATAAACATATATTTCTTCCCTATAAACTCCGTTCAAAATAATAGATTTCAAAATTTATCTTCAGTTATAAAATAAATTTATAACTTCATATCTATCGATTTATCTAATGGTAAATCAATCTTTATAAAACAGTGTATAATTAGGCCATCTGCTATTAATTTCTCAACCAATAATATTCATTGGTTAATAATAAAGCAAACGTTGAATTTAGATTCAACAATCAATTACCAAGTAAATAAGCCAATCATATTGGTTAAACAGTTCATATAATGATAATATGAAAATAAAAAATAAATTTGAGGAATTCAGTTGGATCCCTCCAACCTGTTTTTCCCTACGTCCAAATATGTTATCTCAAATAAAACAATCCATTTACGGTAATAAACATGGATAATTAATTCAGCTGATAACGGTCGACTAATAATAGCAATTCAGGCGTCCAATTTAATTTAAATACATTTACAATATAAACGTAACCAACAAGGTTAGTTACCTCAATTTGAAATAATTGTAAAAAAAATGATTGGTATTAATTAAATTAAACAAACGCTTAATTTAAATCAGTTATATAAAATTATTCAGTATATATGCAAATAATAAACAAATCATTCAACAACTACCAAACACAACACACAAATATTAAAACCCGACTTATATAAATATAAATGGGAGAACTGATTGGGTTTAACTCATCTTGGTTTAAATCTATTGCTTAAACGCTTGTTTTTAATTAAATTAAACTAACGTTTAATTTAATTAAAATTTCAGATGTCTTCAATCTTGAGCAAACCAGTTCCATTTCGTAGCTCCCGTTTGTACGGTTCCAATGGGTCCAACTGCGCTCAATTCCAATAACGTACATACGAGATATTGTATTAATACAATTATATAACAAATTAATTATTAAAATATTTATTTTAAAATTTAGAAGGACGTCACCCCTATTCTATTCAGGTCAAACCACTTGTACCTCCAAACCCACTTCGCACTGTATTCAAATGCCACGTCTCAGGCTTTTCAAACCCAAACAAAAGTGCATCTCCTAGCCTCCTACCATTCTCCCATTTTATTTTCATTTCTTTATTTCACTCCGTCCAACCACCAGCACATCGTCACCAGCAAACCCATAACATACATTCTCCGCGACTCATTCTTCCCACCTGCACAATTCAAACCAGCAGCCTTCCGGTTCCCCATCACCTTCGACTCCACTGAATCCGCCGTCTGCAAGCCCATGCTGCTTTCTGTTATATAGCACACTGTGCCCACCTCACCTTTGCTGATATATATATATATATATGGGAAAATCTATAGAGACACAAAATTTTGACACAAACGGTGACAAAATTGATTTGCACCATTGGATCACCCCATGAATTACACTTTTTCATATAAAGATAATAAGATCCAACGGTTGAGGCTCTGTGTCTCTCTCATCGTGTCTAATTTTGTGTTCAAATAGCCGACCCCTATATATATATATATATATATATATATATATATATATATATATATATATAATATTCTTTAAACCCATTAGTATGCGGGTAGAAGACTTAAGGATGAAGTCAAGAACAATGTCATTTCTATGCATATAGTAGGTGTATATCTAGGGTAGGATTTGATAAATTTTAAAATGATTTTATTCCTTTCATTTAATGTTACGGCTAAATTTATATTACCGCTATTTAGTGTTGAACGTTAAATAAATAAATCGTGAGAGTAAATCACCTGTACCCAAATCCCCTGTCCCCTCTGTATCCAACCAATCAGGTTTCCTGAATTTGACCTTTTTGCAATTAAGTCCGAGGGCCTAATTATAAAAAGGCGAAATTCAGGGGGTCCTTATTGGTTGGGTATAGGGAGACAAGGAAAATTGGGTACAGAGGATTTCATTCCATAAATCATTATCCTAGACTCCATACATCACGAAAACAGTCACACTCCTACATCTTGACGTTCCAGTCCCAATGAAATTAATTTCGTTGAAAACCAACTCCATTTGCACAACGTTATTATTTTAATTCCAATATTTTTATCGGTTCACTTTAAAATGTCACGTACTGACAAAACAACTCTGATTTGCTCCAAATTGGAAATCTAACAATAAATAGCTACATGTACTGCAATAAAATTCGTTTCATAAAAAACGGAGGTTGTTTGAAAAAGGGCTATTCTTAAGGCCTATATAATATCGATATAATATTAATTAATTTTCCAAAACAATTAAATTAAATAATAATAAATTATTGTTAAGGCATATATCCCAATAAAATAATATACAGCTCCAAATATAACCAATATGGAATTATAACCCAATATAAACAAAAACGTTATTCATAATATATAATATTCCCTTTTAACATTATTAAATAAACATTATCGTTTATTAACGATTTCCATAGCGAATATTTTAAAATTTTATTTGGACATAACTTAAAATATATAAACTGAAATCTCGATTTTTCTCTTTCATTAGAAAATTATAATCTAATAGATTCGAAAGTTTCCTGTTTCATAGAATTCCGACTTATAACGGATTCTATATATTCAAATGAAGTTCAAAACTTAATATTACGAATTACCATGACATTTCTAGTTCGTTTTATATTATGTATAAATTAAACGTTCAATCGTCGTTTAATAAACAAAATACATATTAAAATCCATTAATATTCCAAATATAATATTTAAAATAGATTTAAATATTCAAATCAAATGATCGAAAAATCTGGGTCGTTATAGTAAGAAAGACCAAAGAAAATAGAAAAAAAATCTTGAATACGCTCTCTCGCTAATCCTAACTTATTAATTCTTCTGATTGTCTAAACCTAAGCTCTGATACCAAATGTAACATTTCATGCTTTGTTGAGCCCAAATTTTGACAAAAATCAAAACTCAAACTCATTCAAGCACGAAGAGCTTAAATATAGTCTTTGGAAACAATGAGCATAATCAGAGTAAAGTAAAACTAACTCACAGCAGAAATAAGGTAGGATAATAAGTATCGACTTAGGCAACTACCTTAAAAGCAAATCGCCATATAAATACTAAGCATGAGAGAACATGAAAACAGAACCAACTTGAGTAATTGCAAAGACCTGCTTTCCCCCAGCTAAACCTAAGAGTTGTTAAGAGGAGGGGGTCAGAACAACAAGTCCTAGTAAGTAAGAAATGTACAACATTGTCTACAATACACAAATGTACCCGCTTGGTTTCACCCACTATCATATATCTAATAAGCCTAGTAATTCTAACCTATTAAAATTTACACATGACAATTTCCCTAGCATACCTGAGGTAGAACTTCCCAAAGACAATGTTATCACAATATACTAGGATAGAATTTTTATGCATAATTGTGAAGCATTTAAACCACCATTTGAACAACTTCTAAAACTAAGAGGCGGACTTTCCAACTATTTAATACTCTACTAAATATAGAAGTGGGTCATGTCTATATATTCACTTGTGGCCTCACTATTAAAACAATGTAAAGGCGGATCCATTGTTCACTTAATACCTCACTGGATGTTTACCATATGATAATAAAAATGAGAGGAAACTAGCTACTAAGTCCTACTAACTCCATGGCTTCCGTTATACACACATATTCCCAATCCCCACATAAGGTGAGAGGTAGTAAGTAGTCACCTGTTACCTTCAAGCTAGGTAGACGATTAATCATCGTTTATAACATTTCTCCGGTTGACCCTGTGTTACCATCTAGCTAAACCTATTGGATAATCCCTAGTAACTTAATACTTCCTATGTGATAGGCAGTCCCGTGGACATTTAATACCTTATCCCAAGATGAATTTTTACCTAGTCATATACTACGTAAACGAAGCGCACTATTGTGGGGATTATCGATCTCGTACCCAGTTAGCCTTCTAATGCTTAAAGTAGGCTACGCTATGAATTATTTCCTTTTTGATTTCTTCTTTTGTAAGGGAGGCATGCCTACAACCGCTTAAGACCTCAATCTTCGAAGTAAACCTTTTCGGAATAATTCTCGCTACACAATTTACTATCGTCACGGGTTCGTATGATTAATGATATCTCACATCAGTTGTACATACATCCGACCGGTGGAATGTGCAGATTTCTATCGAATATGGCAAATAACCTTGCATCATTAACCTACTAAGTCCAATCCTTATTTCTAATTAAAGATATTAATTCAAGATTTAAACTAGAATAATATGTGATCATTCTTTGTAACTTCTTATCCTAGGATATTTAATTATTTATTTCCCTATCGGACTTGGTGTTTGTTATTGCCATCAACACCCTTTTAATTCCATTATTATTATAAAGGTTATCTGTATCGATCACCCTAACAGTCATACTTCCTAAGGCATCCTAAATGCCATATATCAGTCTCATTTAATTACACTAATTCTAATTGTTGTGCTACCAAATATTAGTATAATTATTTAATTTCATTAGTTCTTTATATATAAGTTTTATTATTATTAGTTTCCCTAACTGGAGTCCTATTACTAATCACAATTAAATTGTTACCATTTGACATATATTTCCTTTTCAATTCATTTCCCCAAAACATACATGGTTACAATATTTGTTTCCTTATTTGTAACTTTTTGATTATAACTATTAATTCTACATTTATTGCTATAATGGTAACAAATATTCATTTCCATTTATCATGGAAAATATTACCATATCTTTATTCCCATAAAATGGAAACCTTTCAAATTCAAACACACACCATATATCCAACTTAGTAATAATATAGTAGCATTATTTATGTAGGCTTAGACGGATAATACTATAATAATTATATATTTATATTTTAAGCATAATGTTAATGTAGTTTTAGTTGCATTTATCATCATCATCATCATTATTATTATTATTATTTTATATTCAGACTAAACTAACGATCAGAACAATCCTTTTTGTGTTTAATCTTGTTTAAGATTTGTACCCGCTCGGATTTTTGGTCAAATACTTTTTAGTTTTAACATTATTTTAAATGCTGAGTTGATGATATAAATGAATTTCTATATGGAATTATCGATTTTATAATCAAATATAATTTAATATCGAGTATATTGAATTATCGTAATACTAAAAACAACTAATAATTTAATTTGAAGATAATACTTAATCAAAATGATTCAGACGATCAATATAAATTTTATTTGAGTATAAACGATAATAATAATTTATTATCAAGAAATTAGTGGTTTAGAATTTAATTTATATTATATCAATTTAAATTGATATTTTCTTCATACGATCGAATGAGGCTTCGAAACCTGTCTCAGTGGGTTTAGACTAGTGGTATAACCCTAGTAATGTCGGATGTTGTGCTCAAATACGAGTTCGGAATCAATGTGATATTTCTAATTAAATAAATTTACATCGGTTCAAATAAATTGGGTAGTTGGCCTATATATTTTCAATTGTAGGCCATTTTTACAACCCTGTTCCTTGTCAACGAAGGAATTTTGAAACCTACACTAACATTAGCTACCTCGTTCTTTCAAAATCATTTGTCCTGTTCCTTTCGAAGTTTTTCTACAAACCTACCATGGCTACAGCTGCTCTCCTTTCCAATCGCGTACCCTCTTGATCGATGTTCTTCTTATCTTCTACCTTTGGCCTATAAATTGAGTTATCCTGTTTGATTCTCCTCATTCTAAACCACCGAAACAAATCAAAATCTCTGCTTTCGTTCTCCCTTTTCCTCAGTCATTCAAAAATAAAACCACCGTATAAAAAAAGGAAATCTAGTCGAAATCTCAAAATGAAATCGCGATCGAATTTGTGAGCCCTTGAAGCTCGATACTTGTGCGCTAGGAAGAAATAGGGATTGCGAGTTTTACTGGAGTTTAAACCAACTGAGGCGCTTGCAATATGAAATGAGGCGATTCGTGAAATTGTTCCAAGATGGAAGAGAGGCGTTGTTACTAATGCGCGAAGGTTGGCCTGGTGCTGAAGCGTACGGGAGAGGGTTTTTGAGTTTACCAATGGTCAAACTGGTGGTGTGAAGGGGAGTGCGGTCTATGTTGATATGGAGGAATGGGTCACGATGGATGGAACTGAAGTGAAACTCGATGGTATTGGTGATAGTTTGGGTTTGCATGGGTCTGTAATTGCAACTTTGTGTCTTGCTAAGGATGGACGGGGTGTGGAGTGCAGATTTTGAGGATCAGAATGATTTGAGGCCACGATGTTGAGGCGGATTGGATACTAGAGTGGCAGTGTGGTGTTTTGAAGTCCGGGCTATTCGTTTTGGGATGGAGAAGCTCATATGATGGAGATGGGTTTGTCGGTGGAAGGTGGTTTACTGGGCAGTGGCGATAGAGGTAGAAATGGAAAGGTTGATATTTGTTTGTGCGCAGCAGTAGCAGGCAATTGGCTGTGAGTGGAATGGGGATTGAAAGAAAGATGTTTGTTGAATTGTCGAAGTGGGATAAGCAGAATTCTGGGGCTGATGTTCAATGGAAATTGATCGGTGATTTCTGAAGGCATACTTTGTGGATTGGTCGAGTGATTTCAGTAGTAACGAGGTATACGTTCTTACCAAAATTTAAATAGAAGAATTCATTTATTTGTTTAAATAATTAGTTTAAATTAGTAGTCATTTAACCGTTAAATAAAAATAAATGGTCATAGGTGATAAATTAATTTGAGACGATTCAAGTAGATTCGAAACCAAGACGATATGGAAAATTAACGGGATATTCAGCAAAGGAAAAATCAAAGGTGAGTAAACTCACTCTTTTTATTCGTTTATAATTTATTATAAACAAATATTTATTTAATATAATGTTATATGCTGTTAGTTGGTTGTTTGGACGCATTGAAATATTATTGTGGCTATTATATATGTATATGTATGTATATTAGTTATATTCAGGCTTGGTGGTTGTGGCTATTATATATATGTACATATATTGGATATTTCTTGCATTACCATTAGCGGATACCCGCGTTACCATTAGCGGATGATTTCTCTATGCGCCCACAATATATATATATATATAGTGGATGACCTTCTATACCGTGATATCCTGCCTTGGAGCAGGATGGGTATTATTTATGTTGGCTAACATCATGCAAGAAAACAGGTTGGATGGATCTAACTGGATTCCTCAAATTTTTTTTTTTTTTCATATATATTATCATATATGATGTGTTAGAAAACCTGTGATTGATAATTGGGTGTTTTAGATGTTTGAACATCACTGGCTCTAAATATTGATATATAAAAATATCATGAAAATGAATTTTGAGATTTAAAAGGGAAAATCTATTTTTTTTAAAGTAGAATTTGAATTTTGAATGGCCTAGGAAATATTAGCTTGTTTTAATAATAATAAAAACAAGCATTCATTTATAAATGATGTTTATAAATGAAGTGAAATAAATTACCATTGGATAATTTGGGGAATGTAAATTCAAATGTAAATTTAAAAAGGGGAATTGAGATTAGTTTGAAAAAGAAATGATGAAATCTATTCTGATGTTCGGAATGTAAATTGAAATAAAATAAATCCATACGGATTTATGATTTGGACTCGACTAGGTCGAATTTATTAAAATAAATTATTTCCACAAAAAATATTGGAAGTGTATTAAAATATAAACTAAAATATAAAATTGAATATTAGAATATATTTTATGTTATACATAGATAAGTTGTAATAATAAATTATTCCAAAATAGGAATTAGGTTTCAAATGGATTTGAAATGAAAACTTGTTTTAATATATAAAACAAGGAAGCTAAATTTATAAATGATGTTTATAAATTAGTTGAGATAAGTATCATTGGATAATTTGGAATTATAAATTCAAGTATGAATTTTAAAAGGGAACCAGAAATCGTTTCGGAAAGCGAACGGTAGATTTTATTTCAGAATTCGGAATATAAAATGAACTGAGATAAATCCAAGGGATTTAAAATTGGAATTCGATTTGAAAAGTCCGTGTGTGTACGACTTGTGCAGGATTTATAATATGGCTATGCGGAATGTATGTGATAACTTAAGCTATTCAATAGTTATGCGAATAAATATTCGCAAACAATATATATCACAAATAATTATAAATGCAGTAAAGTAAAGTAAAGTAGAGTAACGACACCATGATTTTTATACTGGTTCGGACCTCCAGTCCCGAAGCTCCTCTTCGGCTTTTCACTAAACAACACCCTCTCTTCACCCGGAGGAACAGGTTCACAACACTACTTGATTTACGGGCTACAAGTTTACCCACTTGATTTCACGGGCTACAAGCTTACCCACTTGATTTCACGGGCTACAAGCTTACCCACACAGGACAATTACAAGAGTTTGACTTCTGATTGTGTTCTTCTTTCAACACTGATTTGTCAACGATTGAGTACACCCTTCCTATAATCTTAACCTCAAGTATATGAATTGAATGCGAAGATTTGAAGGAAGTTAGTTGCTTGTTGAATCAAAATATGAGAAATATTATCAAGGATTCAATAAGTAACTTGAATTTGGGAGCTTTTAGAATGCAAGAGTATTTAGAAAGTACGATCAGAAATTAGAGCAAGAATTGGTGATTTGGATGAATGAAAGATGATGTATTTATAGCAAATGAGAAGTTGTAATTATTAGTGAAAAGTTGCAATCAAAAGGAGTGATTTTTAATGAAGAGAAATGGATGCAACTTTTCAAGAAAGAAGATGACTCTTCATGAAATTCAAAAATAGGTTGACAGGAAAAATTAATAGGTTGACAGGTTTTTGACTGTTATTTCAAAAAACTGTTGACCTGTTAATTTTAACAGGTTGACCTGTTATATTTAAAAATAGGTTGACCTGTTATTTTTAACAGGTTGACCTGTTTTTGTCAATATACAGTAAAAACGAGTTTTCATGCATAATTTTGAAAGCAATGAGAAGTATGATTATTTGAGGATAGATTTTAACATAAAATACTCTAAATAACCAACTTCTAACCTATGAAACCATTGAATCTTCTTTTTGTCGATCATGAAGCTCCTTTTTGTCATTAATCAAAATAAGCATTGAAACCATTGACTCAACATTCTCCCCCTTTTTGATTGATGACAATATAGCTTGATATTTTAATCTTTATTGCTATCTTCCCCTGTATATAAGCTCTGTCTCCCTTTAAACATCTACATATCCATAATCTTGGCTCCATGTCATGATTTCCATTGATCTTTATTTTGTTGTTATCAATCGAAATTCTCGTGTCTCAACATTCTCCCCCTTTTTGATTGATGACAACACCTTGGATTTTCTCCCTTTGAATATAAAGCTACCCCTGAATTTCTGCAACATTTGTTAGTAAATAATCTTACCTTTTGATTCCTGCATTAACAAATGTTAGCACACATATACTTTTACCATATTAAGTACATATATTTTAAATAGTATATGTAAAATATTTCTCCCCCTTTGTCATCGATTAAAAAGAATAAATATCATAATAACCTCAATAATCGAGAGTAGTATAATTTTAAAATAGTATAAGAAATGGTGTTTGAGTTTGGAATTTGAAACGACGTGTCTTTATAAAAAAAAATTATAATAGAGACCGGTCGACCTATAAAATCAAGGCGGTCGACCTAAAAAGTTTCGGGTAGGAGAAAATGACAGAAATAGTACAAACCGGTCGACCTAAATGTTCAACCGGTCAACCTGTTTACTTGCTGAAACAAAACCGGTCGACCTAAAAAAGTATACCGGTCGACCTAAAATTTCTCTGTTTAAAAAGAATATGAAACCGATCGACATAATTTTTATGACCGGTCGACCGAAAACTTCTCTGGATTGTGAAAATCAAAACCGGTCGACCTATATTTTTGGACCGGTCGACCTAAAAAACTCTCTGGTTTGAAATTCATCTATTTAGGTCGACAGCTTTATATTTTAGGTCGACAGGATATGTATAAAACTGCTTTTTCGGCTATATTTTGAATAAAAACAATACTCAAATAACTTTTTATTATAATAAAAGGAAGTAAACACATGAAAAAGGAACTAAAACATTATTAAACGGAATATAAAGAAATCTCCTTAGACCCAATATAATCATTATTTCCTTGGTTCCCATGGAGAATATTTTCCGTTTCCACCTTCATTTTTGCTGTAATTCTTATCCCATGAATTTTGTATCCTCGATGACGATGAAATATTGAAACATGTGCTTTTTGATAAGCTAAATTTTCAAAGATATTTAGAGATACCGAATAGCCTTCTCTTTGTTGTGGTGTACCTGCAAAAATTATATGACATGTATACTTTTGGTACCCACTTACTTCATTAGGGTCCAGAGGTTAGATGAAAGGTAACCATACCCAAGAGGGTCTAATGGAACCTTTAAAAATATAAGTTTCATTATTAACTACTGAATCAAAATAATCATCAATATATTTTTCTCTGTTTTTCCAACTTACAGGAACCCAAATACTTATGCAATCTCTATTGATATTTCTTTTTGTACTTCTAGATTTATTATAAAATTTGCTAGCCATAGAAGTATTCGGATTTCTATAATAATTGGGTCTTGGATGTGTATTAGTACTAGCAGTGATATTCTTATTGTACATGAAAGCATATCTAGTACTACTTCTAAGATTAGTATTATTAAATTTATTTCCAAAGTTGCTGATATACATTCGATACACCCAAGCAAATGAGTGGTCGGTCATGTGTGGCCGGGTTGCAAGATGTTCTTGTTGAACCCAGTGTATTCCTTTCTAGAGGTACACTAGCGAAAGGTGGTTCCATACCTTGTCATAGTTGGAAATCCATTATCCAATACGTGCTTGTGGTTTTGATTGTATACTATATATGTAGAACGTGAAATGAAAGCGATTCTGCTAGATGATTATTATATTGTGTTGATAGACATTATTATAATATCAAAAGGTTTTGATATAAAGATACTGGATTCTCATAAGGGAAAAACCCATTCCGTTATACGGCGTGGTCTTATGAGATATCGTTTACTTGTTCCAACTGTTTTAAACTGTTTTACTCATACCAGTCCCATGACTGACCCGGAGTTTACTTTGTTGTTTTCCCTAGACTCTTGGGTGCCTAAATTTGTATGGGCAGTCAAGTAGTCGGGATTTACAGATACATTGAAGAGCTGGAGCAGGAGGCTTCAGAATTATATCGCTATTATTATTCCGCTGTGTTGTAAGTGCTGTACTTTGATAATGATGTGTATATGCAAGTACAGATGTATATTTCAAGTTATGTTATATATATTATATGTTATTCGTTCCGCTGTGAGGTTCGTTATACTCTGATGTTGTGTTCTTCTTCTTCTTCTATTCTAAGTTTCTATCTTATCTTTCCTCACCCTCTAATTTCTTTCATTAATTACCGGGATTTTTCGGTGTTTTGGTTATCGACATCGTGTTTATGTCGATAACCAAAGCCTCTCAAAATCCGGGTCATTACAGTTGGTATCGGAGATTAAGTTAAGTGAATTACCTTGGCTCTGTGGCGTGACTCGGTAGAGATGGGGTTAGCAATACCCTAGATTGAGTTTGAGTGTATATATACGAGTGCGTATTTGTTATTTGATATAAAAATTTGTTTTATATTGTGGAGATTCCTTGGCTGAGTTGTTTATGAGTTCTGGTCGATCAGTTTGATCCACTGTATTGGTAGGAGTAAATAAACACTTGAATACGATGAACCAACATGATATGTTTTGAAATTTACATAGTATAATTGGTTGTGTTGGTTGATAATATAATCGAGAAAGATTATAAATTAAATGGTTATGTAAATAACCAATTAGAATTCATCTAAGTGAAATACGTGAAATCAGATGAGTTGAATCTGAAATTTTAAACCAGAAATTTGAGTTAAAACTATGGAGAATTGGATAAGTGTTTGTAAATGGATTTGAATTGAAAATAAGGAAAATTTAAGATCCTGGGAGATTTTAAATTGTTTTACAAGCTGTGTGAATTATATCTTGAAATGAATTTCAAAGTGGAAATGTTTAGAAATGGTTTTATAGTATTGAACTCACTTCGATCGCTGGAAAATAGATTCTGATGATGACAGCTGCATCATCAGTATTCATTTTCGAGTTGTAAGTGACGAATTACTACCAGAGATACTGTTTTGAATTTGTTTTGGGAAAGACAAGTTGTGTTGAATTTCAAAATGGGATTTAAAATATAGAATTGGAATTTTTAAATAGATTTGAAATATTAACTTGTTTTAAAAGAAATAAAACGAGAAGTTCCTTTATAAACGAAGTTTATAAATAGTTCCTTTATAAACGAAGTTTATAAATGAAGTGAAAAGAATTATCATTGGATAATTCAGAAATAAAAATACAAGTGTGAAATTGAAAGGGAAATCTATTTTCCAAAGGTAGAAATATCGATTTCAAAAGAAATTGAAATCGAGACTTATTTAAAGAATGAATAAAGAAAGTTTGAAAAGGAATTTGAATAAAGGACGTTCAAACATAGAATTTAAATAAGAAAATTCAAAGGGAATTTGAATATAGAAAATTCAAAGGGGATTTGAATATAGAAATCCAAATGAGATTTGAATAAAGAAGATTTAAATAATGGAAAATTGAATATAGAATTCATATAGAGTAATAATAGGATTTGAATATAGGAAATTCAAAGGGAGTTCGAATATATGAAATTCAATGGAATTGAAATAGAGTTTGAATATAGAAATTCAAATAGAGTTTGAATATAGAGATTCAAATGGAATTCAAATATAGAATTTGAATATAGTAAATATAAAGGAATTCAAATATAGGATTTGAATATCGAAGGTGAAATGGAATTTGAATATAGAATTCAAATGGAATTTAAATTATAGAATTTGAATATATAGAATTTGAATAGAATTTGATATATCGATTTGAATAATAGAAGTGATGTAAAATTTGAATAGAAATTGAATAGAATTAACTAAGTCGAAGAGGAATTAGTTAAACGAGTTTTGAATTTGAAGTTGAACTTTGAAAGGTGAATTGGATTTGTAAAGGGATATTCGAAATCGAATATAGAACTTAAGTTTGAAATTTGAATTCAAATTAGTTAATAAGTAAGTTAAAATATATTTGAACATGTTATACTCAAATATGAAGGTGAAATGGGCAAACCAGTAATTTGAAAATCACTTACCGAAATAAGTTAAAACGATTGGATTAAGTTGGAATGAATTAGAAATGTATGGATATACATGAGGTAAGTATGGATAAGGTATGCAGGTATATAAATAGAATGCTCGACGAAAAAGTATGTATTTAATTTATATATGAGATTTTATGCGCCGTGTCGGCTAGCCGCTTGGCTTTTTCTTTTTCTTTTAGATTGGTGAGGGCCATGAGAGGCTATTTGAAATATCCCGATGCTCCCAGTACAAAGGAGGTTATGGCGAATTTTTCCGGGAATTTAAGGAGTTAGAATATTTTTAAGATGATTTGATTGTTAGAAATCAACGTATCGATATGTATATAGAAGTCGATAAGGAAACGAACTTAGAAATAGAATAGTAAAATCAAAAAGGAAGACTAAGAATAAAATCTAGTAAGAATAGAAAGAGGAAGCGTATACGTGTTTAAAAGTGAAGAAGTAGTTGTATGGTATTGATTATTCGAGTAAGTAATCATATCTGTTTTGATGTTATAAATGTTATTCAGTCAAGGTCTGAGAGGTAGTTATACCCCAACTTGATTGATTTCATTATTAACAAATAAATAGTAAGATTTCAGGCTCAAAGATCAATGTTGAATAAGAGTTAGTTGAATATAGTATTTGGGTTGTCGTAGCGATGTTTTACACAACATCCGTTTTAACCCAAATAAGTGTAAGCTTGGAATACAATAAAGAATATTTCCTAAGTATAGAAATAAACGAGATCGGAAAAGAGATAAGCAATTGGAATATTTTCCAATTATAAATAGGATTATAAAGGTTATTGATTTAGAAAATAAAGGAAGGCGATATTCAGAAATGTTTTCCAAATAACATAAACGGCCAATATGGTTATTGAAAATATTTGGTTAACAAATATTGATAAAGAAATAGAGAAGTGATTTAACTAATGGAATATTGATTATGGGCTCAGTTGAATTTCAAAAAAGGAAAATTTTGATTTTTGAAAAGAGTAAACTGTTTAAAAACTCCCAGGGAAAGACTATTTAAATTAAAAACAAATTTAACAGAAATTTGTGAAAGCAGATTTGAATTAAAGTAAATTCAGTTAAGTAGTAACTGAAGTTGAATTGAAATCGAATAAGATTGGATTTGTGAAACTAGAATCCGAAATGGTATTGGATTGAGGAGTTAAGGAATTGAAAATCAAGAGTTGAACTTGAGTTGAAATGGGATTTGGCTTGGATATAAGCGAATGGTTGTGTTGGAGAAAAAAAAAACTGATTTGGAGTTTGATTGGCATGACATTGGTATATGCTGAATTGATAACAGGTGGAAAGGATATAATGATATGCCGACAAAAAGGTACAAGTTTATATTTCTATTGGATATAAGATTTATGAGCCGAATTGGCAAGCCGCTTGGCTGTTTGATTTTCTTTTGGGTTGGAGAAGGCCTAGAGAGGCGAGTTGTGGTTTTACTGATAGGGCGGTACAAAGGAGGTTATGGCGAAATTTTCCGAAAATTTAAAGTGTCAGAAAATTTTTAGAATTTTTGAAAATTTTAGTTAGTCAGAATGAATAAATATTTTAGTCGATATTAATTGGTTCAGTTGAAATCAGAAATAAGGGATAAACAAATCTTAGGAATTCCAATATATAGGGTCGTCCTCTAACTTAGCAATTTCGAGGACGAAATTATTTTAAGTGGGGAAGATTGTAATGACCCGCATTGGCAGAGGTATTATAATTAATTTTATTTAATTATATTAATGGTGATTAGTGAATTTAATGATCGTTGAATTAAAATATGGTGAATATTTAATTAAAAATAATAAATTAAATAATATATTTAATTCTGAAATAATCAGAATTGGTCGAAATGACGATATGGTGTGAACCGGATCATCTGTGATATTTAATTCAGCTTGGAATTGGATTTGAATAACGAATATATTCAATCGTCGACATTTGAATGTATAGTTTATAATATAATTATAAACGAGCTCGAAATGGCGCTGCAGTTCGTAATTTGGCGATTTGAACTTCAACTGGATGTACAGGGTTCGTTTTAAATCGGATTTCTATGAAACAAGAAACGTGTGGAGCTGGTGGAGTATATCTTCCTAGTGGAAGAGAAAAATCAGGATTTCGTCGTATAGATTTTGAGATACGTCCAAATCAAATTTTAAAATAGTCGCTATAGAATCGTTTATCGACCGTATCGGTTTATTCAATATAACTAGAGATCGGGTTTGAATTTAGACAAGGTTCTTTTGAGGCGTAGCGATAATTTAATTATTAGAATTTTACTGTAATTTTTAATTAATTAAATAAGCAACTTTTTATTTGGATTATTTTGTACCTTTAATCAACATTTTGGGGTTTCACAATATAAGTTCACCTACCGGTATTATTATATTTTTGGGATCGTGGGACATTGCTTGTCTCACTGGTATTTTTATTTCTGTCGATGGTCGTCCAGATGAGGACAGAACTTCATATAGAAAGGTCACCAAACCTAGCCATTTATTTCTCGGATCAAAAATAAGCCACGTATTGATTCTTCTCAACCTTTCGTTCTCTGTGGCCTCAAAAGAAGAAGGCGTGGCCTTCAAAGGTCCACAAATTTCATCCATCCAAAACCCTATAAGTATGCTACTTTGGTAAACCTAATTTGAGTTCTTGGATCCATTTTCCTCGGCCGCCACAAATATTTGGTTCCTCAAACACATAATAGTATAAACCATACGTACTCTTCTATTAAATATATATAATAGCAACGTGTATTAGCATGGAAAACGATGGAGTATATCTTGTAGAAGCAACACGTGTCAAGACTGGCACCGTGAGCACCAGGGAAGCCGCGAGCTGGATGTGTTCGTTTGGAGATGGAGGCATACGAGTTCGTGGAACTGTGTGGGAATTGATGGAGTATGCGGATAGGAGAGAAGAAAGTGACGTGAGTGACATTGGAAAGGGAATGCTTGTGTATACATATTGGTATACATGCGGTTGTGTTTGTGTGAGGATGGTGTGAGGGAAAGGAGACTATGCGGCCTTGGATTTAAGGGGTAGAACGTGGTGAAGGGGTTGTTCAAACGTGAAGAAATGTGATCTGGAAGGCACCGTTTGTACAAAGTGATGATGGATAGTTGAGGGTATGGTTAAACATTGTCTGAGTGTTGCACGTGAGGCCATATTTTATATGATATATATTTAGTGGAGAATGGGTGCTAAAGGAAGGAATGTCGGACGTGATTTTCAAATACTGCAGGTTGCGGTTTTCACCTGGGAGGAAGATGAAATCTGTAGTAGTGTGAGTTACAAAGGGAAGTGGGAATTTAAAGATGCTGAACTGTCGGTTATGGCTATCAAAGAATAAACGGAGCAGCGTGTAGTGAAATATGAATACAAGAGGAAGGCACTGTTAAATGCGGTTGGGCTAGTTAATTGTTCATAAAGCCCAGTTTTTTTTAAAAAAGAAAGAGAATAAAAAGATAAGGGAAACACGAGCAGTATGTATAACATGGGAAGGATTACACGGAAATGGGGTTCAAATGTGTACTGACAACAGGCGTGTAATACCAGGTTGAAGAATATGGTTATGGGCCTTGTTAGAATGGTGAGCCAAATAGTTTAATTTAAATTTTTGTTTATTTATTTAAAATAATATACAAACTTATTAATGCAATAGTTCACTCGTACGATATCAGAATTGGACAAAACAAGATCCGTCGGGACCATAGGGACGAGGGCTACGCACTGGAACTGATGGGGAATAAATCGAACCTCGTTACAATTTATTACAAAATAAATTGTCTGTCAGAATCAAGCGATGGTTATCGTTATTAACGATGATCGTCCAATGTGAGTAAATCTCACTAACCCTGAACAGTTTATATTTCATGTTGTATTCTTAGAATTGTTAAATAATTGTCTGATTGATTGTGTGTTGACTGTTGATTGAACTGCTAGTCAGTTAGTTGAATTTCTATATTGATTCTGTTTAACAGAATATATCATATGGAACTGAAAGTGATGTTATCTATATTGTTTAACATCTGTGATGCAGGGAAACAGGTTGGAGGAATCCAACTGGATTCCTCAACAGTTATTTTATTGTTTTCATATATTTTGATATATGATGTGAATTATAACCTGTTGTTGATAGTGTGTGTTTGGACGATATTTATCGTGGTTATATGGTATGTTAAATACCATAAGAAATACTGGATATGGGAAAGGGGATTTTTCAAAGTGTATTTTGAAAATGAATTATTTATATAAAATCGATGGATTTTATATAGAAAAGGGAAAGGATTTTTATAAAAGAAATATTTATAAAATCAAAAGGATAAGATAGGAAAAAAGGAAATCATTTGTAAAGTGAAGAACCGTTACTAAAAGTAAATCTTTATAAATGAATAGTTTAATCGAGTTAAAAGGAGTTAATCGATGTTAGTTTAATCAATTAGAGTTAAAGTAGAAGGAGTTAATCGATGTTAGTTTAATCGATTAGAGTTAAAGTAAAAGGAGTTAATCGATGTTAGTTAATCGATTAGAATTAAGTGAAAAGGAGTTAATCGATGTTAGTTAATCGATTAGAGTTAAAGTTAAAAGGAGTTAATCGATGTTAGTTAATCGATTAGAGTTAAAGTTAAAAGGAGTTAATCGATGTTAGTTAATCGATTAGAGTTAAAGTTAAAAGGAGTTAATCGATGTTAGTTAATCGATTAGAGTTAAAGTTAAAAGGAGTTAATCGATGTTAGTTAATCGATTAGAGTTAAAGTTAAAAGGAGTTAATCGATGTTAGTTAATCGATTAGAATAAAGTTAAAAGGAGTTAATCGATGTTAGTTAATCGATTAGAATAAAGTTAAAAGGAGTTAATCGATGTTGGTTAATCGATTAGAGAATAAAGTTAAAAGGAGTTAATCGATGTTAGTTAATCGATTAGAGAATAAAGTTAAAAGGAGTTAATCAATGTTAGTTAATCGATTAGAGAGAAAGTAAAAGGAGTTAATCGAATATAGTTTATTCGAAGAAAGTAAAAGGAGTTATCGAATATAGTTTATTCGAAAGGAGTTAAGTGAAATAGAGTTAATCCAATAGTGTTAGTCCAATAGAGTTAATTGATAAGGGTTAATCGAATAGAGTTAAGTGAAAAGAGTCAATCGAATATAGCTATTCGAAGGAGGGTTAAGTAAGGAAGTTAGTAAAGGGATATAAAGTGAACTTTGTCTATTTCAAAGTTAGAAATGTTGTTCAGTTAAGGTCTGAGAGGTAGTTCTACCCCAACTTGATTGGCTTCATTTTTAACTAAGGAATAGTTAAGGTTCGACAGTAAAGGAAATGGTTTGAGTTGGCATAGCGATGTTTATTTAAACATCTGTCTAAGTCCAATGAAGAAGCTTGGGAAATGTTTTCAAAATAAGAAACTAGAAATGTTTTCTAATAAAGAAAACAAGAAATGGAAATGTTTTCCATTGTTAATAACGTATATTTTCCCAATTTAGAAAATAAGAAATATTGAATATAGGGAAACATGAGATAAGTAAATTAATGAAATAAAGAGGTAAATGTTGAATGATGTTTGTTCGATATAATTTCCATTTGGAAATAATATCGCTGTTTGCACATCTGTTTTTCTTCGATAGTTAAATCACAGACTATCGAAGTTTTTGACCATTTTAACGTTGTTAATATAGAGAGACCGGTTGGATTATTATCCAAAGAACCACTCTGTGTTGGCATAAGCGTTTCGAATCATATATGCCAATGGAAATTGAAAACGGAGTTATGCAAGGGCTATCTTGTTTACAGAATAGTGCCTTTGGTTCATCCTGTTCCTGGATGACTTGTATGGACGGATGTCTGACAGAGTATTTCCAGACGATCACGTATATTGATTTCTCCAACCGTACCAAGAGTGGAAGCAGAGAAGGAAACTTCTTTTAGCTAACACATAATGTATGGTTGAGGACGTCAAATCGATGATTGGATGGATTTGATGATGTGGCATTCAAAGTGAATCTGGTGTGATGATAAAGCGTAGCTTCTAGCCTCATCATCCGGTAAATGACAGAAATCGGGCAGGCAGCATGGTTATGTAGGTCGCACCTATTAGGGTGTATAATCACCTGATCTAGAGTTTCATTTATTTCTAAAAATCTATTGTTGATGCTGTCCCATTCGGGAAACGGTTGCTGATCCCAACCGTTGGTGATATACATTCGATACACCCAAGCAAATGAGTGGTCGGTCATGTGTGGCCGGGTTGCAAGATGTTCTTGTTGAACCCAGTGTATTCCTTTCTAGAGGTACACTAGCGAAAGGTGGTTCCATACCTTGTCATAGTTGGAAATCCATTACCCAATACGTGCTTGCGGTTTTGATTGTATACTATATATGTAGAACGTGAGATGAAAGCGGTTCTGCTAGATGATTATTATATTGTGTTGATAGACATTATTATAATATCAAAAGGTTTTGATATAAAGATACTGGATTCTCATAAGGGAAAAACCCGTTCCGTTATACGGCGTGGTCTTATGAGATATCGTTTACTTGTTCCAACTGTTTTAAACTATTTTACTCATACCAGTCCCATGACTGACCCGGAGTTTACTTTGTAGTTTTCCCTAAACTCTTGGGTGCCTAAATTTGTATGGGCAGTCAAGTAGTCGGGATTTACAGATACATTGAAGAGCTGGAGCAGGAGGCTTCAGAATTATATCGCTATTATTATTCCGCTGTGTTGTAAGTGCTGTACTTTGATAATGATGTGTATATGCAAGTACAGATGTATATTTCAAGTTATGTTATATATATTATATGTTATTCGTTCCGCAGTGAGGTTCGTGTTACTCTGATGTTGTGTTCTTCTTCTTCTTCTATTCTACGTTTCTATCTTATCTTTCCTCACCCTCTAATTTCTTTCATTAATTACCGGGATTTTTCGGTGTTTTGGTTATCGACATCGTGTTTATGTCGATAACCAAAGCCTCTCAAAATCTGGGTCATTACAGATTACATCGAATTTTATAATATAATTAATTTCAATGAGAATTGAAATCTATTTATCTATTACTTATACTATGATAGCAGAAACCAAACCATTTCGGCTGTGACATCCGTCCCTTTTTAATTTACGCGTTTCTCCCTTCTCTGTTATGGTCGTTACATACCATTCAACGGCCCTTCCCCTTTCTTCGAAAATTGAAATGTCCACTTATGGTAATCCGCTGCAGCGTGTCCTATTCACCCGTAATCAAATCCTCTATACCACGAGGACCTGCTAGTCAGCCAGTACCTTCGTTCCCAATCTCTCTTCCCCCGACAAGCAATTGCCTCTCCGAATCTGTTAACTAAAGATTTCCACCGCAAACCGTCTTCCCTTCTCATACCTTTATCCACACATCGATTTATACCCTTCTACCATGTCGAGTACATACCTACAACGTTCCTCTATTTACGGTACTGTTTTTCCCTATTTTTCTACAGTTATCCGATTTACTGATTTCCTCGGAATTTGATTACAAAAGCGATCAATTATATTGATCATTTCAAACTAAACAACTTCAACATAAATACTAATAATCTAAAGTTGTCCACGTCGGGTTCTCATGTTTTGAAACCGGTCCACGATTGCATCATTGCTAATTTGAGTAAATATGTCTTTCTCGATGTATGCAACACAACTATCATTCAACCATTCATCTCCCATTCGATTCCGTAGATCATTTTTTACTATATTCATTGCAGAGATTTGATGTCGTAAACAAGGATCGGAAGGAAGATCCGATAAATCAACTTCAAGGCGACTTCGAGTTACCAAGCTCGGAAGAACACGGTTTTGACTATTATTTTTAGGGATATTATCCGTCGGAGTAGAAATTGTAGAAGAACCAACTTCATTTGAAATGTTTTCAAATGATCTTTTGAAAAAAATTCGCAAATATAAGAAACAAATAATTCATTATAAACAAATAATTCTATTTTTTTCAAGATAAACCCACTTCTTCTGATTTAAAGCAAATTATTGAAATAACTCAGAAAAGTGATTTTTCAAGATAAAATTTGTTTTGTCAATAATCAGAGAAGAAGTGGATGAGTTTAATCAAAGCAAATTTGCATAAGCTAACCCACTTCTTCTTCTGAGTTTAATCAATCAGAGAAGTGGGTTTATTGACAAAGCAAATTATCTGATTCAAGATAAACAAATAAATCAATCAGCATGATTTCTGCCCTCAGGAACAATAGCAGCAATTTTATTTTATTTTATTCAAGACTGATTCAATTCAAGAATTCAATACAAATTCAAGACTCATCCGAATCAGAGAGAAACCACTTGCATAATTGATTCAAGACTGATTCAAGAAAACCCTAACCAATTAAATTCAAATCGGCTGAAACGAAAATTAGGGTTAGCTCATTACCCATCAGCGAAGAGGAAGAGAAACAACGCGATCAGTGCAGAGTGGTGACAGCTTGTGTTTGAAGATCCGAAGGGGAAGAGAAACAACGCGATTCTTTTTTGCCGCCGCTTCTTCTGTTCTGTCGTCCGTTTTTTTTTTCTCCGTGGGAAACTCGTTCTGAAATGTTTCGCTTTTTTTTTAATAGGATTGAATTCCTGGTGAGGTCACGTGACCTCACCAAGTAATACATCCCTCCGCCCCTGGATCTACATGTTGATTGGTTTGACTTTATTACACCATCTGTTGCCGTCTTTCATGAATTTTGCTGAAATTATCATGTAGAACTGTAATAAGGAATTTTCAGGTATGGTGATTTTTGCTATTCCATCTGTGATTTCAGTTTGCTATATACTTTGATCTAACTCTCATATGTCCTATTTTAATTAGTTGGTTCTTGCAATATGATTGATAAATTAAAATCGTTTCTAGAATTAAACTTTTCAATGATTCACTGGATGTACACTCTTGAATCAATAAACTCAGTGCGTTCTAATTTCATCTTTCTTTTTATTCTATACCTTTGTAATTCAGTTTTTCTTTTCTTTTTATATAATGCACCTATACATGGTCGTTCTTTGGTTTCTGACCATCGGTATATATGTTATTCGATTCAATTTCCAAGGTTAACGATAAACAATAGCAGATGATCTCCATTTAACTTCTATTTTGTGAATTTTCCAAATGGCTAGAGGATTAAATATTGATAACACAAGTTTATAACTCTACAAAATTAACATCAATATAGTATTTATGCACAAAGATGAATAAATAATTATTTAGTGCAGGTGCGTTATGAAGAAAATATATATGGGAAGGCCAACTCAACCAAATATGATAATGTTAATTAGACTAAAAAACCAGCTCTTTTGGTGCTTCAAGTGGAAAATTAACACTTAATCGTGATATAATTTTTTAGCATGCATTTGTTTAAAATAAATAAATCCAATGTTTGAAATTGATTGCTGAATTATAAATTTAGTTTTCTGATCGTTAAATACTAGACTATGGATAGTTTTATGTTTACATTAAAAAAGTTCTAATTATGATTGACGTATATGGTTATCTTACCAATATAACCCAACTAATAATTAGTTTCATATGATGATTAAAATAACGAATTTGATCCATGTTAAATTTAAACAGTCTATGGGGTGAACTGTAATTATTTAATGTGTTTGGTGTTTATAAATACTTGAACATTTGATTAAAAGCAACTAAAATTGGAAGTTTCAAAATTTTAAGTTTTTACTATATGGTATTTTTTTTCTGCAAACTGTAGTTGTGAAAAGTTAAATTTTATAATTCTTATTTACAAGTTCAACTATTAAAGTTACTTTGTGTAATTTAGTTTGAAAAATAAAGGAGCGGTTATTTGAACGTAAATATTTGACACAAATTGAGGGACATAAATCTCAATCACTGAATCATTTGTCATTACATGAGTGATGGAAATCAGGGGACAATCCAATGACTAAGATTTTGTGTCTTCCAATTTGTATCAAAATTTTGTGTTTAACTGGACTTTCTTTATGTTAAAACCTTGGATGGTAAAATATTTGCAAAAAATATGAATTTACATAACAATGATCTGAAACAACAGAATTGTAAGGGTAGCAGTTATGCCGCTTTGCTAAAAAGCGTAAAACTCAAGTTCAATTATCGTAGAAGATGCCATTAAAACTTCATTTGCATATAGGCTTTATGTTCCTTCTTAAACGTGAAGCACTGAAGCTTATGATTCTGAAATAGATGATGCACTCCTCATCTTTCATTACCCTCCAGTATATTTTTTTCGATAGACTCGATTTTTAGTTCATTGCCACTTGAACACAACACCATTACTGAACAAATATATTCACATTCTTCGGTATTATCTATCCCAAAACACCGGCTAGAAATGCTCTAATGATGCAAGTAGCTATTTTAAGGGAAACAGGGCAGCAAAAATCCACTGAGTTTGTATATTTATTGGCAGGTGAACTATAGAGAACGACATCAAACCTTATTAGAAATATAGTTATTTTTCATAGCTTTTCGTCTTAGCATACAAACATGTCATGATCAACAACTTAAAGCGTAGTAAGCTAGCTTTGTACTTTATGAATGAAACAATAAATTACATATTCAAAATCAAATCAAATCTGAATGTATGAAAATGATTATCTACAAAAAATATGCAGCAATAAAAGAATTTATGTCTACCAATTGATAATTACAAATACGTGAAACACAATATGCTGCAAGGGTCATACGGAAATTAACATAAATAAACAAAATATAATTTGAATCAAGTCCAGACTTTGAATTTGTGAAATAAGAACAATATTTATCCATTGTATATAATTATAGCTAAAATTGATATGATACATGTATCATTTCAAATGCACAAGGTAGACTCATATGTAACTAGTACCTGTCATGTACCATATTTTAACAAAAACGCAAATTATTCACATTAATACATGTCTAATAACAAATGGATTAAAAAAAGATGCATTTAGTTGTACTTAAAAAAATGGGGCTTTTTAAAAATTATTGAATTGCAAATAACAAGTTTGTTTAATAAGATAAAATGTAGGTGCAAATAACAACACCTATATGTCCTCCTCTAACATTAAAGATTATATTTTAATTAAAATATCACTTGCGTAGTAGATAAGTTATTTCCTTGAGATACTTACAAGTTTATAAATAGTTGTGAAGCACATATGTTTTGGGCACTCTAGAGCAACTTCTTTAGATTTTTTATTTTTCTATTTCGAAATGCGATAAATACGCTTACATTATATGATTAGCTCTTTTTATGTCATATTCTACCCACTTTATGTAAATATTAACATAATAAAAGAGTGCTACAAAAGATAGTTTTTAAAAAAAGTTAACTCGATGTAATAGGTTATATACATAATTTTAAGATGAACTTAATGCAGCCATGCTTCTATTTGATTTTATTTTTGAGGACTGGTTAACTTTATTGGATATATGTAAATCGGATTCATCTAGTAAAACTGACGTGAACATCAGGTTAGAATAATTTCATCTTCATTCAATATGTTGATTTAGTTTACCTTTAAAAATATCATAATTTTGTCATATATGGCAACTCATTTGCACATGCAAAGCCTAGATCGATATTTTCTGCCTCATGTTATCCTATCATTTCGATTTGAAGTAGATAAATGTTTCCTCAGTTAAAATATGTGTAGAAAATTTCTATTTTATTTTCTTACTGGCTATTCCTAATATTTGATTTTGGTAATTCAGTTTACTAAGGAATTCATGAGAAACTCACAAATAGTAAAAGTGATAAGATATACTTTAAACTTCTAGACAACATTATTAGGTAAAATAAAATCTCATATTGGAAAGTTAACTAACAAATACTAATTTTTTATTTTGTAATTATTCTTTGTTGTACGAAACTGTAAGATGTGTAGCTGTATCGAAGAAGGTGGTAATCTAATTCATAACATGGCTCACCAATTTAGAAGATTATACTATAAGCTAATATGTGCCTCCAAAAGTAAAACAAGACAAATTGAGGAAATTGTAAACATATTTTTTTTTTTTTGGCAAAAGATTTCTTCTTTTCAAAAATGTAGTGTGCCCTAGGTTGTCTGAATTTGTTACAGGAAAAAAATATGCAAACGACACACCGTAAAACAATTGGATTTGTTTTACAAATAACACTGAAGCCAACCTGCTTTTCAAAGTTCATCTTTAATGAAATATGTTGAAAAAAAGGCGGCTTGGTTTCTAGATTATGCTTTCTGCCACTACATTAAAATTGTGTTGGGAAATATTTATTATAGGTGATTTTTACGGGCCTAACATTATATACTAATGTATTTATTCAATTTTAGAAACGTCAGAACACATATTCAAAGTGAACCATTTTCTTCTTCTTACAATATAAAGAATTTCTCAACATCTCAACGCTTAATCATGCAGCCTTCTGATATTATATTTCTGATGCCTTTAATTACTTTTTACATTACAAATTATCATCCAATTTATCAGCATAAATCTAATCTTCGTATTTGAACTAATAACTCCGTTATTTTTTGAACTAGAACAGTAAGGGAAAATTTTGTTAAGGGAAAATTTTGTTAGAGCTAATTCAGACAATTAAAAGTAGAGTTGTTTCGTTCAGATACTGTTTCTAACAAATACATTCAGATTTGGATATAGAATCGTTGAAGAATTATTTTGACTTAGCTGCTTAGTTATGTCGGTTTAGAAGTGGCAACATAAGAAAAGATGTTAGTGGATCATAACAACCATGTTGAAGGGGATCAAGGTTACTCCATTTGTCATTATTTATAGTTTTCTTTTCTTTAAAATTGATACTTAGTGGTTTGTTTTAATTATGTTTTCTTTTTATAATATGTCTCTTTCTATTTTTGGTAATGCTGAAGATAATGACATTTAATGAGTTAATATTATATAACATCTCTTATGTTGTTAGAGTCAAATGACCCAGTAATCAGTTTTGTATTTCATTCCGATTCATCGTTCATGTTAATTGTGCTATAATAACATCCAGGATTGTTGCATTCATATTTACTTAAGCAAGAAAAAATGTCAATCTTAGTTGACAAACATTAGTTAATGTAAGGCTTCTAATAGAGGAGAGGTCATATACACTAGCCATATTTTTAAGAAAATTTAACATTGAGGTTAACGTAATGATATAACATAACTTCATCAGTTTTATCAATATCATTTTGTTTGGTTCACAAGTGCTTTTTACTGGAAAAGCAAGAATGAACATGTCTAATATACTAAATCTTATACTGGTTTGATCATTAGTTATAGAGTAAAGGATTTCATGTTTACATTTGTTTCTTTGATATATTTTCGTATCCAGAAAAATGCACCCAAAGTTTTTTAGAATGGTGTGATTCCTCAACACAGATATTTTTATAGTTTTTTCGAAGAAGAAATAGTATCATAATTAATGATATATGGTTTCTCATTCCCTCATGAACAAAATATCATTTCCTTCTATGTTGTATTTGCTATTTAATTGCCTATGCAGAGCAAAAATTCTTTTTGATTGCATTTCTTCAGCATATATTAGATATTAAATCCTTCATCTTTTCGGGGAGATGTAATCTTATATTTACATCTCTCATAAAGATATATGCATGCTTGGATTCTACCATCTATATCTCATCATTAAAGCATAGAAAATCTACTGCATTTTGCCTCTGTCTGTAAATGCTGTAAATGCAACTATTCAAATAATCATATCGTAACAATATAATCTGTTTATATTGTAGCCTTTTGTTGTTTCATTGTACTGTATGTTAGATTATTTCCATGATCGAATAATATGTATTCATTCA
The DNA here is from genome assembly GCA_030737875.1 of Allium sativum. Lineage (NCBI taxonomy): Eukaryota > Viridiplantae > Streptophyta > Magnoliopsida > Asparagales > Amaryllidaceae > Allium > Allium sativum. The sequence goes on along the minus strand of CM060926.1, from coordinate 766,334,205 downwards.
GCTAAATCTTAAAGTTTATTACAGATACGTTAATCATAAAATATTTTTCATTTTGTCAAAACTTCTTTTATTTATGATTAACTCAGTATGATCAGTTGCTGAACCATGACAAGTTCAGCTTTATTAAAACTCTTACACTGACAGGTTATTCTTATGTCTCATGTTTCAAATTTTGAACAATAATTCCTTCTATTCATATAATATAAACAACTAAAAACACTCAGAAAACCCTACATATAGATTAGTGATTTTGATGATTTGAAGGGTGTGTAGCGCATAAGCTCAGGGGTACTACAACAAGACGATAATATTACCTGGTCTTAAGAAACTGCACTCCATAGTCGAAACCTTCTACATCAGAGCCTTATTCGGCTAATATTCATATTCGTAGTCAGCTTGGACGCGGAGTTAACCTTGCAAACCCAGCCTAATAAATGTAAAGTCGGCAACTGGAATATCAAAAAAATACAGTTGGAGCCATTAGTGACTGTTCAAGTTCCTTTTCTAATGAAGCTCGGTGAAACAGGGAGACAGTGGCAGCCACATCGGTAGAAGTAATACCACTGGCTAACAGCAGATAAAAGGTTAAAAGCAAGTGCTAGCCGAGATGCGGTATATTTCCTTTTTTCCTATTTCCGCATTTTTTGTGTAATTCACTTTGCCTTTTTTCACGTTTTCTTCCATTAGCTTATGTTCTCATTACTAGCAGCAATCTCAACAATGTTTTTCTCTCATGTTGTGAGTTCGTGTCTCTACATATACATATAAAAGGCATCATTTATGTTAGAAAAGGTGTTAAATGTAACGTCTGTGTATATTTTTGCATGGCTATACATGGAGTGAGTATTATCTCCATCTCAAAATTTTCATATTCATGTTTTTACCTTCAGCCTGCTTCATTGTGTAGCATCGTTTGGAGTCAGTTTAAATATGGTCCGCCTGTTGTAAATATCATCGCAAAGATAAACTGCCTTACTCAACTTATTTTTGTCCATCAGTGTTAGTAAATTCGTAAATAAATTAAATAGTGAAGGTATTTGTTATACAACCTTTTGTTCTTCTGATCATTGGTTGGCAATACATCAAAATTAAGTAATTTTTGCAAGGGTGTCATTATAGTCTGATTGGTACACATACCAAGAAATTTCAAAAGAGATGCAGGAAGACATCCAGATAAAAACAAAAATCTCATTTTATGTATATGACATTAAACAATGAATAAATATGCATGGACACATTATGCAGTCCTGAACATTGCAAACTACAACAACTGTGACTTTGGAAAGAGCTGCAATTTTTTGGTAAACCAGGATAAGTATAATGCACTGTTACGGAAATCACGCTTTGTGTTTTGAACTACATAGATCGGCCATCCGCGGTAAATAAAGGAAACAAATGAATCGTTGCCGATGTCTCACCTGTTAACAATACATTATATCATCTCTTATTTCTTCGGGCTTGTAAATGGGCTTGGCCCAATTTCCTTTTATGTTTTATTTTGAACCGATGTATCATTAAACTGGTATGTATAAATACCAGTACACTGTACACTCTTTCATTCATTCAATTACAATCATTTTCTGGTTTACATTTCCTCACAATCCTCTCTGAAATCATCTTATACAATATCAGAAAATTCTATATGGTATCAGAGCTTTTACAAATCCGCATTTAAAAAGAAAACAAAAGAAATTTTGTTGCAGATTCATCAGATAATTTTCATCACTTGAATCCGACTCATCAAAGATCATTCTTGATCTCATCATTTGAGATTTTGCTCCTGAATCAATCAAATCACTGTGCCATGCCTAGATTTAACTGGCTGCATCAGTGATTCAATCATCAAGAGAGAGGAAATCAAATCTGAAGCACTCTTCACCGATCATATTACCTCAGAAGCGTTCACAATCAAGAAAGAAAGCATCAAAAAAGCCATCAGAAGTTGCTTCAACCGAAAACTCAGTGTGAAGAACAAATAATTCATCATTTAAAGCTTTCAGTGCTCAAGTTCTTGACTACAAACCTACTTCTTGAGTAATCCAATTCAAAGTAAAGAGGTTCAGATTCATATTACCTCTTTTTCTGCATTTATCCTCATTATATTTCTGGAATGGCAAACAACAACACTGGATCGACCAACACTTCAGGGACATCTGAGCCTGCAAATCCGAATCACCCTTCCAAGAATGTGATCAGTCTCAAAAGCCAACTAATCACCATCCCTCTTGATCAAAACAATTACCTTCTCTGGAAATTACAGGTTGAAACCTCACTTCAAGGATATGGTCTAGAAGGATACATCCTTGGCACAATTCTCATTCCACCAAAGTTCATAACTGATGCATCAAACACCATAGTTAGTAATGATGAATATACATCATACTACAGACAAGAAAGATTAATCAGTGCGTGGTTGTTATCATCTATAAGTGCTACCCTAATGCCACAAGTTATTGGATGCAAGACTACTAATGAAATATGGACTACTTGTGAGAAAATCTTTAATACACAGTCTGCAGCCAAATCTTTGTTCTATAAAAGACAACTTCAAAACTGCAAGAAAGATAATATGAGTATGAGTGATTACTTAGCAAAAGTTAAAAACATTTGTGACATGTTAAAGGCCTCAGGAGGCAATATTGAAGAATCAGATCAGGTTCTTTCTATTGTAAATGGTCTAGGTGATGAATATGAGGCTGTAGTAGCCATTATTACATCACAAAAGATTACTCCACCACTGGATGATATTCACGCCATGTTACCATCACATGAGACAAGAATCTTTCACAAGAACTCTACTGAATCGGATTACTCACTCAATTATGCAGTTAATAATAGAGGCGGGGGGCAAGGAAATTATAAAAATAATAACAATCAAAGAGGAGGTTTCAATCCAAGAGGAAGAGGTAGAGGAAGATCATCAAACAACAACAATAAACGTAAATGTCAAATATGTGAAAGAATTGGTCATACTGCTCTTAAATGCTACTTCAGATTTAATTCCAACTACACTGGGAATCAGGGAAATAGCAGTAGCAATGGGAACAACCCTAATGCTAATGTTGCACAAGCTCAAACAGAATCATCAAATCAGACTAATGAAAAGCAATGCAATCAAACTGAAGCAACCAATTCAGACTCAACACTGGATGACAACTGGTTTCCTGACTCAGGTGCTACTAACCTCATGACCAACAAGTTAGATAATCTTAATCTTGGAAATAGAGAATACAGAGGTAAATAGTCTATAACCATGGGTGATGGTAAGTGTATTAGTATTTCACATACTGGTAATGCTTTATTAAGAGGTAAGAAACAACTGTTTCTACACAAATTATTAAAGGTACCCAAAATTAGGAAAAACTTAATGAGTGTGTCTCAGTTCACTAAGGACAACAATGTCTACTTTGAATTTTATCCTAATTATTGTGTTGTTAAAGACATTCTAACACATGAACTTTTATTGCAGGATGATGAATTTCATGGACTGTACAAGTTCAAACTTGGAGATCAATTACATCCTGTAATAGAAAAACAATGTCTTGTTTCTACTGTTCATGATCAAAGTAGTAACAGTAATACTTTTGATATTTGACATCATAAATTGGGTCACCCTAGTGTTAAGATTGTTAAAAGCATTCCGGATGATAATAAAATTCCTTACAGTAATGTGAATTTACCATATATCTGTACACATTGTCAATTAGGTAAAAATCATAAACTACCATTTGACAACTCATCAACTGTTTACTCTAAACCATTTGATCTAATAGCCACTGACCTGTGGGGTCCAGCTTCCATTACTGCTGATTTTGGGTATAAATATTATATTTCATTTATTGATGCTCACTCTAGATATACTTGGATTTATTTCTTAAAGTCCAAATCTGATACTCATGATGTTGTTTTAAAATTCCTAACCATGATAGAAAATCAATTTAATACTAGAGTGAAAATATTCCAGTCTGATGGTGGTACTGAATATAAAACCCTTGTCAAATACTTTGATAATAAAGGTATAATTCATAGATTGACATGTCCTTACACCTCAGAACAAAATGGTCCAGCTGAAAGAAAACATAGACATATTGTTGAATGTGGCTTAACCTTGTTGTCCCAAGCTTCTTTACCTTTAAAATTTTGGTCTGAGTCATTTAATACTGCTGTATACTTGATTAACGGGATGCCAACTAAAGTGTTAAATAATATCAGTCCTATTGAAATGCTATACAAAATTAAGCCAAATTATCATGATCTAAAAGCTTTTGGCTGTCTATGCTTTCCTTACCTTAGGCCATACAATTCTAACAAACTCAATTTTAGATCAAAACCATGAACATTTCTAGGCTATGCTGTTAAACAGAAAGGGTACATGTGTATTGATGAAAATGGAAAAAATTTCATAAGTAGACATGTCATGTTTAATGAAAATATTTTTCCCTATGCTCAGTCTAACATCAAATCCACCAATAAAGTTATCACTGGAAAATTAAATATACCTGAAATCCCACTGTACTATGAGTACTCCCCAACAACAAGTGATCAGATGGCTGCTGACGATCAAATCATACACATCACTGAGGATGATCAACTCAGCAACAATGAGCTCATCAGCCACGCCAATCCAACACCTGAACACAGTAACAATCAAATCCCGAGAACCAGAAGTCAATCAACATCATCTGAAAGCTCTGATGATCACTTACCTACCATTGAAGGCAGTGCAGATCACTCTGAACAACAAACTGATCAACCACCCATTACCACTGGTCATCCTATGATGACCAGATCCAAGAGTGGCGTATTCAAGCCAAAGGCTTATCTAACATATGAGAGCAATGAAGAACCAGCCACCTACAGTCAAGCAAGCAAATATAGTGAGTGGAATACTGCTATGAATGAAGAATTTAATGCTCTTGCCAAGAACCAAACCAGGACTTTTGTTCCTCAACCTAGCAACAGGAATATCATAGGCTGTAAATGGACTTACAGAATCAAAAGAAATTCAGATGGTACTATCAACAGATATAAGGCCAGGTTGGTTGCTAAAGGCTTTACTCAAGAGTATGGATTTGACTACAGTGAAACTTTTTCACCAATGGTCAAACCTACCACAATCAGACTAATTCTTACAATAGCTCTCAAGAATCATTGGAATATTCAACATTTGGATGTCAATAATGCTTTCCTTAATGGCAAACTAAATGAAGAAATATACATGCAACAGCCTGAAGGATATGTTCAAGATCCCAAACTGGTGTGCAAACTTAACAAGGCAATCTATGGATTAAAACAGGCACCCAGAGTTTGGTTTGATAAACTCAAATCAACTCTGAATATATTGGGATACATGCCCACTAAATCTGACAATTCTCTATTTATCAAAATTACTCAATCACTCACTGTTTACATACTAATTTATGTGGATGATCTAATCATTACAGGTAACAGTGGTGCTGAAATAGAGAAACTTATCAAATATTTAAACAAGGAATTCTCCATCAAAAACCTGGGAGAAATCAACTACTTTTTGGGCATTGAAGCTAAGAGAACATCAAATTCAGAGATGCTATTAAATCAACGAAAGCATATAACAGAACTACTGATCAAAACAGATATATTTGAAGCCAACCCACAACCAACCCCTATGATCTCCAGTCAACACAACTCTAAAAACAGGGGAGAAGATATAAATAATTTCAAACAATACAGGAGTGTTGTGGGGGCACTACAGTATGCCACCATAACAAGGCATGACATATCATTCAGTGTTAACAAGGTATCTCAGTTTTTGCAGGAACCTAAGGATGAACACTGGAGAGCTGTAAAAAGGATCCTAAGATATCTAAAAGGCACTTTGGACTATGGGCTAACACTTAGGGGCAGCAAAGACCTAAACATCACTGGATATACAGATTCAGACTGGGCTGCAGAACCAGGTGACAGAAGATCCATCACTGGATACTGCATCTACATGGGAGATAATCTAATATCATGGAGTTCTAAAAAGCAGTCCACTATATCAAAGTCCAGTGCTGAGGCAGAATATAGAAGTATTTCATGCGCTATAACAGAAATTATGTGGATACAGTCAATACTAAGAGAACTAGAGCTAAATAATACTTCAAAAGCAATCATCTGGTGTGACAATCAAAGTTCTATATACATGTCTGCTAATCCTATTCAACACGCTCGAACAAAACATATAGAAATTGATATACATTTTTTTCGAGAACAAGTCAAAGAAGGAAAGCTACAGATCAACTACGTACCTTCCTTTTATAAAAAAACTGACATCCTTACCAAGGCACTCTCAGCTAAGAATTTTACCAGACTTCGTGAAGAATTTAAGGTTAAGCACTGCTCCGCTCTGAAAGCTACGGCAAACTCAACAATTGAAAGCAAGAAGAATCCATCGACATCAAATCTGAAAAGCGAACACTCAACAAAGTCTCAATCTCAACCTTGGACAAAGACAAATCACGAAGACAAGAGCAATAGAAGCTTACCTTGCATCAATTCAGACAGAAAAGCTTGAAGACACTTGGATGAAGGCAAGCAGAATCCATCGACATCAGATCTGGAAAGCAAACACTCAACAAAGTCTCAACCTCAACCTTGGACAAAGACAAATCACAAAGACAAGAGCAATAGAAGCTTACCTTGCATCAATTCAGACAGCAAAGCTCGAAGACACTTGGATGAAGGCATCGATTCATCTGTGCAAAATCAAATTTAGGGTTTCTGGTAACCCTAGATTTGAAGGGGGCAAATAAAGGAAACAAATGAATCGTTGCCGATGTCTCACCTGTTAACAATACATTATATCATCTCTTATTTCTTCGGGCTTGTAAATGGGCTTGGCCCAATTTCCTTTTATGTTTTATTTTGAACCGCTGTATCATTAAACTGGTATGTATAAATACCAGTACCCTGTACACTCTTTCATTCATTCAATTACAATCATTTTCTGGTTTACATTTCCTTACAATCCTCTCTGAAATCATCTTATACAATATCAGAAAATTCTATAGCGGTCAATAAGGAAAAAATCAGAATGATCGACGGACAACCACTGACCAAACTTGGTCGATGGTCAACCGCCGATCGTAGTAAAGAGCTGTTTGAAGCAGTTAGCATGGTGCTTTACTGTCACATGAAATTTAAAGATCCCATTTGTTTACTATTATCAAAACACTCTTTTATGGTGATATTTTATAAACCACACTTTTTGGATCTTACACTTATATTATATGCAATCACATAAAACTATATTTCTCAGCTAATTGAACAAATTCAACACAATTACAAGTTTAAAACTTACACATGTAATATAAGGCTTATTTGCAAATATGAACCCTCACATATTTTATAAGCTGCATCATATTATTATTGATTGAAGGTATATATTCCTTTATTTATTTTAATTGTGAGTTAACCACATATGCTTTAATTAAATTTGTTTAGATACAAAGTGTTATGATGCAATTTTATGTACCCAAAGTTCAAGGATATCTCATTTAGATGTACTAACTATATTATGTGGTTCAAAAATGATTATCTATACAGTAATAATGTGAATCCACATAAACATGAAATTTACAAATAGTTCACTTAGTAAATCATAAGAGTTCAATTTACGTTTCATTGTCCAAAAACTATATGCAGTGGCATATGCAGAAACTAAAACCTGTGGGGGTGGAACTTTATGAAAAAAAGCAAAAAAAATAGCAACCAACATTTCTATTAGAAAAAAAAACATATCTTTGATCTGCAAAAGTCATATATTGATATTCAACTCAAGTATGACAAAATAATACATCAAACGTTCACAGACAAAATGGATGATTACACCTGCCTGCTATAAGATTGTGGAGAGCCAAAATCTAATTGCAACGACAAAGCTGCTAGATTGTTTAATCAAAGAGGCATGTTGTTGAATTACGTTGGAAGGTGGAAGCTGGATTTGAAGAAAAAATAAATAAATTGCAACATACGTCCAATACAGGCAAAAAAATACACACTGAAGATATAACTAGCAGAATACTGCACAAAAATTTGAAGACCAAAAACGTTTAAACAATTCATATTTGAATTTGAAGACAAAAAATGTACAGGTAATATTTGACCATGTATTTTGAGGGATACTAACTATGACTCATTAAAGCTATATAATGAAAGAATTATTAGTACGTATAACCATCAAAATAAATTCCAAAAACAGAACTGCAAAATAGAAGTGGAAAATAGGCATAAGGACAAACTTTGAAAAAAAAATTAGTCTAAAGGACGTCAAGTTTTATTTTTAGGCTGAAGGACAAACTTTGAAAAAAATTAGGCTGAAGGACAATGCTAAATATAATTAGCATTTTCTACAGTGTAAAACTAAATAATGCTAGTTAAAACTAGCATTTTCGTGTAGTGTAAAAAATTGAATATAATGCTAATTACATTTAGCATTTTTCTTCAGTTTAATTTTGATTCAATGTTTGTCCTTCAGACTAAAAATAAAACTTGGTGTCCTTCAGCCTAATTTTTTAACAAATTTTGTCCTTCTCCCTAATTACCTCCAAAATAGAATATGTTTTAGTTTTTAATTTAACCATTATAGGGAGATCTTATTACAAAAATGGAACCATCAATATGGCGCTCTACTTCATGAAGCAAACAAGTGAAAAGGGGATGGAAGGCGGAAGCTCGATTTGAAGAGAAAGGGTATAATTTGCATTTTGTTAGAAGGTTACACTACAAGAAAAGTTCTAATTTTCGACAAAGCATAGCGACGGTTTCCGATGGCTAATTCCGACGGCTTTCGACGGGCCATCGGCGGCCGTCGGAAACCGTCGATTATAATCGGGATATCTTCCCCCCGAACAATTTTCTGCTTCACTCGATCTCCTCTAACCCATTTCCAGCCACGATTTTCCAAACCCTACTTGCGATTTCCCGCCTCCAAACACCAAATTTTTCACGTTCGGATAGCTCCCGACTTCCTCTCAAGCTTGTATCATCATCAATTTGAGGTATAATCTCGTTTTTACCTTAAAATTTTAATTTTTACTTAAACCTAAATTTGGTAAAATTAGCAAATTAGAGTTAATTGTTGATAGCAATTGGTTCCTATGGTATTGTGGTATGTTATATCATCATATTACTTGTGTATTTCATATGCTACACTGAAATTAAAAGATTTATGTTCAATATTGGATATTTGTGTATGTGACATTGTAAATTAGACATATTTTGGATAGATTGTTGTTAGTAGTGGCCATAAAATTGGTCAAAAGCTTGAGTATTTACAAATTGGTTTAAGTGTGTGCATGTGTTTCAATTTAGGTTGGTTTTTGTTATTGTATAATTTAGGATATTTTTGTACATGTGCGCCGTTGTCCGCTTGTCCTTCTTGCATGTGTTAGTTGATATACGAAAAATTGAGTGGATGAAGTTGGAAAAGTACATCGTGCAAATTTTGACTTATGCAAAAAAAAAAAAATATGAGTCTAAATTCTAGTTGTGCCTATTGAATTGACGATAATAGTATTAGCTTTAAGTTGATTGAAATGTTAAGAAGATGTGATAAAATATAAAATATTTTTGTATTGCAGTAAAACGTACTTTTATGTTAAAATGCGCACATATAATTGTGTAATATCCCCTAGAGTGTTTTCGGCCCCGTCCGACGAGTGTTGTACATGATCGTTATATAAATAGTATTTTTTCGAATTAAAAAACGACTGTTTATATTCATCTGGTACAATATTTGTTGGATTTGTCCTTGTATTGGACAAGTTATAAACACAATAAACATTTACATTTTGTATACTACTTTGTTTCAAAAGATTCAGAAAATTTCGGTTTAATTTTTTTTTTGTTTCCTGCGTACACATGTACAGTGCAGGAAACAAAAGGGAAATGCTGCCGAAATTTTGTTGAATCGTTTGAGCCGAAGTAGTATACAATTGTAAATGTTTACTGTGTTTATAATGGGAAGTAGGGATGCCTGACCATGTAAAAGAGTTGCATTAAAAAGTGTCAAATTAGATTATTTTTTTTTAACTTAATGAAAATGTTATTAATTTTTGAACCTATGACCATGTAATACAAGTTTTTTTCGAATTTGAATTCTTGAAAAAATAAATATTAATTTTTGAACCTGTGACTGAATTTCTCAAATAGGAAAAATGATTGATTATTTTGTTGATCGGAGGAGTTGGATGTACCAAAGAAGAGGACAGAGAGGTTCAATAAAAGAAGATTTTTATAATGGTATAAATGTCTTTGTTGACTTCGCTTTACGTAATAATGGAAGCGATCCTAAAATTCGTTGTCCCTGTAGCAAGTGTAGACATTTGAAATATTTGCTACCCGATGTTGTGAAAGTCCATTTGTGCAAAAACGGATTCGTACCCGAGTATTATTTTTGGGATCGTCATGGAGAAGTGGTATCAAATACTCCTGTAGAGACTGAGGAAGAACGTGCTGTTGATGAAAATGTTAGTACGACCCGTATTGAAAATATGGTCGAAGATGCAGCGCGATCTATGTTTCCAATGATTGCAGCTGACGACGACAATGGAAATGATGAAGAACCGAATATTGAAGCTAAGAAAATTTATGATTTGTTGGATAATGCTAAGAAAACTATTTGGGACCGTTGTAAAAGCGGCACTCAGCTATCGGTAATCGCAGAATACATTGCGATGAAGTCAAAATACAACATCACTAAAGCTGGGTTCACAGTTATTGTACAAGCTGGAAAAAGGCACATGCCGTCGGATAATTTAATGTGTGAAAATCACTACGAAGTTAAAAAACTTATGTCGGCATTTGGTTTACCTTATCAGAAAATAGATACATGTGTAAAAGGATGTATATTGTTTTGGAAAGATGACGTAAACCTTAGAAATTGTAAATTTTGTAATGAAGAAAGATATAAACCAAGAAAGAAAAAGGGAAAGGAAGTTCCATACAAACGTATTCATTACTTACCTATTACTCCACGGCTTCAAAGATTATATGCAACTTCTGCAACTGCATCTCATATGAGATGGCATAAGGTGAGATCAGAGGAAGAAGGTACGGTTACCCATCCAGCCGATTGGGAAGCATGGAAGCATTTCGAAAAAACTTATCCCAATTTTACAGCGGAGAGTCGTAATGTCAGACTAGGATTATGTACAGATGGTTTTTCACCATTTTCTCAGTTTGGTTCTAAATACTCATCATGGCCTATTATCATCACACCTTATGATTTACCTCCATGGATGTGTATGAAAACGCAATATATGTTTCTTACTGTTGTTGTTCCTGGCCCCGATGATCCGACACAAGGAATTGATGTTTATTTACAACCGTTAATTGAAGAATTAAGAACATTGTGGAACGAAGGAGTAGAAACGTACGATGTTTCAAAGAAGAAAAATTTTCGTATGTTCGCTTCTTTGTTGTGGACTATAAGTGATTTTCCTGCCTATGCAATGCTTTCAGGATGGAGTACTGCTGGTCGTCTATCATGTCCATATTGCATGGAAGAGACACGAGCATTTTCCTTACCACATGGTAAGAAAAGTTCATGGTTTGACTGTCATCGATGTCTTCTCCATGTAAATCATCCTTTTAGAGCAGACAAGAAAATTTTTTTGGCTAATAGAGTAGAAACTAGACAACCTCCAACGTTATGGACTAGCGAAGAAATATATGAAATGGTTCAAAATCATCCAAAGATACATGTTACTGGAGTTCAAACAGAAATTGAAGGCAAATCGATTTATCACAATTGGTGCAAACAGTCTATTTTCTGGGAGTTGCCGTATTGGAAGCATCTTCTGCTTCGTCATAATATTGATGTGATGCATAATGAGAAAAATGTATTTGAGAATGTCTTTAATACGGTTTTGAATGTTAAAGGGAAAACTAAAGATGATTTGAAATCAAGGCGCGATATAGAAGAATTATGCAAACGTCCTGAGCTTCATATGAAAGCAAATGACAGTAAAAAACCCAAAGCATGTTATGAATTAGATAATAATCAGATTAAAATTTTGTTAAAATGGGTTGAAGGGTTAAGATTTCTTGATGGAATTTCATCAAACCTTTGTAGATGTGTTGACTTCAAAAATGGTAAATTGAGTGGAATGAAAAGTCACGATTGTCATATTATGATGGAGTATCTATTTCCTGTTATGTTCAAAGAACTACTTCCGTTAAAAGTTTGGAAGGTAATAACGGAGCTTAGTTTGTTTTACAAAGAGCTTTGTTCAACTACTTTGAAAGTGGAACGTTTACGAAAATTTGAAGTAGATATTCCAATATTGCTTTGCAAATTGGAGAAAATATTCCCGCCAGGTTTCTTTAATGTAATGGAGCATTTACCTGTTCACCTTCCAACTGAAGCACGATATCGAGATCCCGTCCAATATGGATGGATGTATCCATTTTAGAGGTAAATATAAACATGTTAACGATTAATTTAATTGCATTTAAAACTATGAAATAATGTAAATTAATTTTTCATAGGTATCTGAATCATTTGAAGAAAAAAGTAAGACAAAAAGCACGAGTTGAAGGCTCGATATGTAAGTCTTACATCGAAGAAGAAGCTTCGTTCTTTTTCTCTCATTATTTCAGTGATTATGTGAATATATCATTTGAAAGTGTTCCACGAAACGACGAAGGGGGCGAACAAGAATCGTCTCAAACAGTTTTTTCTATTTTTAGACAACATGGTCGGCCTTCTGGGAAATGTGTTGACGTATGGATAAATGATAAAGATATTCATGTAGCTCACACTTATATTCTTCTAAATTGTGCTGAAGTTGCACCGTTTGTTAGGTAATCTGAAATATCAATTGGTGCTTTCTCATTTCTACATTTTTATGTGTGTATAATCTAAAGTAAAACTCTATTTCTATTTACAGCATTTATGAACTTGAACATCCAAACGGAGATATCAGTAAAGAATTTTCTGCTTGGTTTACAAATTAGGTTTGTGAACCCAAAAATTGTGTTGTTGATGAAAGGTTGAAACATCTTGCAATGGGACCAAAAAATTTTGTCAAGACATATCCAATATATTTTGTTAATGGATATAAATTTAATACGAAAGAATACGGTGCCGAAAAATTAACGAACAATACTGGTGTATTCGTTAAAGGCAGTGACGATCCTGAAAATCACATCAATGATTTTTATGGCATTTTAACACAAATTGTGCAACTGACATATTTCTCACGACCCGCGGAGGATGTGTTTCTATTTAAATGCGATTGGTTTAGCAATGTTCCGGGTTCTGCGATTAATGTACATAAGGATTATAATCTGATCGAGATAAATCATACATCGCACTATTACAAGTATGATCCTTTTGTAATAGCCAAACAAGCATTACAAGTTTATTATGCTCCTTACCCGTCTTTAAAAAGTGATAAAGCAGATTGGTCGGTAGTTTTTAAAACAAAGGCCAGATTTACTTTCGACGGGAAGAATATTCCAGACGAAGGAGCCTATCAGGCAGAACTCGAACATAACACTGAAATAATAATCTCAAGATGATCATGTAGATTTTGGACCGCTGGTCGATGATGCAAATGCTTTGGTAAATGCGTCTGAGAGTGCGGAGGAAGAGATTATACAATCTGAGGCTGAATCTGAATCTGAAGAAGATGATGACTGATATAAATGTAGAGTACTAATTTTCTAGTTGTAATGTAATTATGTAGTAAACCCAGGTTATTTTGCAATTCATGTAACTATGTTAATTTTTTTTAATGTTACGATGATTTTTTACATATTTTATGTCATATGCAGTTTTTCCTATTTATTTGTCTTAAATATGCAATGTAAAATGTTACTCCTTGGAATATGAGACCCAATCAAATACAGGTATAAACAATTTCTCATTTATGTCATTTTTTACATCATTTATGTCACCTATTTAGCAGCTTATTATATCGTTTGTTTAAGTTTGCTTACATCTTTTGAAATGATTTGTATGTGACAGATATGTCATCTAGAGGAAACTCTTCTGGTGAGGGTTCTGGATCGCAACCCCGTGTGCGTGCAGTCGTGTCATTGGTCCCCACGAGTACTGGGTAAAACTTAAAATTTAATTAGCATGTTAATTATTTTATGCTGTACACTTATGATTATCACATTTAACGCAGGGTTTTCGATCTTCAGCCTTCGAAGACTATTTTGGCGGCTTCGACAACAGCATATAGGTCCAGGATGTCAGCATGTTGGCCTAAGTGGGATTTGATCCCACCTTGCATTCAGGAGGACATTTGGCAGGATGTGCTAGTTAGTATTTTCTTACCTATTTTTTGTATTTTAATTTCTTTTAATCGGTAAGATATTATACATATTTTTCTAGTAATGTTTGTTTAACGTGAAATACAGGCCGAGGTGGATATAGAGACACATGATTTAGCATTGGCTCGGACATACTGGATGCAGAAAATGAGAAAAAATTATAAAGATGCTATATCAACAATGAAGAAAAGCAGGAAAAACCTTCATGGATGGGCGATAACGTTTGGAGTGGGTTTCTGAGGTATTGGGATAGTGATAAAGCGAAGGTTAGTGTACTAATTTTTTTTTAAATATAAAATATTTAGTCGATAATTACTAAATTTAAATGTAAAGGCGGAGGCAGAAAGAAACGGTGCAAATAAAAATAAAAATCCAGCCACTCATCGAGGAGGATCCAAGTCTTTTCAGCAGTATCGGTAGGAGTTGGTAATTTTTTTTTTAAATTCGACTTGTATTAAAATTAATACGCTATATAGTTTTGAACTTGTAATAATTGTGTGTAATAATCAAATTCAGGAGGCTGAGGGACAGGGTCCTGTCTTGTATATGGATGTATTCACTCGTACACATGCCGTCGAGCATGTCGACTCAGACGGGAACATCACATACACATGGCATGACGAGAAATCTTGGAAGAGTCACGTAAGATTTCATTTTATGTAGAAGTTTATGTAGTAATTGTTAAATTGCTATAAAATAAGATATCATGATATTAATTTTATATACATTCTTATTTGGTCTTGTAGGAGAAGTTTATGCAGCAACGTCAGATGCGTCTAGCTGAGACTGGACATGAGCAGCTTACTACTGACGAGGAGGACATTATCTTTCAGTCAGTGATGGATCCAGCGACGCGGAATAGACGTTATGGATTCGGAAATCAAGTGGTAAAGCATTTTTACCTTAATTTAATATTTAGTTATTCGCTTGGTATCTCATTCACATAATGTCTTACCTTAATTTACTATTTAATATTTAGTTATTCGCTTGGTATTCCTGAATTGATGGACTAGAGCTGATAAAGCCTTACACTTTAATTTTGGATTTTCATATAAATATGCTAACGATGCATTTATATTATGAAAAAAACATGATTTTAGAAAATAAAGCTTAAAAGCAAAATAAAAAATAAACTTTTTTTTATATTCCGTTTTTTGAAAGATAATGTAAGGACAAGAGACAATCCATTCTCTCATCATTCCTTCACCTATCGTTGGAAACACAAAATAAAAAATATAATATAAATCAAACACTTAAAGAAATGAAAAAAAAAACTTATTTTAATAAATGAACAATGAGATTTGAACGTCTTAGGAGTATGAAATAACAAAATGTGGAAGAGTGTATTGACTCTTCACTTAGTTTGAAGCTAAACTAATTTGATTGGCGAATGTCTTTCGGAAACTTAGTATGAAATAACAGAATGGTTAATATTGCATGAAACTTTATCATTTTTAATGAAGAATGGTTTAATGGTTAATAAATTTTTGTTTTTTAAATAATTGTTACAGTCCACCAGTCAGCAGGCACGGGGCAAATAGACTAGAGCTGCTATAGCCTCCGCAGAGATTGAGGAGTTGAGAACTAGGGTGGCACAACTTGAGGAGGAGAATCGCCGCCAAGCTATCGAGACTACTCAACTTCTAGATCGACGCTTAGCGGAGTTTGCACAGGAGTATCAACGATTCCCTTCATCAACTGGTTCTGCAGAGGATGAGGATTAGTGATGGATGGATAGGTATGTTTTGTAGTTGGGCATGCACATATATATATGACTAGTTTGCTATAGTATAGATCTATGACTATGGGTTGACATTTTGCATGTATTTTGACGGTAAAAATGATGTGGTGGATTGACATTTTGCTTGTATTTTGATGCTAGACATGATGCGGTGGGTCGACGTAGTAAACTTGATGTATTATATGTTGTTGTAATGGTAAACTTGTTATGGTTTATTTGTTTTTTGTGGTTTTCATGATTTTTTGGGTAGGTTGGTGTGGTTTGCATGATTTGTGTATGGAATATTGTGCTGGGATTATAGACCGATGGTCTGAATACGTGAATTGAGGTGAATGGGGGCTGGAAGGCTAAATAGCAGGAGAAATACAAAAAAAATGCAGTATTTTCGACGGCTTCCGACGGCCTACAAGTACACTACGGATTTACGGTTTCCGACAGCTTTCGACGGCCTATTGGTCCTCATATGTAACGGTTTTCGACAGCCGTCGGAAACCGATGCCAACAGTCTCAAGCCATTGGAAATGTAATCGACGAGCTCTGTCGGCAGCCGTCGGAAACACTATTTACCGACGCCCAGATTTCCGACAGTTTTTTCCGATGGCCGCCGACGGCAAAAAGCCGTCGGAAATCCGTACTTTTGTTGTTGTGTTAAAACAGAGAAAGCGTGTAGTTTACGCTTCTGTCATTTGAAGAGGCAAAGCAAACAGGGAAAATATCCCATTTAGATTTAGCTGGCATTTAATATTCTTAAGTATTAAAAAATTTAAAATAAATATCCAGTGGGGGCGGCGGCCCCCACTGGTCCTAATACAAATCCGCCACTGACTATACGTATACTCACTGATTATAATTTCTAAAAGGTAGCAAGAGAAAATGAAGTCATTGTACAAAAAAGCTAAAATAACCGGTTTATATAAACATGTTAAATAGAAGAAAAAATTATCCAGATTGTAAGATGACATTGAAAATGATCACACATTTTACGAAGAAAGAAAATTGATCAAAGCAATTTAAAAACATTGAGAAAGGCAGTTACAAATTATGCCTCTGTCCGTGTAGATTTATAATAAGAAATCCTTAAATTCATAGGAAATTAGACGATGTAGATCTACATGATAAAATTATCCATAATATATGATAATACTCATGAATTTTGATGTTAGCATCGATCTGATTATATTTGCTTCAGTAATATATGTCTATTGTAAATGCTATTTCGTATTTCGTGGTCATTATTTTAATATCGGTATCTTATTTTTGTAAACAAATTGTGATGTCCTTTAGGCTTTTAGGTTGTGGACTCTTACAAATTGTTATCCCTGTTCAGCTCACACTTTCATAGTAAAAACCCAAAGAGTGTAGTACACTTACGAATTTGTTTCTTTGAATAAAGTTATTAAGATATACTTGTGTCCGACCTAAATATATTTTTCCTAAAAAGGTATATTCCAATTTGGATAACACGTTTAGTTGTTGAATTTTGTTTGGTTTCACAAAGTAATTTTGATAAGGATATTATATTTATACTGCAGTATGCGTTAATCATAAGAAAATATATTTAATGCTTAAACACAATTAAAAAAATAGCTTTTAATGATATTAAACAAATTTCAAACAAGGAATCTGGGAAAATCTAATTTGTTCTCTTTAACCATGAAATCATCTACTCATCGGATTCTCATTTAAGTTGAGACATTTTCTTTCATTAGTGGTGAAATACCTCTTGCTTATACCATGTAGATTGAAAATCTATAAGGTTTTTCTTTTCTTTTTTCTTTTTTTTGCCAATCCAAGCAAGATGGGGGAAAAAAAAAATTGTTGGGAAGAAAAAGGTGGAAATAAATCAACATATCGGAATTCAATTTTTTTAAACAGTTAGAACTACATCATTTTCTAAAATAAACTTAATAACATGGATTATTCAATTCGTACTTTCTCCAACTCCCTACAACCATATGTTAAATCTTATTTCCTTTTCTTTATGACCGTCAGTGAATCTTTTACCTATGTCTTCCTAAGCTCTCAATTTTGCACTACACTCTTTTTTTGTTATGTAAGACCATGATAGGAACTAATGAACATCGGTCTGCCAGAGAGAAAATAGATTGATTTTTAAATCAATAGATCTGTTGTTTACATGACTAATTCTAATCCATATGCTTAATTTTTCCATTGGCAAGGAGTATGTAGTGAGAGAAAAAATCAAGGGTATGAATTTAAAAAAGATACTAAACACCAATCTGCTTACCAATCAACCGATACGGTGATTGCATTGATAGAAACTACTAGGATGATCCTTGATTGTGTCATGTTAATAACTCTTTGATTTTTATGATGGAGATTAACCTCTTCCACTGTAATTTCATGTAACTTTGAATAATTGAGGGTGTCTTAATCCATAATGGCTACATATGAATCCAAGGCTGAGATTATCGGTTTTATGTAAGAGGTACTTTTTTTTGGGCAAGGCATGGAAGAGGTACGTTAGTTTAAGTAGCAATGTTTCATTTTATTTTAATGTTCTATTTCTATCCAAAAGGTTGTTTTATCAACAGTTTAACATTTTACCATTTTCAATTTGGTACCTAACTTATTTAAGTAGACAAACAAACTTCAAATATAATTGTCATATGTTAGATTGTAAGAATTGATTAGTACTGTTTGTCCTTTGATATTTGTAACAAGTGATTTAGTGTAACTATTTACTTATCAAGTGTCAGATTGAGGGGGAGGTTGTAACACATTATCCACTGATTTGTGCATGAGTGACTTAGTAGTGAAGCAAAATATTAGCAAGCTCTTTTTGTCTATTGGTATATGACCATATATTAACTCATATTTATGGCCATTTTGTCACACACGGACTTAATGCAAAACAATAAAACATTTATATATAGTGTTTAATCTTTTCCACTAAATTATGGATCAAATGATTAGTTCATTTCATATGCAAACGAGTGCAGGGGAGGCAGTAAAGGGGTGTAGAAGGATACACACATTGTTGGACACAACTTTCAAGAAGGCTCCAGAGTTGATTTCGACCACTTGAATAAAGGGATGATTTACCGGATGGAAGGGTGGAGATGTTCCTTAATTAGGTTCCATTTTTTGGAGATACGGACACACCATTGGGTTGTCAACAACAACTGTGATTTGCTTGCAACTGCTAGGGATATAATTGGAATTGTAATACGAGACAGTGTGTCTAAAAGATTGTGCGCTCCATAGAAGACGTCAACTATACTTAGTATTATTACAGAAATTATTATTCAGTTCACACAAGTATTTAAGCAAAGCTTGAGCACATGATAGCTGAAGTGATATTATATTTTTATAATCAAAATTCAATAGATGTTTACTGACTGTGCTTTACTATACTATGTGTAATTATTGTAAATGAAAAAACTTGCAGTTCAACTAATTTAAGTTTTGTTGCCAGCATTCTGTCTTATTGTCACATTTTATGTAACATATCTACTAAAGCGTATGTACATACAGTGCAACAACTGATGACTGATTCTTAAGCATTTGGACATATTCTTGGTTTTAAACTATGAATCGAACTCCGAATCATGAAATTTAAACATGCTTAGTATGTACGGAAATGGTTGTAAAATCTATATTTGATTTTTTTTTTAAATTACATAAATATGAGCACTTGAGCAGTTTACATTATGGATGTTTTATATTAGAGCACGTTTATATAGTACATTTTTCAGAAATGCATACAAATTAGTGTTACGATGGAGTTATATTTGACCATTTTACTAAAAAAACGATAAAGATCATTAATTGAATGCTAAAAATTTTGCGCATGCTTTTACCAATACAACCTAATATTTCAAATTAGGGCTACACGGATTCAAAAGAAAACATGAAAACAAAAATAACACGATAGAAGTAGTTAGTGTATTTGGTACTAACCTACTTTGTTATTCTATCGTAATATTGATAGTTGAAGATGTATCTGTTTATTACTTCATTATTGTCTCATTTGGTATGCGTTACCATTTATGTCTCATGTTTGCTCATCAAACATCTGTGTTTGGGTGACTATACCAAAAGACATTGTAAATAATAAACTTTATGCACAACAAATTATTATTCCTTATATGCGTGATAACCTAATTAGTGTATGAAATAAGTATAAGAGTTTGGTGTGGTTGATCGAACTTAATTCTTCCATCTTCAATTCTCATGTTCCCATGTGTCCAATGCACATATTTTGAAACTTTATATTACACATAAGCGAAATCGCTAACTAAAATAAAAAAATGCATACAAATGTGGATTAATTGCATTTACACTTACATACTTTAAGAGATAATCGATCAACTTTTCTCTATAGCATAAATTCACTACTTTCAAAAATTGTATATGTTGCAACTTTAATTCCATGCCAATGTATGCATTATTTCCCGTATGCGTAACACGGGTCACACACTTGTTTATTATAGAAGATTAAATTGTAAATAAATTTATAACCGAGTAATGAAATAATCGACAATTAAGCATAATCAGAAATATAAGTTGGATTTGGGAAAATAACTAAAATATATATTAAAATATATAGGAATGAGATTCGAATTTATTCAATAAATAAATTTTAAACGTTTATATTTAAATTTTAATAAAAACAAACTCGCCGCAACGTTGTAGTTCGTAATTTGATGTTTCGAACTTAAATTGAGTATATGGAACTTAATTTAAGTCGGAATTCTTTGAAACGAGAATAGTCAGGACTGATTGAATAATATTTTTCTAATGTGAGAGAAAAATCTGGATTTCATCTTAAAGATTTTGAGTTATGTCAAAATCAAATTTCCAAAAAAAACTGTGCCATAATCGTTTAAAAACCATAACGGTTTATTTAAATTAATACAAGGCTTTTAAGCAAATAAAAACTTAGATTTGCATTAAAAAATCCAGACTTGAGTTACAAAATATATCTAAACTCAAGTAGAGTAATGAATGGTTTTTTTGAAATAAAAAAAATCATATTTTAAATTATTGAATTAAGTTAACTATTTAGAAAAATAATTAGTTAATGGAGTTGGATCGAATTTAATTTTGGTTAAGTAAATTGGTTTGGGGAATTATAAATTGGGAATTGAATATGGAAACTTGAATTAAATCTGGATTCGAAAATGGAAAGTGAATTTGACTTGTTTATCAGTCAATAGCAATGTGTTTAAACACGGTTGATTCCAATTAAAAGTGGAATGGGAAAATGGGCTAATTAAAGTATAAATTAGCGAATTGAATAGGGTTTAATGAAATTGTTGAATGGAGTTGGAATAAATTGGGAATGGTTGGATATATGTTAAGCAGGTTTGGAATGAAGTGTATGAAGAGATATAAATTGAATGCCTGAACAAAAAAGGTACACGTTTAAATTCCATATGAGATTTTATGAGCCTTTTTGGCAAGCCGTTTGGCTTTTTGATTTTCTTTTTGAATGGAAAGGGCCCAGAGAGGAAATTTGTAATTGTATACCGAGTGACCCGTATAAAGGAGACGCTAGCGAAATTTTTCGGAAATTTAAGGAGATAGAATTTTTTTAAGAAAATTCGATAACTTAAAATCTACTTTTTGATTATATATGAAACTAGAAACCAAATCGGTTAATAAAATTTAAAAGCATTGTAATAAAGGTTTCATTTATAGTAAATGATGTTTGGAAAGGAAATAATATAAGAATTTAAATATAGTTAGTTAAATACAGTATTTGGGTTGTCGTAACAATGTTTTACACAATATCCATTTTAACCCAAGTAAGTGTAAGTTTCGAAATATAATAACGAATATTTCCCAAGTATAGAAACAAATGAGTTCGGGAAAGAGATAAGTAATTGGAATGTTTTCCAATCATAAGTAGAAAATATTTTCTAAATATAGAAAATAAAAGAAGATGATATATGAAAATGTTTTCCAAATTGCGTATGAGGCCAAGTTGATTGTTGAAAATATTGGTTTAACAAATATTGAAAAGGAAATGAAGAAGTAATTTAATTAATGAAATATTAATCAAGGGACCCAGTGATTGTTTGATACTTTGGATGAATGTTTGTTTCTCTTCGATAGTTAAATAACCGACTATCGAAGTATTAACCAATATCGTTGTCAATATGGAGAGAGTGGTTGGATTATTATCCTAGAACCACTCCGTATTGGCAGTAGCGCTGCGAATCAGATTATATAAAAAAAATCAAAGACAGAGTAAAGTGCAAGGACTTTTTCTGTTAATCCTAGGTAAAAATTTCCTAAGATGGATTAATAGAAATTATGTCTTTGGTTTCGTTCAGTCCCGGAATGAACATGTATGGACGAATGTCTGACAGAGTATTTCCAATGATCGCATAAGTAGGTCTGTACAAATATACATTTGGTGGCGAAGAATTTATTCTCTTAGCATAATATCCAGTATATATTTGTGCAAATCAATTAATGATTAACGGATATGACAATGTGGCATTCAAAGTGATTGTGTTATCAGTGAAAGGTAGGTAATCGTAGCCTCAGGCCTCAACAACTAGGAAATGAAAAAAATTGGGCAGACAACATGGCTAAGTGGATAGCTCCCAATTAGGGTGTATTATCACCTATCTAGAGAAAATTCATTTCCTTCTTTAATCTACCATTGTTGTCCCTTTTGAAAAATGGTTGCTGATCCTAATCGTTGGTGATATACATTCGATACACTCAAGCGAAATGAGTGGTCGGTCATGTGTAGCCGGGTTGCAAGATGTTCCAGTGTGTTCCCCTCTAGAGATACACTATCGGAAGGTAGTTCCATACCTTGTCATAGTTGGAATCCATTACCCAATATGCTCCCGCAGTTTTAATTGTATACAATGTATGTGGAGCGTGAGATGCAAGCGTTCTACTAGATTACTATTTATTTGATTTAGACACTATCATAATATCAAAAACTATTGATTTTAAAGATTGTTTTGGGTTATCGTAAGATAAAAACCATCCATGTTTATGTGTGGATCGATCTTACGATTGTCTCTTCTTTTAAAAGAATTTTTATAAGTTAAACCAAATGGTTGGAGTTTACTCACACCAGTCCTATGACTGACTCAGAGTTTATTTTGTTTTGTTTTACCCTAAACTCTTGGGTGCCCAAATTTATATGGGCAGTCAAGTAGTTCCGGTATCTACAGATACCCTTGGAGGAGCTTGGAGCAAGAGACTTCAGCATTAGATAAGTATTATTTATTTCTGCTATGTTGTACTCAAAAAATGATATGTTTATAAAGTAAAAAAATTTGTATCCCAAAAGTTATTATATACATTACATTTTATTCCGCTGTAATGTGAGATTCTGTGTTGTTGTTTATGTTCTTCTTCGATCTTTTTCTTCTTTATTTCATAATGATACGTATTTCTGTACAATTTGGGTTGGATGTATTGTGCATTTAGTCAACTCAGATAGTACGAAAATTTGGGCGATTACAACATTCAAAATCTCAATGAAAGGTTATTTAATGTAATTATTGTAAATTTTTCCCAAACAATTTAAAAGAGGTTAATATTTTACTTGTAACTATTGACATATTTCAAATCACAAGGAAATAGGTTAATATGTCATGTACAATCCTCTAGTAAACTAGACTTAACCGCCAATGATAAATCATGTAATCACCTTTGCACGTGCGAAACAAAAAATACGCCATGTACACTCGAAAGCCTCTTGGGTATTCTAACTATATATGCCATTCGCCCTTGTCTATTTACAACGGTGAATGGTCCTACGAACATGGGTGCTAACTTTCCTATACAACCAGACCTCACAACATTTCTAAGTGGCGATCTTTCCCGGAAACGGGATCCTCGACCTCAAACTCCAAACCATCCATTCTCCTACTAGCATAGGGTTTCTACTGGTCTTAAGCTACTTACATTCATTTTTGTACCGGGTTGATCTTCTTGGTAGTCTATCTCACCATGTCTGGCCCAAGCAGCAATTTATCAGTCATCTCCCACAAACATGAGGGAGATCTACAAGGTTATCCATACAATGCCTCAAAGGGAGCTATACAAATGCTCCTTTGGAAACTATTATTTTGTGTGAATTCTACTAAAGGTAGATGCTCCTACATACCTCAAAAGTCAAGGATACATAGTCTCAGTAAATCCTCTAAATTCGTGATCACCCTCTAAGTTTGTCCATCAGTCTGAGGGTGATAAGCTATACTCGATCTGAGTTGTGTCCCTAATGCTCCTGCAGACTCCTCCAAATTCATTAGTAAAAATAGGATCCTTATCGCTCATTATACTGGCAGGAACACTGTGGATATGAACTTTCCCTCTAATATACATAGAACCCAACCAATATGGTAACCTCTTGTTCTTGACAGGAATGAAGTGGGCATTGTTCGTCAATCATCCTACAATAACTTAAATACTGGTTTTGCCTTCGCTCGATCTAGGCAACCCATCGATGAAGTCCATTGATATGCTCAGCCACTTCCATAGTGGCACGTTTAACGGCTGGAGTAATCCACCAGGTTTCCGTTGCTCCACCTTCACTCTTTGGCACACCAAGCACTTTTCCATAAATCGATTACATCTTTCTTTAAGCTAATCAAGTAGGAAACTATGACAACCTGTAAAAATATATACTTAATTTAATTTAAAATAATTAATAATAATTTAATGGGCTAAAAATGGAATTTTGGACAACTGGGAAGCTAGCCCTGAAAGTATTGTAGTTGTCTTCTTAACGAGATTCTGATTTGTTTTCGTATTTTATTTGATGAAACCGGGGTCCCAATGGAAAAGATATTAATAAATTAGGTTGTGCATATATATTAATGTACAAAGTTTGAATTTCAAACAAATAAACATACTAGTTGGGAACATATTAATTTGGATAAGCATGAAAAGATTATTCCTTTTGAATTCAAACTTGTGTGTTTATATTTATACACAATGGAGGACAAGAATAGTTAGTATAAGGCAAGAAAAAAATGAAATCAATTAATGAACAAATAAAAAGCAATGTATATGAGATTAAATCTTTCAGGCTCAGATCACAGAAGGATCGACCGCCCTTCTAGGAGAGGTGTCGACTGCCCAGATCGACCAGCCTCCTACAAGAGCGGTCGATTGCCCTCCTGTATGGGAGCATAGTGAAGGCTATTTTATAAAGGGGGTTGTTTGTATTTTACATCAAATGGACTGCTTGAATTTAATATATTAAATCTAATGGCTTGTACACACGATGTTAACTATATATAGGACCTCAAACCCTCACTCAAAACCCGATAACCATTCTTCTCTACACCTTCATGATGCCTTTCTACTGTCTCTACTTCCAGAAAAGAAAAAGGGTTTAGGTTTTCTTCTATCTCCCTAACCTATTCTATCTCCCCTATTCTACTTTAAAATAGATTTAGTTTTATTCTAGAATTAGATTCATATATATAAGATTCTAAAATATGATTCTTATAT
Organism: Allium sativum; assembly: GCA_030737875.1. Taxonomy (NCBI): domain Eukaryota; kingdom Viridiplantae; phylum Streptophyta; class Magnoliopsida; order Asparagales; family Amaryllidaceae; genus Allium; species Allium sativum. Next base: position 766,308,692 of record CM060926.1, on the reverse strand, counting down.
ATATACACACACTTGAAAGGCTGGAGCATGTTTGTTCGCGAAGGAAAAATCCAAATCTTATTCTATTCAATCTTGTTATTGCTCTCCTTAATAGCACTGTGAGTGGAATCCATCAGAGTTTTCTATTTTCCTATAATTTGTTAGTTTAAGACTTGGATTATTATGCCTAGGATGGTTTGAGTTCATACAAAAAGAACACAACCTTAAAACCCCTCAAACCTTCCATTTTGTTTATGATTTTACAAAGAAATGTTAATCTATTATGTTTATGGTTTTGGTATTATTGGATTAGTAAAAGAAAAGCATGATTAGTGTTGGTAATTCTCTATGTTTTGTCAGATTCATCTTATTTCATTTTTATGCAATTTCATATGTATTGTTTTTTACAAAAGGCTAATGTTTGGATGGAATTGTGAATTAAATAGGTTTAAATCTTTATTCCCTCTAAAACAATGCATTTGAACGCATTGTTTATAAGATATTCAAATATTTAGGTTTTGTATGTAAACGTACATAAAAAAGAATCCGTTAAAAATAGGAATTATATATATATCGAGTATACGACACTTTGTTCATCTTTTATTAATTTGATAATTAAATCAAAACTAGGGTGCAAGTTCTGTGTTGTTATTGCTATTTTCCCATTTTTATTATTACATGTTAATATGTACATTTATGCCTTGATTGGACAAAATATAGGTAATAATAACTTGTACACCTTTGATTGGAAATAGGGATTGACATTTTCAAAACATGGCTAGGATGTTAATTGCATTCGATTAATTTATGCTTATATATATCGTCAACAATGTAACAATTAAATGTACTTAATGCACAATAAATACGGTTAAATTAGGATTTTGAAATTAAATATCCCCAAAGGAATGTATGTTTGTGTGTGCATTAATAGACCTAGATATATTAATGGCACATAGACATGAGGTTAACAGTTACTTGTAGTAGAAGTCTGCCCGAAACCGACCAGCATATCTAGCATCTACAAGTAAGCCCGTTTAATGCGAGAGGTCTAAGTGTCGTGGGCCATTGTAATTAATACACTATGATGAGAAGTTAGACCCAACTTGTTGTAGAAGTATGCCCAGAACTGCTCAACAAATTCAGCGTCTACAAGTGATCGTTCTAAGGTGGGTAGTCTAGTGTATATAGATACACACTCACACATACACACACACACACACACACATATATATATATATACATATTTGACCCGGCCTTCGAGGATTTAAATGGTTGTTGGATCCACGTTTCTCTTATAAGGTATTTAATGGTCTTATTAGACGGTAACGTGAGTAGTGTAGTTCTCGAAGTAATGTCCGCTTCTTATCTAGGGGTAAGTAAGGGCTGACCTAGGGACGGGATATATATGGCCAAAAGGAACTACCGTCTAAGGGAAGTATTAAGTAGATAGGAGTTCACCTGTAAGGACAACTAGATAGTAACAAGAGGGTCTGTCAGGAAGGTTCTCTTAAAAAACGAGTTCCTGACTGTAACCTGGTAGTAAGTGGTCATTATTATTTTTCGATGTACAAGGAGATTATATACATTATGACATTGGTTTGAGACCAGGTCTTAAATGGTTAAGGGTACGCCATAGAGTATTAAGTGACTGTAGGAATGTCCACCCTTAATAAATTAAATGGTCTTAAGTGACTAGGGATAGCCCGCCTCATGGGGGTACTAAGTGACTATAAAGAATGTCCGCCCTTAAATTATTTAGCGGGCATTAAGTGACTATGAGTATGTCCATCCTTAGATTACTTATAGACCTTAAGTGATTATTAGGATGTCCTCTTTATATGTTTGATTGTGTGTATGTTGGTTATGTAGACATAACATGAAGAGTTTATACTGCAAAATTTAGGGAATAGTTATTCCTAAACTCGTATGCATTTCATTCATCATAGCTTTATGTTCTGACCTCCCTCTTCTTAATATTAATAGGTTAGTATGTGAGACCATCGACGAAGGATGAGGGGCGATTGTTTGGAGGATGAGCCTTTGGAAGACTTAGTTATAGTGGCAGTAGCCTTACTAAAGTTGTTGTTATGTAATTGGGAGAATGAATAGTTGATGTATTTTGTACCTTTGAGACTTACTGTATTTGAATTTGTGGTTTTTAAATAATGGTACATCTATTTTTATGCTATTATATTTTATCCCTTCCAAGATGTGAGAATCTAATTATCGTCTATATTGCTCTATGATACCTGTATCGTACTTTCTTTTAGGAACCAACGATCTGTTTAGAATGGCTCTAAGTTCCGATGGGCGCCTTTTCAGGTTCAGAATTTAGGACCATTCCGAGCGGAATGTTAAGTTTGGTATTGGAGCATAGGTTACCCGACTACGGGAAATATATGTATGAGAGACATATTTGTTATTTAAAAAGGTTTACAAAACTATATATTTATGTATATATATATAAGTAATATAGCCCAAAAAACGTACACAATTATATGAGGCAACCTTATCTTTCTTTCTTTCAGGCCTTTTTGTTATCATAGGAAGTCCACTGAAGGGGTTTTTCCTTTTTCAGATAGTAAAAACGGTCGACAATCGGCTCGAGCAGGAAAACCCGACAAGGCCTCGCTACTTGCCAGAATGGTTCCAATAGTATCTTAGGACCATAGAACAAGTCCCTGTTGCCAATCCTTCCACCAGTGGAACCAATAGCTCAGCCCACTGAAGGGCCCCTCTACTCCCTCCCCCCCCCCATTGCAAAGGTTTTATAAATTTAGGAGGAAAGTCATTTTCGAGAACTGAGAACTTCGTAGAAGATAAACTGCAGTTCTCCGAGCGTGATGGGATCTTTGAAGTTACCCAATGGGATGATCAATTTAAGCGTAGGGTAGCAGCCTATCCTTTGAAGGGGGAGGCCCGTGAATGGTGGAACCTGATTTCACAAGAGAATGTATGTAGAGTGTTTTCTTGGGCAGAGTTTAGGACTTGTTTTGAGGCCAAGTAACTAATGTTGAGAAGAGTTTTCAACTAGGTTACTTTATCCAGTTGAAGCAAGGGGATTTGGATCTAAAAGTGTATATGGCAAAGTTTATATAATTATCTAAGTTCGGTAGTGTGACATCCCACCCCGCACCAACCGACATTTACTCCAAAAGTGCGTTGTACACATGTCCAGTTAGCATGCGACAGTCGTCAGAAGAAAAGAAAGAAGATGAAGAACCAAACAAAGAACCTGTAGAATGTCTCACAGCGCACAGAATAAAATATAATAACAACATACTTGACATAAAATAGGTGAGACAGTGCATAAGCTGAAAATAAACTAACATAGCAGCGGAAAATCCAAGTACAGCTTATGATCCAAAGCCAACATTATTACAACTTTTTCAAACTGTCTCAAAAAGCAAAAGCAAGATAAAGGAGGTGCACTACTAATGCCCAAATAGCGACCACCAACGACACAGGGATAATATCTATATATCATACGTGGAAGCCTCCTGCTCGCCTCCGAATCAGCTATTTGCGCATCACCAGCTAACCTGTCTCTAGTCTGCTCGTGTGAGCACCCAGAGTAATAAGAAGAGACATAAAACTCTGGGTCAGACAAAAAGTCCGGTATGAGCGATAAGCATCTAAACAGAACAATAACAGGTATACTAAACCATACCTGAACCTGGACCTGCAACCAAAGAGTTAGCACTACATACTGTACAACACTCTAAGGTGCCATTTCAACTAGTGTAAAGGTAACGGGGGTGGGGGTGTGCATGTCATAATGATGGCAAACAAATCAAGCATAGCAACCATCCTCACATCTCTCACTCAGTGCGTAAAGCATACGATATTCACCACTTCGATCACCTCAATACTTTGCTATGATCACCTTGCCCCATGAAGTCATAACTGCACTGATACGTAGCCACTAATCCTTCGCTATGTCCACTTGCCCCATGGAGTTATTCACCCCATCTGCGCTGGCACATAGCCTTAACAATCCGTTACTATGTCCACCTGCCCCATGGAGTTATTCACCCCATCTGCGCTGGCTCATAGTCTTACTACGATCACTTTGCCCCAAGAGTCATAATGACTCTACTGCACTAATAACGTAGTCTTGCAACCATCACCTTGCCCCTCGAGTCATAGTGACTCTACTACACTGATAAGTAGCCCATCATTCATTTTCAGTGGTGAATCGAAGTTATGAACGTCGACAACTCCTTAGCACACGTCCCGTAGCAAAGCCCAACCACGAAGTGAACTCATTGGTTCCCAACTGGATCCGGAGCTCTAACTTCCCATTTGGACTACCTTTGCATCTCAGGTTCTTAGTCATCATCAGATCGGTTCGGATCCCCTCTTAGCAATCGGTTCGGTTCGGCCCTCAATGCCCCCTTCTGGATAGGGTCGTGATCTTCATTTGCTAACGATTCGGTTCGGGCTCCTCCAAGGCACATCGGGTCGGGGTCGTAACTTCCAAGTCCAGTCGCTACCACCGGTTCGGGTCGGGGTCCTCCTGGCGGTTCGGGTCGGGTGCTCTGGTGGATCGTGGGGAAGAGTCTAGCATTGATTTGGTTCGGGTCTTTATGGCCGATCCGATCCGGTTCATATAATGGTGGCCTTCCTTTTTGCCACTCTCTCTTGTGTCAAGCTTCGGTTCGGTTCGGTGATACTTTGCCCGGTCCGAGCCCATCCATCCGATCCGATCCGAAAGCCTGCACTGTTTTTCTGCAACTTTTCCAGCAAGTGTTTTACGCCATTCGACGGCGTTTTCAACCATTATAAGTATTCTAATCAATCACAAAGCATACCACAAAGTCATAGCAAAAAGTAGATGTGACCTCAAACACCAAAACATCAATATGATAGGTTAAAATGGATCAAACCTAGCCAAAACCCCATATTTTCCCTTAAGCATGTTTAGGTGAAACTAATGATATGATTAGCAAAACTTAACCAAATTAACCCAAATTCATATCAGAGTTCTAAGACATCATTTCGAATTTTATAAATATTTTTCCAGAATTTTAACATGTTTAAATTCGCTAATTAGTACTAATTACCCTTAGTTAGCCATGATTAGTGAGGAACTATGCAAATCACTCACATTAGCCACAAATAGAACTTAAATCTGAAATAAATCTCTGATTTGGTGCGAATCCCAATGCTAAACAGCAGCTCTAATGTTGATTTGGTGTTGATCTCTCTTGATTTGATGTTGCTAAGCTTAATCCTTGATTAGAAGGTGATTTGGAGGTGATTTAGAGGTTGGAGGCCATTTTTTAGGGTTTCTAAGAGGTAAGTGGAGGCTAGAAAACTGAAATGAAAAGAAACCCTAACTCATTTCAGCCTCCCCATAACCCTAATCCCGAAATGGGTTATGGGCTCATTCACTAATCACCCTATTTGGCCCGGTTAAGCAGTTTTTCACCTTCCAAACCTTATTTCAGCCATATCTCCCAAACGGTAGGTCCGTTTCTCACATGTGACCACTCTACGGAAAGGTAAACCATCAAACGAATCTAATGGAAGTGGTTTCAGGTCAAAATTCCTTTCCAATCAAAAGTTATGACCGAAACAAGATCAGCTAGGGGCAAAATGGTCATTTAAAAATTGGCAAAAATCATGAACATGGGAAATGACTCTAATAGTTGTTTCCCAAAGTTACATGACCATACGACTTCATATGTGAAAGAAATAAATATTCTACGATCCTCCGATGCGTAGAATGCGGGTTGTTGCATTCTCCCCCCCTTAAGAAATTTCGCCCCCGAAATTGCCTAACCAAAACACATAAAAGGGTCCCGCATGCCTATCAGTCATGAAACAACAATCAAACATGCAAAACAAGCAAAACAAATCTATCATAGCATGCGGAATAACTAAATCGCAAAGTAAATCTTACCAGGCGAAGAGTTCTGGATGCGTCTTCCTAATGCTCTCCTCTGTCTCCCAAGTACAGTCATTCTCGTTCTCGCCCCCACTGAACCTTGACTAGCTTCACCGCCTTCCTTCGAAGTTGCTTTGTACCATGCTCGAAAATACAAATCGGCTTGCGGTTCCCAACAGCCTCGGGTTCCACTTCGAAGTTCTCTAACTGATCAGGTGAAATAGTCATATCTGGGTCGTGCACGAACTTCCTTAGCTGGGAAACATGAAATACATTGTGAACTCCCGCCATCTTTTCTGGTAAGTCAACTCTATATGCCAAATTCCCAACTTGCTCGAGAATTGGGAATGGACCAACAAATCTTGGTGCTAACTTGCCTCTCCTGCCAAATCGTATCACGCTCTTTAATGGAGAAATCTTGACAAACACCAAGTCACCAACGGAGAATTTTAAGTCTCTTCTCCTCTTATCAGCATAATTCTTCTGCCTATCTTGGGCAGCCTTCATTCGTTGCTGAATGATCTTAGTCTTGTCCGAGGTTTCTCTTACCACATCTGGTCCAAGTATAAACTTCTCACCGGTCTCTATCCAACATGATGGTGAGTTGCACGGTCTTCCGTACAAAGCTTCATATGGAGCCATACTGATACTGGATTGGTAGCTATTATTATATGCAAACTCTACTAGATGCAAATGGTCATCCCATGATCCACCAAAATCCAATATACAAGCTCTCAAGAGATCTTCCAATATACGATTCACCCTCTCCGTCTGACCGTCGGTCTGAGGATGATATGCGGTACTGAGATGTAATTCTGATCCTAACGCCTCTTGTAAGCTCTTCCAAAATCCACTAGTGAACAACGGATCTCGGTCACTCACAATGCTTTTAGGTACTCCATGAAATCTCACTACCCACTTCATATACAATTCTGCTAACTTAGCTGCCGTTCTGGTCGATTTAACTGGTATAAATCTTGCACTCTTAGTCAATCGATCTACAATTACCCAAATGCTATCATATCCCGATCTAGTCCTCGGTAAACCATCGATGAAATCCATCGAGACTTGCTCCCATTTCCATTCGGGAATTTCTAACGGTTGCAACAACCCACTAGGCTTCTTTTGCTCGGCTTTAACTAACTGGCAATTCATGCATTTGGATATAAACTTCCCAACGTCTCTTTTCATCCCTTCCCAGTAGTAAGTCTGTCTAATGTCTCGATACATCTTATCACCATCGGGGTGTATAGTCAGTTTTGAGTGATGACATTCTCTAAGCACTTCATCTCTCAAACCATTCACGTTGGGTACAACTAGTCTTCCATTCTTTCTAAGCCATCCATCTCGATCAAGCCCATACAAATTCATCTCCTCACTGTCGACATCCATTTCTAACTTGGAGATGATTTCCAATAGATTAGGATCGTCCCTCTGGCTGGAACCAATCCGCTCTATCAAAGTGGGTCTGATCGCCAAACTAGCTAGCATTTCTGGATCCAATTCGCACTTTGGTCTGAAATCAAACTCTGCGATATACTCCAGTTGCTTCCATTCAAGAAACATAGCCCCTAAACTGGCATGTCTCCTACTCAAGGCATCGACTACCGCATTACCTTTCCCAGGTGTGTATGCGATATCAAAATCATACGAAGCCAAGAACTCCAACCATCTCTACTGACGGAGATTCAGATCCTTCTGAGAGAAGAGATACTTTAACGATTTATGATCGGTAAACAACTCAAATCTTTCTCCCAAAAGATAATGTCTCCACATCTTCAGCGCAAACACGATCGCTGCTAGTTCCAAATCATGGGTAGGGTACCTTTTCTCATGTGGCTTTAGTTGCCGACTAACATAAGCTACAACCCTACCTCCTTGCATCAATACAGCACCTAGTCTGGTACCACAAGCATCCGTGTATACCGTCATTTCTTCATTCCCTTTAGGAATGACTAACACTAGTGCACCCGTCAACTTTTCTTTTAGACTCTTGATTGCATTCTCACACACTCCGTCCCAGCCGAAGGCCTGATTCTTCTTAGTCAACTAAGTCAACGGTGCCGCTATCTTGGAGAAGTCCTGGATAAACTTACGATAATACCCAGCTAACCCCAAGAAACTTCTTACATCTGTTGCATTCTTGGGAATAGGCCAATCCTGTACCGTAGCCACCTTCGCAGGATCTACAGCAATACCATTCTCTGAAACAACATGGCCCAAGAATCTCACTTCCCTCCTCCAGAAGTGACACTTAGAGAATTTCTTTCAATTGGTGTTTCCTCAACACCTCCATCACTATCCTCAAGTGTCCCTTGTGTTCCTCCTCTGTCCTCGAGTAAACAAGGATATCGTCTACGAACACAAGAACAAACTTATTCAACTGATCTCTGAATACCCGATTCATAAGATCCACAAAATATGATGGTGCATTGGTCAACCCAAATGGCATAACCAGCCACTCATAGAATCCAGACGGCGTCCTAAATGCCGTTTTCGAAACACTCTCATCTGCTACTCGGAGCTGATGAAATCTTGTCGCGAGGTCCAACTGGGAGAACACTCTTGCTCCTTCCAGTTGATCAAACAAATCATCTATCCGCGGTAGAGGATACTTATTCTTCCTCGTCACCTTATTCAACTCACGATAGTCCACACACAAATGAAGGGAACCATCTGCCTTAGTGGCAAACACAACTGGTGCTCGGAGACACTTCTTCTAATAATCCCCTCCTTCAAAAGATTGCTGACTTGCACCCCGAGCTCTCGCTGCTCCCTTGGTGCCATACGACGAAGTGGCATCACTATAGGTCTGGCATCTTTCACTAAATCAATACAGAACTTAATCTCTCGGTGTGGTGGAAGCCCGGTCACCTCCTCAAAGACGTCCGGATACTGGCCAACCACGGGCACATCTGACAACTCAATATGCGGGATGTCGAGGGAATTTATAAAACTAGCCATTACCCCATCACTTGGTAGACTACCAAATACTACCCTCCGCCCATCATCTGCCCTAACTGTCACCAAAAAGCCCTCACAGTCTACCACCACCCCGTATCTTTGGAGCCAATCGACCCCCAATATAATGCCATACCCAGTAAAGCCCAAAACAAAGCAATCACAAACAAACATACATCCATGACTCGATAAGACCAAATTTCGGCAAATCATACTAAGGTTAGTCGAACCACCAATCGGGTTCGTCACAACCAACGGTCTATCGACTATCTCGGGTTCCAGTCCCAACCTATCCACCAGGTCACTAGATATGAAGGAACGGGAAGCCCCAGTATCAAACAAAACTCGAACTGGTACATCATAAATAGAAAGCATACCTTGAATGACGACATTCTTTCCTTTCTCCGCCGCAGTTGGGGCATTCGGCGAAGAAGGAACAACATCGATAGCATATGCTTTCATAATCTGCTTCTCCTTAAGAGGTTGTGGACACTTATTCTTATGATGTAGCACTTGGCCACAGTTGTAGCACTTCCTTTCCGCTGGCTTGGCCCGACATTCTTTAGCATAATGGGCCTTCTTACCACAGCTGAAGCACTCAACATCTTTCTTGATCTTTTTCTGGCCATCCTTAGATTGGTTCTGTTTCCTCTTATTCTGAGAGTTATTCTTGCCTCCACCACCTGCTTGCGGCTTCGGCCTTTCTGCAGATGCAGCCTCAGTCTTTGGCTTAGGGTAAAGACTCTCTGATCTCAAAGCTTTCCCCACAATTGATTCAAAAGTCTCATCGATGTGGTTGATAAGCCTTTCCCCCAACTATCCATCCAACCCAGTAATGAACTTCTCATTCTTCTTCTCAGGAGTATCGATAAGAGATAGTCCATACTTCGACAAAGTGTCGAATTCAGCAATATAGTCCGAGACTGCCCTACCATTCTGCTTGAGTTCCAAGAATCTCTTAAACAACACTGACTTCTGGGCAGCTGGAATGAACTTCTCGCTAAAGCAAGCGTTGAACTGATCCCAAGTAACCTGATCTTCTGGAGTAGCTGTTCTAATGGCATTCCACCAATTAATCGCTCGCCCTTGCAGCTGACGAGACGCTAGCCTTCTCTTCATCACATCCTCAATACCCAAGTCGTCGAAGATACAATCACAGCTATCCAACCAATCCTGGACATCTATAGCCGACTCCGTTCCGTAGAATGGCTTCCCACCAAGGTTAGTGTAATCCTTGCACAGCTTGGCGAAATCGACCCTAGGCGCCTGCACTACTGGACCACCACCATTACCGGGATTGGGAACTGCTCCCTGAACATCCCTAAGCATCTCCCTCATGAAGTTGGTGAACATTGTCCTCATGTCAGGAGCATTCCCATGGTTGGTCCCTCTACCAGCACCCCTGGTGTCTCTACTCATCGTTCAATCTATAAAGAGAAAACGATTAACGACCCCATAGTGGTGCTAGTGCAGTACGACTTCATTCTTACACTACTGATAATATATATAGCTCTTGAAAACCAAAGTAATCACAAATACGCGCTCTTATATACGTACTATCTCTCCCTAGTGTCTTTCCCTAGGTTAACTACACAACCTAGAGCTCTGATACCAAGTGTGACAGCCCGCCCCGCACCAACCGACATTTACTCCAAAAGTGCGCTGTACACATGTCCAGTTAGCACGGGACGGTCGCCGAAAGAAAAGAAAGAAGACAAAGAACCAAACAAAGAACCTGTAGAATGTCTCACAGCGCACAGAATAAAATATAATAACAACATACTTGACATAAAACAGGTGAGACAGTGCATAAGCTGAAAATAAACTAACATAGCAGCGGAAAATCCAAGTACAGCTTATGATCCAAAGCCAACATTATTACAACTTTTTCAAACTGTCTCAAAAAGCAAAAGCAAGATAAAGGAGGTGCACTACTAATGCCCAAGTAGCGACCACTAACGACACAGGGATAATATCTATATATCATACGTGGAAGCCTCCTGCTCGCCTCCGAATCAGCTATTTGCGCATCACCAGCTAACCTGTCTCTAGTCTGCTCGTGTGAGCACCCAGAGTAATTAGAAGAGACATAAAACTCTGGGTCAGACAAAAAGTCTAGTATGAGCGATAAGCATCTAAACAGAACAATAACAGGTATACTAAACCATACCTGAACCTGGACCTGCAACCAAAGAGTTAGCACTACATACTGTACAACACTCTAAGGTGCCATTTCAAATAGTGTAAAGGTAAAGGGGGTGGGGGTGTGCATGTCATAATGATGGCAAACAAATCAAGCATAGCAACCATCCTCACATCTCTCACTCAGTGCGTAAAGCATACGATATTCACCACTTCGATCACCTCAATACTTTGCTATGATCACCTTGCCCCATGAAGTCATAAATGGCTTCACTGCACTGATACATAGCCACTAATACTTCTCTATGTCCACTTGCCCCATGGAGTTATTCACCCCCATCTGCGCTGGCTCATAGCCTTACCAATCCTTTACTATGTCCACTTGCCCCATGGAGTTATTCACCCCATCTGCGTTGGCTCATAGTCTTACTACGATCACTTTGCCCCTCGAGTCATAATGACTCTACTGCACTGATAACATAGTCTTGCTACCATCACCTTGCCCCTCGAGTCATGGTGACTCTACTGCACTGATAAGTAGCCCATCATTCATTTTTAGTGGTGAATCGAAGTTATGAACGTCGACAACTCCTTAGCACACGTCCCGCAGCAAAGCCCAACCACGAAGTGAACTCATTGGTTCCCAACTGGATCCGAAGCTCTAACTTCCCATTTGGACTACCTTTGCATCTCGGGTTATTAGTCATCGTCGGATCGGTTTGGATCCCCTCTTAGCAATCGGTTCGGTTCGGCCCTCAATGCCCCCTTCTGGATCGGGTTGTGATCTTCATCTGCTAACGATTCGGTTCGGGCTCCTCCAAGGCACATCGGGTCGGGGTCGTAACTTCCAAGTCCAGTCGCTTCCACAGGTTTGGGTCGGGGTCCTCCTGGCGGTTCGGGTCGGGTGCTCTGGTGGATCGTGGGGAAGAGTCTAGCATTGATTTGGTTCGGGTCTTTATGGCCGATCCGATCCGGTTCATATAATGGTGGCCTTCCTTTTTGCCACTCTCTCTTGTGTCAAGCTTCGGTTCGGTTCGGTGATACTTTGCTCGGTCCGAGCCCATCCATCCGATCCGATCCGAAAGCCTGCGCTGTTTTTCTACAACTTTTCCAGCAAGTGTTTTACGTCATTCGACGACGTTTTCAACCGTTCTAAGTATTCTAATCAATCACAAAGCATACCACAAAGTCATAGCAACAAGTAGAAGTGACCTCAAACACCAAAACATCAATATGATAGGTTAAAATGGATCAAACCTAGCCAAAACCCCATATTTTCCCTTAAGCATGTTTAGGTGAAACTAATGATATGATTAGCAAAACTTAACCAAATTAACCCAAATTCATATCAGAGGTCTAAGACATCATTTCGAATTTTATAAATATTTTTCCAGAATTGTATCATGTTTAAATTCGCTAATTAGTACTAATTACCCTTAATTAGCCATGATTAGTGAGGAACTATGCAAATCACTCACCTTAGCCACAAATAGAACTTAAATCTGAAATAAATCTATGATTTGGTGTGAATCCCAATGCTAAACAGCAGCTCTAATGTTGATTTGGTGTTGATCTCTCTTGATTTGATGTTGTTAAGCTTAATCCTTGATTAGAAGGTGATTTGGAGGTGATTTAGGGGTTGGAGGCCATTTTTTAGGGTTTCTAAGAGGTAAGTGGAGGCTAGAAAACTGAAAAGAAATGAAACCCTAACTCATTTCAGCCTCACCATAACCCTAATCCCGAAATGGGTTATGGGCTCATTCACTAATCACCCTATTGGCCCGGTTAAGCAGTTTTTCACCTTCCAAACCTTATTTCAGCCATATCTCCCAAACGGTAGGTTCGTTTCTCACATGTGACCACTCTACGGAAAGGTAAACCATCAAAAGAATCTAATGGAAGTGGTTTCAGGTCAAAATTCCTTTCTAATCAAAAGTTATAACCAAAACAAGATCAGCTCGGGGCAAAATGGTCATTTAAAAATTGGAAAAAATCATGAACATGGGAAATGACTCTAATAGTTGTTTCCTAAAGTCACATGACCATACGACTTCATATGGGAAAGAAATAAATATTCTACGATCCTCTGATGCATAGAATGTGGGTTGTTACAGGTAGGGAGTTAGTGGACACCCAAATAGATAAAGCCTTTAGGTTTGATAAAGATTAAATTCCACATTGAAAGAGATGCTTTTAGCACAAGCTACGTTTGAAGCCTTAGTTGAGGCGGCCATCTTATATTCAGCTAGGAATGTTAAAGAGCTTAAGACTGATAAGGGAGAAGGTACTTCTAGTAATAGAAAGAACAAGAAGAATAATTTCAGGCTTAAGAAGAAGAAGGGAGGCAAATTCAAGAATGAGGCTAAGACATGTTCTAGATGTCACAAAAAAGGGCATGAGGTGAATGACTACATAGTGAACCTAGCAAAGGTAGAATTCAAAGGAAAATGTTTTAACTGTCATGAGGATGGGCACTTGGCAAGGACTACCATACGCCAAGGTTGTGCAGAGTGGTCAAAACTATACCTTGGAAGTTGCGTCGATTAGTAATCAGCCCTCTAGAGATCATGGACATCCTGCATTGGAATGTATAATTTCTATCTTAGGGATTTCTTTGCGTACCTTATTTTATTTTGGAGCCACACACTCTTTTATTACTAGGAAGACTGTTGATTCTTTGAAACTTCTCTTATCCTTTGCAAGCCATCTGATAGATGTGTCTAACCCTATCAAAGGGATAATGTAGCTTTTTGCTATCTGTAAAGACATAGTATTAGACAATGGTGATGTCGACTTCTTTTGTGATGCGTACGTACTTGTATTCAAGCGGCATGGTCTTTTATTGGGAATGGATTGACTATCATTTTATGGGGTCGTCCTTAATTGTGACAGGGGAGTGGTTCGTTTAATAAGCCGCAGAGGCCGTAACTTAGAGATTCCTTATAGGACAAGGAGTAGGGATTCAGCTTTATTTTCCTTATCTTCTGACTTAGAAAGACCATTTTGGTACTGATAGTACATGAGTTTCCTGATTTTTTTTTGAGGAGGTCTAAGACTCCCACCTCATTAAGAAATATCATTTCGAATAGACCTCGAAAAGGATGCAAGGCCTGTAGCATTGCCTTTGGGGCACATGGCTCCTAATGAAAGGAGAGAGCTTAACAAACAAATCTTGAAATTGTTGTAGAAAATATTTATTCATAGGAGTACCTTTGAATGGGTGCACAAATAGTGTTTGCCACAAAGTCTGATGGATCTTTAAGATTATGTGAGGACTATAGGGAACTTAACAAGTTGAACAAGAAGAACAGATATCCCTTACCAAGGATTAACGACTTGTTTGACCATTTCGGAGGAGCCCAAATATTTTCCAATTAGACTTGGCTACTGGATTCACCAATTACGAATTTCGGAAGAGAGCAAGCCAAGACCGCATTTAGGACACCAGATGAACTGTTCGAATGAGAGGTTACGCCTTTTGGTTTAAATAATGCCCCAACATTCTTTTTATATCTTAGGAGTAGGGTATTTCGATGCATACTCAATAAGATTGTGGTAGCGTTTGTGGAAGATATCCTTATTTTTCCACCACAAAGGAACATGAGGACCATTTGAGAAGGGTCTAAGGACTTCTGAGACAGAACCAACTTAAAGCTAAATTCTCTAAATGACACTTTTGAAAGGAAGAAGGTTAGTTTATAGGGCATGTTGTCTCAATAAATGGATTAGCAGTAAACCCAATAAAGGGAGAGGCAGTACAAGAGTGGAAGATACCTCGCAATGCGATCGAGATAAGGAGTTACCTTAGATTAGCAGGCTACTATCAGAAATTTATCAAGGACTTCGCGAAGATTGCAACCCTTCTAACCCAATTGAGGAGAAATGATCATAAATTTGTATGAGCTAAGAATTGTGTAATTGCTTTTGATAGTTGAAGGAATCTCTTACAAGTGCACATATTCTTATTATCCTGGATGGAACCAAGATATTCACAGTTTTTACGAATGCATATAGGACTAGTTTTAGAGTAGTACTCATCCAGGAGGGTAAAGTAGTTGCCTACGCAAGTAGAAAACTCAAGGAGCATGAGAAATGGTACCCCATTCATGATTTGGAATTAGCAGTAGTGGTTTTCGCTCTTAAAATGTGGAGGCATTATCTTCTTGGAGAAAAGTTTGAGTTGTTCATGGATCACAAGTCTCTTAGGTATTTTTTTCTCAGAGAGATTTAAACCTTCTATAGCATAAATGGATGGAATATCTTACATCTTTCGATTTTTCCATCTAGTATACCCCTAGAAAGGGTAACGTCGTGGCCAACGCTTTGAGTTGGAAGCATACATGTCCTTAGTGCAATCACCAAATGGAGACATTTATAGTTTCTCTCTAGTTTTATTTTGCAAACACCATAAGAGGCAGTTCCCTCTCTCTTGTGGGGAGGCCTAGTTGAAGGTTATTTTATATAGGGACTTATTTATATTTTACATCAAACGGACCCTTGGTCTTAATCTATTAAATCTAACGGCTTGTATACACGATGTCAACAATAAATAGGACCTCAAACTCTCACTCAAAACCCAAGAATCATTTTTCTCTTTGCCTCCATAATGCCATTCTACTGTC
This sequence comes from Allium sativum, assembly GCA_030737875.1. Lineage (NCBI taxonomy): Eukaryota > Viridiplantae > Streptophyta > Magnoliopsida > Asparagales > Amaryllidaceae > Allium > Allium sativum. The sequence goes on along the minus strand of CM060926.1, from coordinate 766,293,095 downwards.
TCTAATTCCAGAAAAGAAAAAGATTTTAGGTTTTCTTCTATCTCCCTAACCTATTCTATCACCTCTATTCTATTCTAACATAGATTTAGTTTTATTCTGTAATTTAGATTAATATATATATAAGATTCTAATGTATGATTCTTATATATATATATGTTTGAAAGGGTGGAGCACGTTTGTTCACGAAGGCCAAATCCAAATCTTATTCATTCAGTCTTGCTATTGCTCTCCCTAATAGCACTGTGAGTGGAATCCATCTGAGTTTGCTATTTTCCTATAATTTGTAAGTTTAAGACTTGGATTATTATGCCTAGGATGGTTTGAGTTCATATAAAAAGAACATTACATTAGAACCCCCTCAAACCTTCCATTTTGTTTATGTTTTAAAGAAGAAATTATGAATCTATGTATGTTTGTGGTTTTGGGATTATTGGATTAATAAAAGAAAATCATGATTAGTGTTGTGTAATTCTCTATGCCTTATCGGATTCATCTTATATCATTTTTATGCAATTTATATGTACAGTTTTTGTACAAAAGGTTAAGATTTGGATGGAATTATTGAATTGGTTTAAATCTCCATTCCTTTTAAAATAGAGCATTTGAACGTATTGTATACAAGATATTCAAATATTAAGGTTTTGTATGTAAATGTACATAAATGTGAATCCGTTTAATATATATATATATAGGGTATATGACACTTTAATTATCTTTTATTAATTTGATAATCAAATCAAAACTAGGGTGCAAGTTCTGTGTTGTTATCGCTATTTTCCACATTTTTATTATTACATGTTTATATGTACATTTATGCCTCGATTGAAGAAAATATGGGAAATAATAGCTTGTACCCCCTTTAACTAGAAATAGGGATTGATATTTCCAAAACGTGGCTTGGACTTTAATTGCGTTCGCCTGATTCACTCTTATGTATATAGCGTAAACAAGGTAATAATTATACGTACTAAGTGCATAACAAATACGGTTAAATTAGGTACTTGAATTAAAATGTCCTCATAGGAATTTGTATGTTTGTGTGTGCGTTCATGTCCTTAGACGTATTAATGAAACATAAACATGAGATTAACCGTAATTGTAGTAGAAGTCTGCCCGGAACGTACCGGCATATCCAACATCTACAAATAAGCCTGGTTAATGTGAGAGGTCTAAGTTCCGCGGGCCATTATAATTAATACACTATGATGCGAGGTTAGGCCCAACTTGTAGTAGAAGTCTGCCCTGAACCGTCATACAAATCCAGCATCTACAAGTGGTTGGTCTAAGGTGGGATGTCTAATGTATATATATGCACACACACACACACACACACACACACACATATATATATACATATACACATTGTGTGTAAAGTTGGCCTGCCTTGGGAAAAAATATTAAGTTGCTGACCATTCTCTTATTGGGTATTAGGTGGTCAGGACTATGTCCATTCCTAAGGTTCACTCCTTTAAGTCATGGGACCCGCCCTTTGACGATTTAAATGGCTGTTGGATCCGCCTTTCTCTTATAATGTATTAAATGGTCTTATTAGACGGTAACGTGAGTCGGGTAGTTCTCCAAGTAATGTCCACATCTTATCTATGGGGTAGTAAGGGCTGACCTAAGGACGAAATATATATGGACAAAAATACCCTATTCTAAGGAAAATATTAAGTGGCTTGGAGTTCATCCGTAGGGACAACTAGATAGTAACAAGAGGGTCTAACGGAAGGGTTCTCTTAATAACGAGTTCCTGACCCTAACCTAGTAGTAAGTGGTCGTTACTATTTCTCACTTACAAAGATAGTATATGCATTATGACGTTAACGTTAGAGACGAGGTCTTAAGTGGTCAGGGGTTCGCCATAAGGTATTAATTGACTGTGGGGTACTATGTAACTATAAAAAATATCCACCGTTAAATTATTTAGTAGGTATTAAGTGACTGTGAGTACGTCTGTGCATATATTACATATAGGCGTTAAGTGACTATTAGGATGTCTGCCTTATATGTTTGATTGTGTGCATGTTTGTTACGTAGATATAGCATAAAGAGTTTATACTGCCAAATTTAAGGAATAATTATTCCTAAACTCATATGCATTTCATTCACCAGAACTTTAAGTTCTGACCTCCCTCCTCTTAACATTAACATGTTAGTAGGTGAGACTACCGATTGGGGATGAGGAACGATTGCTTGGAGGAGGAGCCTCTCGAAGACTTAGTTATAGTGGCAGCAGCCTTATTATTGTTGTTGTTATGTAATTAGAAAAATGAATAATTTATGTACCTTGTACCTTTGAGACTTATTCTATTTGATTTTCAATGGTGCATTGATTTTTATGCTATTATATTTTATCAGTTCCTCTGTGTGAGATTCTGATTATCGTCTATATTGTTGTATGATACCTTTCTAGTACTTCCTTAGAGGAACTAACGATCCGTATAGAAGGGATCCAAGTTCCGATGGGCCTTTTCTGGATCAGAATTTAGGCCCATTCTGGGTGGGTTGTTACAAAAACTCTCTTCATGTCCCGATACTTCTTATTACCACCCAAATGAATAGTCTTCCAAGTGCGATGTGCCTCGGCTGAAAACCCTCTCACCAAATCACGAGTGCGGGGGATACAAAGTCTATCATCTCTACGCAGCTAACCTCTACTATCAATAGAGTACCATGGGAGATGTCTGGAAATCTCACCTTTATCTGTCTTATCCAAAATATCCACTAGTCTGAGATCTTCTCGCTTTCTCGATCCAAACTGCTCCAACAACATAAGTTGAACCTCTAAAAATGGTAACGATTCTGGAGTGTAGTCCGTAATAGGCATATAATCAAAAGTAGAAATATACTCCAAGCTTTACCATTCTATTAACAAGGGACTCAATGATGCCCTCCTCTTACTCAAGCCAACAGTAAGTACATTTCCATTGTCAGGGGTATCTGCGATCTTAAGGTCATATGATAGCACCATTCAGTGTTGTTGTCACAGATTAAGACCCCGCTAAGAGAATAAATACTTTAGGGACTTATGATTCATGTTACACCCACCTGAATGGGACTATATTTCGACCTAGAAAATGCCCATAGAAACTTAGAGTCATTCTAAAGGGGTCGTTGGTTCCTGTAAGGATTACATTTGCACATATAATAGTAACATATACTTCAAGTGGAAATCTCACACAGCGGAAGGAGAAAATATAATACCAAAAATAAGATGTACCGTTATTTCAAAAATATCAAACATACATAGTCACAGTTACATTTATTCAATAGTACATCAAATAGTTCAATCTCCTAAGATTCCGAAAGAAGCAAAGCGATAACTGCTAATAATATCATAATAACTTCGTCTTTTTCATCGTCTTCAATCATGACTTCATCCATGGCTTCACCCCACCTACTGACCTGTTGGATGTTAAGGAGATGAGGTCAGAACATAAAGTTCTGTATGACTGAAATATAGTGTTACTTAATGTCCATAGCCTATATTTTTAGCATGTTACATATATCAAGGTATGTCTACGCAGCACACAAGATTTCACACAACAAATATCAAGTTTCTAACTAATGGGGTGGATATCCAAGTCAATCACCCATTAGTGTTTTAGGGCAAAGACCCAACGAGGTGGCATTCTCGGTCACTTATGGACCTATTAAAGGTGGATTCTTACAATCTCTTATAACCTTGAGGCGGACCCCTAGCCCTTTTGGAACCCCCTCTTAGTACTTCAACGTTCTTAAGTCTATTCCCTCATTTGTAATATGAGAAGTAGTATTGCAAACGTTGCTACTTAACTAATATTACCCGGTAGGACACCTATGTCGCTTAAGACTTCCCTTAGACAGTTGGTGAGCATGCAATGGCCACATATCTTTCAATTACCAATATGTCCCTAGTTGAGCCCTTAAAAGCTTCTAAAGGAAGTGGACATCCCCGTGAACTACCCTACTCCATTAACCGTTTTATGCCTAATAACTTTTAAAGAAGGACCCAAAGACCTACTTTAATACTAATAAGGGTGGGTCCCATGACTCGGGTTCCTCTCCAAGGAATAAACTTTCGGAGGGATCCTAATCCTAACCACTTAATACCCAAATTAGATAAAAAGGTGAATCAGCCACTTAAGAACTTTTTAAGGCATAGTAAACCTATCTGTTTTCACAAATCAAACTTATATATATATATTGAAAATCGGTAACTTTATTGCAGTACCAATCATATACTATGTTTATATGTCTTAACAAAACATTATGCCCCCTTAACCTAGATGGGCACCACACAAGGGAAAAGAGCACATATAAACGCCATATATTAACATTTCATCAAACTTCATATTCAATATATACATCACGCTTTAAACATATTTCACTCTACTACTCGTATAACAAAAACTCCTCCTCAACATGAAAACATAAAATTCGAAGCATTAATAGCATAATAAAAATATATATCATCCTCATATCATCCATTGTCTACAAGCTCCACTCCCCATCTCTTCAAGAAACTTGTATTTTCTTGTGTTCTTAAAGTTATGCTTCCATTCTTATTAACCAAGAAGAAAACTTCCCTTTCAATCATCTTTACCCTGAATTCTTTCGAAATACTTTTTCCATTGAAAATTCTGGAATTCCCCTCTAACCAGATCTAGTATATGGAACAATTAAAGGCAGCACATGTTATATCTCTTAACTGATTCTTGTCTTTAAACACTTGAATGATTCTTTTAGCTTCCACCTCCATAGACTCAGAAAACACATTTCCAAAACCAAGCATAAGAAAAATATAACCTTAAATAAAATTTGAATATTCATACGTAAAGAAAAGATGGCTTACCGATTCATTTGTGTTGTTGCGTAGAACACAGTAATTGTCTTCAATCACCCTAAATCTCCTCAACCGATCTTTTGTATTAAGCATATCATTAAAAGCTAAGTAAGATAATGGACATTCTATTTGCATTTTCCTTGTGCCAAATCACATTGTACACTTCATTCACATTTTGTCTTTATCTCAAGTATTCCCAGGACTTATGAAATGAGAATTCACTCCCCTCTTACCATTCATAAAAATCATTTGAAGCTCTAACATTTATATGAACATCATTTACCAAATGTATAACTTCTGTTGTAGCCGTATTCAATGCACCATTTATCTTACCATCCTGAGTGATGGAAGATATACACTAGACCTCTCACATTAAACTATATATATAAATATATATAGTTATATATACATACACACTAGAACTGTCACATTAAACCATATACCTGTAGATGATGGATATGTCGGTCAGTTCCGAGCAGGCTTCTACTATAAGTCAGTTTAACCACGTGTCTAGTGTACTATGTTTATGAATGGCCCATGGCACCTAGACATCTCACATTAGTTGGGCCTACTTGTGTTTGCTGGATACGTCGGTCGGTTCCGGGCATGTTTCTACCACAAATAACAACTAACCTCGTGTCTATGTGTCACTTATATATATATATATATAAGCCATTCTATATACACGCACACACAAGCAAACAAATATATATATATATATATATATTAAGGGGACATTACAAATTCAAACTCTAACCTAATCGCATTTATTATGCTAATATAACGTTAATTACGTTGATTACGCTTAAATATGTAATATAATAATAGCGCCTAATTAACGTAACATTCGTACAAACGGGGAAATATTCTAACGAGGTGGCAATTTTCATGTTTTCCAAATTAAGGCATACAGGTTTGATTTTTCCATATTTTACTGCCACAAAATAAACATAATGGCATAATGAACAAATAGCAGTGAATGAAAAACATATATATAAATAACAAATACAACTTGTATCCTGGGCATGTAGAAAATGGTTTCAATATTAAATTAAAAGTAGAGTATTTCATACATTCACACTTGTATGTTTATAATCCATATTTCACCCAATTCACCCTTTTTGTGGTGTTATACACCCTAAAATGTTTACATTTGACTTTTTCCAATTTATGAATGCGTTTACACCCAAATTACGATCCAAACCCAATTCAACTATGAAATAATTCAAATCCAAACCTTTCTAGGCTAAATCAAATGATAATAACGGTGAATTGCATAAAATACAAATAATAGTACAACACTCATATTTACCTTTAATCCCAAACCATAATTCCATAAATCAAATTCAACATGACAATTTCCTACGTAATTAAAAAACAGAAAATTTAGGGATTTTCATGTTATATTATAGCATAACCAAATCATCATAGGCATAACAATTCATATGGCGAACGGTTAATAATATGAATATGCCTTTAAGCAAAACTAGATTCCACTCACAAATTAGGTCGAGATGTGGTAGAAATTCAAGATCTGCAATGGTTCTCAACATTCAAGCGAGCTCTGATTGATCTCCTAACAATATACATATAAGAAACATATAATCAGATTCTTATATATATATATATATTTGTATATGCTAAATTCCATAATCCTAAACATAGATAGATTGAAATAGAAAGATATAGAATGGAGATAGAGAAGTAGAAGAAACCTTCACCCTATACACTTTATTTTTTTTATTGAATTCAGCAGCATGGAGGCAGAGGTATAGAATAATTAGGGTTTCTAGTGTGTTGTTTGAGGGTTTGTTTATACTTGCTCGTATGAGTAGGATCCGTCGGATTAATAAAAATTAATCCAAGCCGTCCATATAAACATATCCTCTTAAAAACCCTAACCCACATTGTTGAGCTGTTTATATTATTAATTACGTTCTTAATTTGCTTCATTCTTTTCCAAAAATCCAATATATGTTATCCCCTAGATCTTATCTTTAAATTCAAATTTGAATTTCCCTCTTTTTATTTTAAACTATTATTTGAACAATATATATAATATTCACATAGTTATATATATGTATATATATTTTCTACGTACACTATCCAAATTCATTTTTGTTTATAATTTTGTCATACGTTAGCTCTTTTCAGCATATTATATATGAAAACGATTCAGAATTTCGCCACGAATCCAATTAAAAGAGTTTCGTGGCAAAATTCCTAAAGATACAAAATCTCATTTTCCAGCCATATGATTTAATTGCTTGTTTTTAATTATTTATTTATTATTGAAACTTACAAATTTTACGGGGTGTTACAATTCATGTAGAGTTCAAATCTCTCACCTTGCAGATAACGCCTCCATGACGTGAGTGCAAAAAACATCACATCCCATTCTAAGTTGTGGGTAGGGTAATTCTTTTCATGAACTCTCAACCGCCTGCTCCCATATCACACAACTCTACCATCCTACATCAAAATCGCACCCAAGCTAATCCCACATGCATCGATTTATACCGTGAACATCTTAGAACCATTAGAAAGCATCAACATCAGTGCACTGGTAAAGGCCTTCCTGATTCTCATGAAGGAATCCTCACAATCTGTGTCCTACAAGAGTACCAATTTCTTCTTTATGAGGCGGGTAAGATGGGCCGAAATTTGCGTAGTCTTTAATAAACTTTCTATAGTAACCTATTAGACTAAGGAACCTCCAAACCTTAGTCGCGTTCTTAAGGGCTTTCCAATCCTGTATCGCCACTACCTTAACGGGATCCATAGCAAACCCATCTTTTGAAAACTTTTTCCATAAGAGATGCACTTACTTCCACCAAAAGTGATACCTAGAAAATTTTCCCTTAAGCTGATGCACTCGGAGAGTATGAAGATCCTTTCCCAAATGTAAGACGCTCATATTCGCTCCTCGAGAATACTAAGATATCATCCACAAAGACAACAATGAACTTATTTAGAACATCCCTGAACACTCTCCTCATCAAATCCATGAAATATGATGGTGCATTGGTAAGCCCAACAGGCATAACCAGACACTCAAAGAATCCATAAAGAGCCGGAAAAGAGGTCTTGTTTATACTGTCATCTGGTAATCGAAGATGATGGAAACTAATGGCTCAATCCAATTGAGAGAATACATATGAGCCAATTAGCTGGTCAAAAAAAAATCATCGATCCAAGGGAATAGGTAGCAATTCTTTTTGGAGAACTTGTTTACCTACCTATATTCCACACAAAGTCAGAGAGAGCCATCCACCTTTGTAGCAAAGGCAACTGGTGGTTTCCACTAGGTGATACTCCTCCTAATAAATTCCTTTTCCAACAGCTTACCCACTTGCTTAAAAACCGTTTCCTCTCTCATGGAGAGAGGAAATGGAAATCCACTTTTTCAACTTTCTTACGCTAATTTCTGATGCTCAAATTTTGTTCAATCGGCTAACCTCTATTTTAAGAGAGAGAATATGCGATTCAGTACATCACTATTATTTGATTGTTCAGTTTAGGCATCTGAAATTAATGGAAGAAGATTCACAACAAATAGATCGACGACTAGGACATGCTTCTGATCGGTGGCATGTAAAGAAACGTCGATTCATCTCTTACTAAACAGTGCTACTCTGGATCTATTAGGTAGTTGTCGCTAACTGGTTTAGGATTATCCAAAGTATGAAATCGAATTGGAACAATGGGGATCAGAACTCAAGCTGTTTTGATTTCAACTGATTCATCCAGCTTTTTTGATCTGCGTACTGAAGATCAAGCCAATTAAATCTCCAACCGATCTTCTTTAATTTGCGTTCACTGTTTTCCCAGATCTGAATGGTTTAAGGTATGAATCAAGTTTTGACTTGGCAGGCTTGGCTTTTTATCTGGTTATCCATGTTGAAATATATTTGGATTTCTTCAACTATTTGGCGAATTACTCTCTGTCGATTCTTGTTTTTAAAAGTTGTTCTTTCAGTCAACATGTCGATTATGATATATAAAATTGGGATTATAACATGGTTAAGTTTTTCTTTCTTTACAATGGCCCATACAAACTCGGCTTAGTGGTGTTGAAGAAGGAATTTAAGATGTAGAGGATCGAAGTTCTATGTTTTACATATGGTAAGTCTTCGCCAATTTGAAGAGGTTAGGATTCCAGATTTAGTTTCCATTACTACATGGATTGCTATACACGCTGAGATGGGATAAAGACGATATATGTATACTCGCAGTGGGTTCTAGAGTTGTCTTCTGTGTACCTTTTTTAATGGGTTTGGTTGGCAAGTTTAGTTCCTTTTAGGCAGACGATGTATCTTGTTATTATAGAGAATTCATGTAGTAGTCGGTTGTAGATGGATATGGTACAGTATTTTGAAGCTCTTCAATTCGTTCTTTCACAAAGTTAAATGGGTGATAGTGTTTATGGACAAAACAAAGTAACGGAATGGTGGCAAACTGTTTTAATCTCTGCCACCCGAAGAAAGGACTCGAAGGATAGTAATAGAGGATTAGAAGTGCAGTGGGATCGCACTTGTTGTGGATTTGGTAACCTCATCATGGGTTTAAAACTCTCTTTTAGGATTTAATTTAGTTCTTTGTATGCAGTTTATCTTATGCTTTTCAGTTTGTATTTAGGTTAGTATGCTAATCTTATTACGTAATTTTCTACTTGTTAATAAAAGCGAACCGATTTTCAAAAAAAAAAAAAGCTTACCCACTTGCTTACTAAGCTCTCTTCGTTTCCTCGGAGACATATGCCATACGGGTAGTGCTACAGGCTTCGCACCATCACAGGGCTAAATCCAAAATTCAATCTCTAGCCTAGGTGGTAGCCTTCTCACCTCCTCAAATGCATCTAGAAACTCATGCACTATGGGTATAGAATCTATGTCGTTGACAGAAAAATCCGGGGAATACAGAAAATTCGGCATGATTGACCCCCGCAGATGATAAGAAAACCCGAGGGTTCGGCCATTGCATGTCACCAATCAAACGACCCTTCTCTCACATTTTAGGATGGCCTATTATATCTAACCAATCCATCTCTAAAATCATTATGTATCATGAGAATCCCGACATGCATGTGTTGTTGTCAAAGTCAATGCCTAATATCAAATTTTTCAAACCCCCACAAATAATGGGAAAATGTGCAGAACCAATTATGGGGTTTGAAACAACTATGGGATTAGTGACTAACAAAATATCGAGGTGCATACAATCAACTAAGGAACAAGATATAAATTAGTTAGATGGTCCTGAATCAAAGAGAGTATGAATGGAAAATTCGGAAATAGAAGTCAAACCTTCTACCATAACTTTCCTACCTCGATCTGGATCAGTGCTCATTGGATCTACCTCTAACACAGCACATGTTCCTTTGATGCACTAGCTCCATGCCCTGTCTTCTAAGGAAATGCTTTACTAATATGCCTATGTTGTCCACAATTGTAACACTTTCCTGTTATTGTAATCTTTCTATATTCCTTGATATAACGCGCCCTTGATCCACAACCATTACCCTTGATCTTTTTCCTCATCTCCCCTTTCTATGGCCTACCAACATGCTTCTTGTCTATCCACCACTTCTTCTTTGAGCATGATGACTTGGGAACTTATTCCCTGATCTCATTAACCTCATCTTTCTCATCCTCATGCATACGAGATACTTCGACTAATGACTCAAATGTCGCTCCCATCGGAATATGCATCAAAGCTAGCCTTTGGAGAGGTTGATTCAGTCCTCTCGCGAATCTGACAGCTTTCTTATGAGCCGTATTAACCAAATCCATTCTGAACCTTGATATCTTATCGAAGTGATTGACATAATCTTAAAAAAAAAATCCTCACTTCAATCTAAGAAATAGCTCTAGCTTCATACCCTCCTCTTACCTAAGAATCTCCTTTCAAATCTGCCTTGAAATCCATCCAAATCAATACCTCTACCTTATACCTCGACTATCTTACACCAATATAATGTCTTGTCTTTCAACTGCCAAGTGGCCAGCTGAACTCTCTAACGATCTATGAGTCTGAATAATCCAAAAATCTACTCAGTACTCCTTAGCCAAATACAAGCCAATACAAAAGTCTCTATGGACGAGAAAGTCTTGTTGCCAAGGTTAAAGAAATCCTTACAAACCTTAGAGAAATCGATAGCTGCTGGCGGATTAGGAGGAACAATTGCGGCGACTGCACACCTTAGGCTCGAGATATCTACTAAACTAGGAATATTGAAGGCCTTTGACATATAGCGCAAAAGAAAAAATAGAGATTTAAGATTCTGAAGAAATCAAAGGAAGGTTGTATATAACTTGAGGGGATAAACTTTTATTTTCAAAAGTGGCTTTTGTTTGAAAATATGCTTTCTTTTGAAAAATGTTTTTCCTTTTAAAAACAAACTTTAAGTGATCTTATAACCTCATCTTTGATACCAAATGAAACAATCCACAACCCTTAGTACACCCAAAATAGGGTCCCGCTAAGGAATGCGAAGCGTAATAGGTATAGAGACACATATGCATCACGTAGACTAAGATTCATAAGACATAAATAGTAAAACACAACAGATATATATTTACAAAAGAAAACATTTCGTTTATTCCAAAACCTCACAATCAAGATGTTTCAAAACACAACTACCATATGTCTAATGAAAATTCACATCTTAGTCATAATCAGAATACATGAAAATGAAGATCCCTCAAAATAGCCATTAATACAACCAACACCATAGAAATAAATGTAAAAGAACCAAATGATGAATACATATGAAGCAAAGATGAATCTCCAAGAAAATTCTTCCCAGCAATTCACACTAATAACTTCTTCCCTATGTGCCTAGTAGGAAAAAAGAGAAAAGAAAGGAGAGTGGGTCAGACATAAAGTCTAGTGAGTAGTATAATTCCCAGCATAATTGATAAATAAGAAAAATAGACAATATAATAGTTCTAGTGTCAAATAAGGTAAGTGTCAGTGTACAACTGTAAAGGTGAACATATAGAAATGATGTACAAAAGGTTATACTTGAAATGTACATGTAAAGGTTAGGTTCATTGTTGTCTCATTCAACTGGTCACGATTGTTTGCGCTTACATGAGTTATTGAACAAGATTATCATAATTAGGATAAATTAATAATACTACCCATCGATCGACATATCCTACCAACTTACCATCTTACATGGTAACTTATGTCATTATAGGACATGGCCTTTATCTAACCAGGCCTATCATTAAAGACAAAACTAATCGTTGTTTGTCGCAGTAGTAATTTATTTTTCTTCATCGATACACAACACGCTCATTTCACCACCAGAGCGCACAAACACACAACCTTATATTTGACTCCATATTTAACTCAATCATTATAATCATCCCCAGCCTCCAGCATCCATCATTCGTGAGACAATCAGTGATAAATCTAAAAGGGAATGTTGTTGGTATGGGTCATAGCAAACAGATATATTAATTTGCGCCCTTGTCCAGATTCCTTATGATATAAGGCTTACTTTTTAGCTACTTATTTTGCCCAGTCAGCACCATGCTCTCGGAATGGACCGCAGCTAATATATGCTTATTATACTTAACATCGGTTTTAAGTTCATTTTAATAATAAGCTATTCCATCCGACTATACCTCGAGTTATAAATATTTCTATAACTACGCCAAATATGTTCATTATATTTCTTTGTGTGTCTTACAATATATCATACTATTACTTATGCAAATATGTTCAGTCATCTTTTAGTTATAACTTATACCATAGCAAGTCTTGCATAGGTTTGCATATTTTAGTCCAGACGCCTTTCTAATTACAGTTTTTCATTTTATGTTCATTATCTGTAAATTTGGCCTCAATTCATTAAACCACATTGCTGTAGTTTCACTTTAATTCTATTTTTCCATAATAATAATCAGTCGTAGGATTAAATCAGTCTTTTCATATTCAATCGAAAAGACAAAAGTACTTGTTTGAAACAAGTACTACTCCAAAGAAAACGATAATACTCAGTCATTACCCAAAGAAAGCTAAAGACGTCTCGGTAGAAAAATAAATGGGTATCGAAAACTCGAGGTAAGTATGCAAATACTTAACTTGTGACATCTAAGGACATGGTGTCCCTAAGTTCCTTTGAAGCAAAGAAGGTAGATGATCACAATTCAAAAGAACTCGTATGAGGTGATCATGGAAATAATCATCATAAAGAATAGAGAGAAAGGTCTTGTGATAAGAATTAGTTTTCTTTCTAAAAATCTTCACAACTAAGTCCCATAGGTTATTTCAACTAAAACTAGGAAACAACTCTGAAGTCCTACTCACGAAAGGGACGAGACTCTAGGTTTGTCTAGGCCAAGGTTCCACAAAGATGTACTCAAATCGAACTTAAATAACTTTGATTGATCAAACAAAGGATCATAACATAAGATAAGATATGGCAGGTCCTAAGACTTGAATTAAATCCTAAAATATGATTTCCTAAGAGAAGCTTTGGACAATGATCCTTTCCATATATCTTATAGTGCTCCAAACTTGGATTTGATACCAAGTTGTGACCCCCCACCTCTATTCTCGCGTTAGCCAAGGTCATTACAAGTAATGATGTCAGCATAAAATACATAACAATATAATTCAATTTACAATCCATTACACAATGGCTATATATAATTTGGAATCAACATAAAATACATAACAATATAATCGGAGTCAGACACAGATATTCACATCATCAAGGCGGAAATAGATATGAATATAATACATAAGAGTATACACAAAGATAATGGTCACACAAGATCCATAACACAACAAAAGAATAGGTACATGTTCTAGCCAAAAGAACACATATATATAGATGTATCATACGCATGTAACACAAAATTACTACAATGATAAAGTAGTTGCCAAAAGTCAAGTGATGGTCCCTGCTTAATGTAACGACCCAGCGGTTTTCGGCCTCGAAAATCAACATAAATACCTTACCATATCTTATGTCGATCCTCCAATACCGAGAACACCGGATTGTTAATGAAAGAATTTAGAGGGTGAGGTAAGAAAGAAAGAAATATTAGAATAGAAGAAGAAGAAGAACCAACACAGTACAGAGTCTCACATCGCCGCGGAACAAAATATAATATAGAAACAAACATTTATTCAGAGCTTTTGAAAATACTTACAATATCAGAGTACAACACACATCTGGACAGTTTTGATAATCTGTCCTCGTATATATAATCACACAGCGGAATATCATTCATCTGAACATCATCAGCTCGTCTTCGGACTTCTCAGTATCTGATAACCTGAACCTGTACACCTCGGTCTAACCCGAGCATTTACAAAACACCGGGTCAGTCTGGTGGACCAGAGTGAGATAAACTCGCACAGCATTAAGGTATCACACAACTTGATTTTAAAGTTAAAATCCTTTCGAAAGAAAAAGATAATCGTAAGACCGATCCACACATAAACTCGGACGGTTTTTACCTTACGATAACCCAAACATTTTTGAAACCAATATCTTGTCTGATATTATAATAATGTCTAAGCACAAGTAAATATCAATCTAGTAGAACGCTTGCATATCACGCTATACATATATAGTATACAAATCAAAAACCGCAGGCACTTATTGGAGATTGGATTCCAACTTGACAAGGTATGGGACCACCTTCCGCACGTGTATCTCTAGAGGCGAATACACAGGGTTCAACAAGAACGTCTTGCAACCCGGCCCTCACATGACCGACCACTCATTTCGCTTGAGTGTATCGAATGTATATCACCAACGGTTGGACTCAAACCACCGTTCCCGAATGGGCAGAATCGATAGAATAAGAAACAAAAGGAATTTCTCTAGATAGGTGATCATACACCCTAATGGGAGCGACCCACATAGCCATGCTGCCTGCCCGATTTTTGTCATCCCCCAGTTGATGAGGCTTGAGGTTAGAATCTCTTTTACAGCACCTGGCCACCATTCACTTTGAATGTCACATCGTCAGATCCTCTGGACATCACTAATTGACATCCACAAAAATACTCTAGTTATTTGGCTAGAGAAAACCATTTCTCCGCCATCAACTATGGTACGTTTGAAGAAATCAACGTACGTAATCTCCTTTGGAAATACTTTGTCAGACACTCGTCCATACAAGTCATCCAGGAACAGGATGGACCGAAGGCACTCTCCTACTGCATCTCATATAGGAATCACCCCATGGATCAGTAGCGAGTAGTCCTTGCAACCTGTGGATTCCAACCACGACCGAACCACGGTTCATCTCTAGGAGCTCACCAAAGATTTATTAGTAGTCCTTCCGCTTATGAAGATCCACGGTCTTCAATGCTCCATCTCGACCATCTTCAAATATCTTCACGTATTTGTTGGTCGGAATGGTTTTCGAATATAAATTCGATCCCGGTCTTTCCATACCAACAATCGTATTGGTCAGGTTTTGATAGTCGGTGATTTAACTATCAAATAACACATGTGTCAATAAAATGATATCACCAATTCAGTGCTTGGCATGACATGGTCTTTAAAAATATATTTAACAAAATCGTTAATCAATTCTAATATTCAACTTTACTCTCTTCGCTTGACTCTAGATCGCAGCGATCACAATGGTTACACCTGATTCCCTCAGGAAACATCCGACCGCTATAGGCTATCTGCAGCCCTGCGAATTACGCTAGCAGTCGTATGCAATGGCAACTCTTTCTGACTAACTACGTTTGGTTAACTCTAATTAAATAACAAATGTTTGACATAAATTTTGAAATCAATATTCTTATCCCTTTTTAAACCAATATTGCAATATTTCTTAATTTCCCCAAATCCTTGCATTAGAGTTCAGTATTCTTGTATAAGATAACAACTTCATCACCTTTACTCACACCAAACTAATACCGTCCCTTGATAATAGTGAAGCCAACCAAGTTGGGGTATTTTAGTTACCTCTCAGACCTTGACCGACCCGTTCTTACCTCAGAATAATATTAGCTTATCACATAACTGTCGATACTAAATCTCGTTTCAAATCTTGATTTCAAATCTGGGTTATTCAACCTTTCTTATATTTGAAACTCCTGTGTTCGAACATCTCATCACTTAACCCCTTTCAAGTATCATTCCATTTCGGATTCGCCCTACTTAAATCGAGGCATTAAGTAAAACTCTTCTTTTAAATCTTTATACTTGTCTACTAACTTTACTTACCAAGTTTGTCGATCACTTGGGTCATAAAACACCCCATAATTTCTTAATCGAACTTTATCTCCTTAAATTATTTCTTACTCGACTTTGAATTTAAATCATTTCTTTAAATCATTTTCAATTAAAAGGAAAATTAGTTTTACCATTTAACCATATCAAAATCTAGTTGACTTTGCTCAAATCTAAAATAGGGTTATTATTACTCTTACACGCTTCCTCAAACACAATTTAGGTTATTAACAATAACCAGTTCAATATTCTCTTTAGATTTTAGTTAATCGAAGATTAACGAATATCTAACTCTACTCGTTACACTTTAATGAATATTTAAATCAATATCTATCCCTTTTGTTCATTTTATTCGAACTGGTGGATTTTACCAACCGTATAAATCAGCTAACAGTTAACTGAATTCCCTTGTCATTACCCTTTCCTTAAATTTCATCAAATAACTTAATTTATAAAAATCAACTTTTAATTGTTTTAAAAACAAATTATCCAAGTAACCAACCCGTATTTAAACCCTTGGGTTTTTCTCTGTTGTCAACTTGTACAAACCCTTCCTTTATCCCTTTTCTTTATAAAATCATTTAAAAACCAATTATAACTCATTTCGTAAATAATAAATATTTATTTCCTTTTTATAACTTTAATTCAAATAATAGATTTAAAAACCTGTTTCCAGTTATAAAATAGATTTTATAACTTATCTCGTCGGTTTACCTGATGGTAGATTGATATTTATAAAATATTAAATTCACAGGCCATGTACTGCTAACCACTCAACCAATAATACCCATTGGTTTAAACCAAACAAATGGTAAATCATCAGGTCAATATTCAACCATCAAAACAATTCAGCAATGGTCTCATAACAGTTTATAACGACACTTCAAGGTCGACCACAACAATCAATCAAACAATTCATTTGTTAAAAACACGTTTATAAACGTGACCAATGAGGTAACTTACCTCAATTGGAACCAATCGTTAAAATAACGATTTGGATTTCACTGAAATTAAACGACGTTTAATTTCATCAGTTTAACCATAACTGAATATATCAACAATCAGTCAATCACTAGCAATCATAGCACACAAAAATAAAAACCCAACTTATAAAATATAAGCGGGAAATAACTGAGTGAGATTAACTCACCTTTGAATTGATTTCGATGAATCATCCTGTTTTCAGTTGAATTGAACGACATTTCATTTTTCTGAAAAATCTAGCTGCTGCCTGCCCTACTCTGACCTCAACCATCGCGTAGTACTCGTCTTTACGGTCCCGACATATTTCGTTTCGTCGAAATCTGATTTAATTTGCATTTTATATTAATATTTGAATCTTTATAAAAACTTTGAACTAATTAAAAACCCTAAAAGAAACAAATAAAAAGAGGCCTTACCTTTAAACCGTTCAGCCCAACCCAAATCAGCCCAAACCCGCCTCCCTTTCCACTTAAAACCCTAAAACGTCGATCCCCTTTAATCACTTCATAGCCGTCACAAAACTCCAGAGAAAGAAAACCCGAAACCCTTCCATGTCAAACCGATTCTCCCTCGTCCCTTTGCTTCGTTCGATCCAAGCCAGCGACGCTCCAGACTCCTTCTCCCTCTGCTTCATTCACCCCGTACTTCCGAAGGGTCATCGAAGTTTCAAGGCCGGAGGCCGAACCCTAGTCACCAACAAAAAGCTAAGTAACTCTTACTAAATTCTAATTTCAGTTTTCGATTTACTTCTTCTTTGAATTAGGTTTCTATTCTTTGTTGTGTTCACAAAAAAAACGATTGTGGTTGGTATTTATACTTGCGGTTTTACTGTGATTTCAAATCATAGGCGTTAGACTTAGTTGTTCTAAACCCTAGGTGTTGTTTCCCATCCATTTCGGCTATGTTTAAAAAAACCCTAGGTACTGCGGTTCTGCTATGAATTGTCGAACTGCGTATGTGATGTTTTGATAGTGAACGTATGATGTCTTAATGTCGGATTTCATGTACTTGTTTGCTTAGAGCTACGAACTGTTTATACATAAATTTGGTATAGCGATGACACCCTTGAGTTGTTTATTCCCTGCGTCCCTTGTCTGTAAGGATTTTTGTTTGGTCTTCCCATGTGCGAATTTCTGATATAAAAACCGAACTGTTTCCCTTGTAGATTAGGAGCTACCTATGTTTATTGTCAATTTTCTTGTTTGACATCTTGGTTTGGTTTTATAGATTCAAGGCATAAGCTATATATCCATAGCTGTACAGCTATGCCCTGTCCCCTTTTATCTATAAATTTGATTTGAAACTCATATATAAAATATGCATATACATCACAGATTTGATGTAGAAAAATGTACATATACATTTGGTTGATTGTGTCGTACACTTGCTTGATCCCCTTTTTGAATGATCTATGTTTTGTTCACATGGTCCTGTCTTCTATTATGTTAGATCGATTTCAGATCTGCCTTGTGATATTAAAACAAAATTATGTATTGACTGTCTTATAGCTGTACAGATTTGGTGCCATATTTATGTACTGGTTTTTGTTCAGATTTATACACCAAGATCTGTATGGTTATTTCATTTTTTCTTTCTTTGAAATCTTCCACTTTATACGTACACTTACTTATTTTACTAGCTACTCATAGCTATGTTTTCATCTTTCTGCTCAGGTTTATCTTCTGCTGATGGAAGACATGTCCAGAGGAGATTTTTTTTTTGTTATAAATTTTCTTTCATTTGTATATGAAATTTCCTGTACGTATATGGGTTGATTTGATAAATCAATATGTACATTACTTCTCTGTATATATGAAACTGACTGTGTATGTGTAAATATTTAATTGTTGTTTGCACTGTTTCAATGAAGGATTTTGTGTTCTGATGCTCACGGGAAATAAGACTATTGTACTTGAATTCTTTTTTTTTTCTTTTATATATATATAAAAGAAGTTACGGTGGCTACTTTATAAAAATGCAATCCAATAGGACATGCACCTTAGGATTTACCAAATCGAGTATTTTACTTGGTATATCATTTACTAAGGTGCTGTATTATTTGATATTCATGTAGTACCATAGTCTACATAACTTGATTTTGAAGTTTTAATATTTATAGCCAATACATTCCAATAAACAAGGTGTATGACCCATTTAGTCCTCAAGATGCATGACCAATAAATAAAGAAGAAATTGAAGAAACAAGTTACAACATCTTAGACTCCGTTTTATTTTTCAAAAATATTCTCTAATGGTATTGTCGTAACAATCTATCCATTAATGACTTGTGACGTTCCATACTTTATTAGTTTAAATTCTTTATTGTTCAATGAGGTCGTTATTGAATCGCATATAAAATATTCTAATTAAATGGCAGAAAATCCTGGGACGTTACATTCTTCCCCCCTTAAAATAATTTCGTCCTCGAAATTGCTAAGGTAAGAAAATGTGGTAAATCCCATTAATTTTAAAAATATTTTAAATAACACTTCAATTTTCCTTCTGAGTTTCAGTTTGTTTTAACTTTTTATCAACCCATGGATGAATTCTATACTCAGCCAATCTGACAAGCAGACAACAATCAATCATGGCATAACAATTGAATCAAATTAACAAAATTCACCTTCGATATTACTATTTAATTTAATTCAACCTATTTGAATTTCCATAAATTTATATTCAATTGATTACTAATCATTAAATTTCCAAATTCCAATCAACTTTATTTATTTACAAAGTTATTTCTTAATTTAATTCCAATATAATTATTAATTATTTAATTCGATTTCACTTAACCCAGTTAAGTTCTAATCCAAAATTTAACCATATTTTGAATTCCATTCAAATCACTCAACACACAATATCTCAATAATTTGGGAAAATTATTTATTTCTATACAAAAATAAATCACGGGTAAAATTATTTCATTTACCCTTTTCACAATATTGTGTTCCTTACCAGTTCAATGCTTTTCAACACTTGAACCGATCAACAACCCATTAATACAAAACATTTGTATATAAATTTACAAATACGCTCTCATATATATATATACACTCAAACTCAATCTAGGGTGTTACTAACCCCATCTCTATCGAGTTACGCCACAGAGCCAAGGTTATTACTAAACCAATAGCTCTGATACCACTGTAACGACCCAGCGGTTTTCGGCCTCGAAAATTAACATAAATACCTTACCATATCTTATGTCGATCCTCCAATACCGAGAACACCGGATTGTTAATGAAAGAATTTAGAGGGTGAGGTAAGAAAGAAAGAAATATTAGAATAGAAGAAGAAGAAGAACCAACACAGTACAGAGTCTCACATCGCCGCGGAACAAAATATAATATAGAAACAAACATTTATTGAGAGCTTTTGAAAATACTTACAATATCAGAGTACAACACACATCTGGACAGTTTTGATAATCTGTCCTCGTATATATAATCACACAGCGGAATATCATTCATCTGAACATCTTCAGCTCGTCTCCGGACTTCTCAGTATCTGATAACCTGAACCTGTACACCTCGGTCTAACCCGAGCATTTACAAAACACCGGGTCAGTCTGGTGGACCAGAGTGAGATAAACTCGCACAGCATTAAGGTATCACACAACTTGATTTTAAAGTTAAAATCCTTTCGAAAGAAAAAGATAATCGTAAGACCGATCCACACATAAACACGGACGGTTTTTACCTTACGATAACCCAAACATTTTTGAAACCAATATCTTGTCTGATATTATAATAATGTCTAAGCACAAGTAAATATCAATCTAGTAGAACGCTTGCATCTCACGCTCTACATATATAGTATACAAATCAAAAACCGCAGGCACTTATTGGAGATTGGATTCCAACTTGACAAGGTATGGGACCACCTTCCGCACGTGTATCTCTAGAGGCGAATACACAGGGTTCAACAAGAACGTCTTGCAACCCGGCCCTCACATGACCGACCACTCATTTCGCTTGAGTGTATCGAATGTATATCACCAACGGTTGGACTCAAACCACCGTTCCCGAATGGGCAGAATCGATAGAATAAGAAACAAAAGGAATTTCTCTAGATAGGTGATCATACACCCTAATGGGAGCGACCCACATAGCCATGCTGCCTGCCCGATTTTTGTCATCCCCCAGTTGATGAGGCTTGAGGTTAGAATCTCTTTTACAGCACCTGGCCACCATTCACTTTGAATGTCACATCGTCAGATCCTCTGGACATCACTAATTGACGTCCACAAAAATACTCTAGTTATTTGGCTAGAGAAAACCATTTCTCCGCCATCAACTATGGTACGTTTGAAGAAATCAACGTACGTAATCTCCTTTGGAAATACTTTGTCAGACACTCGTCCATACAAGTCATCCAGGAACAGGATGGACCGAAGGCACTCTCCTACTGCATCTCATATAGGAATCACCCCATGGATCAGTAGCGAGTAGTCCTTGCAACCCGTGGATTCCAACCACGACCGAACCACAGTTCATCTCTAGGAGCTCACCAAAGATTTATTAGTAGTCCTTCCGCTTATGAAGATCCACGGTCTTCAATCCTCCATCTCGACCATCTTCAAATATCTTCACGTATTTGTTGGTCGGAATGGTTTTCGAATATAAATTCGATCCCGGTCTTTCCATACCAACAATCGTATTGGTCAGGTTTTGATAGTCGGTGATTTAACTATCAAATAACACATGTGTCAATAAAACGATATCACCGATTCAGTGCTTGGCATGACATGGTCTTTAAAAATATATTTAACAAAATCGTTAATCAATTCTAATATTCAACTTTACTCTCTTCGCTTGACTCTAGATCGCAGCGATCACAATGGTTACACCTGATTCCCTCAGGAAACATCCGACCGCTATAGGCTATCTGCAGCCCTGCGAATTACGCTAGCAGTCGTATGCAATGGCAACTCTTTCTGACTAACTACGTTTGGTTAACTCTAATTAAATAACAAATGTTTGACATAAATTTTGAAATCAATATTCTTATCCCTTTTTAAACCAATATTGCAATATTTCTTAATTTCCCCAAATCCTTGCATTAGAGTTCAGTATTCTTGTATAAGATAACAACTTCATCACCTTTACTCACACCAAACTAATACCGTCCCTTGATAATAGTGAAGCCAACCAAGTTGGGGTATTTTAGTTACCTCTCAGACCTTGACCGACCCGTTCTTACCTCAGAATAATATTAGCTTATCACATAACTGTCGATACTAAATCTCGTTTCAAATCTTGATTTCAAATCTGGGTTATTCAACCTTTCTTATATTTGAAACTCCTGTGTTCGAACATCTCATCACTTAACCCCTTTCAAGTATCATTCCATTTCGGATTCGCCCTACTTAAATCGAGGCATTAAGTAAAACTCTTCTTTTAAATCTTTATACTTGTCTACTAACTTTACTTACCAAGTTTGTCGATCACTTGGGTCATAAAACACCCCATAATTTCTTAATTGAACTTTATCTCCTTTAATTATTTCTTACTCGACTTTGAATTTAAATCATTTCTTTAAATCATTTTCAATTAAAAGGAAAATTAGTTTTACCATTTAACCATATCAAAATCTAGTTGACTTTGCTCAAATCTAAAATAGGGTTATTATTACTCTTACACGCTTCCTCAAACACAATTTAGGTTATTAACAATAACCAGTTCAATATTCTCTTTAGATTTTAGTTAATCGAAGATTAACGAATATCTAACTCTACTCGTTACACTTTAACGAATATTTAAATCAATATCTATCCCTTTTGTTCATTTTATTCGAACTGGTGGATTTTACCAACCGTATAAATCAGCTAACAGTTAACTGAATTCCCTTGTCATTACCCTTTCCTTAAATTTCATCAAATAACTTAATTTATAAAAATCAACTTTTAATTGTTTTAAAAACAAATTATCCAAGTAACCAACCCGTATTTAAACCCTTGGGTTTTTCTCTGTTGTCAACTTGTACAAACCCTTCCTTTATCCCTTTTCTTTATAAAATCATTTAAAAACCAATTATAACTCATTTCGTAAATAATAAATATTTATTTCCTTTTTATAACTTTAATTCAAATAATAGATTTAAAAACCTGTTTCCAGTTATAAAATAGATTTTATAACTTATCTCGTCGGTTTACCTGATGGTAGATTGATATTTATAAAATATTAAATTCACAGGCCATGTACTGCTAACCACTCAACCAATAATACCCATTGGTTTAAACCAAACAAATGGTAAATCATCAGGTCAATATTCAACCATCAAAACAATTCAGTAATGGTCTCATAACAGTTTATAACGACACTTCAAGGTCGACCACAACAATCAATCAAACAATTCATTTGTTAAAAACACGTTTATAAACGTGACCAATGAGGTAACTTACCTCAATTGGAACCAATCGTTAAAATAACGATTTGGATTTCACTGAAATTAAACGACGTTTAATTTCATCAGTTTAACCATAACTGAATATATCAACAATCAGTCAATCACTAGCAATCATAGCACACAAAAATAAAAACCCAACTTATAAAATATAAGCGGGAAATAACTGAGTGAGATTAACTCACCTTTGAATTGATTTCGATGAATCATCCTGTTTTCAGTTGAATTGAACGACATTTCATTTTTCTGAAAAATCTAGCTGCTGCCTGCCCTACTCTGACCTCAACCATCGCGTAGTACTCGTCTTTACGGTCCCGACATATTTCGTTTCGTCGAAATCTGATTTAATTTGCATTTTATATTAATATTTGAATCTTTATAAAAGCTTTGAACTAATTAAAAACCCTAAAAGAAATAAATAAAAAGAGGCCTTACCTTTAAACCGTTCAGCCCAACCCAAATCAGCCCAAACCCGCCTCCCTTTCCACTTAAAACCCTAAAACGTCGATCCCCTTTAATCACTTCATAGCCGCCACAAAACTCCAGAGAAAGAAAACCCGAAACCCTTCCATGTCAAACCGATTCTCCCTCGTCTCTTTGCTTCGTTCGATCCAAGCCAGCGATGCTCCAGACTCCTTCTCCCTCTGCTTCAGTCACCCCGTACTTCCGAAGGGTCATCGAAGTTTCAAGGCCGGAGGCCGAACCCTAGTCGTCAACAAAAAGCTAAGTAACTCTTACTAAATTCTAATTTCAGTTTTCGATTTACTTCTTCTTTGAATTAGGTTTCTATTCTTTGTTGTGTTCACAAAAAAAACGATTGTGGTTGGTATTTATACTTGCGGTTTTACTGTGATTTCAAATCATAGGCGTTAGACTTAGTTGTTCTAAACCCTAGGTGTTGTTTCCCATCCATTTCGGCTGTGTTTAAAAAAACCCTAGGTACTGCGGTTCTGCTATGAATTGTCGAACTGCGTATGTGATGTTTTGATAGTGAACGTATGATGTCTTAATGTCGGATTTCATGTACTTGTTTGCTTAGAGCTACGAACTGTTTATACATAAATTTGGTATAGCGATGACACCCTTGAGTTGTTTATTCCCTGCGTCCCTTGTCTGTAAGGATTTTTGTTTGGTCTTCCCATGTGCGAATTTCTGATATAAAAACCGAACTGTTTCCCTTGTAGATTAGGAGCTACCTATGTTTATTGTCAATTTTCTTGTTTGACATCTTGGTTTGGTTTTATAGATTCAAGGCATAAGCTATATATCCATAGCTGTACAGCTATGCCCTGTCCCCTTTTATCTATAAATTTGATTTGAAACTCATATATAAAATATGCATATACATCACAGATTTGATGTAGAAAAATGTACATATACATTTGGTTGATTGTGTCGTACACTTGCTTGATCCCCTTTTTGAATGATCTATGTTTTGTTCACATGGTCCTGTCTTCTGTTATGTTAGATCGATTTCAGATCTGCCTTGTGATATTAAAACAAAATTATGTATTGACTGTCTTATAGCTGTACAGATTTGGTGCCATATTTATGTACTGGTTTTTGTTCAGATTTATACACCAAGATCTGTATGGTTATTTCATTTTTTCTTTCTTTGAAATCTTCCACTTTATACGTACACTTACTTATTTTACTAGCTACTCATAGCTATGTTTTCATCTTTCTGCTCAGGTTTATCTTCTGCTGATGGAAGACATGTCCAGAGGAGATTTTTTTTTGTTATAAATTTTCTTTCATTTGTATATGAAATTTCCTGTACGTATATGGGTTGATTTGATAAATCAATATGTATATTACTTCTCTGTATATATGAAACTGACTGTGTATGTATAAATATTTAATTGTTGTTTGCACTGTTTCAATGAAGGATTTTGTGTTCTGATGCTCACGGGAAATAAGACTATTGTACTTGAATTCTTTTTTTTTTCTTTTATATATATATATATAAAAGAAGTTACGGTGGCTACTTTATAAAAATGCAATCCAATAGGACATGCACCTTGGGATTTACCAAATCGAGTATTTTACTTGGTATATCATTTACTAAGGTGCTGTATTATTTGATATTCATGTAGTACCATAGTCTACATAACTTGATTTTGAAGTTTTAATATTTATAGCCAATACATTCCAATAAACAAGGTGTATGACCTATTTAGTCCTCAAGATGCATGACCAATAAATAAAGAACAAATTGAAGAAACAAGTTACAACATCTTAGACTCCGTTTTATTTTTCAAAAATATTCTCTAATGGTATTGTCGTAACAATCTATCCATTAATGACTTGTGACGTTCCATACTTTATTAGTTTAAATTCTTTATTGTTCAATGAGGTCGTTATTGAATCGCATATAAAATATTCTAATTAAATGGCAGAAAATCCTGGGACGTTACACTTAAAGTCATGTGAAGCACCTGTAACACCTCGGCTTGACCCAGGTATTATTTATAAGAAAAAAACAATAAACGGATCAGTCCAGCTGTACTTATCATAATAAATTGGGATAGAAATAGAAATATAAACTAATAACGACATATGCCCAATAAAAACAATGTTCACATGTAAATGCGAAACCCTAAGAATGTCCACACAATATCTCAAAGAAATCTTAGAGCTATCAGAGAATATCGCATTCTAAAACATATAGCTACTCATAAGAAATGATCTCCTCTATCAAATCACCACGAAATTGATAACATGATATCAAAATATGAATATGATCCTAGACCAAAACATGCGAAGATCATCACAAGAAAGGAGGCTGAAACTCCACAAGACTGGAGTATAAAAACTCTATGAATCAAAGTTCCCCAAAATGATCCGAAGATCCACTATGAAAGAAGGACCGAAGTTCCTCGTGAATTCGAATATTACCAAATACAAAATTCCATCGTAATGAACCAAAGTTCATATCCACAAAATGAACCGAAGTTCCCCAAGATGATCCGAAGATTGACCACAAGGATGAACCGAAGTTCCTTAAAATATGGAATAAATTGCACAACTCAAAGACATCGAATAAAGCTAGCCTAAATCTCAAAAAGATCATAATTGATCAAGTATAGTGTAAATTACTCCAATTTAGTAAGTATAAGAGTTAAGCTACATGTCCCATAACCACTTGCTCTACTCGAATATTTACGAACAAGTTGTATATTCCACTAGAAACACGAA
This sequence comes from Allium sativum, assembly GCA_030737875.1. Lineage (NCBI taxonomy): Eukaryota > Viridiplantae > Streptophyta > Magnoliopsida > Asparagales > Amaryllidaceae > Allium > Allium sativum. The sequence goes on along the minus strand of CM060926.1, from coordinate 766,266,453 downwards.
ATGATCATTACCACATTTTTCAATCGAATGAATTCAAAATTTAACCGTCGAAGCAAACACAAGGGTTCATAGTCCTTGTTTATACTAAGGCATTTAATAGGGTTTCTCATACGAACGAGGAATTGGTTTATATAAATATATACTAGTAGATTGGAAGACAATCCATATTATAACTTCATATAACAAAGTAGGATTATAAACCATTTTAGTAAATGATCTGGCATCTACTAATAATATAAAACCCTTTATAGTTTAAAGTGGCAAATCTCCTGAAGTATCGATTGTAATAACAATCAATCTCAAAATTCACGTTTTAATAACGTGAATCAAATCCCACGAATGTCGATTATAAATTCATTTACCACGAATAAACTGAAAGTCCATTCAACCGAGCTGCTAAAATACATGGATTAAAGCAACTAAAAAGTCATAGGAAAAGAGCAAACGGCCCAAAACTCAGCCGAAGATAAGCTTGGAACAACTTAAACTGCTGACCGTGGTCTCCACTGGAAACAGCACAGAAACAGGTTTTAGACCTTTGAACCCAAGGTTCAAATGTCCAACCTGCTACTGATCATAAAACACCAGTCCAGATCAAACGACTAAGCCTCATTTTCAGACATCTTACCATCTCAGATGTCTGGACCAAGATTCAGATGTCATATAATGTTCGGGTCAAAAATTAACCCTGGATCAGACATTTGACATGCTGCTAGTCAGAAGATGATGAAAGGGACTCCCCGATTAGGGTGTTCCTGCAACTCCAGACTTCCTGTAATGACTCCAAATGTTTAGAGAGGTTACATACACTCTTCAATGCCAAAAAAACAACATGCATAAACACTCATTCAAGGGATTACGATTTTTTTTCTTTTAAAACACTAAAATGAGCAAATTCACAAAACTAAAGCAATTCACCAAATGCATACACAACATATAAGTGCCAAGGGGACACATGCCAAGCCTATAATCTTGATTACATAGATGTGAGTTCGTAAGAACTCACCTTTGAGCTTAATAGGAAAGGAGGAAGTTCAAAACCAAGCTAGATCACTCTCTATTCAATATAGCTTGCGAATATTCAAATCTAAACACAAATACACAATATCTCCTAAGAATTAGGTTTAGGAAATAACAAGGATCAAACAGGAAACAAGTTGGAGAAGATGGAGATTGAGCTTACCTCTCTTCTCTTTGGATTTGCACTTGATTTTGCATGAATTGGAGCTCCTAGGATTAAACAAGGTTTAGGGAATTTCAATTTCCCATTCCTCTCTCTATTTCTATTTTTCTTAAGTGTGGTGAAAGATTGAAGAGATGATAGAGAAGGAGTTGCTAAGTAAGGATGAAATGGGTTATGTTTGCAAACCCAAACCCCACTAAAGTCCCAAATTTCCCTGACTCTAAACATATCGATGTTTATAGTTTTAAATATCGTAAACGACATTTTGAACTCAATAAGTGGTTTCGTGTCCAGATTCATCCGTTTACAAAAAGTCACAAATTTCAAGTTTTAAACCAAAGACAAGGTACGATATTTAATTAAATCTCTTAACTAAACAATCGTAAATTATGCGGGCTGTTATAAACACCCCTCCTTAAAGAAATTGTGTCCCTGCAATTTCTTAAGAAAAACCCAAATAGTAACAACCAAGAATTTACCAAAAATCTATATAAAAATAGATTGAATCAAAAGATTCACTTTTACTTTCATATTTAGTATATCGGTCTTATACTAATATCACTTATGAATCATTACACAAATTTTAAACTTTGAGTTATGAATCATGATATAACTTAAGTTTATACATGCATAATGTTCCAATAAAAGTCATGAACGTACACGACCAATCAGGTTATTCTTATCATAATTGTTTTCAACAAATTAGAATTCCCCTTCCTTAAATTTTAAATGTTCTAAACTTTCATTTCATTAATTATTTTAATTTTTATTCATGAATTACCACCCCGCAATTTTTTTTAAAAATTTAATTAAGAACTATCTCAAAATCTGCAAGTTGAAATTCAAATCTTTCTCTTTTATTAGAAAACTATAATCCAGTAGGTCCGGTGATTCTTATTTCCAAGAATCCCAACTTATATTGGATCATATACACTCAATTGAAGTTCGCTTCTCAAAATCACAAATTACCGGTATGCGGCAAGCTCGTTTTAACTATATTTGATTAATTCATGTAGCATTCAATCAGTTCATAAATTATAAACCTATTCTCTTATGTTTTCTATATAAACTAATTAAACATTTCAAATTCAACTTGGAAATATCGACTATCCAAAATCGTCAAACATTCTCTATCACGTTTTAGCTACAAAATTTATCCCCTAGAAATTTTCTCAAAAATATTCTAGCTCACAAATTTTTCTTAAAAAGAAAAGGATGTATATAATGGTCATATATATCCCATTCACAAGGATAAGCGATCCCATTGGAAAACAAGATCACGAAACAAAAACCCAGGTTATACACCCTAATTTGGAAATATTAGCACGTCCTCAAATATTGCATAAGAAGATAAATTGGAACTTCAAATTTCCTATTAATCCATAATTTCTTAAATTTGAAATATCAGCATGTTCTCTAATATTTCAAAAACAACTTCTAAGTCATGCGAACGTGATAAATGGTAGAAGTTGAATGAATGACACAAAAATTGAAAACCTTAGTTTTCAAACACACAAAAATATCACCAATAAGGATAAGGTCAAACCAGTCTGGATATGACCTCGAATATTTGGTTCATTAAGGTTAACAACATAAACTGGAATATCTTTTAGCCCCAAATGACAAAATAAGCACGAAATGGAGCTGAAGGATGTCTATCCTTTTTAATCAAAAATTAGTGAAAACTGATTGCTAAGTCTAACAGTGAAATGACTTTTAGCACAAAAAATCTATTGGATAAATCATTGATCCAAGGCAAGGGATTTAATTAAGCCTACCATGCTCGTAAAGCTAAAACATTCCATCGGATCACTCCACAAAAATATCTCCCCTTTTGTAATAACCCGGAAAATCTGGGCCAGTTTAAAATTTTTATTTCGGCAATTTTAGCGAATTTTGAATATTTAAAATAGATTATTTTAAATAATATCGACGAGAAATTTATTTCGAATATAATTCGAACGTATATATTTATACGCGTCGTCGTTAGAATATAAATATTTATATATAATTATAAATAGAATTGAAAATGGCGCGGTAGTTCGATAATTCGATTTCAAACTTCAATTGAATGTACCGGGTGCAAAACAATCCGGATTTTAGTGAAACCAAAAACATTAGGATCTAATGGATAATATCTTTCCAACGAATCCGAAAAATCAAAAGTTCGTAGCGGGAATCAAAAGATATGTCCAGTTGAAAATTCTGAATAGTCGCTATGGAATTCAGGCCCTTAAAAATGGGAATTTTGCAAACGACCTCGGATTTCGACGAAACCACTTCTGTTGGGACCGTGATGTCAAGTTATGGCTAGGTTTCAAATTTCATAATTTTTCGAATTAATATGTGAGCGTGGCAAAGGAAAATGCATTTGACCAGTTTTAGTTGATTTTAATCGACTGGAAATTGGCCATTTTTCCAACGGTCTCAGGATTCGACGAAACTAGTTTTGTTAGGACCGTATCGTCAATACGAAGCTAGAAAATATTTTTCAGGAATTTTTAAAGTTCGTATGTGACCCCGGTAATTTGAAAAGTACGTTTAAAATTCAATATAGTGATTTAAATGTAAATTCAAAGGAAACTGATCGAAACAATCAAATCAACCTACGATACATATCCCATTGTGTTCGGAATGGGGGTGAAACGCTATGGACGACAGGCGGTGGGCCTCGTTTCGAGGGCGTATGAAAAGTTAACTTAGGAGAGAAAAAATTTAAATAATTAAATAATAAAAAAAATATTAAAATTTCTTTTCCCTCTTCCCTTAAATCCTCCTGGCCCTCCCTATATTCTCCAACCTAAATCGACAGAAAAAAAAAACCCCACGAGCTCTCGATCCACCGCCGCCAAAGGACGTCGCGCGCGCCTCCCCTCCGGTCAGCGCTGACCTGCGCCCTTCCCCCCCTCTCCGCTACGACTTCCTCCTCAGTCCCCTTCTCTCTCTAACCCTAGCCCATCGCTCAAAATCGCCACCACCCTTATACCCACCGCCGCCGCAACTAGGATGGCCCCCACCACCTGCGACAGCCTTCGCCCCCGTTAGGACCCCCAAACCGAAGTGAAACAGCCGCGAACCCCCTGCCTGGCTTCGCGAACTCCATCCCATCGCGACGTCAAACCATTCGCGAGACCCCACACCCACCTGCGAGCTCGCCCCAATTTATGGAAATGTTGGCCGCATCCAAGCTCTTCAAAGTTGCAGCTCCATCTCCCCCTCCAAACCGATTCTCAGCAAGGAAAACAACCCCCTCTCCTTTCTTTTTTTTTAAACTGTAAGTGTCTCTCTTTATTTATTTAATTTTCTTTTTCTATTTTTATGTATAATTAATATAAGAGTTTTTGGATTTTTAAACTGTAAAAGTTCGGATTTTTAAACCATAAAAGATCGAATTTTTTTTTACTGTAAAGGATCGGATTTTTAAAGTATGAAAGATCGAATTTTTAAAATATAAAAGGGCGAATTTTTAAATATGAAAGATTAGATTTTTCATAGTGAAGAGGTGATTTTTAATTGAAGAAAGATTTGATCTTTATAAATAAGAATAATAGGACTTTTATTTATAGTAAAAATTCGATTTTTGTTTATGAGGATAACATATAAAAATTTGAGTTTTATGTATATATATAACAACGATGTAAAGAGGTGATTTTTATATGTTATAACATAGAGAAAAATATGATTTTCATCATATAAAAGGATATTTTCAGTTGTGTAATAATACGATATTTGCGGTTATGAAAAGATACGATTTTTCCTTATGTAAAGAAGCGATTTTTAAATAGATAAAGATATGATTTTTATATAGTAGCGATAATAGAAATATGTTTTTATATAGTAGAAGTTATAAAAATATCATCTTTATATGATGTGAAGAATAAAAATATAATTTTTATATACCAGAGAATATAAAAATGTGATTTTTATATATGTAGTGAATACGGGCAACGAAAGTGACAAAAGGCGGGAACGACAATATTTCCTACATATGAAGAGTCGTGGAGTTTGGATAGCTTTGGTGAGAACTTCTCACTCTTCAATTTCTTTTTCTAGTTATATATATATATACTAGGATGCAGACGGTGCTTAGTAGCACCCGACACAATCGTCCACAGACCATGGACTTGTTTGTTTGATTGCAAAAATTAGTTAGATTATTTGATTGAAATTGAATTGTGTGGTGAAATGAATTGATTTGATTGATGTGTGAATGGCGTGGGCCTTCACTAGACCGGGGATAAGGCTAGGCCTCGTCCCGTTTCTAGTATCGTGTCGTTATGCCGCCGAAATTTTCTGAAATATGTTAGAAAAATAAAAATATCATTTTTATTGTGTAAATGAAATGAATAGAAATTCATGTGTTAAAATAAAATATATTATCATTAAAAATATAGTTTTAACGTGAAAGTGAATAAATAAATATTTATAAACAAATCGGCCGATTTGTTTATATAAACTGATTTGACTAATATTGAATGGGTCGATAAATTTTACACATCGCCCAACTGCACAACTAAAAATCTGTGTTTGACTGTTTGAAACCCCACACGGGTGTTGGGATGAAATTTGAAGTTCACTCATCCTGATTGATTAAATATGTCGATCGATTGATTGACAGGCTGTTATAAGCGTAAGATATCTATATTTGATGCTTATACAGTGTAGTGCACTTTGGTTGATGGTTGATTGTTTATTATTGCTATTATATACATGTGTTGTATGGAATCCATATAATTAACGTTATATGGTGATTGATTGGGCCTCATTCCAATCGGGAAAGTAATGAATATTATAAAAGAAAATTCATGTGTTGAATATAAAAATAGTGATGTGTTGACAGTACTCATGTGTTGAGATTAGTCGTGTGTTGAAATAAATATAGATTCATGTGTTGAATGGGATAAATATTCATTTGTTGGATAGAATAAAGAAGTTTTGAAAATATAAAGCCGTGTTAATTAGAATGATGCCATTTTGACGTAAACGATATTTATATCGATTTTATTCATTTCGAAATGAATTGAATTGAAAACGATTTCGAAATGAATTGAATTGAAAACGATTTCGAAATGAATTGAATTGAAAACGATTTCGAAATGAATTGAATTAAAAACGATTTCGAAATGAATTGAATTGAAAACGATTTCGAAATGAATTGAATTGAAAACGATTTCGAAATGAATTGAATTGAAAACGATTTCGAAATGAATTGAATTGAAAACGATTTCGAAATGAATTGAATTGAAAACGATTTCGAAATGAATTGAATTGGAAACGATTTCGAAATAAATTGAATTGAAAGCGAATTCAAATGAATTCAAATTGAATTGAATAGAAATGAATTTTAAAACGAATTTATAAAGAAGAATTCAATTTTGATTTGAATTGAAATGGAAGTTGAAATTGTTTTGAAACGAATGTGGAACTATTTATAAAATTCGTTTTAAAAGGAAATCGACGAAATATATATAATATATATATATATATTATATATATAATGGCCTGAATAGAACGCGCCGCGCCACGGCAGTTCGTGAATTTCGACCATTTATTTCAAACGGACATTGCGGGAGATCCGACCGTCGGATTCTCCTAAAACCGGAACCGTTGGGTTCGTATCGAAAAGAGCTTTCCAATGAATATTAGAAATTTGAAATCTAACGGTTGGATTTGGAGTTATGTCCAAATCAAATTCGAAAAAGGTCGCTGTAAGTGCAGTTCGATGGCCGTTGTTGGAAATCGACTGTACGGGCCTTGGTAAAATTATTAAAAATATCTATAATTTGTGTAAAATCATAATATATGGATTGGAAAGAGTTGAGCTGGAAAATTCCACATTTGAAAAGATAAAAATAGATTTTTATCGAAATAAACTAGTTTTGAACTAGAATTAAAATCAATTTATTTTTGAAAGAAATAAATTGAATTTGAAAGTGATTTTAAAAATAATCAATACTCTCAATACGTGGATTGGACTGGAGTTGAATCGAAATTATCTTCGGGATATTTCGATGTTGGATTTCGTGACTATACAAATATTGTTATGGGGATTTGAAAGATATATTTTATATCGTTATTTCCAATACGATATATGTTGGTTTCAGAATTTGATATTGAATGTAAGCCGATATATTTTCTATTCAGAGCCTTGTATTTAATATCAAATGTGATTTGGGTTTATCGTGAATCGTGTTTTAGAAGACATTGGTTCTTTAACCCAGTTAAAGGCAAGATATCGATTTTTGAGAAGATTAAAACTAAGTGGAGTTTTAATGAATCTTTAATTAGATTGAAAAATGAATTGATTATTTAAATTATCAAATTTGAAAGGTGATCGAGAATGGAGTATCACCAGTTTTGCTCCAAAGCGATAGTTAAACCTTTAATTAGATTTGAACGTGAAATGGTAATTAATTTTACCGATAACACAGTGGTGTTAGATGTGGAGTATTACCAGTTTTCTCCATGGGATATATAGGTTGGGATTGGGAAATAAAATAATAATTACTTCGGTGTGGTTCGCTAATCCCGACTAGTTTGGAAAACCATAATATGGTTTGAAATGATATCCAAAGGAAGATTAAAGAATAAATTTAGAAGAATTTATCTTGGATAAAATTAATGGGAACCTTTCCCTAAAAATGTGATTTTGTGAATAAAAGAATATTCTGAATTGGAATGAGGCGTTTGATGTGTTTGTGTAACATTTGGTTATCATATACGTGGGTTATTCAGAAAGGCCGGGTTTACATCCATTCTGAATAACCGATTCGACGAGATGTCGAAGATGAAGACGGTGGTTGAAGGCCGGAAGTCTTCACATCGTTTGGATAGTTACTGACGATCCTGATTGGGCTGTACACCCAAGAGGATGGAAATAGTTGGCGGTCGTCCAGACGTACTTGGAGATGGAAGGATATGCGAGGAAAGTGCCTCCGGTTTCGTTCAGACCTAGAACGGACTTGTAAATGGATGGTGTGTCTGACATTGTATTCCTTTATATTGTATTTGTTGATCTCTGCTAAATATATATCTGTTTGGCGGCGGAGAATTTATTCTCTTGCTTAACGCCCTTCTCTGAGACATATGAGCTCAGAGGTTATATATTGGCAGGAATCAGTGGTACGATATGGATTGATAGTGTGGCATACTGAGATGCAGTGATCCAGACTTTTGTTGAAAAGCAAAGTTTGGTGGTTGATGATCAAAGCGCAGCTGATATAGCATGGCTTTGTGTATAGCGTTGATCCGCGAGCCTCACAGCCCGGAATGGTGGTAAACTGATGGTTTGATCAGTATACATTTTTAGTGTAGTGGATTCGGTCGACCGATATTGAGCTTCGTGCTCGGAGGGATAGAGTAAGCGGTGTTTTCTCTTGCTGGGACGTAAGCCGCGGTGATACTTGAGTCCCAAAAGTGCGGATGTGCATAGCGGTGTTTTCTCTCGCTGAGACGTAAGCCGCGGTGATTTGTACTACGCGATCGATCTTTCGAATCAGGAGCCACCATGATGGAAATCCAATTTCCGATACGTGTGATTCGGTTTTAGTTGTATTACTAGTATGGCGACATGATATAATGGTACCCATGCCGTCTATAATTGATATTTATGATTGGAATTGTTTTGACACTATACACATATTATAGTATCAAATGATTTGTTTTTAAACGTATCAAGCATGTTTGGCTGTTATAAGGTAAAACCCTATCCTCCGGCTTGCGTTGCATTGTGTGATGGGACCTGGGTCTTATAACAGCTTCATTTTTCGAAAAAGCATTGCGCTGTTTATTCTATGCACTAGTATTCTTGGGAGGAAACCCGTTTCGTGTTATACGGCGTGGTCCCTTGAATTACTCTCTTTTAAAGTAAAGTTTTAAATAACTGTTTTAGTTCTCACACCAGTCACATGACTGACCTGGAGTTTATTGTTTCAACCTAAACTCTGGGTGCCCTTATTTTCCACACGGGCAGCTAGTAGTTTTGGTTTTGCAGATTTATATTCACAGGATCCTGGTTTACAGCTGGAATGATATCCGGAAAGCTTTGTATCCGTATATCTCTTCTAGTTGTGTATTGTATTATTTTCCGCTGCGATGTATTTAAATGTAATTTAAATCTCTGATATTTCTGTGTAATATTCATTTATACTCTGTATATTCTTGTAATCTGATGCATTGTTGTAATAACAGTGAAATGTTCTTCTGTTTGTGTTCCGATTTGTCTTGTCCTCACAGTAATTCGTTCTTTCTCATCTCCTCGGAGACCGGGGAAGTTTCGGGTCGCTTCATTTGGTATCAGAGCTTTGGTTTACAAAGCTCAGAGAACAAGACACATTAGAACCATACGAAAGAATTCATCAGATATTGGATTAGTAATATCCAACGGGAATGACTCGTTAGAGATGGGATCAGTAGTATCCTAGAACGAGTGTGAAGAGTATATTTTTAAAATGAAAACAATTCTGTTTTGAAATTTAAATCGTTTTACACGTATTTGAATAATTTATTTATATTGATTTTGGACAATTCAGTATATAAAGAATTTGCATATACGCCTTGCAAACGTATATTCAAAGTTTTAATATATTGGATAGATATAGCATCGCACTCTAGTCGCCCGAAGATGATATTGATGATAGCGATCGCATCATCAACATTTATGTTCGAGTTTCGAAGGTGTGATTTTCTATATATTTCCATTAGACTGGTGTGAGAACCAAAACTAATATAGCTAGAATACATTGTTGTGATTTGGCATCAAAACATGATTTTCTTTATATATATCAAAATTATCAAAATTATCATAATTCACTAATTGATTGATGTTGTGTTGTTTGTTTAGTTGTTGGTTAAATTTTGAACCATTATGCCTAACGGAATCAAATATTGAATTGTATTGAAAATCGGTTGCATTTGCTTGTATATACATATACTTACATTGAACAGGTCATAGCAAGGAGGCTAGAGCAGAGAATAAAATTTGTTTGCCCGACAAATAGGTACATGTTTACTACATAATTTCCTGTTTTGTTTGGGTGATGATGATTTTGTGAGCCTATTGGCTAGCCGCTTGGCTTTTTCTTTTTCTTTTTGAGATCTGAAGGACCGGGGAAGCTATTTGAAATTCCCCGATGCTCCCGGTGCAGGGGAGGTTATGGCGAAATTTTTCGAAAATTTAGGGTGTTAGCCAAATTTTTGAAATTTTGAAAATTCTCAGAAACTGAAAAGTTGGAGAATGGAAGCCCGATCGAACGTAGGGCAGATTAATCAAACCACTTTCGACTTTGTTCCTTTTCGGGGACGAAAAGTTTTAAGTGGGGGAGATTGTAATAACCCGGAAAATCTGGGCCAGTTTAAAATTTTTATTTCGGCAATTTTAGCGAATTTTGAATATTTAAAATAGATTATTTTAAATAATATCGACGAGAAATTTATTTCGAATATAATTCGAACGTATATATTTATACGCGTCGTCGTTAGAATATAAATATTTATATATAATTATAAATAGAATTGAAAATGGCGCGGTAGTTCGATAATTCGATTTCAAACTTCAATTGAATGTACCGGGTGCAAAACAATCCGGATTTTAGTGAAACCAAAAACATTAGGATCTAATGGATAATATCTTTCCAACGAATCCGAAAAATCAAAAGTTCGTAGCGGGAATCAAAAGATATGTCCAGTTGAAAATTCTGAATAGTCGCTATGGAATTCAGGCCCTTAAAAATGGGAATTTTGCAAACGACCTCGGATTTCGACGAAACCACTTCTGTTGGGACCGTGATGTCAAGTTATGGCTAGGTTTCAAATTTCATAATTTTTCGAATTAATATGTGAGCGTGGCAAAGGAAAATGCATTTGACCAGTTTTAGTTGATTTTAATCGACTGGAAATTGGCCATTTTTCCAACGGTCTCAGGATTCGACGAAACTAGTTTTGTTAGGACCGTATCGTCAATACGAAGCTAGAAAATATTTTTCAGGAATTTTTAAAGTTCGTATGTGACCCCGGTAATTTGAAAAGTACGTTTAAAATTCAATATAGTGATTTAAATGTAAATTCAAAGGAAACTGATCGAAACAATCAAATCAACCTACGATACATATCCCATTGTGTTCGGAATGGGGGTGAAACGCTATGGACGACAGGCGGTGGGCCTCGTTTCGAGGGCGTATGAAAAGTTAACTTAGGAGAGAAAAAATTTAAATAATTAAATAATAAAAAAAATATTAAAATTTCTTTTCCCTCTTCCCTTAAATCCTCCTGGCCCTCCCTATATTCTCCAACCTAAATCGACAGAAAAAAAAAACCCCACGAGCTCTCGATCCACCGCCGCCAAAGGACGTCGCGCGCGCCTCCCCTCCGGTCAGCGCTGACCTGCGCCCTTCCCCCCCTCTCCGCTACGACTTCCTCCTCAGTCCCCTTCTCTCTCTAACCCTAGCCCATCGCTCAAAATCGCCACCACCCTTATACCCACCGCCGCCGCAACTAGGATGGCCCCCACCACCTGCGACAGCCTTCGCCCCCGTTAGGACCCCCAAACCGAAGTGAAACAGCCGCGAACCCCCTGCCTGGCTTCGCGAACTCCATCCCATCGCGACGTCAAACCATTCGCGAGACCCCACACCCACCTGCGAGCTCGCCCCAATTTATGGCAATGTTGGCCGCATCCAAGCTCTTCAAAGTTGCAGCTCCATCTCCCCCTCCAAACCGATTCTCAGCAAGGAAAACAACCCCCTCTCCTTTCTTTTTTTTTAAACTGTAAGTGTCTCTCTTTATTTATTTAATTTTCTTTTTCTATTTTTATGTATAATTAATATAAGAGTTTTTGGATTTTTAAACTGTAAAAGTTCGGATTTTTAAACCATAAAAGATCGAATTTTTTTTTACTGTAAAGGATCGGATTTTTAAAGTATGAAAGATCGAATTTTTAAAATATAAAAGGGCGAATTTTTAAATATGAAAGATTAGATTTTTCATAGTGAAGAGGTGATTTTTAATTGAAGAAAGATTTGATCTTTATAAATAAGAATAATAGGACTTTTATTTATAGTAAAAATTCGATTTTTGTTTATGAGGATAACATATAAAAATTTGAGTTTTATGTATATATATAACAACGATGTAAAGAGGTGATTTTTATATGTTATAACATAGAGAAAAATATGATTTTCATCATATAAAAGGATATTTTCAGTTGTGTAATAATACGATATTTGCGGTTATGAAAAGATACGATTTTTCCTTATGTAAAGAAGCGATTTTTAAATAGATAAAGATATGATTTTTATATAGTAGCGATAATAGAAATATGTTTTTATATAGTAGAAGTTATAAAAATATCATCTTTATATGATGTGAAGAATAAAAATATAATTTTTATATACCAGAGAATATAAAAATGTGATTTTTATATATGTAGTGAATACGGGCAACGAAAGTGACAAAAGGCGGGAACGACAATATTTCCTACATATGAAGAGTCGTGGAGTTTGGATAGCTTTGGTGAGAACTTCTCACTCTTCAATTTCTTTTTCTAGTTATATATATATATACTAGGATGCAGACGGTGCTTAGTAGCACCCGACACAATCGTCCACAGACCATGGACTTGTTTGTTTGATTGCAAAAATTAGTTAGATTATTTGATTGAAATTGAATTGTGTGGTGAAATGAATTGATTTGATTGATGTGTGAATGGCGTGGGCCTTCACTAGACCGGGGATAAGGCTAGGCCTCGTCCCGTTTCTAGTATCGTGTCGTTATGCCGCCGAAATTTTCTGAAATATGTTAGAAAAATAAAAATATCATTTTTATTGTGTAAATGAAATGAATAGAAATTCATGTGTTAACATAAAATATATTATCATTAAAAATATAGTTTTAACGTGAAAGTGAATAAATAAATATTTATAAACAAATCGGCCGATTTGTTTATATACACTGATTTGACTAATATTGAATGGGTCGATAAATTTTACACATCGCCCAACTGCACAACTAAAAATCTGTGTTTGACTGTTTGAAACCCCACACGGGTGTTGGGATGAAATTTGAAGTTCACTCATCCTGATTGATTAAATATGTCGATCGATTGATTGACAGGCTGTTATAAGCGTAAGATATCTATATTTGATGCTTATACAGTGTAGTGCACTTTGGTTGATGGTTGATTGTTTATTATTGCTATTATATACATGTGTTGTATGGAATCCATATAATTAACGTTATATGGTGATTGATTGGGCCTCATTCCAATCGGGAAAGTAATGAATATTATAAAAGAAAATTCATGTGTTGAATATAAAAATAGTGATGTGTTGACAGTACTCATGTGTTGAGATTAGTCGTGTGTTGAAATAAATATAGATTCATGTGTTGAATGGGATAAATATTCATTTGTTGGATAGAATAAAGAAGTTTTGAAAATATAAAGCCGTGTTAATTAGAATGATGCCATTTTGACGTAAACGATATTTATATCGATTTTATTCATTTCAAAATGAATTGAATTGAAAACGATTTCGAAATGAATTGAATTGAAAACGATTTCGAAATGAATTGAATTGAAAACGATTTCGAAATGAATTGAATTAAAAACGATTTCGAAATGAATTGAATTGAAAACGATTTCGAAATGAATTGAATTGAAAACGATTTCGAAATGAATTGAATTGAAAACGATTTCGAAATGAATTGAATTGAAAACGATTTCGAAATGAATTGAATTGAAAACGATTTCGAAATGAATTGAATTGGAAACGATTTCGAAATAAATTGAATTGAAAGTGAATTCAAATGAATTCAAATTGAATTGAATAGAAATGAATTTTAAAACGAATTTATAAAGAAGAATTCAATTTTGATTTGAATTGAAATGGAAGTTGAAATTGTTTTGAAACGAATGTGGAACTATTTATAAAATTCGTTTTAAAAGGAAATCGACGAAATATATATAATATATATATATATATATATATTATATATATAATGGCCTGAATAGAACGCGCCGCGCCACGGCAGTTCGTGAATTTCGACCATTTATTTCAAACGGACATTGCGGGAGATCCGACCGTCGGATTCTCCTAAAACCGGAACCGTTGGGTTCGTATCGAAAAGAGCTTTCCAATGAATATTAGAAATTTGAAATCTAACGGTTGGATTTGGAGTTATGTCCAAATCAAATTCGAAAAAGGTCGCTGTAAGTGCAGTTCGATGGCCGTTGTTGGAAATCGACTGTACGGGCCTTGGTAAAATTATTAAAAATATCTATAATTTGTGTAAAATCATAATATATGGATTGGAAAGAGTTGAGCTGGAAAATTCCACATTTGAAAAGATAAAAATAGATTTTTATCGAAATAAACTAGTTTTGAACTAGAATTAAAATCAATTTATTTTTGAAAGAAATAAATTGAATTTGAAAGTGATTTTAAAAATAATCAATACTCTCAATACGTGGATTGGACTGGAGTTGAATCGAAATTATCTTCGGGATATTTCGATGTTGGATTTCGTGACTATACAAATATTGTTATGGGGATTTGAAAGATATATTTTATATCGTTATTTCCAATACGATATATGTTGGTTTCAGAATTTGATATTGAATGTAAGCCGATATATTTTCTATTCAGAGCCTTGTATTTAATATCAAATGTGATTTGGGTTTATCGTGAATCGTGTTTTAGAAGACATTGGTTCTTTAACCCAGTTAAAGGCAAGATATCGATTTTTGAGAAGATTAAAACTAAGTGGAGTTTTAATGAATCTTTAATTAGATTGAAAAATGAATTGATTATTTAAATTATCAAATTTGAAAGGTGATCGAGAATGGAGTATCACCAGTTTTGCTCCAAAGCGATAGTTAAATCTTTAATTAGATTTGAACGTGAAATGGTAATTAATTTTACCGATAACACAGTGGTGTTAGATGTGGAGTATTACCAGTTTTCTCCATGGGATATATAGGTTGGGATTGGGAAATAAAATAATAATTACTTCGGTGTGGTTCGCTAATCCCGACTAGTTTGGAAAACCATAATATGGTTTGAAATGATATCCAAAGGAAGATTAAAGAATAAATTTAGAAGAATTTATCTTGGATAAAATTAATGGGAACCTTTCCCTAAAAATGTGATTTTGTGAATAAAAGAATATTCTGAATTGGAATGAGGCGTTTGATGTGTTTGTGTAACATTTGGTTATCATATACGTGGGTTATTCAGAAAGGCCGGGTTTACATCCATTCTGAATAACCGATTCGACGAGATGTCGAAGATGAAGACGGTGGTTGAAGGCCGGAAGTCTTCACATCGTTTGGATAGTTACTGACGATCCTGATTGGGCTGTACACCCAAGAGGATGGAAATAGTTGGCGGTCGTCCAGACGTACTTGGAGATGGAAGGATATGCGAGGAAAGTGCCTCCGGTTTCGTTCAGACCTAGAACAGACTTGTAAATGGATGGTGTGTCTGACATTGTATTCCTTTATATTGTATTTGTTGATCTCTGCTAAATATATATCTGTTTGGCGGCGGAGAATTTATTCTCTTGCTTAACGCCCTTCTCTGAGACATATGAGCTCAGAGGTTATATATTGGCAGGAATCAGTGGTACGATATGGATTGATAGTGTGGCATACTGAGATGCAGTGATCCAGACTTTTGTTGAAAAGCAAAGTTTGGTGGTTGATGATCAAAGCGCAGCTGATATAGCATGGCTTTGTGTATAGCGTTGATCCGCGAGCCTCACAGCCCGGAATGGTGGTAAACTGATGGTTTGATCAGTATACATTTTTAGTGTAGTGGATTCGGTCGACCGATATTGAGCTTCGTGCTCGGAGGGATAGAGTAAGCGGTGTTTTCTCTTGCTGGGACGTAAGCCGCGGTGATACTTGAGTCCCAAAAGTGCGGATGTGCATAGCGGTGTTTTCTCTCGCTGAGACGTAAGCCGCGGTGATTTGTACTACGCGATCGATCTTTCGAATCAGGAGCCACCATGATGGAAATCCAATTTCCGATACGTGTGATTCGGTTTTAGTTGTATTACTAGTATGGCGACATGATATAATGGTACCCATGCCGTCTATAATTGATATTTATGATTGGAATTGTTTTGACACTATACACATATTATAGTATCAAATGATTTGTTTTTAAACGTATCAAGCATGTTTGGCTGTTATAAGGTAAAACCCTATCCTCCGGCTTGCATTGCATTGTGTGATGGGACCTGGGTCTTATAACAGCTTCATTTTTCGAAAAAGCATTGCGCTGTTTATTCTATGCACTAGTATTCTTGGGAGGAAACCCGTTTCGTGTTATACGGCGTGGTCCCTTGAATTACTCTCTTTTAAAGTAAAGTTTTAAATAACTGTTTTAGTTCTCACACCAGTCACATGACTGACCTGGAGTTTATTGTTTCAACCTAAACTCTGGGTGCCCTTATTTTCCACACGGGCAGCTAGTAGTTTTGGTTTTGCAGATTTATATTCACAGGATCCTGGTTTACAGCTGGAATGATATCCGGAAAGCTTTGTATCCGTATATCTCTTCTAGTTGTGTATTGTATTATTTTCCGCTGCGATGTATTTAAATGTAATTTAAATCTCTGATATTTCTGTGTAATATTCATTTATACTCTGTATATTCTTGTAATCTGATGCATTGTTGTAATAACAGTGAAATGTTCTTCTGTTTGTGTTCCGATTTTTCTTGTCCTCACAGTAATTCGTTCTTTCTCATCTCCTCGGAGACCGGGGAAGTTTCGGGTCGCTTCACCTTTGTCCTTAGTGGTCAGTCACTAAAGGGGACAAATATAGATTAAGTCACGTAAATTAAAAATCAATTTCAAACTCAATTATCCATTAAGGTGGTCATCCTAGAATGGGTGTAAAGATCCCAGAAAATTCACGAGCAATGTGAATTATACTCAACCCAACTTAACACACCAGAGAAGAAAATTGAGGATCACCAATGATTCCCATATCAAGAAAGCTCGAAGATCAAGAATTGAAACCTGGAAACAAGAGACTAAGATTGATAAGTTAAATATAGCTTCTTACCTTTCAAAAGAAGATTTAAGATAATTTGAGAACTTGAATCATACCAATTTTAGAAATCACTCAAAGTAATCTAGAAGAACATAAAATGAAAATACACTCAAACTATAACAAGTGCGAGCGTGCAAATCCATAAGTCCCAATGTGATTCTCAATGGTTACCATGCCACAAAAATGGACACACAGACAACATGAGGTGGATCCGCACAAATTACATCTCCCTGGGCAGTTTCGTCTTAATGGCAAAGTTGTTGACACCCAATGATAAGCGTTACTTCTAGAATACATAGATGCAAAGAAATAAATGGAGCATGTATATTGTTTTGCAATTAAGTAGGGAGTGAAGAGCTATAGGTGGAGATAGGCGGACCCTCCATGGAAATATCTAAGTGCATTCTCAATGGGGTGTGTGATTGGGTGTCATATCCTCCTTGGTTGACTCCCAACCCACCCCAATTGGGAGAAACATAACAACACAAAGGGGGTTGCTGTGTTTGCCTTAGCCGGCTTTCTAAAAACCGGCTAAGGTTCTAACGCGGATTACAATCCAGTGTCGTTGGATTGTAATTCGCGTGAAGTCGGCTAAGGTGACGGTCTGGATTAATCCAGACCGTCACCTTAGCCAGCTTTTAGAAAGCTGGCTAAGGCACCCATAGACGGCTATAAAAAGGCTGGCTATGAATCATTCTTTTCACCATAAGATTTCTCTTCCCTTCCTCCTTCCTCCATTCCACCATCATCCGCAAGTTAAAATAAATATGAGAAGATTTGAAATAGCATTACGAGCATTCCGAGGCAGCAGAAGTAGATGTGGTGCAAATTTTCCTCTTAAAGGATAGCATGCTCCAATTGAAGAAGCGCAAGCTCCAACTGAAGGAGAATTTACACCTCCTCCTCAATGATAAGTATCTACACAGCGTCGAACTTCAGAGGAAAAATATCTAGATCTGAACATTGATAGAATTTGGGGCCAAACAAAGCGCTTACCAATTTTCGTGTACTTCCAAACGACCGGGAGCATGTTAGCACGCGTGTGGAAGAAGCTGTAAGTTTATTATTATTTTAACATTTAATAGCAAAATTGTGTAGATTAGAAATAATATATTGACCCTTTTATAAATAGGCACGACGAGATAAAACATGTGGCTCATGGCCAACCATTATTCACTTATATTCTAAGATTTGCGCATACGACACAGCCGGCATTATACACACATTTCTTGGTGAAGTTGATCTTGGTGACTTCATAAGTACGTGTTCACTTAACTAACATCAAATTATTTTGTACTTTTAAATAGCTTCATTTAATCCTAAAACAATTTATTATTAGGTATAACAAACTTGTTAAACTCAGATGTTCAGTTGATTAATGTGATATCGTTGTGTTCGTGAAACACCACACACACATTTCATTTTGGGTTTGGTGAGTTAGGCATCACTCTATTAGATTTTATAGTTCTTACTGAAATTTAGGTTGGCTTGGGGGAGACCTTACCTTATGATAAGCACTATTAGCGCTGGGACCTATTAGCGCGTTTATTTCCTCATCTTAACTTACAACACGCTTTGACTCCTGGATTGCAGCTGAGGACTAGTGCTATTAGAAAAACCATCATTAACTTGATCGATAATTCAGGGAAAGAAAAACACCTTTTAGATATTGCATGCCTCTTTAATGTATATTTGATGGGTAACCTATTTTTTCCAAACCCATCGAACACCTTGCCTATTGGACATATAGCGGCGGTCCCCGATCTGACTTTTGATAGCACATTAGTATATGATTTGCGGATGCCCATATTAGCTTATCTCTATCGATGTTTATACCAGTAGTGTGTTAACAGAGAGAGGAATATGTCCATCTGTGGGTTTTGGTAGATTATACAGTACTGGTACTACGAGTACTTCCACAATATAACTTACCTGACACTAGATCCAACATTATCGCTATTCCTTCCGCGCGTGCGAATGTGGGCTCGAGAGAATCAGTGACCTGTACAAGGTGGTTAGGCCCGACATATTTTTTCTGTAACTCGTAACCAGGTCGAGTTATGCACGACACGACGAGTATTATATGGCATCCGTACGAGGGTTCTCCCTTTTTGACATATCATGGATTCGTCCATTCTACGATGTTGTCGACGACTTGTTTTCCTTTAGTCTCTTCTCCTCCCTCAACGATTGTTACTGGTTCCTTGGGGAACGATGTCGGAGTCAGATACTAGAGGAAGACTGCGTGCCCGATGATCCACATCCTAGTACACCTTATTTAGTAATGTATAAGGCTCAACAGTTGGCGGAAGCTCGAGACCATCAGTGGTGGCCATCTGACCATTTCATCATTCCTATTCTGGATTACGGACTATTTTGGAGACACTTTTATACACCAGCACACACGACTTCCATAATAAATCCTGCAGTACTTGATTTGATTGGACTGTCATCCGTCAGACCTGGCATTATTCCACCTGGTTTTCTAGACCATACTTAGAGTACACAGTTATACCCAGCTCCACCTCAGCCGCAAGGTGGAGATGACAAGTGGAGGGTGGTTGTTCCTACAGTGACATGTGGTGATATTCATATGGATGTCCCTCGCATTCCAGTTACACAATACCTCGATCCGGCTACTTTATCATATGAGGATTTATACCAGATGCAGCTAGGGCTTAGACAGGCTCAGTACACCCAACACAGGCGTAACCTAGATGATTTCCTAGCTCATATTAACGAGCTTACCACTGTTAATGAGGAGCGCTACCATCCTAGGCCTCAGACTGGTGTGAACGAGGACATAGCTGGTCTTGATGATTTTGACTTTGGTGATCTATAGATGTTGTCGTTGTTGTTTGTATTATGCTGATGACACTATAGTTATGGACTTTGGTTTGTATTATAAGTACATTATTGTATTATCTGCTACATGCATATTACCGTTAACTTATTGTATTATCTAGGTCACGTGCATTATGTATTATCTACATAGTACCGTTGTTTGACTATGGTTATGGACTTTGGTTTGTATTATCGGTACATTATTGTATTATCAGGTTCACATGCATTATTGTATTACCAGGTTCACGTGCATTATTTTATTATCAATACATTATTGTATTATCGGTACATTATTGTATTATCTGGGTCACATGCATTATGTATTATCTCGGTACTTTATTGTATTTTACGGGTTACGTGCATTATGTATTATCGATTATGCATTATGTATTACCTATATACTACTTTTGTTAAAGAACGTGCCTGCGACTATCATTAAAGAACACACCTACCACTATCTGTGACACCCCATGTCCGTTAATGTCACTCACAAAGGGAATGCATTAAGTTTCGTGAAGCGTTATAGGTAAACATACACAGAATATTACAAGACAAATATACAGAATAACGGCGAAATAAAAACTTTATTTATCATAAGATACCATGGTCCAAAAACATCACATGTCTGAAACATAAAAGCTCATTACAACATAAAAGTTGTTGTCTTGTACTTCAAAAATATCAGAGTACATAAAAGAAGTAAAATTCCCCAAGAACAAAATATAGCCATAGCAACAAGGATAGGAGCTTGAGCTATACATATCAGTAACTCTAGCAAAAGTAAGTAGAATCACGGTCAAGCCTGAGTGTTTCCTCCCTGAGAACCTAGGGGGGTGGGGACGGTAGAAAGAAGGAGAAACGAAAAGGGTTGGACATAAAGTCTGGCGAGTCTTGTTACTTTTAGCAAGTAAATAAATATAAGTAGCATGACAGACATATAAAGTGGATAAGAGAGATCACTACATAGATGACAGGTGTGACAAGGTAGACAGGATAAGGTGTATATGTTTCCCTAACGATTACTCTGCACTATTACTAGTATAACTAGAATGAGGTGATCCCTTACACTTCAAGGTGGTAGACTTGGGCATACGTCCAAATATACCCTAACTACTACCCTAATCGATCGGCTCCCTACTCTGTAGATACTCTATGCCGGCCCCACAGTAGGATGTATCACATCCTAAAGTGGCAACCCCTCAATGATATGCACAACCCCATATCTGCATGCGTCACGGTCGTCTTATCCCCCTCTGCCCGGCTCATGCACGCACATGGCCTAGTCAGTTTGCGCCGCCCACACCGTCCTCCACGTTTGGATCTCTTACAATCAGTCAGTAAGCGTGCCCCCTCTCCACCTAATACGGAGTACTTTGTTTGACACCTACTCCGGGTTACTGACTGAAATGGGTCCCACACAATATGATACATGCTCTCCTCTTTGTCTTGTATCCCCCACTAGGTTTTCACTGACTATGTATACCACTAGGTATCTTTAATTACGTAGCCCTATCCATTTCTGCTAGTTATGCTTACCCTAAAAGGTGTCTTTAATTACATAACTTTTATATTTTCCACCGGTTATGTATACCACTAGGTGCCTTTAATTACATAACCTTATTGGGTTAAGTTCGTGGACCTATATGTAAATATTACCCACCCCCTCAGATTTACTTAACCCACCCACTGTCCAATCAATTTTACTTAACACTAACTTAAGTTCATAATCATACAATCCCTATGGATTAAATTAGATTAAGTAGTCCAATTCATTACCATGTCCATTTATGGTTCATAATGGGCTAGACCTCCCACATTAGGCCTACAACTTATGGATGTTAGATATGCCGGTCGGGTGTGGTCAGGCTTCTTCCACAAGTTGGGCCTAACCTCATATCATAGCCCGATTCGTAATTGCGCACTTAGACCTCCCATATTAGGTTCAACATTGGTGGCCGCTGGATATGCCAGTCGGGTCCGGGCGGACTTCCACCACTAATGCAACCTAACCTCATGTCATAAGTGCAATTACAATTTCTAATTGTAATTACTAGACATTTCATTCTTATCCAATTCTTACCTATGTCTTTATAGGTGATTATGTCCCTTTTTCCCAATAATTTGATTTATATGCCCAACGATGTTTATATTCAAATTATGTCCATATCAGCCCTTTTTCCCCCGTTCCCTAACTAGCTCACTCATAAAATTGGTGGCATGCCTAGGCTAGATAATATCCTAGTCATAAACGATAAAAGGGAAAAATAATAGGAATATGACAAAAGTGAATGTTTTAACATAGCTTGGCATAAACATAAACTAGCATGGTGATAAGGTGGTCATATAGGCATAAAACTGATGAACTTGTGGCAGTCAATTGATTCTTAACATAAATATGATGTCACATTAAGCATAATTAGATGTAAATTAACAAATTAGATGTCCAACCGGTTTAGATCTAATATGATAAGCACAAGGTGATATAGTAGATCTGATTAACAATTCAAATGTCCACATAATTTAGATCCAACGGTTTAAAAGTGGATCTACACAAATAAGGTTTAAGGTTTGCATCATGGCATGTCATTGAAGTTACCATAGATCTAAGAAGATAGAGATTTAGATCAACAGTTAAAATAGATTTAGCACAAATCGTAGAATGCGACAAAGGTTACAATAGATCCAATAAGATAGAGATTTTGATCCAAATCCTAACCAATTCAGAATGTCATATGTTCATGATTTACAATGGATCTGATAAAATTTAGGCATATGAACAAATCCAAGTCATAGTCGTGTCATATTTACTTTTAAATATTCAAGTCTAAAAGCAATTAGAAACTCACAGTGTTAGGATTAGAAAATAGAGAAAGAATGGATCTTGAATCTTTAGATTTGATTTGCAAAACTGATAGTTGTAGAAGATAACGGATTCAGTTCAGACACCGGCAGAGTCTGGCCACCATGAATTCTTAATGAAGAAAACAAGAGAAATGACCACGTATATATAGCTGCCAATCCCTCTGAAACCGACTGCCACCTCAGCCCTAGGGGTGTTAACACCCCTGTGGGTGGGTCGACCCTGGTGTTGACACCCCTTAAGGGGGGTCGACCCCGGTGTCGACATCCCTCTAGGGGGGTCGACCCCCTAGAGCAGGAAATTTGCCGCCTCTTTTTCCTTTTCAAATTGGAACTGTTCTGGATAAGGTGCTAACTCATATCTGACTCCTATATGACTCATATGTGTGTGTATATATATATATATATATTCTTTCTGCGTGTTTACAAACTTAAAACCCTCATAACTTCTCCATACGGTGTCCGTTTTATGCAAACCAAATGTCTGTCTTGACCAGAATTTCGAGACGGACGCAATGGCGCAGTCCGTTTTCCTAAATTCTGAATATTAAATTAATTATTATTCAATTTATCCTCTTTAATGTTAACAAAATTACGGGGTGTTATAACCCCCCCCCCCCCTTAAAGGATTTTGTCCACGAATTCTCCAAGTTGAGAAGAATGCATTTCCTACCATCCATCATCCATCTACTCATCCTTCAATCACTGGCATCCATTGTCCTTAAAGATTTCTAATGCTTATATGAATATATGCAAAGGTGTATGTATATCTTCCAATACTAATGCGAAAATCAGGCGGTCCACTGATTCAGTTGACCTTCTTAATGCAATGTATGTTAGTACCATGAATCCAATTTGTATGCAAATAATCCTATTATAACATGTAATCTCTATATGTGTGCACACTCATTCGTCCAAGTGCAACATCCATACGCTAACTCATCCATTTCCATCCATAAAAGAAAAGAAAATGCACACACATCCATATGCAGTACGAGAGTGACTGAGCTGATCTAGTGCCTAATGTGTGTGTGTGTGTGTATGCGTCCACAGACAACCACTAGCAAACACTTGCATCCATCAAACGTAACATGTTTCAAACACATGTTTACATCCATAGGATTCCTATCTAAAGGTCTAAAAGTACGATGGATAAGATATACTTAAATGATAGAAACAAGCACTGATAAAACTTTGAAAAAGGAGTTAAGAACATACCCTCGAAAAGGAAAGGGTACGAAGCACGGATCTTGTCTTCGGTCCCCCAAGTTGCATCCTCCGGGTTATCTCCCCATTGAACCTTTAGCAACTTGATCTCTTTATTACGTAGCTTCTTAACTGATCCAAGAATATGGGTAGGGATTCGCCTGACTATCGCCTCCCATTCCACTTCTACTTCTTCCAACACACTCGGCTCAACAATTACTGCGGTGTCATGTAGACACTTCCGCAGATGAGGAACGTAGAAAACATCATGAACTCCGGATAGATTTTCTGGAAGCTTTACTCTATAGGTCATTTGGCCAATCCTCTCGGTTATGGGAAATGGTCCCACAAACCTATGCGCCAACTTCCCTACTGACCCGAAGCAAACCACATTCCTCAGAGGTGATACATTGATAAAAAATAAGTCTCCCACTTCAAATTCGATGTCGGTCCTTCTCTTGTCTGCATAGGATTTCTGCCTATCTTGAGCTGTCTTCATCTGCCGTCGAATAAGAACAATCTTCTCGGACGTTTCCCTAACCATATCTGGTCCAAGTAATAATCTTTCTGTAGATTCCAGCCAACAAGTTGGTGATCTACAGGGTCGTCCGTATAATGCTTCGAAGGGTGCCATGTCGACGCTAGCTTGATAACTATTATTATAGGCAAACTCTACTAAAGGAAGATGCTTTTTCCCAAGTCCCTCTGAAGTCTAGGATACATAGCCTTAAAAGATCTTCAAGAATTCCCAAGTCCCTCCGAAGTCTAGGATATACAACTGTGTACCTAATGCTTCTTGCTAGATCCTCCAAAATTCGCTAGTAAGGATGGGGTCATGATCGCTTATGATGCTGGAAGGTACTCTATGAAGACGAACTATCTCACGAACATAAATTGCAGCCAACCATGATGCCGTCCTCTTACTCTTAACTAGAATAAAGTGAGCGCTCTTAGTGAGTATATCTACCACAACCTAGATACTGGTATTTCCTTTCTTCGATCTAGGCAAACTATCTATGAAATACATAGAGACGCTCTCCCATTTCCACTGAGGAACCTCCACAGGATGAAGTAATCCACCGGGCTTCTTTTGGCCAGCTTTAACTTGCTGGCAAACTAAACATTGGGAAATAAACTCGGCCACATCTTTCTTCATCCCAGCCCAAAAGAAAACCCTCTTCATGTCTCTGTACATCTTATCACCGCCTGGATGAATGGTTATCTTAGAATGGTGGGCTTCTTCTAGGACTACCCTTATCAAGCTTCCAGTTTGAGGAACACAAAGCCTTCCATCTCGTCGCAACCACCCCTTTTCATCTATGGCATATCTGCTGAGGTGACTAGAAGTCTCCCCTTTTCTGAGCTTTACCATGATGTCTAAAATATGTGGGTCACCTTGTTGCAAAACTCCTATATGGTCCATAAGAGTTGGTCGTATCTCCAAGGATGCAAACAAATCAGGCAAAATCTCAATGGAGGGTCTAAAATCAAAAGCTGATATGAACTCCAAGTTTTTTCTTTCCACAAACAGAGGACTCGGGTCCATCCTCTGCCTACTTAGTGCGTCTGCCACCACATTACCCTTGCCAAGGGTATAAGCAATCTCAAAATCATAAGAAGCTAGAAACTCCATCCACCATTGTTGCCTTAAATTGAGGTCTTTCTGCGAGAATAGATACTTGAGAGATTTATGATCGGTGTATAACTTGAACTTCTCTCTAAGTAAATAATGACGCCACATCTTTAATGCGAATACTATGACAGCTAGGTCTAGATCATGGGTGGGGTAGTTCTTTTCATGAACCCTTAACTGTCTACCCCCATAACATACTACTTTCCATTCTTACATCAGGACCACACCAAGCCTTGTACCACACGCATCAGTGTAAACGGTAAACACCTTACTCCCGTCAGACAAGGTCAATACTGGGGCTATTATCAGAGCTCTCTTTAGTCGTTGGAAAGCAACGTCACAGTCTATATCCCATGAAAATGCCAAATTCTTCTTCGTCGACCTGGTAAGTGGGGCTGATTTCTTTGTGAAGTCCTTAATGAACTTCCTATTGTAACCTGCCAACCCAAGAAAGCTTCTCACCTCAGTTGCATTTTGAGGAATCTGCCAATCTTGCACTGCAACCACCATCGCGGGATCTACAACTATCCCTTCTTTGGAGACGACACACGCTAAGAATCTCACCTCTTTTCTCCAAAAATGGCATTTGGAGAACTTTGCTTTAAGCTCATAGTCACGGAGAGTTTTTAAAATTCTCTCAAATGTTGGGCATGCTCTTCTTCGCTTTTGGAGAAGATCAAAATATCATCAACAAAGACTACAACAAATTTATTTAGGAACTCCCAAAACACCCTACTCATCAGATCGACAACATAGGCGGGTGCATTCATCAACCCAAAAAGACATCACTAGCCATTCAAAGAAACCGTCCGGAGTTCTAAAAGCAGTCTTATCTATGTTGTCCTCAGCCACCCTCAATTGATGGAACCCCGTGGCCAAGTATAACTGAGAAAATACCGAGGCACCAACAAGCTGATCAAATATATCATAAATCCTCGGAAGCGGGTGCCTTTTCTTCTTAGTGAGTTTATTCAGCTCTCTATAGTCAACACACAAACGAAGCGAATCATCCGCCTTAGTCGCGAATACTACTGGAGCACCCCATTTAGATTTGATTTGTCCGATAAACCCTTTCTCAAGTAGCTTCTCTACTTTCTTACTTAGCTCCCTCCTTTCCCTCGGAGCCATGTGGCGCAATGGCAATGCAACTGGCTTTGCATTGTCCACCAAATATATATAAAAGTCGATCTCGCGCCTTGGAGGTAAACCCCAAAACTCATCAAAAACATTGGAATAATCTCGGACTACTGGAATAGATTGCAAGTCATCGATAAATGCATCAAGAGACTATAGGAAACTAAGCATAACCGACACTTGTGGGCCACAAGAAATCTTGAAGGTCCTCCCATGACAAGTCAAAAGCCTAACGACCCTCTTCTCACAATCCAGAATGGCACTATATATGGTAAGCCAATCCATTCTAAAATCAACCCATAGCCCATAAACCCGAGCACATACGCGTCGCATTCAAACTTGATGCCTAACACAGATATTTTCAAACCTTGACAAATCAAAGATAAATGAGCCGAACCACTATTGGGGTTTGAAACAACTATGGGATCCACTACCATACTAGTAATTAAGTGCAGAGATTCAACTACAGAACTTGATATAAATGAATGTGAAGCGCCAGAATAAAAAAGTTTCTAATAGGATGGTTTGAAAGAGAAACTAAACCTTCCACAGAAATTTTTCTACCTCTACCAGGAGCATTGGTCGCGAAAGCATGCACGTCCTCTCCAAAAGTTCCTGCCCTTTGACCTTGTCCCTGTGATCCTCGTTTCTTCAGGCACTCTCCAGCGAAGTGTCTGGCCTCTCCACAATTAAAGCAAGTGTTCTTCCTTCTCTTACAGTCTTTGATCAAGTAACCTTCCTTCCCACAACTGTGACATTTTCTCTTATCCTTGCCTTTTTCATTCTTCCCTCCTTTATGCTGTTGTTGTTGTTGCCCCTTCTTGGGCCGCACCTTCCTATTTTACGATGGCTTCTCATCCTTTACTTCCTTCTTTTCTCCCTTGTCTTCCTCATGCATCAGGGCCATATCGACAAGCTTTTCAAAAGTGACCCCCATTGGAATATGGGACATGGCTAACCCATGCAGAGGTTCATTCAGCCCTTTAGCAAACCGCAAAGCCCTTTTGTGCGGCGTATCCACCAACTCTAACCCGAACCTTGCTAGCTGGTTGAATTTATTCACATACTCTTTCACTATCAAGTTTCCTTGTTTGAGTGCTAAGAATCTCTCCATCAACATGCTTCTTTCAGCTTGGGAAAGAAATTTCATTTCGAACCTCTGTCTGAAATCCTCCCAAGTCTCCACCAGATGTCCAGCTTGGTTGACTTCCCACCAAAATGAGGCTTCGTCTTTCAGTAGCCAGGCGACTAAATGAATCTTCCTTCTATCCTCCACTTCAAAGATTACGAACAAGTCGTCGGTCTCCTTGAGCCAATTCTGCGCTTCTACGAATGTCTCGTTCCCATGGAATGGCTTCCCACCCATAGCACGGAAGTCTTTGCAGATCTTGGCGAAGTTATCTGCTCTTGGAGGGGAAGGAGGAGGAATGACTGGTGCAGCTGGGGGAGGAACGTTTCCTTGGCCTTCGGCAGGCGCCGTGACCTCCAGATACCTACGGAACCATCCAGGTATCGTAACGCCCTCTGGGATGTTAGGAATGTTTTGTTCCCCAGACATGCAGAAAAGAAAAAGGAAGAGATTTTGACGAAGGACCGAAGGATATTACATATGGCTTTGGGGAAATATATTTTTCTCAAAACAGACTTTTCTTTTTGAAAATGCTTTCTTTTAAAACCTTTTTGAAAATAATTTTCAAAAACTTTATCCAATCTGGTAACCTTCAGCTCTGATACCAAGTGTGACACCCCACGCCCCTTAATGTCACTCACAAAGGGAATGCATTAAGTTTCGTGAAGCGTTATAGGTAAACAGACACAGAATATTACAAGATAGATATATAGAATAACAAAGGAATAAAACTTTATTTATCATAAGATACTGTGGTCCAAAAACATCACATGTCTGAAGCAAAAAAGGCCATTACAGCATAAAAGTTACTGTCTTGTACTTCAAAAATATCAGAGTACATAAAAGAAGTAAAACTCCCCAAGAACAAAATATAGCCATAGCAACAAGGATGGGAGCTTGAGTCATACATATCAGTAGCTCTAGCAAAAGTAAGCAGAATCACGGTCAAGCCTGAGTGTTTCCTCCCTGAGAACCTAGGGGGGAACGGAAGAAAGAAGGAGAAACAAAAAGGGTCAGACATAAAGTATGGCGAGCCTAGTTACTTTTAGTAAGTAAATAAATAAAAGCAGCATGACAGACATATAAAGTGGATAAGAGAGATCACTACATAGATGACAGTGTGACAAGGTAGACAGGATAAGGTGTATATGCTTCCCTAATGATTACTCTGCACTATTACTAGTTTAACTAGAATGAGGTGATCCCTTACACCTCAAGGTGGTAGACTTGGTCATACGTCCAAATATACCCCAACTACTACCCTAATCGATCGGTTCCCTACTCTGTAGATACTCGGTGTCGACCCCACGGTAGGATGTATCACGTCCTAAAGTGGCAACCCCTCACTGATATGCACAACCCTATATCTACAGGTGTCACGGCCGTCCTATCCCCCTCTGTCCGGCTCATGCACACACATGGACCAGTCCATTTGCGTCGCCCACACTGTCCTCCAAGTTTGGATCTCTTATAATCAGTCAGTAAGCGTGCCCCCTCTCCGTCTAATACAGAGTACTTTGTTTGATACCTACTCCGAGTTACTGACTGAAATGGGTCCCACACAATATGATGCAAGCTCTTCCCTTTGTCTTGTATCCCCCACTAGGTTTTCACTGACTATGTATACCACTAGGTATCTTTAATTACATAGCCCTATTCATTTCTGCTACTATGCTTACCCTAAAGGGTGTCTTTAATTACATAACTTTTATACTTTCCACTGGTTATGTATACCACTAGGTGTCTTTAGTTACATAACCTTATTGGGTTAATTTCATGGGCCTATATGTAAATATTACCCACCCCTCAGATTTACTTAACCCACCCACTGTCCAACCAATTTTACTTAACCCTAACTTAAGTTCATAATCATACAATCCCTGCGGATTAAATTAGGTTAAGTAGTCCAATTCATTACCATGTCCATTTATGGTTCATAATGGGCTAGACCTCCCACATTAGGCCTGCAACTTGTGGATGCTGGATATGCCGGTCGGGTCCGGGCAGACTTCTTCCATAAGTTGGGACTAACCTCGTGTCATAGCCCGATTCGTATTTGCGCACCCACATTAGGTTCAACATTAGTGGCTGCTGGATATGCTGGTCGGGTCCGGGCAGACTTCCACCACTAATGCAACCTAACCTCGTGTCATAAGTGTGATTACAATTCGTAATTGTAATTACTAGACATTTCATTCTTATCCAATTCTTACCTATGTCTTTATAGGTGATTATGTCCCTTTTTCCCAATAATTTGATTTATATGCCCAATGATGTTTATATTCAAATTATGTCCATATCAACCCTTTTTCCCCCGTTCCCTAACTAGCTCACTCATAAAATTGGCGGCATGCCTATGCTAGATAATAACCTAGTCATAAATGATAAAAGGGAAAAATTTAGGAATTTGACAAAAGTGATTGTTTTAACATAACTTGGCATAAACATAAGCTAGCATGGTGATAAGGTGGACATATAGGCATAAAACTGATGAACTTGTGGCAGTCGATTGATTCTTAACATAACTATGATGTCACAATAAGCATAATTAGATCTAAATTAACAAATTAGATGTCCAACTGGTTTAGTTCTAATATGATAGGCATAAGGTGATAAACTAGATCTGATTAAAAATTCAAATGTCCACATAATTTAGATCCAACGGTTTAAAAGTGGATCTACACAAATAAGGTTCAAGGTTCGCATCATGGCATGTCATAGAAGTTACCATAGATCTAACAAGATAGAGATTAGATCAATAGTTAAAATAGATCTAGCACAAATCATAGAATGCCACAAAGGTTACAATATATCCAATAAGATAGAGATTTTGATCCAAATCCTAACCAATTCAGAATGTCATGTGTTCATGATTTACAATGGATCTGGTATAGTTTAGGCATATGAACAAATCCAAGTCATAATCGTGTCATATTTACTTTGAAATATTTAAATCTAAAAGCAACTAGAAACTCACAGTGTTAGGATTAGAAAATAGAGAAAGAATGGATCTTGAATCTCTAGATCTGACTTGCAAAACCTATAGTTGTAGAAGATAACAGACTCGGTTTAAACACCGGTAGAGTTTAGCCACCATGAATTCTTAATGAAGAAAGCAAGAGAAATGACCACGTATATATAGTTGCCAAACCCTCTGAAATCGACTGCCACCTCAGCCCTAGGGCTGTTGACACATCTGTGGGTGGGTCGACCACGGTGTTGACACCCCTTAAGGGGGGTCGACCACGGTGTCGACACCCCTCTAGGGGGGTCGACCCTCTAGAGCAAGAAATCTGCTGCCTCTTTTTCTTTTTCAAATTCGAACTGTTCTGGATAAGGTACTGACTCATATTTGACTCCTATATGACTCATATGTATATATATTCTTTCTACGCGTATACAAACTTAAAACCCTCATAACTTCTCTATACGGTGTCCGTTTTACGCAAATCGGATGTCTATCTTGACCAGAATTTCGAGACGGACGCAATGGCGCAGTCTGATTTCCTTAATACTGAATATTAAATTAATTATTATTTAATTTATCCTCTTTAATGTTAACAAAATTATGGGGTGTTACACTAACATTAAAGATCGTGCCTGCCACTTTTGTTAAAGAATGCGCCATTCACTTTCATTTAACTCTATGTAACGAACAAAGGACGACCCAATTCAAGTAACTCCTAAATGTAACAAACGATCAAATAACTCAATTACAAACAATAATAACTTAAAGATACAAGCATTAACATCATTCAATGCAAATACAAACACTACTAAATCAAAGATACAATCATACGAAACAGATACAACTAGTAATACTCAACTTAGTACATACAAATCTCTAAAGATTTCCATTACGTCTATTATAATCCTAAATTTTTTTTCCATGTATTTTCTTTGCAATGGATTGAGGTTATTCAAGTTGTAACTAATCAGCATAAAATCCTCCACCTCTTATTACCGAGCCAATTCTAGTCTCCTTAACTCTATCTCTTCAGCACGTTCCCTCTTTAGTTACTCGCGATCACGTTATCGTTCTAAATCTATTTGAATTTCTCTCTCAAGCTTCCTTGCTTCCTTTTCTTCGATATACTTCTGCATAGTCTGTTCGGCGATAGACAGACTTTCACTTATTTGTTCATAGTGTAAAATATAATCAGTTGATTTCTTTTCTTTCCCTTGAACTTCCCGGAAGACCTGCCTTCGGTACTAGTAGTGAATGGTGTTTCTTTCTATCCAGCCGAGCTACCTAGGCTAACTTCTTCACCAATCTTCCTAGGCTGGAGCATAAATGCTGAGTGTTCTTGTTGCATTCTTCCCCACTTTTCCTCCTACGATAATATATCATAACAATGTTGCATGTTGAATGGTTGGTTGTTGTGCTCAGCCAAATACAATGCATGTTCCTGATTGAGCTGTATTTGATATTATACGTTACAAAAAACTCAAAATACAAAGGAAATATACTATTTGATACAAAAAATTACCATATCAATGTCGTTGGCCCCTCTTTGCTGTCTTGAATGAAAACCTGCCATTATTTCTTTCCTGCGTTCATAAGAAGAATTTATTGTTTTCCATGACTGCTTCAACGAATCAACAGTTCTAGATGGGCATGTTGAACAATTTGCAAACATAATTCCAAAAAGAACTTTACCTTCTCTTTTCTCCTTCGAACATTCAACCCAACAGTAGGAAAGCTCTACTTGCTCGTCCGATGACCATTTACGGAATTTTTTAAAGTCAGTCGGCGCTTACTGTCCAAATTCCTCATCTGGAATTTCATTGATGTTTATTCCAGAATTGCTGCCTTTAAGACTTTCGAACTGTGCTTCTTCGATTCCCTAGTCGTTATGCCTAAATTGGTTATTCAAATTTCTCCTTAAATTTTGAGGCAAGTAAGGAAATAGTCTTTGACTTTGGCTAGTAGGAGAGACATAATCTTGATTGAAATTGCAGTTTTGTTGAAATATAGAATTTTGAGAGTGATTTGCATTTTGAGAGTTCAGGCACATGTACGTATTTTGTTAGGAATTATAATAGTACGAATTTTGAGGAGGTTGATAGGAGTTGTTTTCAAATTGGGGCTGATAATGGTTCGGATTTTGCTGCGATTGAAATGAATTTTGAATTCATTGTTTCTGAAATTGCAAATGGGGTCGGGGTGTGAAGCACTTCCTTTTCCTTTTTGTTGTCTTGACATTATCTTTATTTTTGATGGTTTGTGAAGAAGAGAGTGGAAATGATCATGAAAGTTGTGTGTTTGATTGAAATAGACAAGATGGTATGCATAAAAGAGAGTTGGGAAGGAAGCAAGGGGGAAAACGGTCATCAGAAAGATTTAACCGGCTTTTTAAAAGCTGGCTAAGGGCAACGTTATTATTTTGACCATTGCCCCCTTAGCCGGCTTTCATAAAGCCGGCTAGGGACAATGGTCAAATTTTGACCGTAGCCCCTACCTTAACCGGCTTTCATAAAGCCGACTAAGGTGCAGGTCGCCATGCAATCAAATAGTTACTCCGGCAACCTTGAGGGTTGCCAAAGCAATCCCTTGTGCTCCAATCTACCCCCTATTGGGGTTCGGTTGTTTCCCAACTCAATTTTGGGGTGAGAATGCTCTAATAAGCCACTTGTATTTTAAAGGACTGTAATGGCCCGAATTTCCATACTCTTTGAGTTGACTAATAACACCACACGTTCAACCCAAATTGCACAGAAATACGAATCATTATTAGAAAGAAGTTAGAGGATGAGAAATAAAAGATCGCAAACTCACAGTGGAACGAATAAAATATATTAGATAACATAAACTTTGAAATACAAATCAGTATTTGTATATACATACCATCATCAGAGCACAACAGCTATTTCTGGAACAGTTATAAACTCATGTTTCCAGATACAACATAGTACATAGCGGAAAATATAATAGTCTATAGCTAACTGGTGAAGCCTCCTGCTTCGAGCCCCTCCAAGTGAATCTGAAAAATCCCGACTACTTGACTGCCCGTACAAATTTGGGCACCCAAGAGTTTAGGGAAAACATACAAAATAAACTCTGGGTCAGTCATGGGACTGGTGTGAGTAAACTCCAACCATTTAACTTCAAAAATCCTTTCGAAAGAAATGATAATCGTAAGACCGATCCACACATAAACACGGATGGTTTTTACCTTACGATAACCAAATTTTTTTTTTGATATTAAATCCGGTGATATTATAATAGTGTCTAAATCAAATAAATAGAATCTAGCGGAACGCTTGCATCTCACGTTCCATATATAATATAAAATCAAAAACCGCAGGGCGCTTATTGGAAATCGAATTTCCAACATGACAAGGTAAGTGACCACCTGCCGATAGTGTATCTCTAGAGGCGAATACACTGGGTTCAACAAGAACGCCTTGCAACCCGGCCCTCACATGACCGACCACTCATTTCGCTTGAGTGCATCGAATGTATATCACCAACGGTTGGGATCAGCAACCGTTTCCCGAAAGGGACAACATCGATAGATTAAAAAATCAAATGGAATTTCTCTAGATAGGTGATTATACATCCTAATGGGAGCGACCCACATAGCTGAAGCGACCCGAACTTCTCTGGTCTACGAAGAGAAGAGAAAGAACGAATTACTTTGAGGACAAGACCAATCAGAACACAAACAGAAGAACATTTCATTGTTTATTACAATAATTCCATCAGAATACAAGAATATACAGAGTATGAATAAATACAATTCATCAGAAAGATATCAGAGATTTAAATTACATTTAAATACATAGCAGCGGAAAAACAATACAAAACACAACTGAAAGTAATACACGGATACAGAGCTTTCCGAGCATCGTTCCAGTTGTAAACCGGGATCCTGTGAATATAAATCTGCAAAACCAAAACTACTAGCTGTCCGTGTGGAAAATAAGGGCACCCAGAGTTTAGGTTAAAACAATAAACTCCAGGTCAGTCATGTGACTGGTGTGAGAACTAAAACAGTTATTAATCTTTATTTTTAAAGGTAGGTGAATCAAGGGACCACGCCGTATAACACGGAACGGGTTTCCTCCCAAGAATATCAGTGCATAAAACAAACAGCGCAATGCTAAATAAAGAAAAATGAAGCTATTATAAGACCCAGGTCCCATCACACAATGCAACGCAAGCCGGAGGATAAGGTTTTTACCTTATAATAGCCAAAAATGCTTAGTACGTGAAATTTCATATTTTATTATTACTATAAGTGAAGAAAACAACTTCAATCATAATGTATAAATCATAGACGGCATAAGTGACCCATACCACTATGTCGCCGTACTAGGCTCTACAAATAAAACCGCAATGTCACGTATTGGAAATTGGATTCCATCATGAGTCGAGGCAAGGGGCAAGCTCCTCTCCGTTCGAGACACTCTAACAAATGCCTCAGGACCACACACAGCGATCCTTGGATCTTCAGGGCCGATCCTCACTGTAACAACCCGGATTTTTGACAACGTGTTAAGACAAGAATCAAGGCAAAATTAAATTATAAAATCTAAATCAGGATAAACGGGTTGCGCCATTGCGTTCGTCTCGGAAAAATACGCGAAATAGAGTCCGAAATTTCGTAAATCGGAGTCCGTATGACCAAGATATGACCTCGCGAAATTTCACGAAAAATTCGAAAACGAAAACAGGTTCAAATTTCAGAATTCGGAAGAGGCGGGAAAATTTCCCGCCAGACCAGGGGGAGGTCGACTGGGGAGTCGACCCCCTGCCCACCAGGTCGACTGGGGAGTCGACCCTAGGGTCGACCTGGGGGTCGACCTGCCTGGTCGGACCCAGGCAGCCTGGTGCACCTGTTTTGCTGTTTGGCTCGGTTTTGGAGGCTTGTGACGATTTTTGAGGGCTGGGATCTATCCTAGGGTTAATCTAACGGCCTAAACTACTCCTAATCTCTATAAAAAGGACCCCTAACCTAGCCTAAACCCTCATTAATTGATCCTACAACTAAACTATGCCAAAATTTCTAATGATCATGGCCTCCACTCAAAACCCTAGCCTCCACCCTCTTGTCATAAATCCTATCTTCATTCTCTTGAGAGATTAGATGATCATTTGAGTGTTTCTAAGTTACATGAGAGTTGCTAAGCTCGATTCAAGGCTAAAAGTTGCCACCTTTATGCATTAAAGCAAGGATCTTTCTTATTATTTCTCAAGGATTTTATTGGAGCTTGTTGATTTGGGGTTTTTGCTAGTGTGGCTTCGTTCTCAATCTTTTTATATATTGATTTGTGCCTTCATAGCATTGTAAGCCCCCTCCTACTCTTAGATATTAACTATGAAGTTAAATGAATGTTGCAAGTTGGGTTTGAACATTAAGTATCATATATGCTATCATGTTATGTATCCTATCATGTTTGTAAAGACATCATCTTGATCTCATGGGCTAAAAGCTATAAGCTTTATATTGAATGTTGCATTATGCAACATGAGAGCTATCATATCCCTCATGATAACTTGCATGTAAGGCTATATGCGAACTTCTAGGCATCTTTCTATGTCACCTATCATCATGATTCACCTATATGCTAAGTTTGGGGTTATGCATGTTTTTGGGGCTTAATAATGTAACATGCAAGTTTGTGAGCAAAATTCCCATGATAATATGCAAGTTTGTGGTCAAATCCTTGATGACATTATGCATGCTTATGGCCAATCCCTACATGACACTATCATGCATGCTCTAAGGCCAAACCCCCTTATGATACCATGCATGTTTGGAGCCAACCCCTTTGTGGCATCGTGCATGTTTTGGGGTCTACATGTAGCCATAGTATACCCACTATGTTGACTCGCTTTCACTCAAGTGAAAACACGATTTTGGGGTAGTTAGATAAACATGAACATGACGCGAAATCTTGACGTGAATATGACATGAAAACTTGACTTGAGGTTACATGTGAACACGACATGTAAGTTGAACCAAAATGGGGGCATGACATGTGAGGTAAACATGGAACTTGAACTAGACATGGGAGGGTTGTAAGTGTAATATGACACTAGACCAAATATGAAAGTGGCCAACTCGAGGTTGGGTTGAGTTTGTAGCATAAATCTACCCGGACCCGCCCGGCTTAACTAGTGGCTACAAACAATAGGATCCAATGTGAGAAGTTGGTCATGTCGCGCTTAAGACCCGAGGTTAGACTAGGTTGTGGTGTAAAACTACCCGGACCGGCCCGGCTTAACTAGTAACCACAACAAGGTCTAATGTGAGAGGTTGAGAGTGCATTAATTAAATTAATGCCACATGATAAGGTTAAGTAAAGTTGACTAATGACACTTAACCGATATGACATGAATGGGTAGGTTAAGTGGGACCGGGCTTGATTCCTTAATGACACTTAACCATACAAGACAATTAGGGGATGGGGTTAAGTAATTTACGCTTAACTAATCCGACTTGGTAATTAGATGGGGTTAAGTAATTAAGACTTAACTAATCTAAACACGGTAATTAGATGGGGTTAAGTAACCTATACTTAACTAATCTAAACACGGTAATTCGATGGGGTTAAGTTAAACACTTAACCAATCTAAACTTGGTAATTCAATGAGGTTAAGTAACCAATACTTAACCAATTTAACATGATAATTTAATGGGGTTAAGTAACTTATACTTAACCAATTATACGGGAGGATTTGATGAGGTTAAGTAACCTATACTTAAACAATCTAATAGGTGGTCCTGGTAGGGTTAAGTCACGAGACCTTTTAAATTAGGCTTAACCATTGTATACGATTAGTGGATGGGGTTAAGTTAACCTATACTTAACCAATCCGACTCGATAATCTGATGGGATTAGGATAACCTATGCTTAATCAATCTAACATGATAATCTGATAGAGTTAAGACAAATAAATACTTAACCAGTTTGACTTGATAAGGTTAAGTCATGAGCTTCTTGGTACACTTAACCAACCTGTAGGGCTAAGCCTTGAACTTGAGTACTTAGCCGATCTTGACATGATTCGTAGGCGGGTTAAGTCATGAACTTGGATAACAACACTTAACCCATTTGACAAAACCCTAGCTCAGGGGACTAGGTTGGAAATCGT
Organism: Allium sativum; assembly: GCA_030737875.1. Classification (NCBI taxonomy): domain Eukaryota; kingdom Viridiplantae; phylum Streptophyta; class Magnoliopsida; order Asparagales; family Amaryllidaceae; genus Allium; species Allium sativum. The sequence continues at coordinate 766,228,303 of CM060926.1, read as the reverse complement.
AGTTAACAAGGATAGCGGAAAGAGGAGCTAAGTGGTAAACCTTAGTTAAGGGTAACTAAGTAATAATTCTTAGCTAAGGACATGAGACTAGTTCATAAAGAGATGAGTAACCTGGTACGGTAGGTCATCGCTTAGTATACAAGGAGGAGCAAGTTATCTGACTTGGATAAAAGCTCCAGCGAACTGGGTGACGAAGCGGAAGCTTCAGGGAACGTGAGGGTACTCTTGGTATCCCTTTGTGAGGTGGCAAGTGGTCCATGAAACCCGGCTTCACAGGGGTTAAGGTCTGCGGTAGAAGAGCCAAGAGTATGCCTTGATTGCTATGCGAGCGACCTAAAGACTGGGATGGATTAGCGTGGAGTCGACGATACTCGATTTTGCCCCGGGATAGCATGTCGCCGACTACCTACCATCTTTAGTCAATCGTGTACGTACGGAAAGGCAGGGAACTCCCAAGAGACCATATACTAGCTATCAAGTTATGGGTGAGGTTGGCTATCTGGAAATGGGCATCGATGGGCCTAGTGTAGTTCTCATACATGATTTTTCTTGGATTGCCTTTCAGTAGTTGAGGGAGGGGTCACGTGGGACCATAGCCACGGGTACAAAAACAGACCTTGATATCTGCATCAGCAAACGACTTAAATCTCCCGACCGAGTTCCATATTTCTTGATTTGCCCTGGCACGGAACTCGGATGGCACATTGAGGAACATGTGCGTCTAGACAATGGAAAACGATTCACGATACATACGCGAGATAAAAGGGCGCGGTTGACGGGTGGCATAATCCCTAGTGGCCCTAGGTGGCTGAACCCAAACCGAGACACGGAAACGTTCATTAGGTAGCATAATCCCTAGTGGTCCTAGGCGGCATAAGTCCTAAGTGAACGCACGATAGTTCATGGTAAGGAAACATAACTAGATCAAGGGTAGCAGTCCAAAATAACCTCAAGGATAAAACGTTTACATGGGAAAGCCCGTATGGCCTACGGCAAAGGACTGAACTTATACATGGAAAGAAACATACGAATTGGGAAAACCTACATATGCTATATATTAGGTTGACATGGACCATTACATGACATTGGGCAAGGGACATTCATGGTTAATACATGACGCGGGTTGGGATTCTAGTACGAGAGGTGCAGGGCAAATATACATGTTAGAACCAGGAGAAATATGCATGATAGATACCGTGGGATGTTATACAGGATAGATACCTTGGGATAGTATACTTGATAGAAACCTGACAATGTGATACCTTGGCTTATCTTGACACCGTAGTTTATCATGACACATTCGTGTATCTTGGTACAGTAGTTCATCCTGTTATTGTGGTTTAGCTTATCTATCTTGTCATTATACTTATGTTCATCTCAGTTCCTCATGCCAGTTAATTTTACTAGTTTATATACTGATAGTAGATAGGGCTTACCAGTCTTTATGACTGACCCCGTTTTGTTTCGCCTCTTGTCTTCCGTTTCCCCCTAGGTTATAGGGAGGAAATACTATTGTTAGTTTGGACTTCTTCCATTTGAAGGTCATCACGCATGGCTTGGACTTTTCTTGGATATGGCTACTTTACTGTTTTACTTGGGGAATAATTCATGAATTGGTTTTATGCTTCTTTATTATTGCAAGACAGGTTTTGATGTATTCTGATGTAAAAGGCTTTAGACCTTATTTTATAAAGGTAATGAAATTTGTTTTACTTCCGCTGTTTTATATATGTTCTGTCTTGTAATATTTCTGTGCATGTTTACCTCTATAATGCTTCACCAAACCTAGTGCATTCCCTTTGTGAGTGACCCTAGCGGAGGTGGGGTGTTACACTCACCTAACTTTGGAGTATTAGTTATTCCTGAACACACGTTTCCCGGTCCTATAGGACCTATATAATAATGGTCTATACGTCGGCTCACATAGTGCCAGTTATCGACCATATATTCGAGGTGCCTTGCATTCCAACAACCACACATGTGAAAAGTATATAAATGTCAGACAGTTTAAGCACTGACACCACCACTAGCTAGAAAGAAACGTCGTGCTCTCCCTGCAGTCACTATCCCGTTTTTGACTCATACCGAGGTGTTAGGCTCGCGAATTAACGCTATACACAAAGCTGCGCCACACATGCCGTGCTTTGATCATCAACCACAAGACTTTTCTTTTCAACAGAAGCATTGATCATCTGCCACTTAGGCATGCCACACAGGCAATTCACTCCATGCGACTGATGTCCATCGATATACAACCTCTAAGCTCGTACGTTTCAGAGAAGGGCGTTAAGCAAGAGAATAAATTCTCCACCGCCAAACAGATGTATATTTAATAGAGATCAATCAACACAGAATAAAATCCAATGTCAGGCACACAGTCCATTTACAAGTTCGTTCTGGGTCTGAACGAAACCGGAGGCGCTTTCCTCGCATATCCATCGATCTCCAAGTACGTCTGGACGATCACCGACTGATTCCCTCCTCTTGGGTGTACAGCCCAATCAAGATCATCAATAATCATCCAAACGATGTGAAGACTTCTAGTCTTCAACCACCGTCTTCATCTTCGAAATATCGTCGAATTGATTATTCAGAATGGGTATAAACCCGGCCTTTCCGAATAACCCGCGTATATAATAAACACGTGTTACACAAACACAACATACGCCTCATTCCAACTCAGAATATTCTTTTATTCAAATATTCACATTCTAAGGGAAAGGTTCCCATTAATTTTATCAAAGATAAATTCTTCTAAATTTATTCTTTAATCTTCTTTTGGATATCACTTCAAACCATATTATGGTTTTCCAAACTAGTCGGGAATAGCGAACCACTCCGAAGTAATTATTTATTTTATTTCCCAATCCCAACCTATTCATTCCATGGAGCAAAACTGGTAATACTCCATATCTAACACCATGGTGTTGTCGGTAAAATTAATTACCATTTCACGTTCAAATCTAATTAAAGATTTAACCATCACCTTGGAGCAGAACTGGTGATACCCCATTTTCGATCACTTTCCAAATTTGATAATTTAAATTATCAATTCACATTTCAATCTAATTACAGATTCACTTAAACTCCACTTAGTTTTAATCTTCCCAAAAATCAATATCCTGTCTTTAACTGGGTTAAAGAACCAATGTCACCTAAAACACGATTCACGATAAACCCAAAATCACTTTCTATTGTTAATCGGGTTAAAGAACAATTGTTATTCAAAACACCGCTCACGATAAACCCCAAAAACCAATTCAAATTCAATTCCAATTAAATACTAATTAACTGGACAATTTCACTAAATCTTAATTAAAAGATTTATTCTTTTCTAAACTGGGTTCAAGAACAGTGTTATTTAAGACAACATTCACGATGAACCCAAAATCACATTTGATATTAAATACAAGGCTCTGAATAGAAAATATACCGGCTTATATTCAATATCAAATTCTAAAACCAACAAATATTGTATTGGAAATAACGATATAAAATATATCTTTCAAATTTCCACAACCATATCCGTATAATCACGGAATCCAACATCGAAATATTCCGAAGATAATTTCGATTCAAATCCATTCCAATTCATGTATTAGAAATTCTGATTATTTTCAAAACCACTTCAAATCCAATTTATTTATTCGAAAATATTGGATTATAATTCTAGTTCAAAACTAGTTCGTTTCGATAAAAACCTATTTTTATCTTTTCAAATGTGGAATTTTTCATCCCAGCTCTTTCCAATTCATATATTATGATTTTACATAAATTATTAATATTTTTACTAATTTTATCAAGACCCGTACAGTCGGTTTTCAATAACGGCCACCGAATTGCACTTACAGCGACCTTTTTCAAATTTGATTGGACATAATTCCCAATCCAACCGTTAGATTTCAAATTTCTAATATTCATTGGAAAGCTCTTTTCGACACGAACCCAACGGTTCCGGTTTCAGGAGAATCCGACGGTCGGATCTCCCGCAACGTTAATTCGAAGTCAATGGTCGAAATTCACGAACTACCGCGACGCGGCGCGTTCTATTCAGGTCATTATATATATAATATATACATATATATTATATATATTTCGTCGATTTCAATTCAAAACGTATTTTATAAATCGTTTTAAATTCGTTTTCAAAACAATTTCAACCTCATATTCAATTTCAAATCAAAATTGAATATTTCATATCATTACTATATAAATGATAATATTTTCAAAACGTTATATTTTGAAATCACTTCTTTTTCTATACTCATTATAAAAATGAATATAATCGATATAAATATCGTTCGCGTCAAAATGGCGCATCTCTAATCAACACGGCTTTATATATTTCAATAACTTCATTATTTTATTCAACAAATGAATATTTATTCTATTCAACACATGAATCTACATTTCTTTCAACACATGAATATTCTCAACACATGAGTATCGTCAACACATGACTATTTTTGTTATTTAATAGATTATATAAAATTATGATAAAGATGTAAATTTTATTGTTTAAAACATTTTACTCAACACATGAATATTTTCAACACATGAATATTCTCAACACATGAGTACTGTCAACACATGACTATTTATTCTATTCAACACATGAATCTATATTTTAATATTCTTTATTTTCCCAATTGGAATGAGGCCCCATCAATTACCATATAATGTTAATTACATGGATTCCATACAACACATGTATATAATAACAACGATAAATAATCAACCATCATCCAAAGTGCACTACACAACTGCATAAGCATATTAAATATAAATAATTAACGCTTATACAGTCTGTCAATCAAACGATCGACATACCACTAAACAATTGGGATTAATGTACGTCCAATATCATCCCAACACCTGTGTGGGGTTTCAAATCAACAAACACTGAATATTGTCTGTGCAGTTGGGCGACGTGTAAAATTTATCATCCCAATCAATGTCCTCCAAATAGGTGTACATAAACAAACCATCCGGTTTGTAAATGAATATTTATTTATTCACATTCACGTTAAAAAATTATATTTTTAACGATAATTAATTTATTTCAACACATGAATGTTTTACTATCCATTTCACATCAACATCACAAACAAACTTCACAACACATCAAACAAGCATACAAGTCGTCCATGGTCTGTGGACGACGAGTGTCGGGTGCTGCTAAGCACCGTCTGCATCCTAGTATATAATTGTAACTAGAAAACAAGATTTAAAGTGAGAAGTTCTCACCGACTAGCTAAACCAAACGTCACGACTCTTCATATGTAGAAATCTTCGTCGTGCTCGCCTTTTGCCACTTTAATTGTCCGTAGCCACTACATATATAAAAATCACATTTTTATATTGTTGCTATGTATATAAAAATCACATTTTTATAATCACTCTATATGGATAAAAAAAATCACATTTTTATACCGCTACTATATAGATAAAAATTCTATTTTTATACCGCTACTATATAGATAAAAATTCTATTTTTATAATCTCTACTATATAGAAATCATATTTTTATAATCTCTATCTTATAAAAATCATATCTTTAATCCCTACATATAATAAAAATCATATTTTTTTTATCTCTATAATATAAAAATCATATTTTTATTATCTCTATAATATAAAATTCACATTTTTCCTATCATGAAAACCTCATGAACCCATTCTTTTTCTTGCTATCATATTTTTACCTCATCTTATATGTAAAAATGATTATTTAAAATAAAAATAAACAAGAACTCACCCCTTTTTTTGTATAAAATCGGATCTTCAAGGGAGGAAGGCCCTCATTGCACTGACGTGGCAGAGGAGGGGGTGCCGGAGTTCGCAGGCCAAGGGAGAGGGGGTTTGCACCCAGCACGGCGGCAGGGGGGTGACTTCGAGGGAGGAACGGTTTTAGAAGAGGGGGAGGAGGCTGGAGGGAAGGAGGATCGGGGAAGAAAAGGGGCGGCGCCTCGCGCCGGCGGTGGCGGCGCGCTGCTCTGAGGAGCGGCGGCGGCTCCTCCCCCTCGTCGCTCCTTCATTTTTTTTTTTTGATTTTCTAATTGAACGGGGGGAGGGGCCTGAGAGTATAGAGAGATGAAAGGGAGATTTTTATTTATTTAATTTCAAAAAGCAACATTTTATTTCGACCTCGAAATCGAACCCACCGACTGTCGTCAATAGCTAATTACCCCAATTCCGAACACAATGGGATATGTATCATAAGTTGATTCGACTGATTCGATCAATTTCCGTCAAAATCAAAATATAACTCTATATATTGAATTTGAACGCACATTTCAATTTACCGGGGCCACATACTAACTAGAAAAATTCCTAAAAATTATATTTCTAGTTCCGTATTGACGATACGGTTCTAACAAAACTAATTTCGTCAAATTCTGAGACCGTTTGAAAAATGGCCATTTTCCAGTCGATTAAATTCAACTGAAATGGTCAAAACACGTTTACCTTCGCCACGCTCACATATTGATTCGAAAAATTACGAATTTTGGAATCTAGCAATAACTTGACATCACAGATCCAACAAAAGTGGTTTCGTCGAAAACCGAGGTCGTTTGCAAAATTTCCATTTTTAAGGGCCAGAATTCCATAGCGACTATTCTGAATTTTCAACTGAACATAACTTTTTATCCCGGCTATGAATTTTCGATTTTTCGGATTCGTTGGAAAGATATTCTCAAATAGATTCGAATATTTTTGGTTTCGCTAAAATCTGGTTTAATTTTGAATCCTGTACATTCATTTGAACTTTGAAATCGAATTTTCGAGCTATCGCGCCATTTTCTATTCCTTTTATAATTAAAATAAAATATTTATATTCTAACGTCGAGCTATATAAATATATACGTTCTAATTCTATTCAAAATAAAATTCTCGTCGTTATTATTTTAAAATAATTCATTTTAAATATTCAAAATTCAGTAAAATTGCCAAAATAAAATTTTTAAATTAGCTCAGAATTTCCGGGTTATTACAATAGCCATGCTGCCTGCCCGATTTTTGTCAATTCCCGGTTGTGAGGCTTGAGGTTTGAATTATCTTCCAGAACATCTGACCACCATTCACTTTGAATGCCACATCGTCAGATCCATCGGAAATCACTAATTGATTCCCACAAAAATACTCATATTGTTAGGCTAAAGAAGTTTCCCTTCTTTGCCACCAGCTTCGTATGTTTGAAGGAATCAACATACGTAATCCCTTTGGAAATACCCAGTCAGACACTTGTCCATACAAGTTGTCCTGGGTCTGGACAAACCGAAGGCACCACTCTATTAATCCATCTTAGGCAATTTCTACCTAGGATTAACAGAACAACCCTTGCATTTTACTCCGTCTTCAATTAAGTTGATTCATAACGCTTATACCGATACGGAGTGGGTTTCAGATATTAAATCTGATCCCGGTCTCTCCATATGGACAACGGAGGTATAAATAAATCAAAACTTTGATAGTCGGTGATTTAACTATCAAAGAAACATCCATACATTCAACGATCCTATTTCCAATTGGAAATCCTACCGATCAAGCATCAAACAATACTGGGCCCCTATTTAATTTAATTTATTATTAAATTATTATTTCCAAATCCCTTTTCTTAATTCCTCATTTTATTTGGGGAAAAACATTTCAAATTCCTTAAATTAACGCGATCTTATAAAACATCGTTATAATAATTCCAACCCCTAATCGTTTATTAGCTAACCATATTGCTAATCAAGTTTCACTATCGAACCTTAACCATTCCTCCATCGATCATGAAGTCAATCAAGTTGGGGTATAATTACCTCTCAGACCTTAATTGAACAACATTCCCAATGTTAAAATAGTCAAAGCTCACAACTTTAAACAAAACGTCGCTTACGCGATTTTCGGATTCGATCTAAGAACACACTTCCTTTACAGAAATATATTGATTATAACGGTAGCGTTATAATCGCTGTTTCCAAATATTTGATTTATAAAACATTGCTTTTAACAACAGCGTTACAATCGCTTTGTAGTATTATAGAACATTTATTATAACAATAGCATTAAGATCGCTGTTTGGATTTACAAAACATTTACAACGGCAGTGTTAAAATCGCTGTTTAGAATTTACAAAAACCCTTTATTATAACGACAACGTTAAAACCGCTGTTTAGAATTTAAAAAACCTTCAAAACCATTTCATTCGTAAACTTTTGCTTTCAAACTGTTATTCATTTTCAAATATGCATTTCATTCCTTAATAGGAATCTAAACTCGCTTACTCAAATCAACTTGAGTATCATTACTGCTCTACTTCTAGTTATCGAGTATATTTTTAAAGCCACATCATATTCTGTTTCATTTAAAAATTCTGTTTATAGAACTGTTACTCAATTAACCCTTCTCGTTTATTAATCCATTGAATTTAAATTTCAATGAATCTAGTGATAAATAATTCAATTAATATATATTCTCATCCATACACAAATTCTTGATTTATTCATTTAAACAGGTTTTCTATTTCCAACTCAATCAAAATTTAAATTTCTATTTTTGAAAATAAATTTCCTTTTTAAAATTGGATTTCCCTTTTCTATATTCGAAAATATATACGGTATTTAAATATCAAATCCTAGGGCCAATGTAATTTAAACACAACATAATCGATCACCAGTTATATATCACATCAAATATCACAACCAATAATAAAAATGTTGAGGGATCCAGTTGGATCCCTCCAACCTGTTTCCCTGCATCCATAAATGTTAATCAACGTTAATAATATTATTTTCACATCGATATGAAATATGATGGTGAACAGAATTATTAAACGATCAATGATGTAACTAATTCAACCAATTTTATCAACCATCCATCCAAACAACCATCACACAGTATAAAATTACTATAAATAAATTTAAAACTTGTTTATATAAAAATATAAACAAGTCAGAGCTAGTGAGTTTACTCAACTTGGTATGCAATCGACGATTCTGCTTTTATTTCGATTAAAATCAACCAAGCGTTTGATTTTATCACAAAAATTCAGCAGCTCGACTCTCAACGGGGGTAGTTCTACAGTGTATATTTCATCGTTACGAATCCCTGGTAGCTTGTTCCATCCGATTCTGTTAACATATGAAATGGATACAGCCTTTACAATTAAGAATTCGAATTAATTAAATTTTTAACCAATATAATTAGCTTAATAATAATTACCTTATTAATTATTTAATTTGTCCTGTTTAACGCCCTTTTAACCATGAGTTAACATCGATAGTACTTCCATCAGGCTTGGAAACCGCGATGCCAATCCACGCTACCTTTAAACCATCGACATTCCTTCCTCCGGCCACTGATCCCCACTTCTCATTGTCGGACCACCTGAGCTAACCCCCATCACACCCATTGTCGACTGGCTACCATCCCTCATTAACAGGATGTTCCTACCAGGAAACAAAAAGGGTCTGGTCCTCCCTTAATGCTCGCAGCAACTTTCCCAAATAAATAATATGACCACAGTACTTCAAAAACCATACCCGTCCCTTGTTTACACATCTCTTAGTCCATGTTTAATCCCACGTCTTCCTCAACTCAATGAAAAAAGAATCTCGCTACCCCTTTGTAAATACACAGACATGGCGCAATCATTCTCCTTTAATACTAACTCCTTCCCCCAAACATACATCACGGTTAGCATTCCCATTAGTATTTAAGTACCTAGATTACTCACTAATCTCATTAGTTACCAAGTGCACAATTCTTCTTCCCTGATTCCTAACACCAACTTTTTGTACGCCCTCTTTCATCATGCCAATGTTTTCTGTCACCAAATACTCCTCAAAGCCACTCAAAACAGTTCTCCAGTATTCACAATTTTACCCAAATGCTCATACTTCTCCAACCATCAAATCCACACAAAAACCACTGATATTCTTCACCTGTTGACAAAAAACGCTGCTCCACCGAACCCTTAAACCCATTTTCGTACTCATCGCCCTCCCCTAAACAACCACTAAAACCATCGCTAAACCTTTCATCCACCTCCTCATAACTACCTCCACCTTACCGTACCCATTATCAATAGCTCGCACCCCTTAGTGTTCGCATTCGAAAGCCATCTCCACACCATAACAGTTAACTCGACCCCATATTACATCTCGATCTGGACCCAAATTGTGGCCAAAACAGAAAACTCACGATAACCATAAACATACCAGACTTCGCTGGTCGGAGAGACCCATCACCAAAAGCTCCTCCGGCCTTCCCCAACCTCAGCGAACTTCACCCAGCGCAACGCTGCCAAAAAGATGCGAACATCTTTGTCTTCCAGCTCAGCAAAATGTATACCAGAATGAAGATCTGGTTTTAACGATCATATTGAGTCCAATTTTATAATTTTTTCATTGAGTTTAGGAATTTTAATTGAATTTGAAAGAACTCTATATTACGGTAGAAATAGAAGGACGAGATGAACAATAGAATTGGGATTTAGGGATTTCTTTTTTCTAAAGAAGGATGTGTGGACGCCAGTATTTAAAGGAAGAACTGCGTAGCTCGCACGGAATCAAGTTTGCTTGGTAGCCACGGGTATGAAGCTTGTTGTTCACGGAACTGATGGTTTGGGCGAAAAGGAAATGAAAAAGACGTGGAGAGCACACTTTCACTTTCTGAAGCTTACTCGACAAGGAGATAAATGTATTTTTATTCAAGGTTTATTTCTGAATACCCAAGATGAGAAAAACAACTCATGTTAGGAAGCACCGTAATAACACATAAATGAAGTTATTTGAAATTTAGTTATGTTATTTCCAGTCTAGGACCTGCTGGTAATCATATTCATAGATAATAGAATTTAATAGGAAATTTCAAGAAACATAACTGGTCAAATGATAGGAAAAAAACTTTTAGCGCGCCTTATCGAATCAGCATGTATAAAGTCCAACATGCACAATATAAACTAATTTTCTTTTTGTCTGAAGAAGAAAATGTTGTCCCTGAAGAAGAAAATGCGGACAGTGGTATTTAAAGGGAAAGATGATTTGGCATGCACGACATCAGTTGACTTGGCACTCACGTAAACAAAATAGTTTGGTATGCACGACTACAAGCCTTGGAGAACACGGTTTGTACTAATGGGCTTGGTTTGGATATAATCTTTCATAGTAATTCAAAATTAAATCTTAGTCCTTTGTTTCCTCCCTACAATAAAAGTGAATGTACGAGAATGAAAATTGACTCCTACAAAAAATGCTTCGTTTAATTTTGTTTCGAATCAATTTTCACTGCAAAAAAAACAAGATTCAAAATTCTTATTCATTTCGTTGATTAATGGAGGAGTTAGATTGTTTTCCTCGTTATCGTTATTAGTCAACAATACGAAAGACAAACGCAACTTATAAATTATATTATAAATTATATGTTCAAATATCGTTTTAAATAAATAATTCCTTATAAAATTCATTTTATATTTCCAACACAACATTTAAAATTAATTTAAAAGTTTTAAAATTAACAGCGAAAAATTCGGGTCATTACATTCCTTCCCCCTTAAAATAATTTCGTCCTCGAAATTGCTAAGCAGTAAAAATGCTACATACCCTATTAACTAGGTCCAAAAATCCTTTTTGTTCACTCCTTAATTTCAGTTTAACTGGACTAATTTATTTCAATTAAAATATTTATTTATTCTTACTAACGAAAATTTTCAAAAATTCTGAAATTTTTCTAACACTTTAAATTCTGAAAAATTTCGGCAGCATCTCTTTGCACGGCTCAATCGGTACAACCACAACTCACCTTTCTAGGCCTTCTCCAATCCAAAAGAAAATCAAAAAGCCAAGCGGCATGACCCATAGGCTCATAAGATCATCAAACCCAAGTAATATTGTAAACATGTACCTTTTTGTCGGGCATAATTCTATCTCTTGCATTTGCTTCCATTCAATATCTTCTCAGCATACATATATCCATTTCCGGTTGGTTTCAAACCAATCCAACTTCCAGTTTTTAACTCTCAAATCAACCTCTGATTAGTTCACTTCCATTCACTAATCAAACAGAAATCTATTTTCCAAAAACCAACCTTCTCATTCTGCTTGAGTTCAATTTCATCACGGTTTAATTCCAAACAACAACATCCAAAATATATTCAACTTTTTAAACATAAGTCGGATTCACTTTAATAATTCCTATTTCAAACATTTCTCTTTGTTTAATTTCATCCTGGATTTTCTCTAATCCGGTCCAGTTTCCTTTAACTTAAGTTAAATTTCAATTTATTTGGTACATTTTTACCATTTTAATCTATTCAACTTATATAAGTTAAATTTTAATTTCAGAATTCAAATTCCCGGGTTTTATTTCAAATTAGTTTGAAATCATATATATTTATATACATATATTTATAATCAACTCAATTCAAAACATTTGAATTTCTAAAACAACTTTATTTTTCTCAAACAATTTCCATTAATAAATCTATTATGGTGGCAATCCATCACTTAGAAACTCGAAAATGAATACTGATGATGTCGCGATCCATCATCTGAATTATTTTCTTTCCACTGAAGTGATTTCAGTGCTTAATCACTTTCAAAACCCATTTAAATCATTCTTATTCAAAGATCCTTCAAATAATGTTATATTACTTTATAATACTTCAGAAAATATTTTCTAAACCATCCGGGATTTAAATCCCCAAATTCTGGTTTGAACTCAAACCTTAGTTCATCTCATTTGTATATTGCCCATATACAAATTATATTTGGTTATATGTATAACCATTTCAGTATTTTATAATTTAATTTGATTGTAATATCAATCAACCAAATCAATAATTCTTAGAAAATTATTCCCTTTAATATCAAAAATAGTTTTTGGGTAAAATTAATTCATTTACCCATTTTAAAACAATACTGTATCGAATTGCTTTGTTCGAGAGTTTAGAAACACATATCGCTACAGTTGTACAGCCTGTATCGACCAAAATTCATAAACCAGTCAACAAACCAGCCAACACAATATAAAACAATTTTCATATCAAATCTACAAATACGCGCTCATACAAATACACTCAAACTCAATCTAGAGTATTACTAACTCCATCTCTATTGAGTTACGCAACAGAGCCAAGGTTACTACTCAACCTTCAGCTCTGATACCAACTGTAATAGCCTGAATTTCCGTACTCTTTGAGTCGACTAATAACACCACACGTTCAACCCAAATTGCACAGAAATACGAATCATTATTAGAAAGAAGTTAGAGAATAAGAAATAAAAGATCACAAACTCACAGCGGAAGGAATAAAATATATTAGATAACATAAAATTTGAAATACAAATTAGTATTTGTATATACATACCATCATCAGAGCACAACAGCTATTTCTGGAACAGTTATAAACTCTTGTTTCCAGATACAACATAGTACACAGCGGAAAATATAATAGTCTATAGCTAACTGGTGAAGCCTCCTGCTTCGAGCTCCTCTGTAACACCCCGCCTCCGCCAGGGTGTCTCTTGCAAGCACTCTGACTTTGGAGGGGCGTTTGAATCAGGTAAACATGCATAATGATATATCAAGGCAGAACAAGAACATATGTATATGCGTAAACAGAGTAAATAACATAGATAAAACAGCGGAAGATTTTAAACCATTTCAAAACAAGTCTGTTACATCATAATGTCAACTTTCCAAATAAACAAGTCTAGATAAAACAACATCAACTGAAAAACTGAAATACATAAATACTAATCCCCAAAAGAAGTGATAGCCACAACTAGCTTCATGTCAAACTGTACATGAGCTAAATCCCACAAGCAAGCAGTCAGAAATCCAGCTAAGCTCCAATATTCCCTCCCTGAGAACCTGGGGGGGGGGGGGGGACGGAAGAAAAGAGGCGAAAGAAAACTGGTCAGTCAAAAAAGACCGAGTAAGCCCTACTACAATCAATGTAAACTGATAAAGTTAACTGGCATGAGAAGCAGGTATGATCATAAGGATAACTACATACTGGCATGATGGTTAACTAACAAGGTAGATAAAGGTGTCATCGCATAATCAGGATTAAGGTTTTGCACCACAGGTGTACTAGCAAACTAACATGACTTGAATTAAACAAGTATTGATCCCTTGGCCCAAGCTTTGGCCCAATAACATGAAATGACCCTAGTACAAGGTCCAACGAAACGGTCTAGTCGATCGGCTCCCTAAGCCTAACTCGTCGCGTGTTGGTGTCAATACGGCCCAAACATGATTGTAGTCAAACTGTGCCGGGTCCACCCTTCGGGTGTATCAAGCCCTAGGGTGTCAACCCCTGGACACCATGAACATGAGTGCACAGTCCCGATCTACTGGTACCCGTTCATGTTTTCTCCGGCTACGGACTATGTGCACGACCATGGTCCGCCCGGAACTACACCGGCGTACCCTCTGCCGTCGCTTTTGGTCACTTACCTCCAGTCCAGTAATCGTGCCCCCTCCCTAGCCTAGTCCCTAGGGTCATGATGATACTAACTTGGGATTACTGCTGGAGTGGACCCCCATTGCTAGGATTTTTCTAGTGGGTTAAGTACGGTTTAACCCTCTTGCTAATCATGGATTAACTTGGTTAAGTGTAACGATGAGTTCACGACTTAACCCCGATTAATCTACCGAGCCCAAATTGGTTAAGTACTAAGTGGACCATGACTTAACCCTAATCACGAGGCATTAATTAATTTTAATGCGCCTTAACCTCTCACATTAGACCTTGTTGTGGTTACTAGTTAAGCCGGGCGGGTCCGGGTAGCTTTACACCACAACTTGGTCTAACCTCGGGTCCAAGGTACAACATGACCAACTTCTCACATTGGGTCTATTGTTGGTAGCAACTAGTTAAGCCGGTCGGTTCCGGGTAGGTTTACGCTACAAACTCAACCCAACCTCGAGTTGGCTACACTTATCTTTTCTAAGTGTCATGTCCATCATGTTTCCAAAACATGTTACAAGTTTTCAAGCAATTGGGTAGACCTAACTTAATAGGTAAATTCCCAATGGGTAGACCTAACTTAATAGGTAAATTCCCAAGCTTATGTTTTATGTCTTTTAAGTTTACCCAACCCCAAACGCAATCCCATCGCTTACATATCGCAATAGCGCATAAAGGATAGAACGAGGGAACTTGGCATAATCATGACATAAAGGTATTGAAGCCACAAGTTCAACATGGTGGCATATGAAATGTTCATGTGTTCATATACTTGCATATTACATATTTTGGCCTCAAAAGCATGCATAAAACCAAACTTAGCATATTGGTGATACATGGTGATAAATGACATGTAGAAATGGCCATAAGTTCGCATTTAGCCTCACATGCAAGTTATCATAAGGGATATGGTAACTTACATGTTGCCAAAATGCAACATTTGGCATAAAGCTTGAAGCTTTATGTTCACAAACCCAAGATAATCTTGCATAACATGATAGCATGAACAAAATGTTCAACCCAAACTTGCATAGCATAACTTGCATATCATATGACAACTTGCATATCAAACTTGCATAACATAACATGATGAACTTGCATATCATATCATAGCATACTTGCATAACATGATAAACTTGCATATTACATCATAGAAAACTTGCATAACATGATAAACTTGCATATTACATCATAGAAAACTTGCATATCATACATTTAACTTTAGAGTTTAAGTATGAAAGTGGAATAGGGCTTACTATGCTTAAGAAGTCACAAAAATATGACAAAGCCCTTATGAAATCAATTAAACCCAAAATGCAAGCAAAACCCTTGAACCAAAATGATCAAGACTCTTTCTTTATGATGCAAATATATAAACTTGACTTGAATGCAAGCTAATGATGCTCATACAAGTTTGAAAACACTTGTATGCATGGAAAATCACTTAGGAATTTATTTAGGAATTTTATGAAGAGAGTGGAGGCCATGAGAGGATTGATTTTGCCATAGTTTAGTTGTATGAATGAATAATGATGATTTAGGGTAGGTTAGGGTCTTATTTATAGATTAGGCAAGTGTTTTAGGCCATAGGATTAAACCCTAGTTCCAATCTCAGCCCTCAAAACCGAATCTGGCCCCCAAGCTCAACACAATCTCAAAATGGTGCAGCAGGCTAAACAGCCCGGCTGGACCAAGTCGACAGCCAAGTCGACAGGGCTGTCGACTTGGGTCCAACCAAGTCGACTCCTAAGTCGACAGGGCTGTTGACTTGGGTGTTCTGGCGGGAATTCTCCCGCCTGGCCCAATTGGCCCCAAACTTCCAATTTCAAACTTGAATTTGAAATCTGTTTTTACTTAGAAATTTTCTGAAAACTTCGTTGGGCCTTAACCGGGTCATACGGACTCCGATTTTCGAAAACTCGGACTCTATTTCGCGTATTTTTCCGAGCCGAACGCAATGGCATAGCCCATTTCCCTTGATTCAGACTTTTGAATTAAATTCTGCCTCGATTTATGTTATAACAGGTTATTGAAAATACGGGTTGTTACATTCTCCCCTCCTCAAAGGATTTCGTCCCCGAAATCTTCAAGTTAGGAAGAACGTATCCTACCATCCAACATCCATCTACTCAAAACATCATCCACGAGCAATCATTGTCCTTACAAGATTCTAAATGTTGCATGAACATATGCAAAGGTGTGTGTATATGTACCTATCTAATGCAAATATCATCAATGCAGATTATGTTAGTGAAATGAATCCATATGTATGCAATTCCTAACATAATGTATAACATCTATATGTGTGCACATAACATACATCCATATGCAACATCCATGTGATAACACAAAAATTTTCATCCATGAATAAGCATAAACACTCATGCAAATGCAATATGAGGAGTGTGTGAGCCGATCTAGTGCCTAACGTGTATAATGCATCCACGAGTAACCACTTGCAAACACTTGCAACCACTTGCAACCATCAAGCATAACATGTTTCAAACACATGTTTCATCCAAAGGGTTTCTACCTAAGGTTCTCATGACAAGATTAACACGATAAACTAGATAAACATGGATAGCAAAGAGAAAGATATGCTAACAAAGAAAAGAGATTGAGAGTGTACCCTCAAAAAGGAATGGATAAAGCCCACGCATCTTTTCCTCGGTTTCCCAAGTTGCGTCTTCTTCGGCTTCACCCCATTGAACCTTCACCAACTTGACCTCTCGATTCCTTAGCTTCTTGGTCTCCGTCCCCAAGATACGAATCAGAGCTCTCCTCAAGGTAGCCTCTTTCTCCACTTCCACATCTTTCAGAACACTCGGCTCAACAACCTCTGCTGATTCATGTAAACACTTCCGGAGATGCGAGACATGAAAAACATCGTGTACTCCGGCAAGCTTCTCTGGCAACTCCACTCTATAAGCCATCTGCCCGATCCTCTCTATAATAGGGAATGGTCCAACAAACCTCGGTGCCAACTTCCCAACGGCCCCAAATCGGACCACATTCCGCAAAGGAGAAACCTTCACGAAAACCATATCCCCAACATCAAACTCCAAATCAGTTCTTCGCTTATCAGCATAGGATTTCTGTCGGTCTTGGGCTGCTTTCATCCGTCTCCGAATCAGCTCGACCTTCTCGGATGTATCTCTGATCATATCAGGCCCAAGTATAAGCTTATCTGTAGTCTCCCACCAACATGTAGGCGACTTGCACGACCTCCCATATAAAGCTTCGAATGGTGCCATCCCTATGCTTGCCTGATAACTGTTATTATATGCAAACTCAACAAGAGGAAGATGGTCTTCCCAAGTACCACCAAAATCCAGAATACAAAGCCTCAACAGATCCTCGAGTACCCTACTCACCCTTTCGGTTTGACCCTCCGTCTGTGGGTGATAAGTAGCACTTAGATTCAACCTCGTGCCCATGGCTTCTTGCAAGCTATTCCAGAATTGACTTGTAAAGATTGGGTCACGGTCACTGACTATACTAGAAGGGACTCCATGTAGTCTCACAATCTCTCGAAGATATACAGACGCTAGCCAAGATGCGGTCCTCTTGCTCTTTACCGGAATGAAATGAGCACTCTTCGTAAGTCTGTCCACAATAACCCAAATGCTCGTATTCCCTTTCCTTGACCTTGGTAGCCCATCGATAAAATCCATGGAAATACTCTCCCACTTCCATAGTGGAACGTCTAGAGGATGCAATAGCCCACCGGGCTTCTTCGACTCGGCCTTAACTTGCTGGCAAATGATACATCTAGAGACAAATTCTACCACATCCTTCTTCATCCCAGGCCAAAAGAAAATGCGCTTCATATCTTTATACATCTTATCTCCGCCCGGATGTATAGTCAACTTAGAGAGATGCGCTTCCTCAAGAACTCTTCTTACTAGATCTTCTACCATTGGAACACATAACCTTCCGTCTCTCCTCAGCCAACCCTTGTCATCAATAGAATATCGAGCGAGATGACTGGACGTCTCTCCTCGAATTAGCTTATCCATAGCCTCCACTATCTGAGGGTCTTCTCTCTGCGAAGCCCCAACTTGATCAAGAAGGGTAGGTCTGAGTTCCAGAGATGCTAAAGAACCGGTCATCGACTCAATCGCCAAAGAGAAATCAAAGGTTGCCACATACTCTAAATTCTTCATCTCAACGAATAGAGGACTTAGGGTCAACCTTCTTCTACTCAATGCATCTGCTACCACATTCCCCTTGCCAGGGGTATAAGCTATCTCAAAATCGTAGGACGCCAAGAATTCCATCCATCTTTGTTGCCTCAGATTCAGATCCTTCTGAGAAAAGAGATACTTCAATGACTTGTGATCGGTATAAAGCTCAAATCTTTCTCCCAGAAGATAATGGCGCCAAGCCTTGAGTGCATATACTATTGCTGCCAACTCTAAGTCATGAGTGGGATAATTCTTCTCATGCACTTTGAGTTGTCTACCGCCAAAGCATATCACTCTTCCTTCTTGCATAAGAACAGCTCCTAACCCCGTGCCACATGCATCGGTGTATACTGTAAATAACTTCCCTCCATCGGGCAAAGCTAGAACAGGTGCTGATGTAAGAGCTCTCTTGAGCTTCTGAAAAGCAAGCTCGCATTCTATGCTCCAAGCAAAAACTAAATTCTTCTTCGTCAATTTAGTGAGAGGAGCGGAAATCTTCGCGAAGTCCTTGATAAACTTCCGGTAAAAACCTGCAAGACCTAGAAAACTTCTCACTTCGGTTGCATTCCTTGGAGTCTTCCAATCCTGAACTGCAACTACCTTAGCAGGATCCACCGCTAAGCCTTGCTTAGATACTATATGCCCAAGGAATCTAACTTCCCTTCTCCAAAAGTGACACTTGGAGAACTTGGCCTTCAACTGATGCGCTCTAAGCGTATCCATCACCTCCATGAGATGCCTTGCGTGCTCTTCCTCATTCTTAGAGAAGATCAGAATATCATCTACGAAGACCACGACAAACTTGTTCAAGAACTCCCTGAACACCCTACTCATCAAGTCCACGAAATATGCGGGTGCATTAGTCAAGCCGAACGGCATGACAAGCCATTCGAAGAATCCATCTGGAGTTCTGAACGCAGTCTTGTCTATACTATCTTCAGCTACCCTGAGCTGATGGAATCCCGTAGCAAGATCAAGCTGAGAGAAAACAGAAGCACCGACAAGCTGGTCAAAGAGGTCATCAATCCTCGGTAACGGGTGTCTGTTCTTCTTAGTCAGCTTATTCAACTCTCGATAGTCAACACAAAGTCGGAGAGAACCATCTGCCTTGGTAGCAAATACCACAGGCGCTCCCCATTTAGATATACTTCGTCTAATGAAGTTCTTCTCAAGCAACTCTTTTATTTGCTTACTTAGCTCCCGCCTTTCACGCGGAGCCATGTGCCGAACGGGCTAAGAAACCGGCTTTGCATTATCCACCAGATAAATGCGGAAATCAATCTCTCGCTTAGGGGGCAACCCCCTAACTTCATCGAAAACATCCGGATACTCTCGAACCACTCTCACAGACTGAAGAGTTCCATTGACGAGTCGAGTGATTCAAGATAGCATAACATGACGGGACCTCTCGGATCACAAGAAATCTCTAGGGTGTTTCCGAGGCGAGTCACGAGCCTCACAACCCTATGCTCACAATCAAGGATGGCTCCATATCTAGACAGCCAATCCATGCCCAATATCAATCCGTATCCCCTGAAACCAAGAACATAAGCACTACACAAGAACTCTACACTCAGTATAGAGATCCTCAAATCCCCACATATCATAGACAAATGGGCGGAACCCCCAATAGGATTTGAGACACATACGGGATCATCTACCAAGCTAGTACTAAGGTGCAAACTATCAACAAGATCAGATGAGATAAAGCTATGCGATGCACCAGAATCAAACAAGGTACGAGCTGGAAAATCAGAAATATATACAAGGCTCTCAACAGAAATACTACCTCGATCGGGAACTGGAGCGACATTGAGAGCATGAACTTGCCCTCCTGAAGGTCCAGCACGCTGAGTCTGACCCTGGCCTTGCCCTTGCTTCCTCGGGCAATCCTTACTGAAATGTCCAGTCTCACCACAGAAAAAGCATTCACCATTCTTCCTTTTCCTCTTCTTACAATCCTTAATAAGATGACCAACTGAACCGCAATAATGGTACTTCCCCTTGTTGTTCTTGCCCTTGTTGTTATTGCCCTTGTTGTTGTTCCCCTTGTTGCCTTGACTCTTGTTCTTGTTCTGATTGCCTTGACTGCTCTGACCACTTGGATTTCCTTGATTTCCTTTTCCCTGGGAATCAGTCTTCTTGGCTTGAGTATCATTCACCTTGATCTCCTTCTTGACATCTCCCTGAAGTAATGCCATATCAACCAAACTCTCAAACGTGGCCCCATGGGGAATATGTGACATAGCCAATCCCTGCAACGGCTCATTCAATCCTCTAGCAAAACGAAGAGCCTTCTTCTGAGGAGTATTCACCATATCTAAGCCAAAACGAGCTAACTGATTGAACTTGTTCACATATTCTTTGACAGACATATCTCCTTGTTTCAAAGTTATGAACCTCTCCATTTGCAGATTCTCCTCAGAAGAAGATAGAAACTTAAGCATGAACCTTGCCCTGAAATCGGCCCAAGTCTCAACAGGCCTAGTACCATTGGTGACTTCCCACCAATAAGCGGCTTCATCCTTCATAAGCCAAACCGCCAACAAGAGCTTCCTCTGATCGTCTATCCCAAAGATAGCAAATAAATCCTCGGTCTCTTTCAACCAATTTCTGGCCTCTACAAAAGTCTCAGTGCCTTGAAAGTTCTTGCCACCCATTGCTTTGAAATCTTTGCAAGTCTTTGCGAAGTCAGCTTGAGGATGCTGAGGGGGAGGAGGAAGAGGAACCTCAGCGACAGGAGGAGGAGGAACATTAGCGACAGGAGGAGGAATATTAACTACTGGAGGAGGAGGAGGAACATCTGCGGGGCCGGCTTCGGTCGCCCTAGCCTCCAAAAGTCTCTTATACCAAACAGGTACGTGTACTCCCTCCGGAATAGCAAAGTTATCGGCCATGCTGAAAACGAAGAAAAAGACAGATTCAGAATGGTGAAAAACGAAGGAATTTTGCTAATGGCTTTTTGGGGAATAGCCTTTAAAATAAACTAGACTTTTCTTTGGAAAATACTTTATACTTGGTTTTGAAAATAGTTTTCCAAAAGTTTTCTAAAAACCTTTTTGTTCCTTCTCGTAAACCATATGCTCTGATACCAAATTGTAACACCCCGCCTCCGCCAGGGTGTCTCTTGCAAGCACTCTGACTTTGGAGGGGCGTTTGAATCAGGTAAACATGCATAATGATATATCAAGGCAGAACAAGAACATATGTATATGCGTAAACAGAGTAAATAACATAGATAAAACAGCGGAAGATTTTAAACCATTTCAAAACAAGTCTGTTACATCATAATGTCAACTTTCCAAATAAACAAGTCTAGATAAAACAACATCAACTGAAAAACTGAAATACATAAATACTAATCCCCAAAAGAAGTGATAGCCACAGCTAGCTTCATGTCAAACCGTACATGAGCTAAATCCCACAAGCAAGCAGTCAGAAATCCAGCTAAGCTCCAATATTCCCTCCCTGAGAACCTTGGGGGGAACGGAAGAAAAGAGGCGAAAGAAAACAGGTCAGTCAAAAAAGACTGAGTAAGCCCTACTACAATCAATGTAAACTGATAAAGTTAACTGGCATGAGAAGAAGATATGATCATAAGGATAACTACATACTGGCATGATGGTTAACTAACAAGGTAGATAAAGGTGTCATCGCATAATCAGGATTAAGGTTTTGCACCACAGGTCTACTAGCAAACTAACATGACTTGAATTAAACAAGTATTGATCCCTTGGCCCAAGCTTTTGCCCAATAACATGAAATGACCCTAGTACAAGGTCCAACCAAACGGTCTAGTCGATCGGCTCCCTAAGCCTAACTCGTCGCGTGTTGGTGTCAATACGGCCCAAACATGATTGTAGTCAAACTGTGCCGGGTTCACCCTTCGGGTGTATCAAGCCCTAGGGTGTCAACCCCTGGACACCATGAACATGAGTGCACAGTCCCGATCTACTGGTACCCGTGCATGTTTTCTCCGGCTATGGACTATGTGCATGACCATGGTCCGCCCGGAACTACACCGGCATACCCTCTGCCGTCGCTTTTGGTCACTTACCTCCAGTCCAGTAATCGTGCCCCCTCCCTAGCCTAGTCCCTAGGGTCATGATGATACTAACTTGGGATTACTGCTGGAGTGGACCCCCATTGCTAGGATTTTTCTAGTGGGTTAAGTACGGTTTAACCCTCTTGCTAATCATGGATTAACTTGGTTAAGTGTAACGATGAGTTCACGACTTAACCCCGATTAATCTACCGAGCCCAAATTGGTTAAGTACTAAGTGGACCATGACTTAACCCTAATCACGAGGCATTAATTAATTTTAATGCGCCTTAACCTCTCACATTAGACCTTGTTGTGGTTACTAGTTAAGCCGGGCGGGTCCGGGTAGCTTTACACCACAACTTGGTCTAACCTCGGGTCCAAGGTACAACATGACCAACTTCTCACATTGGGTCCTATTGTTGGTAGCAACTAGTTAAGCCGGTCGGTTCCGGGTAGGTTTACGCTACAAACTCAACCCAACCTCGAGTTGGCCACACTTATCTTTTCTAAGTGTCATGTCCATCATGTTTCCAAAACATGTTACAAGTTTTCAAGCAATTGGGTAGACCTAACTTAATAGGTAAATTCCCAATGGGTAGACCTAACTTAATAGGTAAATTCCCAAGCTTATGTTTTATGTCTTTTAAGTTTACCCAACCCCAAACGCAATCCCATCGCTTACATATCGCAATAGCGCATAAAGGATAGAAAGAGGGAACTTGGCATAATCATGACATAAAGATATTGAAGCCACAAGTTCAACATGGTGGCATATGAAATGTTCATGTGTTCATATACTTGCATATTACATATTTTGGCCTCAAAAGCATGCATAAAACCAAACTTAGCATATTGGTGATACATGGTGATAAATGACATGTAGAAATGGCCATAAGTTCGCATTTAGCCTCACATGCAAGTTATCATAAGGGATATGGTAACTTACATGTTGCCAAAATGCAACCTTTGACATAAAGCTTGAAGCTTTATGTTCACAAACCCAAGATAATCTTGCATAACATGATAGCATGAACAAAATGTTCAACCCAAACTTGCATAGCATAACTTGCATATCATATGACAACTTGCATATCAAACTTGCATAACATAACATGATGAACTTGCATATCATATCATAGCATACTTGCATAACATGATAAAGTTGCATATTACATCATAGAAAACTTGCATAACATGATAAACTTGCATATTACATCATAGAAAACTTGCATAACATGATAAACTTGCGTATTACATCATAGAAAACTTGCATAACATGATAAACTTGCATATTACATCATAGAAAACTTGCATATCATACATTTAACTTTAGAGTTTAAGTATGAAAGTAGAATAGGGCTTACTATGCTTAAGAAGTCACAAAAATATGACAAAGCCCTTATGAAATCAATTAGACCCAAAATGCAAGCAAAACCCTTGAACCAAAATGATCAAGACTCTTTCTTTATGATGCAAATATATAAACTTGACTTGAATGCAAGCTAATGATGCTCATACAAGTTTGAAAACACTTGTATGCATGGAAAATCACTTAGGAATTTATTTAGGAATTTTATGAAGAGAGTGGAGGCCATGATAGGATTGATTTTGCCATAGTTTAGTTGTATGAATGAATAATGATGATTTAGGGTAGGTTAGGATCTTATTTATAGATTAGGAAAGTGTTTTAGGCCATAGGATTAAACCCTAGTTCCAATCTCAGCCCTCAAAACCGAATCTGGCCCCCAAGCTCAACACAATCTCAAAATGGTGCAGCAGGCTAAACAGCCCGGCTGGACCAAGTCGACAGCCAAGTCGACAGGGCTGTCGACTTGGGTCCAACCAAGTCGACTCCCAAGTCGACAGGGCTGTCGACTTGGGTGTTCTGGCGGGAATTCTCCCGCCTGGCCCAATTGCCCCCAAACTTCCAATTTTAAACTTGAATTTGAAATCTGTTTTTACTTAGAAATTTTCTGAAAACTTCGTTGGGCCTTAATCGGGTCATACGGACTCCGATTTTCGAAAACTCGGACTCTATTTCGCGTATTTTTCCGAGCCGAACGCAATGGCATAGCCCGTGTCCCTTGATTCAGAATTTTGAATTAAATTCTGCCTCGATTTATGTTATAACAGTTTATTGAAAATACGGGTTGTTACATCCTCCAAGTGAATCTGAAAAATCCCAACTACTTGACTGCCCGTACAAATTTGGGCACCCAAGAGTTTAGGAAAAACAAACAAAATAAACTCTGGGTCAGTCATGGGACTGGTGTGAGTAAACTCCAACCATTTATTTAACTTCAAAAATCCTTTCGAAAGAAATGATAATCGTAAGACCGATCCACACATAAACACGGATGGTTTTTACCTTATGATAACCAAAAATATTTTTTTTGATATTAAATCTGGTGATATTATAATAGTGTCTAAATCAAATAAATAGAATCTAGCGGAACACTTGCATCTCACGTTCCATATATAATTTAAAATCAAAAACCGCAGGACGCTTATTGGAGATTGGATTTCCAACATGACAAGGTATGGGACCACCTGCTGATAGTGTATCTCTAGAGGCGAATACACTGGGTTCAACAAGAACGCCTTGCAACCCGGTCCTCACATGACCGACCACTCATTTCGCTTGAGTGTATCGAATGTATATCACAAACGATTGGGATCAGCAACCGTTTCCCGAAAGGGACAGCATCGATAGATTAAAGAGTCAAATGGAATTTCTCTAGATAGGTGATTATACATCCTAATGGGAGCGACCCACATAGCTATGCTGCCTGCCCGATTTTTGTCAATTCCGAGTTGTGAGGCTTGAGGTTTGAATTATCTTCCAGAACATCTGGCCACCATTCACTTTGAATGCCACTTCGTCAGATCCATCGGAAATCACTAATTGATTCCCACAAAAATACTCAGATTGTTAGGCTAAAGAAGTTTCCCTTCTTTGCCACCAACTTCGTACGTTTGAAATAATCAACATTCGTAATCCCTTTGGAAATACTCAGCCAGACACTCGTCTATACAAGTTGTCCTGGGTCTGGACAAACAGAAGGCACCATTCTATTAATCCATCTTAGGCAATTTCTACCTAGGATTAACAGAACAGCCCTTGCATTTTACTCCGTCTTCAATTAAGTTGATTCATAACGCTTATACCAATACGGAGTGAGTTTCAGATATTAAATCTGATCTCGGTCTCTCCATATGGACAACGTAGGTATAAAATAAATCAAAACTTTGATAGTCGGTGATTTAACTATCAAAGAAACATCCATACATTCAACGGTCCTATTTCCAATTGGAAATCCTACTGATCAAGCATCAAACAATACTAGGCCCCTTTTTAATTTAATTTCTTATTAAATTATTATTTCCAATTCCCTTTTCTTAATTCCTCATTTTATTTGGGGAAAAACATTTCAAATTCTTTAAATTAACGCGATGTTATAAAACATCGTTATAATAACTCCAACCCCTAATCGTTTATTAGCTTACCATATTTCTAACCAAGTTTCACTACCGAACCTTAACCATTCCTCCATCGATCATGAAGTCAATCAAGTTGGGGTATAATTACCTCTCAGACCTTAATTGAACAACATTCCCAATGTTGAAATAGTCAAAGCTCACAACTTTATACAAAACGTCGCTTACGCGATTTTCGGATTCGATCTAAGAACACACTTCCTTTACAGAAAAATATTGATTATAACGATAGCGTTATAATCGTTGTTTCCAAATATTTGATTTATAAAACATTGCTTTTAACAACAGCGTTACAATCGATGTGTAGTATTATAGAACATTTATGATAACAATAGCATTAAGATCGCTGTTTAGTTTTACAAAACATTTACAACGGCAGCGTTTAAATCGATGTTTAGAATTTACAAAAACCCTTTATTATAACGACAGTGTTAAAACCGCTGTTTAGAATTTACAAAACCTTTAAAACCATTTCATTCGTAAAATTTTGCTTTCAAACTGTTATTCATTTTCAAATATGCATTTCATTCCTTAATAGGAATCTAAACTCGCTTACTCAAATCAACTTGAGTATCATTACTGCTCTACTTCTAGTTATCGAGTATATTTTTAAAGCCACATCATATTCTGTTTCATTTAAAAATTCTGTTTCTAGAACTGTTACTCAATTAACCCTTCTCGTTTATTAATCCATTGAATTTAAATTTCAATGAATCTAATGATAAATAATTCAATTAATATATATTCTCATCCATACACAAATTCTTGATTTATTCATTTGAACAGGTTTTCTATTTTTAACTCTATCAAAATTTGAATTTCTATTTTTGAAAATAAATTTCCTTTTTAAAATTGGATTTCCCTTTTCTATATTCGAAAATATATACGGTATTTAAATATCAAATCCTATGGCCAATGTAATTTAAACACAACATAATCGATCACCAGTTATATATCACATCAAATATCACAACCAATAATAAAAATGTTGAGGGATCCAGTTGGATTCCTCCAACCTATTTCCCTGCATCCACAGATAAAAATCAACATTAATATTATTATTTTCACATCGATATGAAATATGATGGTGAACGAAATTATTAAACGATCAATGATGTAACTAATTCAACCAATTTTATCAGCCATCCATCCAAACAACCATCACACAGTATAAAATTACTATAAATAAATTTAAAACTTGTTTATATAAAAATATAAACAAGTCAGAGCTAGTGAGTTTACTCACCTTGGTATGAAATCGACGGTTTTGCTTTTATTTCAATTAAAATCAACCAAGCGTTTGATTTTATCACAAAAATTCAGCAGGTTGACTCTTAACGGGGATAGTTCTACAGTGTATATTTCGTCGTTACTAATCTCTGATAGCTTGTTCCGTCCGATTCTGTTAACATATGAAATGGATACAGCCTTTACAATTAAGAATTCGAATTAATTAAATTTTTAACCAATATAATTAGCTTAATAATAATTACCTTATTAATTATTTAATTTGTCCTGTTTAACGCCCTTTTAACCATGAGTTAACATCGACGGTTATTCCATCAGGCTTGGAAATCGCGATACCAATCCACATTACCTTTAAACCATCGACATTCCTTCCTCCGGCCACTGATCCCCACTTCTCATTGTTGGACCACCTGAGCTAACCCCCCTCACACCCATTGTCGACTGGCTACCATCCCACATTAACAGGATGTTCCTACCAGGAAACAAAAAGGGTCGGGTCCTCCCTTAATGCTTGCAGCAACTTTCCCAAATAAATAATATGACCACAGTACTTCAAAAACCATACATGTCCCTTGTTTACACATCTCTTAGTCCATGTGTAATCCCACATCTTCCTCAACTCAGTCAAAAAAGGAATCTCGCTACCCCTTTGTAAATACACAGACATGGCACAATCATTCTCCTTTACTACTAACTCCTTCCCCCAAACATACATCACGGTTGGCATTCCCATTAGTATTTAAGTACCTAGATTACTCACTAATCTCATTAGTTACCACATACACAATTCTTCTTCCCTGATTCCTAACACCAACTGTTTGTACGCCCTTTTTCATCATGCCAATGTTTCATGTCACCAAATACTCCTCAAAGCCACTCAAAACAGTTCTCCAGTATTCACAATTTTACCCAAATGCTCATACTTCTCCAACCATCAAATCCACACAAAAATCACTGATATTCTTCACCTGTTGACAAAAATCGCTGCTCCACCGAACCCTTAAATCCATTTTCGTACTCATCGCCCTCCCCTAAACAACCACTAAAACCATCGCTAAACCTTTCATCCACCTCCTCATAACTACCTCCACGTTACCGTACCCGTTATCAGTAGCTCGCACCCCCAGTGTTCGCGTTCGAAAGCCATCTCCACACCATAACAGTTAACAGTTAACTTGACCCCATATTACATCTCGATCTGGACCCAAATTGTGGCCAAAACAGAAAACTCACGATAACCATAAACATACCAGACTTCGCTGGTCGGAGAGACCCATCACCAAAAGCACCTCCGACCTTCCCCAACCTCAGCGAACTTCACCCAGCGCAACGCTGCCAAAAAGATGCGAACATCTTTGTCGTCCAGCTCAGCAAAATGTATACCAGAATGAAGATCTGGTTTTAACGATCATATTGAGTCCAAGTTTATAATTTTTTCACTGAGTTTAGGAATTTTAATTGAATTTGAAAGATCTCTATATTACGGTAGAAATAGAAGGATGAGATGAACGATAGAATTGGGATTTAGGGATTTATTTTCTAAAGAAGGATGTGTAGACGCCAGTATTTAAAGGAAGAACTGCGTAGCTTGTAAGGAATCAAGTTTGCTTGGTAGCCACGGGTATGAAGCTTGTTGTTCACGGAACTGATGGTTTGGGGAAAAAGGAAATGAAAAAGACATGGAGAGCACACTTTCACTTTCTGAAGCTTAGTCGACAAGGAGATATATGTATTTTTATTCAAGGTTTATTTCTGAATACCCAAGATGAGAAAAACAGCTCATGTTAGGAAGCACCGTAATTACACAAATGAAGTTATTTGAAATTTAGTTATGTTATTTTCAGTCTAGGACCTGCTGGTAATCATATTCATAGATAATAGAATTTAATAGCAAATTTCAAGAAACATAACTGGTCAAATGACCCGAAAAAAACTTTTAGCGTGCCTTATCGAATCATCATGTATAAAGTCCAACATGCACAATACAAACTAATTTTATTTTTGTCTGAAGAAGAAAATGTTGTCCCTGAATAAGAAAATGTGGACAGCAGTATTTAAAGGGAAAGATGGTTTGACAGGCACGGCATCAGTTGACTTGGCACTCACGTAAACAAAATAGTTTGGTATGCATGACTACAAGCCTTGGAGAACACAGTTTGTACTAATGGGCTTGGTTTGGATATAATCTTTCATAGTAATTCAAAATTAAATCTTAGTCCTTTGTTTCCTCCATACAATAAAAGCGAATGTACGAGAATGAAAATTGACTCCTACGAAAAATGCTTCGTTTAATTTTGTTTCGAATCAATTTTCACTGCAAAAAAAAACAAGATTCAAAATTCTTATTCATTCCGTTGATCAATGGAGGAGTTAGATTGTTTTCCTCGTTATCGTTATTGGTCAACAATACGAAAGACAAATGCAACTTATAAATTATATTATAAATTATATGTTCAAATATCGTTTTAAATAAATAATTCCTTATAAAATTCATTTTATATTTCCAACACAACATTTAAAATTAATTTAAGTGTTTTAAAATTAACAGCGAAAAATTCGAGTCGTTACAAGGACCGTGCTATTTTGTTTGGTTGCAAATCCGAATAAACTATGCGAAATAGTACAAAAGTAGAATGGGGAAATTAGGATAAAGGGCTTGTGTACATCAATATATTAGTTTCTAGGTTCATTGACTAACATAATTAGATTGCAGGAAAAATAAATTTTTTTTTTTTTTACATCCTTACCCCTGACGTTTAAAAAAATAGACAACATAGCCGCAAAACTATGGCTTTTGTCTTTCCTCTTTCCATTCAGATCTAGGCTAAAATTCAAGCTCAATTTGTATTGCCCTGTTCAATTTCTCATTAATTGAAGTTCTATTGGTCCAGCTCTCAACACTTCAACTCTAGAATCGTGAGCTGAGTCGTAAGCATTTCAATTTGCTGGCGAGAAATCAATATTGGAGAGTAGAGTAAAGCCACAATTATCAGCAGTCGGATTGACTTGTTAGACTGCTATTTCTGAGAAGCTGCAGATCCCTTACTGTTTTTTCAATATTCCAGCTTTCAACAAATGCTTTGCTCTCTTTCACTGCCGATAAGTAAGTGATAATATACATTCTCACAATACATTGCTAAGCTAATTTTAGGTTGGTTAATCATGCTAGGTCATCTGCTATAATTAACGTTGCGTGTTTAATCTTCTTGCAGTGCCAGTTTTATGCAAATTCTAGCAATTCCTAGAAGCAAAATAAGCCATAGCATTGTGGAACAAGTTGCTAATCCTCATGCGAACATGAAGTTTCGAGTTTTGAAGGTACAAATAAGACATGCGACTCCGTCGCAGAGTGTATTTTTTATATCATATTTTACCTGAACCTTCGATAGTTTCAATCAAACTAAGGGCATGATGTTTGTAGTCGTTTGGTGGTAGGCAGGTAACCATGTTACACAAAATCCAAGTTTTGGAACCTTTGTTTTAGAAGTTTGCCTTATATAATAATTCTGTAAAGTGTTTTGTTTATATTTGTTTGATATTCTTTTGATGGAATGTCAGTCAATTGTACCATATAAGAGGCAAGCCTCATGATCAGATATATGTTGACCATTGACTGTTTGGAAAAGCCTTTTATCTTTTATGTTTATTGATATAACATTAGTACTTCAACATAGATCAGTTTATTACATTTACATAGCCAATTAGTGGCATTGTACTTGAAATGAAAAGGCTAATCATGTTTTCAGTTTGCTTACTTTTAAAGCACTCTGATGGATCTCTTTAAAAATGAAACCTATTTTTTTATAATGTGGCCTTGGCTTAATTATGAATTTATCCCATGAGAACGGTTTTTGTTGGGAAACAATGGCTGAGTCGCGGACTAGGTCGCTCTCTTGAAGACGATTCGGCGGTCTGGTCGGTGGTGCAAAACCAGTTCGTACTTCCGCCGCCGCCTCTAGGATAAAACAACCTCTCTAAAATTAATGCTGATTTGCTTTGCACAACAAATCAGTGCAGATTTGCACTTTCAAAATTAATAACTGCTCGAAAAATTCTATAAGAATATTTTAATGGCGGAGGAGAGAAATAGTATATTTTGTTCTGTGTTTATCTCGTCTACAACTGAAGATAATATATAGAAGGAGATTAGGGTTAATCGAAAATACTGGGCAGAGGAAGAAAAATAGGATCTACTGAAAATACTGGGTCAAGAGTTTACCGCTTCATAAATAAAAGTCGGCTCATAAATATTTTCTGTATTTAAAAAATAGTTTGAAAAACGCAGTGTTTTCTGGACCAAAAATATAAGTGTCTACACCACAAAGCCAAGGCCCAAGCCCAAGCCCGAATCGAACCGAACTGGGTCGGGCCGGGTCGGGTCGAGACGAGTCGGTCGGTCGCGTGCGCGTGTGTGGTGGTCATGATGCATGGTCTCCCTCCTCATAACAAAGCATGCATTGGGAGCCCAAGGCCCCAACAAGATTTCTTAGAAACAAATATAAATACTTGCCTCTTCCATATAATCCCATGATGTGGGACTATTCATATAAGGGAGCCATTCATACACTTATCTCAATATTTTAATAATTCACATAAAATGTCCAACAATCCCCCACTTGAATTTTTTAAAATATTATCGAGTCGTTTCTAAAAACATAAGACTATGCATAAACAAAGGTGTCATTTGACTTGAACCTTTGCGTAGTGAATAAGATTCAGTTTTTACTAGAGTGACACGTAGTCTTGAACTCTATTCCTGACATCAAACCACACACAATCTTTTCTATAGTGCAATCAAATAAGCCCGTGCGTTTATGGCCATGCACGTCTATCCCAGTTTAGTGAACGCTCTAGAATTTTTGCCCAAAACTTCATAGGAAACGACCACATTTCCACATTCACAAAGGTGAGTCTATCAAGAGCACTCTTAAAGGTAGGTGCTCCACTCCAAATAGAGTATAGATCTCATTAAGAGTTTTTATTAACTCATCCTTTAATCACTTCAGGAATACATGCTTCTTAATCTAAAATTTAGCATGTTCATCTACTATCACTACACAACTTGTTTTTACCCATTGAACCTAGTTCTTGGGATCTCCAGTCATTTAGGTCAGGTTACCATTATACGTGATTCCACAATCACAGGGCAATAGTCCCATTCTTTTAGAATTATTAAGGACTTTCTTTCTAGACAGTCCTTTCGTCAAAGGTTCTGCCAAATTATCATCACCTTATATGTGATGTTCTCTAACAACACTGTGCATACGACTGTCATTTCTTACCGTTGTAATATCGGTTCTGTTTTTCTTTCAATAGTCGTCAAATTTTTCATCACTATATATGTGATGTTCTTTTACAGTATTGTGCTTATGACGTCATTTTCTACCGTTGTTATAACGGTTCTATACTTTCTGCAATAGCCGCGGAACTATCACAATCGATTACACCACTAGTGTCTATTTTTCCCATATAGGGATCTCAACTAGCAGATTTCTTTAGTTCTCTGCTTCTTCACTAACTGTTGCTAGTGCTATTATCTCAGTCTCTATAGTATACTAAGTCAAAATAGTATGTTTCTTGGATTTTCAAGAGACAGCTTCTCCAGCGATGCTAAATATATAGCCGTTGGTCGCTTTTGAATCAACAGATAAAGTATTCCAGTCTGTATCAGAATATCCTTCAAGTACAGTTGGAAACTTTTCATAATGTAATCCAAGGTTCATGGCTCGTTTAAGGTATCTTATGACCCTTTCAATAGCATGTCAATGCTCTATACTAGGTCTTCTAGTTAACATGCATAATAATCCCACGACATAGGCAATGTCGGGTCTAATACAATCAGTGGCATCCGAAGGCAGCCAATGATGCTCGCTTACTTTGACTGTCTTACACCTTCACAAGTGTTCTTAAATATCTTTGCACTGGGATCGTATGATGTACATGCAGATTTACAGTCAAAGTAATTGTCTTTCTTTAGAGACTTCTCAATATAATGAGATTGATCCAAAGAAAATCCATTTTCGGACCTAGTAATTTTAATATCAAGGATTACACTCGCCTCACCTAGATCTTTCATATCAAAACTGGCACTTAATAAGGATTTGACTGAGTTTATGACATGAATGTTTGACCCCAAAATGAGTAGGTCATCTACATAAAGGCATATAATAGTGCAAATGTCATTCTCAGATTTGTAATAAATGCATTTGTCACTTTCATTAACTTTAAAACCTGTGAAATGATTAAAGTTATCAAATTTTTCATGCCATTGTTTAGGTGCTTGTTTTAAACCATATAATGATTTATCTAATTTGCATACTTTATGTTCTTGATCATGTACTACAAATCCTTCAGACTGGTCTATATAAATTTCGTCTAATTCACCATTCAAAATGCGGTTTTCACATCCATTTGGTGTATTAATAAATTATGAATAGAGACAAGTGAGACTAATACCCGAATGGATGTAATTCTAGTTACAGGTGAAAAGTGTCGAAGAAATATATATTTTCTTTTTGTTTAAAACCTTTAGCTACTAGTCGTACTTTATATTTATCAATAGTGCTATCAGGTTTTTAATTTCTTTTTAAGTACCCATATACAGCCTATAGATTTACAACCAGGAGGTAAATCTATCAAATGCCAAGTCTTACTGGATTCCAGAGAATCCATCTCATTATTTATAGCCTCTTGCCAAAAAAACGGCATCTAAAGAAGATAAGGCCTCTTGGAGGTTTAAGGGATCCTCCTCTATAGTAAAAGCACAAAAAATATGAACCAAAATCTTTTACGGTTCTTGCTCTTTTACTTTTTCTAGGTTCAGTTTCAGAACTTTTATTAAGTTCTGTTCTAATAGGCATACTTGATGTGTCCCCACTATTCCTTAATTTAAAAGAAAATTTCGTTCCGTAAAAATTGGCATCATTAAATTCAAAATATATTATGTGTATTTAGGTCATAAATTCCATATGCTTTTCTATTAATAGCATAGCTTATAAATACACATTCGTATGATTTACTTGCCAATTTTATTCTCTTAGGGTCTGGAATGCGAACATATGCTAAGCAACACCAAGTTCTAAAGTATGACATATTGGATTTATATTTCTCTAAAATTTCATAAGGCGAAATTTTATTCTTAGATTTGGGGTATCTATTCAGAACATAACATACAGTTTATAAAATATCCCCCCACTAATGTTTTGCTGCACCGAAATTTAATAAAATGACAATTACTAATTCGGTAAAGGTCCTATTTTTTCAGCTTTACCGTTCATTTCAGGTGAATAGGGTGCAGTTCTCTTATGTACAATATATCATATAAAAAATCCAGAATAGAATTTGATTCGTATTCTGTTCCTCTATCACTATGTAGTCTCTTAATTTTCCTATTTGCTTGATTTCAATTTTAAATGTTTCAAACATATCAGATGCATCACATCTTTAAAAATCAATGTCTTTCCAATCATATGCTTTATTTTCATTATTACCAGTCTCTACAGCTTAAGTGGTGTGAGGATCTCACAACACACTTTCTGATCGTCAGCAACTGTGTATATTGTGAATATATCACGATCATAGCAAACATGGCGAGAAACACCAATGTCTACCCACCAACCCTCTGATTCACCAACAAGGTGAATCTCAGTAATCATAGCCGTTAGAGGCTCCTCAGTCAGGTTTGCCTGCGGTGCAGGGTCTAGCCTGTTCCGACACTTTTGTGCCACATGATCTGGTTTTCTACATTTGTATTATAGAATAACTGTCC
This sequence comes from Allium sativum, assembly GCA_030737875.1. Classification (NCBI taxonomy): domain Eukaryota; kingdom Viridiplantae; phylum Streptophyta; class Magnoliopsida; order Asparagales; family Amaryllidaceae; genus Allium; species Allium sativum. The sequence goes on along the minus strand of CM060926.1, from coordinate 766,193,093 downwards.
AGAATCATTCATTTGGGTTGGTTGTTGCTGTCGTTTATGGTTTCCTTACGGATTCCATTCTGTTATTTACTGGTCGGTTGTGGATGCTTACTATTTTAAATGTTCATATGTTTGAGAATTTATATTTTCTCATACGAAAATATTCATAAACTCAGAGACTAACATAATTGAATCGCTTGAAAAATTAATTACTTATCAGTCTTAATATATACTTAGAACTCAATCTCGATCTAAGTCAGAAAATCAAAATCTGCATAAGCGTTCTTTACGCTATGTATCTCACAGAGCAAATCTCACAAAAGACAGTGATATCTAGCATTAGTTGCCTATTAGTAATGAAAACTTTGATTTTAATTCAGTATGGAACCATGTTCGGTCAAATTCTTTGATTTGGGATTGTACATGTGCTCCCAGAATGTCCTTAAACGCATTGTTGGTTTCAAATAATAAGTTCACTACCAAAGATAAAATTATCACTTGGAATGTATCTACCGATCCTAAGTGTAATTTGTGCTCAATACCTTCATGAAGACATAAAACTTCTTTATCTTAACTGCTCATATTCCAAGCAAATTTGGAACTATCTTAGGTGTAACTTGAAAATTCATAGATCTAACAATTATGAGCAGCATCCTGTTTAAAAATTGTCTACCATTCATGATTCCATATTTGTTTTATTGCACATAATCAGCATAGAGAATAAATCCCGTTAATAGAATGCACCTTCATGAAGTCTGATTCTCCAAGTGATTACTCCTTTTTATTATCCAACTTCTTCTACCACTTGCGGCAGAACTTTATTGGAAAATAATGCAACTGTCCGGTTGCAATTTGATGAGCAGTCTCTCTAGCAGGTCCAATTTGTTCTGCTCGCCAATTCCAGCTCTTCACTATCCAATCGTTTGTCGCGATGAATCATCATCGACAACTACCATGGGGTCCAGATCTCCGACCCCTACCGCTGGCTCGAGGATCCAGATGCTGATCAAGTTGACTGAATTTGTTCTTGAGCGGTGCGATTTGAGATTAGGTCGCCGAGACTAAATGGGGCAGCAGACAAAGCCATTGTTTCATTTTTCGTCTTCAAATTGTTGGGAAACAATGGCTGAGTCGCGGACTAGGTCGCTCTCTTGAAGACGATTCGGCGATCTGGTCGGTGGTGCAAAACCAGTTCGTACTTCCGACGCCGCCTCTAGGATAAAACAGCCTCTCTAAAATTAATAACTGATTTGCTTTGCACAACAAATCAGTGCAGATTTGCACTTTCGAAATTAATAATTGCTCGAAAAATTCTGTAAGAATATTTTAATGGCGGAGGAGAGAAATAGTATATTTTGTTATGTGTTTATCTCGTCTACAACTGAAGATAATATATAGACGGAGATTAGGGTTAATCGAAAATACTGGGCAGAGGAAGAAAAATAGGATCTGCTGAAAATACTGGGTCAAGAGTTTACCGCTTCATAAATAAAAGTCGGCTCAGAAATATTTTCTGTATTTAAAAAATAGTTCGAAAAACGCAGTGTTTTCTGGACCAAAAATATAAGTGTCTACACCACAAGGCCCAAGCCCATGCCCGAATCGAACCGGGCCGGGCCATATCGAGTCGGTCGGTCGCGCGCGTGTGTGTGGTGGTCATGATGCATGGTCTCCCTCCTCACAACTGTAACACCTCGCCTCCGCCAGGGTCACTCGCAAAGGAATGCACTAGCTTTAGAGGGGCATTATTGGTAAACATGCACAGAAATATCACAAGACAGAACATATAAAATAGCGGAAGTAAAATCAAACTTTCATAACATGAATAAATAAGGTCTAAAGCCTTTTACATCAGAGTACATCAAAACCTGTCTTGCAATAGTAAAGAAGCATAAAGACATTTTCATAAATTATTCCCCAAGTAAAAACAGTAAAGTAGCCATTAGCCAAGAAAAGTCCAAGCCATCCATGATGACCTTCAAGCAGAAGAAGTCCGAACTAAACAACTGTATTTCCTCCCTGTAACCTGGGGGGGGAACGGAAGAAAAGAGGCGAAACAAAACGGGTCAGTCAAAAAGACTGAATAAGCCCTATCTACTATTAGCATAAAAACTAGTAAAGTTAACTGACATGAGAAACTGAGATGAACATAAGCATGATAACAAGATAGATAAGCTAAATCAAAATAACAGGATGAACTATTGAACTCAGATAAACTAAGGTGTCATGATAAATTACGATGTCAAGATAAAACAAGGTATCACATCGTCAGGTTTCTATCAAGTATAATATCCCCAAGATATCTGTCACGTATAACGCCCCGTGATATCTATCCTGTATTTTAGCTCTGCACCTCCCGTACTAGTATCCCCACCGTGTCATGTGTTAACCAAGAATGACCCTCACTCAAAAGTCATGTAATGGTCCATGTCAACCTAATATATCGCATATATAGGTTACTCAACCTGTATGTTTTATTCCATGTAAATGTTCAGTCCCTTGCCGTAGACCATACGGGCTTTCCCATGAGATTCTATATTACTTTAACATAGTTCCATGATCCTTAAGATCGGTTTGGACTGTTACCCTAAACCTAGCTAGGGTCTTCCAACATGAATTATTGTTTGTACAACTAGGACTTATGCTACCTAGGGCTGCTAGGGATTATGCTTACCTATTGCACGTTTTCGTATCTCGGTTTGGGTTCAACCACCTAGGGCCACTAGGGATTACGCTAACCGCCAACCACGCCCTTTTTCCCACGCATTCATCGTGAATCGCTTTTCCATGACTGTATGCACATGTATCACATCGTGCCATCCGAGTCCTGTCACAAGGCAAATCAAGAAATACAGGACTCGGTAGGGAGCTTTCGATCTATCTGCCGATGCAGATGCTAAGGTCTGTTTTTCTTATACGTGGCTATGGTCCCACGAGACCACTCCCTCAACTAGTGAAAGACAAGACAGGATAAATCCTGTATGAGAACACAACACTGGCCAACCTACATTCAAGCCTTACCGCAACCATAATTAGATAGCAATTATGGTCTTTTGGGTGTTCTCTGCCTTTCCGTACGTACACGCTTGACCAAAGATGGTACGTAGCCTGACGAAATGCTATCTAGGGTACGACCGTGTATCGTCGACTATCCCCTATCCATCCTCGTCTTTAGGTCGCTCGTATAGCAACCAAGGCATACTCTTGGTTCTTCTAACGCAGACCTTAACCTCTCATGAGCCTAGTATAATCACCTGGCAGCTCATAGAGGGATACCAAGAATATCCTCACGTTCCCCGAAGCCGCTGCTTCGTTACCCAGTTCGCTGGAGCCTTTATCTAAATCAGATACTTGCTCCTACTCGTATACTTAAACGATGACCTACCGTATCAGGTTACTCATCTATCTATGAACTGGTCTAAATTTCCTTGACTAAGAATCATTACTTAGTTATTCTTCAACTAAGGTTTACCACTTAGCATTGTTCCCGTTATCCTTGTTAACTACGGTTATCCACCTAATCCTCAGAACTAGGGTTTACATAACGGATTAAGTGTCACTTAAGTTCATGACTTAACCCGTCTACAAATCCTGTCAAAATTGGCTAAGTATCCAAGTTCAAGGCTTAACCCTACAAACCATGCTCAAGTTGGTTAAGTATATTAAGCAATTCACGACTTAACCTCGTCCAATTATCATTCTAGATTGGTTAAGTATATATTAACTTGACCCTATCAATTTACTTAGTCAAATCGGTCAAGTGTATTCAAGCGATTCGTGACTTAGCCTTATCATGTTTTCACGTTATATTGGTTAAGTATTGGTTAACTTAACCACAATAAATTAACGAGTTAGATTGGATAAGTATAGGTCACTTAACCACATCAATTCATCATGTTTAGATTAGTTAAGTGTTTAACTTAACCCCATTAAACTACCAAGTGGAATTAATTAAGTCTAGGCTAACTTAACCCCATCCGATTTCCATGTTTAGACTAGTTGAGTCTAATCTTAACCCCATTCGTTAACCGTATTTTTCGGTTAAGCGTCATTAAGAAAACTTACTTAACCTTACCAAGTTATCACGTTGGATTGATTAAGTGTTGGTTAACTTAACCCCATCCACTAGTCATATAAAAATGGTTAAGTGTCATTAGGCAAATCAAGTTACTTAACCTACCCAACCTTGTCATGTTTTGTTAAGTATCATTAGCCTAATCAAATTACTTAACCCATTTGTCCATGTCATATTTGGTTAAGAGTCATTAATCAAATTAACTTAACCCTATCATGTGGCATTAATTACTTAATGCACCTTCACCTCTCACATTAGACTTTGTTGTGGTTACTAGTTAAGCCGGTCGGTTCCGGGTAGCTTTACACCACAACTTGGTCTAACCTCGGGTTCAAGCACAACATGACCAACTTCTCACATTGGGTCCTATTGTTTGCAACTACTAGTTAGGCCGGTCGGTTCCGGGTAGTTTTACGTTGCAAACTCAACCCAACCTCGAGTTGGCCACACTTATATTATCTAAGTGTCATGTCCATCATGTTTCCCAAAACATGTTACAAGTTTTCAAGCATTTGGGTAGACCTAACTGAATAGGTAAATTCCCAAAGGGTAGACCTAACTTAATAGGTAAATTCCCAAGCTTATGTTTTCATGCATACTTACATGTCAACTTCCATATTATATTTCATGTCATGTTTTCAAGTTGTATTTTCATGTCATTAGAAATTACCCATAACATAACCCAACGCTTTTAAACTCGCATATACGTTCGCGACAACGTAATGGATTAAAAGAAGAGACTTGGCAAAGGCATGACAAAAATGGATATTAAGCCACAAGTTAATCATGGTGGCAAATGAGGCACAAATGTGTTCATTAACTTGCATGTTACATTCTTAAGCCTCAAAACATGCATAAACCCAAACTTGGCACATAAGCGAATCATGGTGACAAAAGATATGGAATGATGACTAGTAACTCGCATATATCATCATATAAGGGTTATGAATTCATATGCAAGTTGACATAAAGGTTATGAGGGTTCTCATGTTGCCTAATGCAACATTTCAATATAAAGGTTGTAGCTTTTAGCTCACAAGATCGAGATAATGACTTCATAAACTTGCATGACATGTTAGCATGTATCATACTCAATGATCAAACCCAAACTTGCAACATGAACATTTAACTTCATAGTTAATATCTAAGAGTAGGGAAAGGGCTTACATTGCTATGAAGGCACAAAAGATATGACAAAGCCCTTATGCAATCAAATAGACCCAAAATGCTAGCTCTAACATAAAAACCCTTGAGCCAAAATGATCAAAACCCTTGCTTTATGATGCAAAGATAGAAACTTGACTTGAATGCAAGCTAATGACACTCATACAAGCTTGAAAACACTTGTATGCATGGAAAATCTCTCATAGAAACCATTTAGAAATTTTATGAAGAGAGTGGAGGCCATGAGAGGTAAAATTTTGCCATAGTTTAGTTGCATGAATGAATAATGAGGATTTAGGATAGGTTAGGGTCTTATTTATAGATTAGGCAAGTGTTTTAGGCCATAGGATTAAACCTAGATTCAATCCAAGCCATCAAAGCATGTCTTGGGGAAGAAGTCAAGTGTAGGAACCATCTAGGGCCTTTAGATTAAAGATGAACCATGAAAACCATCCAAATGCAAAATCTGCACTTGAGCGAATCGGCCCACGGGTTGACAGCCAAACACCCTGGATTAACCCCTAGTCGACCCAGCGAGCTCGGGTCGACCTCAAAAATCGGCCGGTTCGGTTATTCCCCTCTCCCAATTCGCTGTTTTGAACATTTTTGCATATTTATTTATTTAATTTTCAATTATATATATATATATATCAATATATATATATATATATATATTTCTCTGCGCAACCCATTTCACTTAATTAAGTATACTTTAATTTGGGAATTTTTCGTGAAACTTCGCGAGGCCATATCTTGGTCATACGGACTCCGATTTTCGAAAACTCGGACTCTATTTCGCGTATTTTTCCGAGACGAACGCAATGGCATAGCCCGTTTCCCTTGATTCAGATTTTACAGTTTAATTATTCCTCCATTTATGTTATAACAGGTTATTGAAAATACGGGTTGTTACATTCTCCCCACCTTTTAGGATTTCGTCCCCGAAATCTCCAAGTTAGGAAGAACATTTCCTACCATCCATCATCCATCTACTAAAAACATCATCCACAAGCAACCATTGTCCTTAGATGATTTCTAATGTTGTATGAATATATGCAAAACGTGTGTGTAACAACCTGTATTTTCAATAAACTGTTATAACATAAATCGAGGCAGAATTTAATTCAAAAATCTGAATCAGGGGAAACGGGCTATGCCATTGCGTTCGTCTCGGAAAAATACGCGAAATAGAGTCCGAGTTTTCGAAAATCGGAGTCCGTATGACCCGGTTAAGGCCCATTGAAGTTTTCAGAAATTTCTATGCTAAAAACAGATTTAAATTTCGAATTAAAAACAGGGATTAGGGCTAATCTGGGTTAGGCGGGAAAATTCCCGCCAGGGGGACCCATGTCGACAGGCATGTCGACAGGGCACCCAGGGAGTCGACAGCCCTGTCGACAGGGGGTGCCCAGGCAGCTCAGCCTGGTGCACCATTTCTGATTTGGGTTGAGTCATATGGCTTGGTTCTGGAGAATTCTGAGATCTGACGGGCCAAACCTAATCTAGGGTTAATCCTAGGGCTAAAAACACTCTAATCTTCTATAAATATACCCCTAATCCTACCCTAAAGCCTCATTAATCAATCTAGCAACTAAACTATGCCAATTTGAAACCTCAAATGGCCTCCACCTAAAATCCCTAGCCTCCACCTTCCTCAAAGTTTAATCCTATGAAGATATGATGATCATACAACCTTTTCTATGTTGTATGAGTGCTTAATAACTTGCATACTTCATTAAGTAGCAAGTTTGATTTGCTAAAGTTTGTGTTTTGGGATTTTGCAAAAAGGGTTTTCTTATTTGAGGCTTTGTTTTGAGTTTTTAAAAGGGCTTCTTCATCTTATTTGGTGGATTTGTGGCTTGTTTATATTTGTAAGCCCTCTTACCTTCACTTTACAAACTTTGAAGTTAATGTTTGGTGAAAGTTGAGATTTATGTGAGTTTAGTTGATTATGCATGTTTATGCGAACTCACTATGTCATGTTTTATATGATTCATAAGTTATGCATGCTTATGCGAAATTTCTATGCCATGTTTTACATGTTTCACAAGTTATGCATGCATATGCGAGATTACTATGCCATGTTTCACATGTTTCACAAGTTATGTATGCATATGCGAGTTTTCTATGCCATGTTCTACATGTTCAATATATTATGCATGCTTATGCAAGTTCACCCTATTATGCTATACATGTTTTGTGGGTTATGCAAGTTTACCTTACCATGTTATGCAAGTTTCATGGGTTATGCAAGTTCACCTTACCATGTTATGCAAGTTTAGTAGGTTATGCATGACTATGCAAGTTCACTTTACCATGTTATGCATATTTAATAAGCTATGCATGTTTATGCGGGTTCACCATGGCATGGTTTGCAAGTTTAACACGTATGCATATTTATTATGATATGTGAAGTTCATCATGTATGTTATGCTAAGTTACCTTTTATACCCTTATGCGTTATGACGAATATGTAAGCGAGATAATGACGTTGGGAGGGTTTGGGTAAACTTAAAAATACATGAAACTAAAACATTGGGAATTTACCTATTAAGTTAGGTCTACCCCTTGGGAATTTACCTATTAAGTTAGGTCTACCCAAGTATATGTTAACTTGTAAATGTGTTTAAGAGTGGACATGACATTAGATAACATGATATGGCCAACTCGAGGTTAGACCTAGTTGTGGTGTAAATCTTCCTAGGTAACCACAACGTGGGGTCTAATGTGGGTAGTTGGTCATGTTGCACCATAAGACCCGAGGTTAGACCTAGACGTGGTGTAAATCTTCCCAGGTAACCACGGATGTCTAATGTGAGAGGTTGGGTGCGTTAAGTAACTAATGCCTCATGATTAGGGTTAAGTCATGGCCCACTAATACTTAACCAATAATGGGGATGCGAGGATTAGATGGGGTTAAGTGGTTACACTTAACTAATTTAATCCAGGATTAGTGAGGGGTTAAAACCACACTTAGCCCTCTTAGAAACCCTAGCAACGTGGTCTGTTCCAGCAGTAATCCCAGTTTGGTATCATTCACAACCCTAGAGGCTAGGCTAGGGCGGGGCACGATTACTGGACTGATGTAAGCGACCAAAGCGACGGCTGAGTGGTACAGCGGTGCGGGTCCGGCGGACTGCGGACGTGCACGTAGTCCGATGTTGGACAAACTCGAGGCACGGGTACCAGTAGACTTAGACTGTGCATTATTGCTTAGGTGTCTGGGGTTGACACCCGAGGGCTTGATACACCCGAAGGTGGACCCAGCACAGTCTGACTACATCCATGTGGGCCGTATGGACACCAACACTTGACGTGTTAGGTTTATAGGGAGCCGATCGACTAGACGTTGGGCTGGGCCTTATACTAAGGTCACTTCAAGTTATTGGGCCAAAGTTCGGGCTAAGGGATCAAGATCTGTTTTGTGGGTTTTGCTAGTACACCGTGGTGTAAAGTTTAATCTCATCTATGTGATGTCACCTTTATCTATTGCCAGTATGTTCATCTCAGTTTTCATCATACGGTTAACTTTATTAGTTTATAGATTGATCGTAGTAGGGCTTACCAGTCTTTTTGACTGACCTGTTTTCCTTTCGCTTCTTTTCTTCCGTTTCCCCCCTTCCCCCCACAGGTTCTCAGGGAGGGACTACATCTGCTTAGTGGATCTTTGACTTGCTTGTTGGATAGCTCATGTATGGATCTGAGCTAGCTATGGCTTATCTTTTATTTCTGGGGATTAGTACTGATGTTTTACCATGTATTTTGTTATCACGTATCTAGACTTATGTTGTATTTTGGATTATGACATTTTGATAGTATGTACTTGACTATGTTGGTTTTCTGATGATGATGATGGGTTTTATCTGCTACCGCTGCTTTACTTATACTTATTCTTATATATTCTGTCTTGCGATATCTCTGTGCATGTTTACCTTCACAATAACGCCCCTCCAAAGCTAGTACATTCTAAGGAGTGATCCTAGGGGAGGTGGGGTGTTACATTTGGTATCAGAGCACGAGGTTAACAAGATTGAACAAAACTTTTGAAAAAAAAAACCCTTTGAAAAACTATTTTCAAAAACCTACTAAGTATTTTCCAAAATAAAGTCTAGATTATTTTAAGGCTAATCCCCAAAAGCCATCAGCATTATCATTCGTTCCCTTGACCTGATCTTATCTTATCTTTTGTTTCAGTATGGCTGAGAATCTTGACATCCCAGATGGAGTGAACGTACCACTCTGGTATAGGAGACTCCAAGAAGCTAGGGCGGCAGCCGGTCCCGCCAACCCTACTCCCACTCCTCCTCCCGTAGTTGAGAATCCTATCCCTAATATCCCTCCTCCGGTGGTTCCTGCTCCCCCTCCTCCAGCGGCTAACATTCCCCCTCCCGTTGCTAATGTTCCTCCCCCTCCCGTTGCTGAGGCTCCTCTTCCTCCTCCTCCCCCTCAGCATCCTCAGATTGAGTTTACAAAGGTTTGTAAAGACTTCAAGGCAATGGGAGGCAGGAATTTCCTAGGCACGGAATCTTTCGTTGAAGCTAGGAATTGGTTGAAGGACACGGAGGACTTGTTTGCCATCTTTGGGATTGATGACGAGAGGAAGATCTTATTGACGGTATGGCTTCTGAAGGATGAGGCGACCTATTGGTGGGAGGTCACCAATGGGACGAGGCCCGTTGAGACTTGGGCCGATTTGAGGGCTAGATTTGTGACCAAGTTTCTATCTTCAGCCGAGGCGAATTTACAAATGGAGAAGTTCATTTCATTAAAGCAAGGTGATATGTCGATCAAGGAGTATGTGAACAAGTTTAATCAGCTGGCCCGCTTTGGTTTGGATATAGTGAACACCCCGGAGAAGAAGGCTCTTCGATTTGCCAGAGGATTGAATGAGCCGCTACAGGGCTTGGCGATGTCGCATATTCCGCATGGAGCCACTTTCGAGAGTTTGGTCAATATGGCTCTGCTTCAGGGAGAGGGAAAGAAGGAAGTCAAGTCGGGCGATACTCAAGCAAAGAAGGCTGATTCTCAAGGCAAAGGCAACCAAGGTCAAAGCAGTCAAGGAAATCAGAATAAGAACAAGAAGGGCAACAACAAAGGCAAGGGGAAGTGCAATTACTGTGGCATAGCTGGGCACTTTGCTAAGGATTGCAGGAAGAAGAAAAGGAAGCTTAGTGGTGGATGCTTTTCTTGTGGAGAGACTGGGCACTTCAGCAAAGAATGCCCAAAGAAAAAAGGACAGGCTGGATCTTCAGGAGGGCAAGTGCATGCTCTCAATGCCGCTTCAGTTCCCGAGCGAGGTATTGTTTCTGTTGAGAACCTTGTTTATATCTCTGATCTTCCAGTACGTACCTTGTTTGATTCTTGTGCATCACATAGCTTTATTTCATCTGATCTTGTCGATGGCTTGCACCTCAGTACTAGCTTAGTGGATGATCCCGTTTGTGTTTCGAATCCCATTGGGGGTTCTGCTCATCTATCTATGATATGTGAGGATCTAAGGATCTCTATACTCAGCGTTGAGTTCTTGTGTAGTGCGTATGTTCTAGGTTTCAGGGGATACGGATTGATCTTGGGCATGGATTGGCTGTCTAGATATGGAGCCATTCTGGATTGTGAGCATAGGGTTGTAAGGCTTGTGACTCGCCTGGGCAACACCTTAGAGATTTCATGCAATCCGAAGAATCCCGTCATGTTATGTTATCTAGAAGCTCTCGACTCATCAGAAGGGGCCCTTCAGTCTGTAAGGGTGGTCCGGGATTATCCAGATGTGTTTGAAGAAGTTAAGGGGTTGCCCCCTAAACGAGAGATTGACTTTCGCATCTATCTTGTAGATAATGCTAAACCTGTTTCTTTGCCCGTTCGGCATATGGCTCCGCATGAGAGATGGGAGCTGAGCAAGCAAGTGAAAGAATTGCTTGAGAAGGGCTTCATCAGAAGGAGTATATCCGAATGGGGAGCGCCTGTGGTGTTTGCGACTAAGGCAGATGGCTCTCTTCGACTCTGTGTGGATTATAGAGAATTGAATAAGCTGACTAAGAAGAACAGACACCCGTTACCGAGGATCGACGATCTCTTTGATCAACTTGTTGGTGCTTCTGTTTTCTCTCAGCTTGATCTTGCTACGGGTTTTCATCAGGTCAGAGTGGCGGAAGACAGCATAGACAAAACTGCATTCAGAACTCCAGACGGATTCTTTGAATGGCTTGTTATGCCGTTCGGTTTGACGAATGCACCCGCGTATTTTGTGGATTTGATGAGTAGGGTGTTTCGGGAGTTCTTGAATAAGTTTGTCGTGGTCTTTGTTGATGATATTCTAGTCTTCTCCAAGGATGAGGAAGAGCATGCGAGGCACCTAGTAGAGGTGATGGACACACTCAGAGCACACCAGTTAAAAGCCAAGTTCTCCAAGTGCCACTTTTGGAGAAGGGAAGTCAGATTTCTTGGGCATATCGTATCCAAGCAAGGCTTGGCAGTGGATCCCGCTAAGGTGGTTGCAGTTCAGGATTGGAAGACTCCAAAGAATGCAACCGAGGTGAGAAGCTTTCTGGGTCTTGCGGGTTTCTATCGGAAGTTCATCAAGGACTTCGCAAAGATATCTGCTCCTCTTACTAAGTTGACGAAGAAGAACTTAGTCTTTGCTTGGGATATGGATTGTGAGCTTGCTTTTCAGAGACTCAAAAGAGCCCTTACCTCCGCACCAGTTCTAGCCTTACCCGATGGTGGTAAGGTATTTACCGTGTACACTGATGCTTGTGGCACGGGATTGGGTGCCGTTCTGATGCAAGAGGGCAGAGTTATATGTTTTGGTGGGAGGCAACTTGAGGTGCATGAGAGGAATTATCCCACCCATGATCTAGAGCTGGCAGCGATTGTATATGCGCTTAAAGCATGGCGTCATTACCTTCTGGGAGAGAGATTTGAGCTATATACTGATCATAAGTCTTTGAAGTATCTCTTTTCGCAGAAAGATCTGAACTTAAGACAGCAGAGATGGATGGAATTTTTGGCTTCCTATGATTTTGAGATATCCTATACCCCTGGCAAGGGGAATGTTGTAGCGGATGCGTTGAGTAGGAAAAGGTTGACGCTAAGTCCTCTATTTGTTGAGATGAAGAATTTAGAGTTCTTGGCAACCTTTGATTTCTCTTTGGCAATGGAGTCGGTGACCGGTTCCTTGGCATCTTTAGAGCTCAGGCCTACCCTTCTAGATCAAGTCGGGGCTTCACAAAAGGAAGACCCCCAGATAGTTGAGATCATGGACAAGCTGGTTCGAGGGGAGACATCTAGTCACCTTGCTCGATATTCTATAGACGATAAGGGTTGGCTGAGGAGAGACGGAATGCTTTGTGTTCCGATGGTAGAAGACTTGGTAAGGAAAGTTCTTGAGGAAGCACATCGCTCCAAGATGACCATACATCCAGGTGGTGATAAGATGTATAAGGACATGAAGCGTGTTTTCTTCTGGCCTGGGATGAAGAAGGATGTATCGGAGTTTGTTTCGAGATGTGTTATATGTCAGAGAGTAAAAGCTGAGTCAAAGAAGCCCGGTGGGCTATTACATCCGCTAGAGGTCCCGCTATGGAAGTGGGAGAGCATTTCTATGGACTTTATTGATGGGCTTCCAAGGTCCAGGAAGGGGAACACGAGCATATGGGTCATTGTGGATAGGCTCACGAAGAGTGCTCATTTTATCCCAGTAAAGAGCAAAAGAACCGCATCTGGACTAGCATCAGTATATCTTCGTGAGATAGTGCGGCTACATGGAGTCCCTTCCAGCATAGTCAATGACCGAGACCCCATCTTTACTAGTCAGTTCTGGAACAGTTTACAGGAAGCTATGGGCACGAGATTGAACCTGAGTACAGCCTATCACCCACAAACAGACGGCCAAACAGAAAGGGTGAATAGGGTACTTGAGGACTTATTGAGGCTTTGCATTCTGGATTTTGGTGGTGCATGGGAAGACCATCTTCCTCTTGTCGAGTTTGCATACAACAACAGTTATCAGGCAAGCATAGGGATGGCACCCTTTGAGGCTTTATATGGGAGGCCGTGCAAGTCACCTACATGTTGGTGGGAATCCACGGATAAGCTTATACTTGGACCCGACATGATTAGGGATACATCCGAGAAGGTTGAGTTGATTAGAAGACGGATGAAAGCGGCCCAAGACCGGCAGAAATCCTATGCTGACAGGCGAAGGTCCGAATTGGAGTTTGAGGTTGGGGACAAGGTTTTCGTGAAGGTTTCTCCTTTGCGGAATGTGGTCCGATTTGGAGCAGTGGGGAAGCTAGCACCGAGATTTGTTGGACCCTTCCCCATCATTGAGAGAATTGGGAAGATGGCTTATAAAGTGCAATTGCCCGAGAAGTTGTCCGGAGTACATAATGTCTTTCATGTCTCGCATCTCCGAAAGTGCCTGCATGAGTCCGCTGAGGTGGTTGAACCTAGCATGCTTGAAGACGTGGAAGTAGAGAAAGAAGCAACTTTAAGAAGAGCTCCGATTCGTATCTTGGGGACAGAGACCAAGAAGCTAAGGAATCGTGAGGTCAGATTGGTGAAAGTTCAATGGGGTGAAGCCGAAGAAGACGCAACTTGGGAAACCGAGGAGAAGATGCGTGGGCTTTATCCATTTCTTTTTGAGGGTACACTCTCAATCTCTTTCCTTTGTTAGTATATCTTTCTCTTTGCTATCCATGTTTATCTAAGTTGTCGTGCTAAGCTTGTCATGAGAACCTTAGGTAGAAACCCTTTTGGATGAAACATGTGCTTGAGACATGTTATGTTCGATGGTTGCAAGTGGTTGCAAGTGGTTACTCGTGGATGCATGATACACATTAGGCACTAGATCGGCTCACACACTCCTCATATTGCATGTGCATGAGTGTTTATGCTTATTCTTGGATGAACTTTGTATGCAATCACATGGATGTTGCATATGGGTGTATGGTTGAGCACGCATATAGATATTATACATTATGATAGGGATTTGCATACATATGGATACATTTCACTAACATATTTTGCATTGATCATTGCATTAGATAGGTACATATACACACACTTTTGCATATGTTCATACAACATTTAGAATCCTTTAAGGACAATGGTTGCTCGTGGATGATGTTTTGAGTAGATGGATGTTGGATGGTAGGATATGTTCTTCCTAACTTGAAGATTTCGGGGACGAAATCCTTTAAGGAGGGGAGAATGTAACAACCCGTATTTTCAATAAACTGTTATAACATAAATCGAGGCAGAATTTAATTCAAAAATCTGAATCAGGGGAAACGGGCTATGCCATTGCGTTCGTCTCGGAAAAATACGCGAAATAGAGTCCGAGTTTTCGAAAATCGGAGTCCGTATGACCCGGTTAAGGCCCATTGAAGTTTTCAGAAATTTCTATGCTAAAAACAGATTTAAATTTCGAATTAAAAACAGGGATTAGGGCTAATCTGGGTTAGGCGGGAAAATTCCCGCCAGGGGGACCCATGTCGACAGGCATGTCGACAGGGCACCCAGGGAGTCGACAGCCCTGTCGACAGCCCTGTCGACAGGGGGTGCCCAGGCAGCTCAGCCTGGTGCACCATTTCTGATTTGGGTTGAGTCATATGGCTTGGTTCTGGAGAATTCTGAGATCTGACGGGCCAAACCTAATCTAGGGTTAATCCTAGGGCTAAAAACACTCTAATCTTCTATAAATATACCCCTAATCCTACCCTAAAGCCTCATTAATCAATCTAGCAACTAAACTATGCCAATTTGAAACCTCAAATGGCCTCCACCTAAAATCCCTAGCCTCCACCTTCCTCAAAGTTTAATCCTATGAAGATATGATGATCATACAACCTTTTCTATGTTGTATGAGTGCTTAATAACTTGCATACTTCATTAAGTAGCAAGTTTGATTTGCTAAAGTTTGTGTTTTGGGATTTTGCAAAAAGGGTTTTCTTATTTGAGGCTTTGTTTTGAGTTTTTAAAAGGGCTTCTTCATCTTATTTGGTGGATTTGTGGCTTGTTTGTATTTGTAAGCCCTCTTACCTTCACTTTACAAACTTTGAAGTTAATGTTTGGTGAAAGTTGAGATTTATGTGAGTTTAGTTGATTATGCATGTTTATGCGAACTCACTATGTCATGTTTTATATGATTCATAAGTTATGCATGCTTATGCGAAATTTCTATGCCATGTTTTACATGTTTCACAAGTTATGCATGCATATGCGAGATTACTATGCCATGTTTCACATGTTTCACAAGTTATGTATGCATATGCGAGTTTTCTATGCCATGTTCTACATGTTCAATATATTATGCATGCTTATGCAAGTTCACCCTATTATGCTATACATGTTTTGTGGGTTATGCAAGTTTACCTTACCATGTTATGCAAGTTTCATGGGTTATGCAAGTTCACCTTACCATGTTATGCAAGTTTAGTAGGTTATGCATGACTATGCAAGTTCACTTTACCATGTTATGCATATTTAATAAGCTATGCATGTTTATGCGGGTTCACCATGGCATGGTTTGCAAGTTTAACACGTATGCATATTTATTATGATATGTGAAGTTCATCATGTATGTTATGCTAAGTTACCTTTTATACCCTTATGCGTTATGACGAATATGTAAGCGAGATAATGACGTTGGGAGGGTTTGGGTAAACTTAAAAATACATGAAACTAAAACATTGGGAATTTACCTATTAAGTTAGGTCTACCCCTTGGGAATTTACCTATTAAGTTAGGTCTACCCAAGTATATGTTAACTTGTAAATGTGTTTAAGAGTGGACATGACATTAGATAACATGATATGGTCAACTCGAGGTTAGACCTAGTTGTGGTGTAAATCTTCCTAGGTAACCACAACGTGGGGTCTAATGTGGGTAGTTGGTCATGTTGCACCATAAGACCCGAGGTTAGACCTAGACGTGGTGTAAATCTTCCCAGGTAACCACGGATGTCTAATGTGAGAGGTTGGGTGCGTTAAGTAACTAATGCCTCATGATTAGGGTTAAGTCATGGCCCACTAATACTTAACCAATAATGGGGATGCGAGGATTAGATGGGGTTAAGTGGTTACACTTAACTAATTTAATCCAGGATTAGTGAGGGGTTAAAACCACACTTAGCCCTCTTAGAAACCCTAGCAACGTGGTCTGTTCCAGCAGTAATCCCAGTTTGGTATCATTCACAACCCTAGAGGCTAGGCTAGGGCGGGGCACGATTACTGGACTGATGTAAGCGACCAAAGCGACGGCTGAGTGGTACAGCGGTGCGGGTCCGGTGGACTGCGGACGTGCACGTAGTCCGATGTTGGACAAACTCGAGGCACGGGTACCAGTAGACTTAGACTGTGCATTATTGCTTAGGTGTCTGGGGTTGACACCCGAGGGCTTGATACACCCAAAGGTGGACCCAGCACAGTCTGACTACATCCATGTGGGCCGTATGGACACCAACACTTGACGTGTTAGGTTTATAGGGAGCCGATCGACTAGACGTTGGGCTGGGCCTTATACTAAGGTCACTTCAAGTTATTGGGCCAAAGTTCGGGCTAAGGGATCAAGATCTGTTTTGTGGGTTTTGCTAGTACACCGTGGTGCAAAGTTTAATCTCATCTATGTGATGTCACCTTTATCTATTGCCAGTATGTTCATCTCAGTTTTCATCATACGGTTAACTTTATTAGTTTATAGATTGATCGTAGTAGGGCTTACCAGTCTTTTTGACTGACCTGTTTTCCTTTCGCTTCTTTTCTTCCGTTTCCCCCCCCCCCCCCCCACAGGTTCTCAGGGAGGGACTACCATCTGCTTAGTGGATCTTTGACTTGCTTGTTGGATAGCTCATGTATGGATCTGAGCTAGCTATGGCTTATCTTTTATTTCTGGGGATTAGTACTGATGTTTTACCATGTATTTTGTTATCACGTATCTAGACTTATGTTGTATTTTGGATTATGACATTTTGATAGTATGTACTTGACTATGTTGGTTTTCTGATGATGATGATGGGTTTTATCTGCTACCGCTGCTTTACTTATACTTATTCTTATATATTCTGTCTTGCGATATCTCTGTGCATGTTTACCTTCACAATAACGCCCCTCCAAAGCTAGTACATTCTAAGGAGTGATCCTAGGGGAGGTGGGGTGTTACAGTGTGTGTACATGTTCCTTAGCTAATGCTAATGATCAGGCCTGAATAATCTTTCTAATGCAAAATATGTATAGTGCCATGAATCCAACATGTATGCAAATAGTCCTAGTCATATAGATACTATATGTGTGCACAATCATTCATTCATATGCAACAACCGCATGATAATACATTCGATTTCATCCATAAACAAGTATAAATACTCGTGCATATGCAATATGAAATGTGACCGAGTCGAGCTAGTATCTAATGTGTATTCGCGCATCCACGAGCAACCACTTGCAACCATATCAATCATAACATGTTTCAAATACATGTTTACATCCATAGGGTTCTACCTAGAATTCCCTGAAACAGGGTCGAGAAGATAAACAGGACAAACTCCTTATAGGGTTTGTAACGGAGAATAGGACCGAGAGGATGTCCACAAAAGATAGCCTACAAGTAAGCTCTACAGAAAACAGGGATCAAGGATATACTCCCAAAAAGAGATATCATGCGCGTATCTAGTCTTTGACCATCAAAGTCGTCTTTTAACTTCGCGATTTTGTAGCTTCTTATTCCTGTTTCCATAACATGAGCTGAAACTCATTTCTTCGTCGCCTCTCGTTCCACTTGCACTTATCCTTTTCCTAGAATACTTGACGCAAACATGACTGCGTACTCATGATCTCATGCAAGCTTTCCAAAATTCACTAGTGAATCTTGGATTTTGTTTATATACTATAAGGCATTCCATGTAGGATAACTTTCTCTTGAAAGTAAACAGATGTCAATCAGGTTATCATGCGCACTTACTAGGGTGATCTCTATAACCCATGCATAAATGAAGTAAACCATCCGTCTTATTGGCGAACACCACTTGATCGGGCTTCAAATTTCCAATAAAGGAATCAAGGGATTCTAAGTAACTAGTCATGACAGAACCTCAAAAAGGTTACCCGATACTTCGAGGGCATTACCAAGGCTAGTCAAAAGGTCTAACTACCCTCCTATCAAAACCGAGAGTGGCACCCCCTACTGGATAACCACTTCATCCCTAGAATCCATCCATAGCTTATAAACATAAGCATTATTTCCAAACTCAACACTTGGCATAGACATTCCCAAATCCAAACAAGTCATGTATAAATGGACTGATTCTCCAATAGGACTTTGAGACAAAAATGGGATTCTCTATTACGCTAGTACTTAAGGTGCAGAGACTCAACTATCGAAGCAGACTTAAATGATACGAACAACGAAGTCCTAACGGGATGATAGAGAAGAAAAGCTAAACCTTTAACAAGATCGTTACCCTCCTTCCGAGGTACTCTAGAAATGAGAGCATACTACTGCCCTCCCGATGATCTTGTCCTTGTCCCATAATACTTAACTATCCGCCCCGTTTTACCATGCCAAAGGTACTCTCTCGTCATGGGTTTCATTGTTCATCTTTCTCCCTCCTTTGAGGACTAAGCCATACCAACAAGTTGCTCATCCTTAAGCTCGTATCCTTTATCCTTCTTTCTCACGATCCTTTCTTATAATGCGGCCACTGGTCTCTCGAGAACCACCTCCATCGTATGGAAAGCACTTTCGTAGGTAGAAAAGACTAGTCGCAGTTAAAACTACTGTGACTACAGATGGAGGAAAGAAAGGAAAAGAGACTCAATTAAGGAAACAAGGATAGTGCTAATGGCCTTTGGGGAATAGCCTTTTTCTTTTAAAAGAAAATTTTCTTGAAAAATGCTTCTTTGTAAACGGTTTTTTTTTCAAATTGTTTTCAGAAGGTCTTTAAAAACTTTTGCCCAGTCTGGTAACCTTCTGCTCTGATACCACGTGTAACACCCCGCCTCCGCTAGGGTCACTCGCAAAGGAATGCACTAGCTTTAGAGGGGCATTATTGGTAAACATGCACAGAAATATCACAAGACAGAACATATAAAATAGCGGAAGTAAAATCAAACTTTCATAACATGAATAAATAAGGTCTAAAGCCTTTTACATCAGAGTACATCAAAACCTGTCTTGCAATAGTAAAGAAGCATAAAGACATTTTCATAAATTATTCCCCAAGTAAAAACAGTAAAGTAGCCATTAGCCAAGAAAAGTCCAAGCCATCCATGATGACCTTCAAGCAGAAGAAGTCCGAACTAAACAACTGTATTTCCTCCCTGTAACCTGGGGGGGAAACGGAAGAAAAGAGGCGAAACAAAACGGGTCAGCCAAAAAGACTGAGTAAGCCCTATCTACTATTAGCATAAAAACTAGTAAAGTTAACTGACATGAGAAACTGAGATGAACATAAGCATGATAACAAGATAGATAAGCTAAATCAAAATAACAGGATGAACTACTGAACTCAGATAAACTAAGGTGTCATGATAAATTACGATGTCAAGATAAAACAAGGTATCACATCGTCAGGTTTCTATCAAGAATAATATTCCCAAGATATCTGTCACGTATAACGCCCCGTGATATCTATCCTGTATTTTAGCTCTGCACCTACCGTACTAGTATCCCCACCGTGTCATGTGTTAACCAAGAATGACCCTCACTCAAAAGTCGTGTAATGGTCCATGTCAACCTAATATATCGCATATATAGGTTACTCAACCTGTATGTTTTATTCCATGTAAATGTTCAGTCCCTTGCCGTAGACCATACGGGCTTTCCCATGAGATTCTATATTACTTTAACATAGTTCCATGATCCTTAAGATCGGTTTGGACTGTTACCCTAAACCTAGCTAGGGTCTTCCAACATGAATTATTGTTTGTACAACTAGGACTTATGCTACCTAGGGCTGCTAGGGATTATGCTTACCTATTGCACGTTTTCGTATCTCGGTTTGGGTTCAACCACCTAGGGCCACTAGGGATTACGCTAACCGCCAACCATGCCCTTTTTCCCACGCATTCATCGTGAATCGCTTTTCCATGACTGTATGCACATGTATCACATCGTGCCATCCGAGTCCTGTCACAGGGCAAATCAAGAAATACAGGACTCGGTCGGGAGCTTTCGATTTATCTGCCGATGCAGATGCTAAGGTCTGTTTTTCTTATACGTGGCTATGGTCCCACGAGACCACTCCCTCAACTAGTGAAAGACAAGACAGGATAAATCCTGTATGAGAACACAACACTGGCCAACCCACATCCAAGCCTTACCGCAACCATAATTAGATAGCAATTATGGTCTTTTGGGTGTTCTCTGCCTTTCCGTACGTACACGCTTGACCAAAGATGGTAGGTAGCCCGACGAAATGCTATCTAGGGTACGACCGTGTATCGTCGACTATCCCCTATCCATCCCCGTCTTTAGGTCGCTCGTATAGCAACCAAGGCATACTCTTGGTTCTTCTAACGCAGACCTTAACCTCTCATGAGCCTAGTATAATCACCTGGCAGCTCATAGAGGGATACCAAGAATATCCTCACGTTCCCCGAAGCCGCTGCTTCGTTACCCAGTTCGCTGGAGCCTTTATCTAAATCAGATACTTGCTCCTACTCGTATACTTAAACGATGACCTACCGTATCAGGTTACTCATCTATCTATGAACTGGTCTAAATTTCCTTGACTAAGAATCATTACTTAGTTATTCTTCAACTAAGGTTTACCACTTAGCATTGTTCCCGTTATCCTTGTTAACTACGGTTATCCACCTAATCCTCAGAACTAGGGTTTACATAACGGATTAAGTGTCACTTAAGTTCATGACTTAACCCGTCTACAAATCCTGTCAAAATTGGCTAAGTATCCAAGTTCAAGGCTTAACCCTACAAACCATGCTCAAGTTGGTTAAGTATATTAAGCAATTCACGACTTAACCTCGTCCAATTATCATTCTAGATTGGTTAAGTATATATTAACTTGACCCTATCAATTTACTTAGTCAAATCGGTCAAGTGTATTCAAGCAATTCGTGACTTAGCCTTATCATGTTTTCACGTTATATTGGTTAAGTATTGGTTAACTTAACCACAATAAATTAACGAGTTAGATTGGATAAGTATAGGTCACTTAACCACATCAATTCATCATGTTTAGATTAGTTAAGTGTTTAACTTAACCCCATTAAACTACCAAGTGGAATTAATTAAGTCTAGGCTAACTTAACCCCATCCGATTTCCATGTTTAGACTAGTTGAGTCTAATCTTAACCCCATTCGTTAACCGTATTTTTCGGTTAAGCGTCATTAAGAAAACTTACTTAACCTTACCAAGTTATCACGTTGGATTGATTAAGTGTTGGTTAACTTAACCCCATCCACTAGTCATATAAAAATGGTTAAGTGTCATTAGGCAAATCAAGTTACTTAACCTACCCAACCTTGTCATGTTTTGTTAAGTATCATTAGCCTAATCAAATTACTTAACCCATTTGTCCATGTCATATTTGGTTAAGAGTCATTAATCAAATTAACTTAACCCTATCATGTGGCATTAATTACTTAATGCACCTTCACCTCTCACATTAGACTTTGTTGTGGTTACTAGTTAAGCCGGTCGGTTCCGGGTAGCTTTACACCACAACTTGGTCTAACCTCGGGTTCAAGCACAACATGACCAACTTCTCACATTGGGTCCTATTGTTTGCAACTACTAGTTAGGCCGGTCGGTTCCGGGTAGTTTTACGTTGCAAACTCAACCCAACCTCGAGTTGGCCACACTTATATTATCTAAGTGTCATGTCCATCATGTTTCCCAAAACATGTTACAAGTTTTCAAGCATTTGGGTAGACCTAACTGAATAGGTAAATTCCCAAAGGGTAGACCTAACTTAATAGGTAAATTCCCAAGCTTATGTTTTTATGCATACTTACATGTCAACTTCCATGTTATATTTCAAGTCATGTTTTCAAGTTGTATTTTCATGTCATTAGAAATTACCCATAACATAACCCAACGCTTTTAAACTCGCATATACGTTCGCGACAACGTAATGGATTAAAAGAAGAGACTTGGCAAAGGCATGACAAAAATGGATATTAAGCCACAAGTTAATCATGGTGGCAAATGAGGCACAAATGTGTTCATTAACTTGCATGTTACATTCTTAAGCCTCAAAACATGCATAAACCCAAACTTGGCACATAAGCGAATCATGGTGACAAAAGATATGGAATGATGACTAGTAACTCGCATATATCATCATATAAGGGTTATGACTTCATATGCAAGTTGACATAAAGGTTATGAGGGTTCTCATGTTGCCTAATGCAACATTTCAACATAAAGGTTGTAGCTTTTAGCTCACAAGATCAAGATAATGACTTCATAAACTTGCATGACATGATAGCATGTATCATACTCAATGATCAAACCCAAACTTGCAACATGAACATTTAACTTCATAGTTAATATCTAAGAGTAGGGAAAGGGCTTACATTGCTATGAAGGCTCAAAAGATATGACAAAGCCCTTATGCAATCAAATAGACCCAAAATGCAAGCTTTAACATAAAAACCCTTGAGCCAAAATGATCAAAACCCTTGCTTTATGATGCAAAGATAGAAACTTGACTTGAATGCAAGCTAATGACACTCATACAAGCTTGAAAACACTTGTATGCATGGAAAATCTCTCATAGAAACCATTTAGAAATTTTATGAAGAGAGTGGAGGCCATGAGAGGTAAAATTTTGCCATAGTTTAGTTGCATGAATGAATAATGAGGATTTAGGATAGGTTAGGGTCTTATTTATAGATTAGGCAAGTGTTTTAGGCCATAGGATTAAACCTAGATTCAATCCAAGCCATCAAAGCATGTCTTGGGGAAGAAGTCAAGTGTAGGAACCATCTAGGGCCTTTAGATTAAAGATGAACCATGAGAACCATCCAAATGCAAAATCTGCATTTGAGCGAATCGGCCCACGGGTTGACAGCCAAACACCCTGAATTAACCCCTAGTCGACCCAGCGGGCTCGGGTCGACCTCAAAAATCGGCCGGTTCGGTTATTCCCCTCTCCCAATTCGCTGTTTTGAACATTTTTGCATATTTATTTAATTTTCAATTATATATATATATATATATATATATATATAAATTTCTCTGCGCAACCCATTTCACTTAATTAAGTATACTTTAATTTGAGAATTTTTCGTGAAACTTCGCGAGGCCATATCTTGGTCATACGGACTCCGATTTTCGAAAACTCGGACTCTATTTCGCGTATTTTTCCGAGACGAACGCAATGGCATAGCCCGTTTCCCTTGATTCAGATTTTACAGTTTAATTCTGCCTCCATTTATGTTATAACAGGTTATTGAAAATACGGGTTGTTACAACAACAAAGCATGCATTGGGAGCCCAAGGCCCTAACAAGATTTCTTAGAAACAAATATAAATACTTGCCTCTTCCATATAATCCCATGATGTGAGACTATTCACATAAGAGAGCCATTCATACACTTATCTCAATATTTTAATAATTCACATAAAATTTCCAACAGATTTATTCTTAAAGCAATTCATGTGTATCATAGTTTTCTAATAACTAAATAATGTATACATTGTAATGTTTTGCAGCCTTGTGGTCTACAATTTATAGTGTTAATTTTCCATAATACAGAGACTGTTGCATCCTTCTTCTCAGAGATCTTCTTTTATGCTGGGCTTGTTTCATTTCTGTTTATTACCAACCGTGTGCAATGCCCATATCTAGACTACAATGCAAAGAATGGAGTCTCATAACGAGTCTTAAAGGATATTTATCTTCTGCTTTCTTTATCGTGGACATCAAAATATTTGCTCCTCTTTTTGTTGCCTATGCTACTTACCCAATAATTGGCATTCCTTCAGTGATCGCAATTGCACCGTTTCTTCTAGGATGTGCGGTACAGTTTGGATTTGAAATGTATCTGAGCATTCGCAGCATTTCCTGTTGGTCGCTAATACCAATTATATTTGAGGTACATATGCATATTAATTGAAATAAAATAATTCGTTATATATGAAGGAATTTGTCTGGCTTCACCAGCATATGATGTTTTGCAGGTTTATAGATTGTATCGGTTAAACAAAGGAGCTCATTTTCTTGAACGGTTAATGTTGTCCATGAGGGAAGCTCCTATGACTGCGGAGCTACTTGAAAAAAGCGGTGCAATGTTTGCCATGATTAAGGTGCTTCAAGTTAGGGCTGGTTTGTTAGTGGTCACTGACATCTTTCCTTCCGAGGCTTTTCCCATCTAGACCTGTTGCGGAAAACTACTAATTTAGGTATATAATGCATTTATCTTTATGTTAGAATGCAGGAGACTTGTTTTGTTTCTGTGACAATTAGCAAGGAAGCAACTTGTAATAAAATCCCATGTCAATTTGTAATATTTTATAAACAACAGCAGGGAGTTTTGCTGGTGTTACAATGTAGAATAAGACAAAGAAGTTTTCATCTTGCCTCTAGAAATCAATGGCACCAAAGCCGATAACCAGCCCGATTTTCAAAGTGTATTATCCAACCGTCGTAGTCCTTACGGTGGGATTGGCTGTTACTGTTTTCTTATTCATGTATGAAGCTACATCATCCAAGAGAAGCCATAACTTATCAAAGGAGATCTCCACTTGAGCCTTGGCATCCATCTTTGTAGGATTTGGATCTCTCTTCTTGCTTCTCTCTACTGGTCTTTATGTTTAGTCAAGGATTGCACTAGTTAAGATTTGATCATGAGAAGTCCGTTGAGCAATTTTTTTTTGATAACTTGTATGACCATATAAACAAGTAGTTAAATTTTTTGCAGCTTTGTTGATGTTACTTACACAAATTTTGATATGAAAAAATGTATTGCAAATGACGATGATGGATTTGATTTTACAGGAGACTGATTTTATGTGCAATCAATAAGTTTTTTGTCTTTGCAATATAGCTACAATTATTAATATGCTTCAAACATTAATAAAGCACTGTTGTTCACTTGACCATTAACGTTTGAGCCTATTTTTGTTACTTAGCTCAATTCCCGATTTCTTGTTTTGTCATCCTGAGAAGAAATGAAATCAAAAAAAATTTCGATTGCAAGATATGAGAAGGCGAGGGTTCGACCTGAGAAGACCAGGAAGAAGGCGATGGCTTTCAGATTGTTGGATGTGGCTGATTTTAATATGCTTGGGTTTTATTTTGCAAGTCAAGAAAGAAGTTTAAGGTCTAGACCGCTAATTGTTCAGAATTCATATTCTAGATTGCCAGGAGATCTGAACATTACAGAAGAAATGCTAAGCCCACTATCAATCACAAGGCAGCTGATCGATCATGTTTCACTTGCAAAAGGCTACCTCATCATATCAAAAGAAAGCAACAACCTTCAGTTCGCCTTTGAACTAAGTGTTCATATCCGCAGTTCTTAAGCTCTTCTATCCACTGCTGCTGCTCGAGGACACCATTATCTTTGGAAGAATATGAATCAGCAATTCGTTCCATGGCTCTTCTTCTCTACCAAGCTCAACAGCTATACTATGACAGTGTAATAACAATCACTAAAATGAAAGGAAAACTTCACTCTCTCGAAGAAAAATCCAAATCAAAAATCGAAAAAGGCACAAAATTCGGTCAAATAGCTGTAGAAGAACTTCCTAAAAGCTTGTACTGTCTTCATACGAGGTTAACCATGGAATGGTTCAACAACTCGCATCGTTACAGTAGAGCTATAGAAGCAACGAGGAACTTAGATAAGCTTACTAATAGCAATCTTTACCACTACTGTATCTTCTTTGATAACACTTTAGCTTCTTCAGTTGTGATAAAGTCTACAATAACTAACTCAAAATAGCCAAACAACTTAGTTTTTCATATAGTTACAGACGAGGTTAATTACACGCCAATGAGAGCTTGGTCAGCATGTTTGATTTTCAAAGTGCTACCATATATATCCAAAAGGTGGAAGATTTTACTTAGCTTAACGCCTCATATATACCAATACTTAAGCAGCTTAAAGAATTGAATACCCAAAACTTTTACTTTTCAGGTAAAGGGCATGGTGATGGCAAAACCACCCCAATAAAGTTTCGGAACCCAAAGTATCTGTCTATGTTGAATCATTTAAGGTTTTACATGCCAGAAGTGTTTCCTTCGTTGAACAAAGTAGTGCTTCTTGATGATGATGTTGTAGTGCAAAATGATTTGTTGGGGCTTTTTGAAATAGATCTGAATGGGAATGTTATCGGTGCTGTGAAAACTTGCATGGAGATGTTTCATAGATTTCACAAGTATTTGAATTTTTCTCATCCGTTGATTAGGAAACACTTTGATGCGAATGACTGCGGATGGGCGTTCGGGATGAATGTTATCGATTTGAAGGAGTGGAGGAGAAAAGACGTGACTGGAAATTATCGTTATTGGCAAGAGAAAAACGTTGATCGTACCTTATGGAAATTTGAGACTTTACCTCCAGGTTTGCTAGCATTCTATGGAATGGTGGAGAAGTTAGACCCGAAATGACATGTGTTGAGTTGGGGTACAAACAGGTGGACCCTTCATTGATAGCCTAGGGAGCGGTTTTGCATTACAACGGAAACATGAAGCCATGGCTCAAAATTGGAATGGAGAAGTACAAGTCTTTTTGGGACAGATATGTTGATTACTCCCATCCCGTCATGCAGAGCTGTTTTGTGCATTAGTTAGCACCGTTGTTGATCATATTATGATGATGGAGCTTCATTCTACATATCATAATTTCTAATCTTAGCCTACTCCAAAGCTTGGAGCTTTTGTGTGCCCATGATTTTTATTATATGATGTTATTGAAGTGCTAAATGTAATAGTGTTTCGATGACACTGAAGTAGTATCTGGATCAACAATTTTTTTTATAAAAAAGAAACACTGTTGTTCGAATTTGATAATGTTGTAGACACTGACTGTTACAGTTTCGTTGCATGTATTTTATATATCTGATTTGGCTATCTGAATGTATTATGGTTGGGTATATGCATGTAACACAAACTATGATATTTTTATTATTTTTTAGAATAATAAAATTTCATTTGGTTACTAAGTTCAGTTGTCTTTTATCCTTCTTATTATTTCTTTTATCATAATTAGTTCTTATTATACTTTCTTCATTTAAATTTTATCCTTTATCTTTACTCCTTTTTTTCATTTATATTTTATAGACATAAGGACAAACTTTAGAAAAAAATGATTGAATGACCCTAAGTATCAACTTTTGGTTGAAGGACAAACTTTGAAGAAGAAAAATTGGATTGAAGGACTGTGTTAAATATAACTATCATTTTGTATAATGTAAAATTGAGTATAACTATTTTTAAATATAACTATCATTTTGTATAGTGTAAAATTTAGTAGATTTTTTTTTTTACTATTTCCTAGTCATTGCCTTTTTTAAGTACTTGTTAAAGTACTATAGTTTAATGTGTGGATGTAACTAAGATGTAAATGCAATTTTAGGTGTAGTTTGGTCATGGTTATGACATCAATTATGACCGTAGTTATGAGCTCAGGCAATACCTCAGTTATGAGCTAGGTTTAGATCTCGATTATGGGCTCGGTTATTGGATCAGTTATGGAATAAAAACTAAAATATAAAATATAAATAACTAATTTCGGTTACAAACTAGATCATAACCTCAATTAAGAGATCAGTTATAAATTCAATTACAAGCTTGTTTAATAGCTCAGTTATTAGCTCATTTACAGGATCAGTTATGGGTTTGGTTTTGGCTTGGTTATGTGCTCGGTTATGGGCTAGGATAAAGGTTTGGTTTTGACCTCAATTATGACCGTGGTTATGAGCTCGGTTATTACCTCAGTTATGAGCAAGGTTTAGATCTCGGTTATGGGCTCGGTTATTGGATCGATTATGGAATAAAAGATAAATTCGAAAATATAAAATATAAAATATGAATAAAATATAAATAACTGATTTCGATTACAAGGTTGATCATAACCTCGATTAAGAGCTCAGTTATAAATTTCATTACAAGCTTGTTTAAGAGCTCGGTTATGGGTTTGGTTTTGGCTTAGGTATGTGCTCTACTATGGGCTAGGTTAAAGGTTTGGTTATGATCTCGATTATGACTGTGTTTATGAGCTCGGTTATTACCTAAGTAATGGGTTAGGTTTAGATCTTGGTTATGGGCTCGGTTATGGGATCAGTTATAAAATATAATCCCAAATATAAAAGATAAAAGATAAAATATGAATAAAATATAAATAACTAATTTTGGTTACAAGCTAGATCATAACATGGATTAAGAGCTCAGTTATAAATTCAATTACAAGGTTGTTTTAGAGCTAGGTTATGGGATCAGTTGTGGGTTTGAATTTGGCTCGGTTATAGGCTAGGTTTAAAGTTTGGTTATGGCCTCAATTATAACCATGGTTATGGGAAATGTGTTCAATTATATATTTAGGCTATTGCCTCAGTTATGGGATCGGTTATAGGCTTGGTTGTGGTTTAGATTATTGACTCGATTATGCATACAATGTACCGTATGACTTTGTTATATGCTCGGTTATAGACTTAGTAATTAGCTCAGTTATGGGCTTAGTAATAATTTGTTATGAAATATAAGATAAAATATAATACATAAAACATAAAATATAAAGTATAAAATATAAAATATGAATAAAATATAAATAACTAATTTCAGTTACAAGATAGATCATAATCTTGATTAAGAGCTCAATTATACATTCAATTACAAGCTTGTTTAAAAGCTCGGTTATGGGCTTGGTTATGGGATCAGTTATGAGTTTGTTTTTGGCTCGATTATGTTCCCGGTTATGGGATAGGTTGAAGGTTTGGTTATGACCTTAATTATGACCGTGGTTATGAGCTTGGTTATTACCTCATTTATGAGCTAGGTTTAAATCTCGGTTTTGGGCTTGGTTATTGGATCAGTTATGGAACAAAAACTAAATTAGAAAATATAAAAGCTAAATTAAAAAATATAAAATATAAAGTACAAAATAAAATATATATAAAATAAAATTTAAAATATAAAGTATAAAATATGAAATATAAAATATGAATAAAATATAAATAATAAATTTCAGTTACAAGCTAGATCATAATATCAATTAAGAGCTCAGTTGTAAATTCAATTACAAGCTTGTTTAAGAGATTGGTTGTTGGATCGGTTATGGGTTCGGTTTTTGCTCGGTTATGTGCCCAGTTATAAGCTAGGTTAAATGTTTGGTTATGACCTTAATTATGAACGTGGTTATGTGCTCAGTTGTTATCACAGTTATGATCTATGTTTAGATCTTGTTTATGGTCTCGGTTATTGGATCGGTATGGAATAAAGGCTAAATTAGAAAATATTAAATATTAAATATAAAAGCTAAATTAGGAAATATAAAATATAAAATAAATTATAAAATATAAATTATAAAGTATAAAATATAAAATATAAATTATAAGTATGAATTGTTAATTATAAAATATAAAATATGAATAAAATATAAATAAGTTATTTAAGTTACAAGCTAGATCATAACCTCGATTAAGAGCTCAATTATAAATTCAATTACAAGCTTGTTTAAGAGCACAGTTATGGTCTCAGTTATGGGATCACTTATGGATTTGGTTTTGGCTCGGTTATGTGCCCGATTGTAGGATCGCTTATGGTCTAGGTTAGAAGTTTGGTTATGACTTCAATTATGACCGTGGTTATGTGCTCGGTTATTACCTCAGTTATGAGCTAATATAAAAGCTAAATTAGAAAATATAAAATATGAATAAAATATAAATAGCTAATTTCGATTACAAGCTACATCATAACCTCGATTAAGAGTTTAGTTATAAATTCAATTACAAACTTGTTTAAGTGCTCGGTTATGGGCTCGGTTATAGGATCAATCATGGGTTTGATTTTGGCTCGGTTCTGTTCTCGATTATGAGCTAGGTTATGGGCTAGGTTAAAGGTTTGAATATTACCTCAATTAAGACTGTGGTTATGAGTTTGGTTATTATCTCAGTTATAAACTAGGTTTAGATCTCGGTTATGGGCTCGGTTATGGGCTTAAGTTATGGGTTTAGTATTGGCTCGGTTATAGGCTAAGTTAAAGGTTTGGTTATGATCTCAATTATGACCGTGGTTATGAGCTCAGTTATTACCTCAGTTATAAGTCAGGTTTAGATATCGGTTATGAGATAAAAGCTAAAATATAAAATATAAAATATAAAACATAAAATATAAAATATGAATAAAATATAAATAACTAATTTCGGTTACAAGGTAAATCATAACCTTGATTAAGACCTCAGTTATAAATTCAATTACAATTTTGTTTAAGAGCTTAGTTTCGGGCTCAGTTATAGGATAAGTTATAGGTTTAGTTTTGGCTCAGTTATGGGCTAGGTTAAAGGTTTGGTTATGACCTCAATTATGAACTTGATTATGGGAAATATTTTCAATTACAGGTTCAGGTTACGATCTTGTTTATGTTCTCAACTAAGAGCTCAGTTATGGAATCGGTTATCGGATACATTATGGGTTAGGTTATGGGGTCGGTTGTGGGCTCGGTTATTGACCAGGTTATTACCTCGGTTATGAACTTGATTTAGAGCTTG
Organism: Allium sativum; assembly: GCA_030737875.1. Lineage (NCBI taxonomy): Eukaryota > Viridiplantae > Streptophyta > Magnoliopsida > Asparagales > Amaryllidaceae > Allium > Allium sativum. The sequence goes on along the minus strand of CM060926.1, from coordinate 766,162,197 downwards.
GTTATGGGCTTGGTTATGTAATCGAGTTATGACCGTGGTTATGAGCTCGATTATTACCTCGGTTACGAGCTATATTATATATCTTAGTTATTATCTCGATTATGGGATCGGTTATAGGCTCGGTTGTGGTTTAGGTTATTAGGTCGATCATGCGTACAATGTACATTTATGGCTCGGTTATGGACTAGGTTATGGGCTCGGTTATGACCTCGATTATGACCGTGGTTATGCGCTTGGATATTACCTCAATTACGATCTACATTACTGATCTTGGTTATTACCTCGGTTATGGGATGAGTTATAGGCTCAGTTGTGGTTTAGATTATTGGTTTGATTATGCGTACAATGTATCATATGACTTTGTTATATGCTCGGTTATAGGCTTAGTAATTAGCTCGGTTATGGGCTTAGTAGTAATTGTTATGAAATATAAAATATAAAGTATAAAATATAAAATATGAATAAAATACAAATAAAATACAAATAAAATACGAATAAAATATAAAATATGAGAAAAATATAAATAACTAATTTCAATTACAAGCTAGATCATAATCTCGATTAAGAGCTCAATTATAAATTAAATTATAAGCTTGTTTAAAAGCTCGGTTATGGGATCGTGCCCGGTTATGGGTTGGGTTAAAGGTTTGGTTATGGCCTTAATTATGACCGTGGTTATGAGCTTGGTTACTGCCTCAGTTATGAGCCAGGTTTAGATCTCAGTTATTGGCTCGGTTATTGGATCAATTATGGAATAAAAGCTAAATTAGAAAATAGAAAATATAAAAGCTAAATTAGAAAATATAAATTAAATACAAAATGTAAAATATAAAATATAAAATACAAAATATAAAATAAAATATAAAATATAAAATGTAAAATTAAAGTATAAAATACAAAGTACAAAATATAAAATACAAATAACTAATTTCAGTTACAAGCTAGTTCATAATCTCGATTAAGAGCTCAATTGTAAATTCAATTACAAGCTTGTTTAAGAGCTCGGTTATGGGTTCGGTTCTGGCTCGGTTATGTGTCCGGTTATAAGATAGTTAAAGGTTTGGTTATGACCGCGGTTATGTGCTCGGTTATTACCTCAGTTATGAGCTAGGTTTAAATCTTGGTTATGGGCTCAGTTATTGGATCGGTTATGGAATAAAAGCTAAATTAGAAAATATAAAATAAAATAAGAAATATAAATTATTAAGTATAAAATATAAAATATAAAATATAAAATATATATTATAAAATAAAATATAAATTATAAAATATAAGTATAAAATATAAATTATAAAATGTAAAATATAAAATATGAATAAAATATAAATAACTAATTTAAGTTACAAGCTAGATCGTAACCTCGATTAAGAGCTCAATTATAAATTACAAGCTTGTTTAAGAGCTCGGTTATGGGATCGGTTATGGATTTGGTTTTGGCTCGGTTATGTGCCTGGTTATGGGCTATGTTAAAGGTTTGGTTATGACCTCAATTATGATCGTGGTTATGTGCTTGATTATTACCTCAGTTATGAGCTAATATAAAAGCTAATTTAGAAAATATAAAATATGAATAAAATATAAATAACTAATTTTGATTACAAGCTGCATCATAACCTCGATTAAGAGTTTAGTTATAAATTCAATTACAAACTTGTTTAAGTGCCCGGTTATGGGCTCGGTTATAGGATCAGTTATGGGTTTGGTTTTGGGTTGGTTATGTTCTCGGTTATGAGCTCGGTTATGAACTAGGTTAAGGGTTTGATTATTACCTCGGTTATGACTGTGGTTATGAGTTTGATTATTATCTCAGTTATAAACTAGGTTTAGATCTCGCTTATGAGGTTAAGTTATGGTATTAGTATTGGCTCGATTATGGGCTAGGTCAAAGGTTTAGTTATGATCTCAATTATGACCGTGGTTATGAGCTCGGTTATTACCTCAGTTATAATTTAGGTTTAGATCTTGGTTATGAGATAAAAGCTAAATTATAAAATATAAAATATAAAACATAAAATACAAAATACAAAATATGAATAAAATATAAATAACTAATTTCAGTTACAAGGTAGATCATAACCTTGATTAAGTCCTAAGTTATAAATTCAATTACAAGTTTGTTTTAAAGCTCAGTTTTGGGCTCGGTTATGGGATAAGTTATAGGTTTAGTTTTGGCTCGGTTATGGGCTAGGTTAAAGGTTTAGTTATGACCTCAATTATGAGCTTGATTATCGGAAATATTTTCAATTACAAGTTCAGGTTACGATCTTGTTTATGTTCTCGACAAAGAGCTCAGTTATTACTTCAGTTACAAGTTGGTTTAATAGCTCAGTTATGGCATCGGTTATTAGATACATTATGGGTTAGGTTATGGGCTCGGTTGTGGGCTTGGTTATTGACCCGGTTAATACCTCGGCTGCGAATTTGGTTTAGAGCTTGGTTATGTGATTGGTTATAGGCTAGGTTATGAGCTCGGTTATGACCGTGGTTATGAGCTTGAATATTACCTCAGTTACGAGCTACATTATATATCTTAGTTATTGTCTCGATTATGGGATTGGTTATAGACTCAGTTGTGGTTTAGGTTATTGGGTCGATCATGCGTGCAATGTATAGTTATGGCTCAGTAATGACCTCGATTATGACCGTGGTTATGAGCTTGGATTATCTCGTCCCGTATTTTTTATAATCAAATATTTAATATATTTTATTATTTTAAATATTATATTTGGAATACTAATCGATATTAATATTGAATTCATTAATGAAACGACGATTGAATATATATAAAAAATTTATTTAATTATAAACGAGCTCGAAATGGCGCGGTAGTTCGTAATATTGAGTCTTGAACTTTAATTGAATATACAGAATCTGATATATGTCGGATTTCTGTGAAACAAGAAATATTGGAATCTTATTGATTATAATTTTCATATGGAAGAGAAAATTTCAAATTTCGTGTTATAGATTGTTAGTTATGTCCAAATCAAATTTTGAAATAGTCGCTATGGAAAATCATTATTAAAATATAACGTTTAAAAAGGGTTTTAATATAATTTGGATAATGGTTAACTCGAAATTGACACTATTGAGTTATATAATTTATATTTGAAGTTTTATATATATTATGGTTGGATATATATGATAAAAATAATTTATTATTATTTTATTGATTTATTTTGGAATTTATATAATATTATATAAGGGTTAAAAATAGCCATTTTTGCAAATGGTCTCAGTTTTCGATGAAATTAGTTTCATTGGAACCGTATCATTAAATTATTGTAAGAAAATCCAATTACGTGGAAAACGGGTGTCGTATGTGACTTCGGTGGCCAAAAATGCCTTTGTTTCTATTTAATTATTTAGACACTTTAGACAGGGGTAACTTTAAACAAATAAACGACTGGCCAAACTAACTCCAAATTTAGCGAAACAAATTTCATTGGATCCGTAAGGAAGAGGTCTAGTAGAATTTTAAAGTTTCAAGTTGATCGGATTTATTCTGTAATTATAGGAATTTCAAACGCTTGATTTTTCATCGATATTTATAAAGGACTTTTCACAGACGACCTCGAAATTCGACGAAACCTGTCCCATCGTGTCCGGAATATTTTTCTATGCTAGGATTACCTCATTTTGTTAAAAATGGAGATTGTATGGGCTTGTTTTAAACTGTTACTTCATGACGAAGTTTTGGATAATAAAATAAATATTAAATTCACCCCACAATATATATACCCCTCTTATCTGTGCATCAACCCTAGTCTCGATGGCCAAATTTGTGCGTCCACCAACTAACGGTTGCGACAGTCTGATCTTCTCCTTCATTTAACTGTCAATCTGCTTATCTTCTCCAAAACTTCTCAACGAAAAAATTGTTTGTCTCAACGAGTACTTCTGATTCAACGGCCATGATCTGGTTTCGATTATCGGATTGGCCAGAAATCTGTTCGAAAGTCCCGGTGTTCGAGGGCATCTAGCTGGTGAATGGCGAACTTGTACTGGTCGTGGTTTTAGGCAAGGACGGAGAGGCTGACGGTGCTACTTGCTGTGGTGTCATATCATGCTTCGGTCATCTGTTTGGCATGCGGCGGTGAACTTCTGGCATTGTGTGAAGTTGATCGTGTTTGGAGCAGAAGCACAATGCGGAAACAGTATTAGCCTGGTATTAAAATCTGGAACGGACGAGTGGCAATGCTGAAGACATCATTTTCTTTGACACAGTAAGCATCAGCCTGTTTTGATTTTTGGCCGAACAGTTACAATAAAAAATTATAATTCAAACTACTTAATTTTTATTATTTAATAGTAAACAACTTTATCACAAGTACTAACGAGAAGACGGAGGGCCGATTTCAAAATCTGTCGGCCCATATTGCCTAATGAAGTAATTATGTAATTAACCCATAGTTAAGTCTAATGATCCCTAATTAAGCAACTAATCTTGTTATAATTTATTAAACCATTGGTATTTGTTCAACCACAGGTGCAGTTTGGGAGAGTTGTCAGTGTGGTTTTGATTGCAGGTCAGGCATAAAACGAAAATCAGCATGCAATATTATTTTGAATCGTAGCTTAGCGGTGATTAAACATGAACAAAAATAAAACGTGCATGGGGAGAATGGTTCTGGTGGTAGCAAGATGGTGGGTTTGACGCAGGGTACTGTCGTCTGTTCGATGTTGGAACGTATGAAAGCGGCCCGTATGTTTTTCCTACCCAACATATGAGCTACATGATACTGGGCACCAAATGAAACGAAATGTTGTTATCATAGAGAACGGATCCAAACTGTAACAAGTAATATGAAACGGGGAGAACAAGGCCTGGGAGAAAGTATCAGATTGGCCAAAAATAATGAAGATGCAATCCTAGCGCATACTATAGGAACCACAATGTATGAAATGATCTGGCCTTTAAGGCTTTAACAGTATACCTAAGTGATTGATTAACTTAAATTTTGATGAATAAGTTGGTTAACTTAATTTAGTTCATGGGTACTAAAACATACAGGTGTACATGCTGTGTTTTCTTGGATGGACGAACCGCAGTTTCAAAGGAAACGAGGAGGACAGATGCTCTCGGTCTAATCTAAGTAATTAAAATTTGGTAAATTAGTAATACATAGGGATTAATTGCATTTTTACTTAAAAGTTGGACTGATATTGGTCTTGTTCAGGAACAAACGAAATCAATGGGACAGAAGAACATTGATCAACCTGAAGTGCTTTAACATATGTAATTAATTTAAACCTAATCTATTTTTCAGAACTTGATTATTTAGTTAGAAACAACTAACTTAAAATATAATTAATTTAAGCATGGTTTAATATTATTTATAACCCATGAAACTGTAATCAGGTCTAATCAAAACCGTGAAGCTTGCAAGGACGGGAACAAAGTTTTGGAAGTCCGGATAGCGTGATTCAAATGTAATTAGTGGAAATTAGAAATTAATTAAAAGTTAATTATTTTAATGAAAACCATATACTTATGTTTAGTATAACTCTCACATTATTAACAGAATTTAGCAAAACCAATTGTGATGGGACCGCATCATCGAACTCTACACTCTGGAACAGAAATGGACGGAATTGGAGTCAACCGGGATTTTTAATTGAATTAAACGACAGTTTAATTTAATTAAAACGAGCCGTTAATAACGGAATCAGATCAAGGTGAGTTAAACTCACTCAGTTTTCCCTACTTATATTTTACATAAATTGGGTTTATTTGTTTGTGTGTTAAGGATGATTTTTATTGAATGATGGTTGAATTTTATATTCATATATTGAGTGAAAAGTTAAGTTAAACGTTCATTTAACTTACTTAAATTAAATTTTTTATTTCTAACGATTGAATCCAGTTGAGGTAACTTACCTCAGTGGTAACGTTTATAATAATATAAACGTTATAAATAAATAATTGGATGTTTGAATAACTATTATTAGCTTATCATTGACTGTTACAATCCATTATTGACTGTTATCATTAAACTATTTATTTCATCTGTTTAGATGAAAAATGAATATCAATTAGCCATATGGAACTAAATAATTTGAATTGAGCTAACCCATTGTTTTGCAGGAAATTGAAAGGTTGGAGGAATCCAACAGGTTTCCTCAATGATATTGATAATATTTATCAATATAATTTATTGTGTTCATTTGAGGTGAAATTGATTATATTTCACGGTTTGGTACTTCAGTGGATATTTGCCTTTTTAGTACCGTCGGTAAAAGAAAATATTTTTAAATCAATATTAAATAGATTGTGAAACATTTTCAAAGTTATATTTATATATTTGAAATATGGTTTTGATCGTAAATACAAATATCAAAGTTTAATTTAATGGTTTTATAATTATTTAAATTTATAACTAATGGAGATATAAGATATAATTAAATGAATAGTTAAACGATATAAACTTATCATATGTGTTGTTAAAATGTGTAAAATGGTATGTAATGGCCTTAACGGCCGCAAAGGAAGTTTAAATTGATTTCATAACACTGAATGGAATAATTGAATCGTGGATTTATGAGAGTCTATAAAAGGAAACAAGGAGTGATATTTTCGAAATAAATGGTTGTTTTAAACAAACATTGTTTTAGATATATGAAATATGACTGAATAACATTTCGTAAATCAGATTTACGAATCAACGAAATTGGATAAGTATAAATTGGAAGTTGTGAAATAATGTGAAATGGCTAAGAGAAGTTTCATTCCGAGGTTCGGAATGTTGTATTCCGAGGTTCGGAATGTTTATTGTGATAAGGTTTATTCCGAGATTCTGAATGTGATATTCTGAAGTTCGAAATGTTAATCGAAGGTAAGATTTAGAAATGAAACCGAAATATTAAGTCGTCGCGAATGAATTATAAATGGAATTTGTAACATTTGTTACAAATGACAAGTTGAGCTATTTAATAAACTAAAGATCTTGATAAAGGATCATTATATGATTTTTAGACGACAAATGAGTTGTTGAGAGTGAAGTGACAAAGTTTGATAAATGGCAGTAAAAAGATTTGGGAATATAATCTATAACGTTTGATACAGAATTTAAGTTAACTTATTTTGATTATTAAAATAGAATATCTATAAAAGACTGCAAATTTAGATTTGAAAAGAAGTTCATATAAGACTTGTAAAGAATGTTATATATACAATTTTAATCAAATAATAGTGATCATTGTGAATGTTGGTAAAATATATTTAAAAGAGATATTGATGAAATTATGAAGGATTCGAATTATAATGGAATCGAGAATCGTATATTATATTTTAAAGGATTTCTAAAGTAATAAAGAGAATTATAAATAAGAGTTTACTTAATCAACTAAGTAAATGTGTTGTGATTTTAAATAGAGTTTTAAGAGGAAAACATATGTGTTAATAAACTTATATCTATTCTAAAGGTATAAATGTTGTTGGTCAAGGTCTGAGAGGTAAATAGAATACCCCAACTTGAACGACTTCATGATGTCCAAGGATGGTATTAGTTTATAAACGAGAGGAGTTGAGGGAAATATAAGTTATGTTTTTCGTGAATGATTTTATAAACTGTATTAAAAAGTTTATAAGTTGAATGAATGATTTTGCGAATATTCTTATTCGATAATAAAAAGTGAAAGTGATAATCCAAATATTGGAAGGTTTATAAGGATTTAATTAACTGACGGTTAATTAAAGAGGCTAAATGATGCTGGGTACTGAATCAGTGAATTCATTTTATTTTTATGGATGAATGGTTGTTTATTTAAGTTTAATTGAAAGTTAACAAACCGACTATCAAATCTGGCCTATACGCTTGTTGGTACGGAAAGACCGGGATCGAATTTATATTCGAAAACCATTCCGAACAACAAATACGTGGAAGATTCTAATTGAAGATGGAGCAATTGAAGACCGGTGATCTTCATGAGCGGAAGAGTTACTTGTTGAATCTCTCTGGTCTGGTCCACCAGAGTTATAACGACTTGTGATTCTGTCGTGATTGGAATCTGCGGATTGTAAGGACAACTCGCTACTGATCCATAGGGTGATACCTATATTGGATGTAGTAGGAGGGTACCTTCGGTTCATCCTGTTCCTGGATGACTTGTGTGGACGAGTGTCTGACAAAGTATTTCCAAAGGGATTACATATATTGATTTTCTACAAACGTATCTCTGTTGGTGGTGGAGAAGACTGGACACCTTCTTTAGCTTAACGCTCTGAGTATTTTTATGGAAGTCTATAAGTGATATCCAATAGATCTGACGATGTGGCATTCAAAGTGAATCGAGATGCATCGTGCAGAAGGATAAGCTTAACCTCTAGCCTCATCAACCCGGAAATGGCATAAAATCGGTAGGTCGCATGGCTATATGAGTCGCACCCATCAAAAGGGTATATCATTACCTGATCTGGTGAAATCAAATGTCTTCGGTTGTCCCTTTTTATTTATGTATGTATGTTATCGGTTCAGTTGGCTGGCCACCAACCGTGGTAATGATATATTCGATACTCTCGAAGTATAGTGAGGGGCCTGTCATGTTTAGCCTGGGTTGCAAGATGTTCTTGTTGAACCCCAATGTATTCATCTCCAGAGGTACATTGTCGGAAAGGTGGTCCCATACCTTGCCAGGAAATCCATTCTCCAATAAGAGCCCACGGTTTTGATTGTATACTATATATGTGGAGCGTGAGATGCAAGCGTTCCGCTAGATTGATATTTATTTGTATTTAGACACTATTATAATATCAGAGTAGTATTGTTTTCAAAAATGTTTTGGGTTATCGTAAGGAAAAAACCGTCTTTATTTATGTGTGGATTCGGTCTTACGATTATCCTTTTCTTTCGAAAGATTTTGATGTTAAAATCAAGTTGTGTGATGCCTTTAAACATAGTGTGTTTTTCTCACATCTGGTTCACCAGACTGACCCGGTATTTGTAATGCTCGAGTTAGGCCGAGTCGTACAGGTTCAGGTTATCAGGTGCTATGAAGAGACGTGCTGGAAGAGTTCAAACGTATGATATTACATATTCCCCTGTGTGTTTGTATATAAGGATAGATTATTATAACTGTCCAGATATGTGATGTACTATGATGATTGTAAGTTTTTTAAGCTTTCATTTAAGATTTATTTCTATATTATATTTTGTTCCGCTGCAATGTGAGACTCTGTGTTGTGTTGGTTCTTCTTCTTCTTCTTCTATTCTAATATTTCTTTCTTTCTTATCTCACCCTCTAATTTCCTTTTAATAACTATCTGCTGGGTGTTCGATACTTGGGTTTTGGCAAGTAATACTGGTTTATGTATTATTGTCAAAATTCGAGCGTCGAATTCTCTCGGGTCGTTACATGGATATTACCTCAATTACAATCTACATTATTGATCTCGGTTATTGCCTCGGTTATGGGATCAGTTATAGGTTCAGTTTTTGTTTAGATTATTGGCTTGATTATGCGTACAATATACCATATGACTTTGTTATATGCTCGATTATAGGCTTAGTAATTAGCTCGGTTATGGGCTTTGTAGTAATTTGTTATGAAATATAAAATAAAATATAAAGTACAAATATAAAATATGAATAAAATATAAATAACTAATTTCAGTTACAAGCTATATCATAATCTCAATTAAGAGCTCAATTATAAATTCAATTACAAGGTTGTTATAAAGCTCGGTTATGGGATCAATTATGAGTTTGGTTTTGGCTTTATGTGCCTGGTTATGGGCTGGGTTAAAGGTTTGGTTATGACCTTAATTATGACCATGGTTATGAGCTTGGTTATTACCTCAGTATGAGCTAGGTTTAGATCTCATTAATTGATTGGTTATGGAATAAAAGCTAAATTAGAAAATATAAAATATAAAAGCTAAATTAGAAAACATAAAATATAAAGTACAAAATATATAATAAAATATAAAATATGAATAAAATATAAATAACTAATTTTAGTTACAAGCTAGATCATAATCTCAATTAAGAGCTTAATTGTAAATTCAATCACAAGCCTGTTTAAGAGCTCGGTTATGGGCTCAGTTATTGGATCAGTTGGTTTTGGCTCGGTTATGTGTCTGATTATAAGCTAGTTAAAGGTTTGGTTATGACCTTAATTATGACCGTGGTTATGTGCTCGGTTATTACCTTAGTTATGAGCTAGATTTAAATCTTGGTTATGGGCTCGGTTATTGGATCAGTTATGGAATAAAAGCTAAATTAGAAATTATAAAATATAATATAAAATATAAATTATAAAATATAAAATATAAATTATAAAATATAAGTATAAAATATAAATTATAAAATGTAAAATATGAATAAAATATAAATAACTAGTTTAAGTTACAAGCAGGATCATAACCTCGATTAAGAGCTCAATTGTAAATTTAATTACAAGCTTGCTTAAGAGCTCAATTATGGTCTCGGTTATTGGATCAGTTATGGATTTGGTTTTGGCTCGGTTATGTGTTCAGTTATGGGCTCGGTTATGTGTTAGGTCAAAGGTTCAGTTATGACCTCAATTATGACCGTGGTTATGTGCTCGGTTATTAACTCAGTTATGAGCTAATATAAAAGCTAAATTAGAAAATATAAATATAAAATATGAATAAAATATAAATAATTAATTTCTATTACAAGCTACATCATAACCTCGATTAAGAGCTCAGTTATAAACTCAATTACAAACTTGTTTAAGAGCTCGGTTATGGGATTAGTTATGAGTTTGGTTTTGGCTCGGTTATGTGCTCGATCATGAGCTCGGTTATGGGCTAGGTTAAAGGTTGGTTATGACCTCAATTATGACCATGGTTATAAGCTCGGTTATTACCTCAGTTATGTGCTAGGTTTAGATCACGGTTATGGACTCGGTTATTGGATCGGTTATGAAATAAAAGCTAAATTAGAAAATATAAAATATGAATAAAATATAAATAAATAATTTGGCTACAAGCTAGATCATAACCTCGAATACGAGCTCAGTTATAATTTCAATTACAAGCTTGTTTAAGAGCTCGGTTATGGGCTCGGTTATAGGATCAATTATGGGTTTTGCTTAGGCTCGGTTATGGGCTAGTTTAAAGTTTTGGTTATGACTACAATCATGGGATAAATTATGGGCTGGGTTATAGGGTCGGTTATAGGCTTGGTTGTGGTTTAGTTTTGACTCGGTTATGATCTCAGTTAAAGGTTTGGTTATGACCTCAATTATGGTTATGAGCTCGATTATTACCTTAGTTATAAGCTAGGTTTAGATCTCGGTTATAGGCTCGATTATTGGATCGGTTATGGAATAAAACTAAATTAGAAAATATAAAATATAATGTATAAAATATAAAATATCAAATTTAAATAAAAAGTATAAAAAAATAAAATATAAACAAAATAAAAATAAATAATTTCGATTACGTGCTAGTTTATTACCTTGTTTATGGGAAATATTTTCAATTATAGATTTAGGTTATCATCTTGGTTATGATCTCGAGTAAGAGCTCAGTTATTACTTCGGTTACAAGCTGGTTTAAAAGGTTAGTTATGGGATCGGTTATGGGAAACAATATAAGTCAGGTTATGGGCTCAGTTGTGGACTCGACTATGGGATACGTTACGGGTTAGGTTATGTGTTCAGTTGTGGGCTCGTTTATTTGCTCGGTTATTACCTGGGTTACAAACTTGGTTAAGAGCGTGGTTATGGGATCGTTTATGGACTTGGTTAGGGGATCGATTATTGGCTTGATTGTGGTTTAGTTTTGGCTCGTTTATGGTCTTGGTTAAACGTTTGGTTATGACCTCAATTACGACCGTGGTTATGAGCTCGGTTATTACCTCAATTGTAATCTAGATTTAGATCTCGGTTATGAGATAAAAGCTAAAATATAAAATATGAATAAAATATAAATAACTAATTTTGGTTATAAGGTAGATCATAACCTTGATTAAGACCTCAATTATAAATTCATTTACAAGGTTGTTTAAGAGCCCGGTTATGGGATAAGTTATGTGTTTAGTTTTTTCTTGGTTTTGGTTTTGGTTATGGGCTAGGTAAAAGCTTTGGTTATGACCACAATTATGACTGTGGCTATGAGCTCGGTTATTACCTCAATTATGAGCTAGGTTTAGATCTCGGTTATTGGATCGGTTATAAGATCGGCTATGGAATAAAAGCTAAATTAGAAAATATAAATAACTAATTTCGGTTACAAGGTAGATCTTAACCTCGATTAAGATCTCGATTATAAATTCAATTACAAGCTTATTTAAGAGCTCAGTTATAGGATCTTGTACAAGTTTGGCTATGGGCTTGGTTATGGGATTGTTTATAGACTCGGTTATGGACAAGGTTATGTGCTCGGTTATGACCTCGATTATGACCGTGGTTATAAGCTCGGTTATTACCTCATTTATGAGCTACATTATAGATCTCGGTTATTGCTTCGGTTATCGGATCGGTTATAGGCTTGGCGATTGTTTAGTTTTGGCTCGGTTATGGTTCTGGTTAAAGGTTTGGTTATGAACTCAATTATGACCATGGTTATGAGCTCGGTTATTACCTCAGTTATAAGCTAGGTTTAGATTTCGGTTATTGGATCAGTTATAGAATAAAAGCTAAATTAGAAAATGTTAAATATGAAATATAAAGTATAAAATATAAAATATAAAGTATAAAGTATAAAATATAAAATATGAAGTATAAAATATAAAGTATACAATATAAAATATGAATAACTAATTTCGGTTACAAGGTAGATCTTAACCTCGATTAAGATCTCAATTATAAATTCAATTACAAGCTTGTTTAAGAGCTCGGTTATAGGATCAGTTATGAGTTTGGGTATGGGCTTGGTTATGAGCTTGGTTATGGAATCGTTTATGGACTAGGTTATGTGCTCGGTTATGACCCGATTATGACTGTGGTTATAAGCTCGGTTATTACCTCAATTACGAGCTACATTATAGATCTTGGTTATTGCTTCGGTTATGGGATCAGTTATAGGCTTGGCGGTAGTTTAGTTTGGCTCGGTTATGGTCTTGGTTAAAGGTTTGGTTTTGAACTCAATTATGACCGTGATTATGAGCTTGGTTATTACCTCAGTTATAAGCTAGGTTTAGATCTCGGTTACGGGCTCGGTTATTGGCTCGGTTATGGAATAAAAGCTAGATTAGAAAATATAAATTATAAATTATAAATAAAATATAAATAACTAATTTTGGTTATAAGGTAGATCTTAACCTCGATTAATATCTCAATTATAAATTCAATTACAAGCTTGTATAAGAGCTCAGTTATGGACTCGGTTATAGGATCAATTATGAGTTTGGTTATGGGATCGTTTATAGACTTGGTTATGGACTAGGTTATGTGCTCGGTTATGACCTCAATTATGACCGTGGTTATAAGCTTGGTTATCAACCCAATTTCGAGCTACATTATAGATCTCGGTTATTGCTTCGGTTATGGGATCGGTTATAGGCTTGGTGATTGTTTAGTTTGGGCTCGGTTATGGTCTTGGTTAAAGGTTTGGTTATGAACTCAATTATGACCGTGGTTATGAGCTCGGTTATTACCTCAGTTATAAGCTAGGTTTAGATCTTGTTTATGGGCTCGGTTATTTGATCGGTTATGGAATAAAAGCTAAATTAAAAAGTATTAAATATAAAATATAAAGTATAAAATATCAAATATAAAGTATAAAATATAAAATATCAAATATAAAGTATAAAATATGTAATATAAATAAAATATTAATAACTAATTTCAGTTACAAGGTAGATCTTAACCTTGATTAAGATCTCAATTATAAATTTAATTACAAGCTTGTTTAAGATCTCGGTTATGGGCTAAGTTATAGGATCAGTTATGAGTTTGGTTATGGGCTTGGTCATGGGATCGTTTATGGACTCGGTTACGGACTAGGTTATGTGCTCAGTTATGACCGTGGTTATAAGTTCAGTTTACCTCAGTTACGAGCTACATTATAGATCTCGATTTTTGCTTCAGTTATGGGATCGGTTATAGGCTTGGCGGTAGTTTAGTTATTTCTCAGTTATGGTCTTGGTTAAAGGTTTGGTTATGAACTCAATTATAACCGTGGTTATGAGCTCGGTTATTACCTCAGTTATAAGCTAGGTTTAGATCTCGGTTACGGGCTCGGTTATTGGCTCTGTTATTGGATCGGTTATTGAATAAAAGCTAAATTAGAAAATATAAAATATAAAGTATAATATATAAAAGCCAAAGCTTTATTTATGAAATATTAAATATAAAGTATAAAATATAAAAGCCAAAGCTTTATTTATAAAATATTAAATATAAAGAATAAAAAAAAATAAAAAAAATGAATAAAATAAAAATAAATAATTTTGGTTACGAGCTAGTTTATGACCTTGATTATGGGAAATATGTTCAATTACCTATTTAGGTTATGATCTCGATTAAGAGCACGGTTATTACTTCAATTACAAGCTGTTTTAAGAGGTCAGTTATGGGATTGCTTATGGGCTCGGTTGTTTGCTCGGTTATTACCTCGATTTCAAACTTAGTTAAGAGCTTGGTTATAGGCACGTTTATGGATTTGGTTATGGGATCAGTTATAGGCTTGATGTGGTTTTGTTTTGGCTCGGTTATGGTCTTAGTTTAAGGTTTGGTTATGAGCTCAATTACGACTGTGGTTATGAGCTTGGTTATTTCCTCAATTATAAGCTTGGTTTACATCTCAGATATGAGCTCGGTTATGGGATAAAAGCTAAAAAATAAAAAATAAAATATGAATAAAATATATATAACTAATTTTGGTTATAAGGTAAATCATAACCTCGATTAAGACCTCAGATATAAATTCAATTACAAGCTTGTTTAAGAGCTTGGTTATGGGATTAGTTTTGGCTCGGTTATGGTCTCGGTTATTGACTAAGTTAAAGGTTTGGTTTTGACCTCAATTATGATTGTGATTATGAGCTTGGTTATTACCTCAGTTATGCGCTAGGTTTAGATCTCGGTTATGGGCTCTGTTATTGGATCGGTTAGGGAATAAAGGCTAAAATATAAAATATAAAATATGACACGAGTAGGGAATAATTAACGATTCAACACCCAGTTGGGATTAATTAACTGATCAGGTACTTATTACACGTAAAAGACATCCGGGTGCAAGGCTTAATCGGGTACCTATGATACGTAAAAGACTTCCGCACGTAAGGCCTAATCGGGTACTTCAGCAATGATTCTGCATCCAGTAGGATTTAGTTAACCGAGCGGGTACCCATGACACGTAAAAGACATCCACACACAAGGCCTAATCGGGTACCTATGACACGTAAAAGACTTCAGCACGCAAGGCCTAATCGGGTACTCTAGCAATAATTCTTCACTTGGTAGGAATTAGTTAACCGAGTGGGTACCCATGATACGTAAAAGACTTCCACACACAAGGCCTAATCGGGTACCTATGACACGTAAAACACTTATGCATCCAATAGGAATTAGAAAATATAAAATATTACCTAGATTATGAACGTGGTTATAAGATCGGTAATTACCTCAGTGACGAGCTAGGTTTAGATATTGGTTATGGGCTTTGTTATGAACTTGATTATTGGATCGATTATCGAATAAAAGCTAAATTAGAAAATATAAAATATAAAATTGAAATTATAAAATATTAAATATTAAAAATGAATAAACTAAAAATAACTAATTTAGGTTACAAGCTAGATCACAACCTCGATTAAGAGCTCAGCTATAAATCCAATTACAAGCTTGTTTAAGAGCTAATATAAAATATAGAATATAGAATATGAATAAAATTTAAATAACTAATTTCGGTAACAAGCTACATCATAACCTCGATTAAGAGCTCAATTATAAATTAAATTTCAAGCTTGTTTAAGAGCTCATTTATTACCTCAGTTATGAGCTAAGTTTAGATCTCGATTATGGGCTCGGTTATGGAATAAAGGCTAAATTAGAAAATATAAAATATAAAGTATAAAATATAAAATATAACGATTCTATGCCCAGTAGGGATTAGTTAACCGAGTGGGTACTTACAACATGTAAAAGACTTCCGCGCGCAAGGCCTAATTGGGTACCTATGACATGTAAAACACTTCCGCACACAAGGCCTAATCGGGTACTCCGGCAACGATTCGGCACCCAGTAGTAATTAGTTAACCGAGCTGGTACCCGTGATGCAAGGCCTAATCGAGTACCTATGACACGTAAAAGACTTTCGCACGCAAGGCCTAATCGGGTACTCCAGCAACGATTCTACACCCAGTAAGGATTAATTAACATAGCGGGTACCCGTGACACGTAAAAGACTTCCGCAAGCAAGGCCTAATCGGGTACCTATGACACATAAAAGACTTCTGCACGCAAGCCCTAATCGGGTACTCCAGCAACGATTCTGCACCCAGTAGGATTTAGTTAACCGGGCGGGTACCCATGACACGTAAAAGACATCCGCACGCATGACCTAATCGGGTACATATAACACGTAAAAGACTTCTGCACGCAAGGCCTAATCGATTACTACAGCAACGATTCTACGCCCAGTAGTAATTAGTTAACCGAGCGGGTACCCGTGACACGTAAAAGACTTCCGCATGCAAGGCCTAATTGGGTACCTATGACACGTAAAAGACTTTCGAACGCAAGGCCTAATCGGGTACTCCAGCAACGATTCTACACCCAGTAATGATTAATTTACTGAGCGGGTACTTATGACACGTAAAAGACTTCCGCACGCAAGGCCTAATCGGGTACCTATGACAGGTAAAAGACTTCCGCACGGAAGGCCTAATTGGGTACTCCAGCAACGATTCTGAGCGGGTACCCGTGACACGTAAAAGACATCCACATGCAAGGCTTAATCGGGTACCTATGACACATAAAAGACTTCTGCAAGCAAGACTTAATCAGGTAATCCAGCAACAATTCTACGCCCTGTAGTAATTAGTTAACCGAGCGGGTACCCGTGACTCATAAAATAATTCCGCACACAAGGCAAAATCGGGTACATATGACATGCAAAAGACTTCTGCACGCAAGGCCTAATCGAGTACTCCATCAACGATTCTACACCCAGTAGGAATTAGTTAATCGAGCAAGTACCCGTGACACGTAAAAGACTTCCGCGCGCAAGGCCTAATCGGGTACTTCAGCAACGATTCTGCACCCAGTGAGGGTTGCTTAACCGAGAAGGTACATATGACATGTAAAAGACATCCAGATGCAAGTTCTAATTGGGTGCCTATGACACGTAAAAGACATCCGCACGCAAGGCCAAATCAGGTACTTCAACAATGAATCTGCACGCTAGGTCATTTGATCATGTGTTTGCTTATCCTTTAGATAAAGGACTAATAAGTAAAGAATTAAGAAAAATACAAATAAATTAACTTCGAAGACATATAAATTTAGTTTTAAAAAAAGATAAAGTAATTCTATTCTTTTTCCAAAAGGACACTTCATATTTATCTTTTTTTTATCTGCACAATTATACATTTTGCTTACATTCATCTTTCAAAAAAGGATAAGTAAATTACAGTTCGAACAAAAGCCAAGTAAATTAAGCCAATTATATTAACTTTGAACAAAAGGTTAATGACATTTAGCTTTTAAAGAACATAAGATTTTTGTTAATATGATATTTTAATTTTAAAAAATTGATATTCTTGTAGTAATATGATTTAAAAGAAATTTATTTACTAGTATTACCGTACAACGGTGGGAAAACTGACCGTTAAGAGTTTAATATAAAATATAAAACTATTTGTTAAAACATGTTTAAGTCAAATTTTATTAATAAAATTTTAAGATACTTAAGAGAAAATGAAAATAATTTAAAAAGTGAAAATTCAAGTAAGCTGAAATTTACATGTAAACCAACTTGAGGCTAAGAATATACTATCAATGTATTGACTCGAATCAATCACAAACATATACATATATTTTTATTATATATCAAGTAGGATCAATGTAATCTTAATGATTAGTTATTTTGCAACTCTAAACCATTAATTGATTGGAAAAAAAAAACGGATATAAGCTCAAAACATATTATCGTATCAGTGAACATTTAATTGAAATAAAATAAATGTCAGAGTAAGATATAATAATAAATCACAAATTATTAGATTAATTTATTTGAATAAATGATTTAAAAATTACCATTGTTATTTGAAAAATTGAAACTGTTGAAATAAAAATAATGAAGATAAATCTAATTGTTGAACTCTGTCTTTTCAGATATTTCTTCTAACTAGAAGCTTGATTTGATTGAATAATGGATGGTTGGACTATCGATGACTAAATAATCAATGCCATGCAGGTGAGCATTTGATTAAGCTAGAGCCAAAACAACATTCAACATATGTTATCTTTCACATATATATGCTGGAGTTGGGATGAAAGATCAGAGTAATGGAAAGTAGAGGAGTGAGTAAAATTCCTAGAGGCAGACTTTCGTGTGCGAAGCAACCAAATCATTTGCTGCAATTACAACCACCATTAAATTGCATTTCACTTGGTCTCCATGGAGGGAGACCAACCATCAGTAACGCTTCACCAATGGCTATCACTGAATTTGCTGCAACAACATACCTTTCTCCAAAAGTTTATGTTCATGCTCACTCATGAATACCACCAATTAACACTCAGTTACCATTTTGCAATTCATGCACTACAAACTCTAGTATATCAACGACTTTATCATCCCTTTTCAAAATCTTTGCTGGAAATATCTCATCCCCGCAACAAATATTCTAACATCCTCATCGACAGTACTCCCATGTTCATCCACAGTATTCCCATGTTCATCCATTGTACCAATATTACTAAACATTTTATAAATATTAGTAATTATATTCATAACAAATCATTGTAGGTGACAAAATTAGGTTATCTTGGCTTGAAAATGTCTCATTGTAAGCACAATCAGATCACGTAATCGTCAAAATATTAGACAAGAATTCCACTTTATTGTCAATTTTCATGATATAGAAAATTAAATAAAATATGGTTATTTCTAAGACAAGGCACAATCCAAAATTTTACATTGCTTTAATAACTAAGGATTGGTTTAATGGTATGAGGAAGAAGACCAGCTCTCATTTAATAATAATTTTCCACTCAAAACTGCATCTAAATTATCAATAAATTGGATTTGGAAAAAGAAAAAAAGGTGTAGGTGAACTAATTTTTCTCAACAGTACTCAAAAGTAGATAGAGATATATGTAAAAAACCAAAAAATATTAAATCAGAAGTGATTAAAAGGGATGTTTTAAAGTTAAAAAAAAATCCAAGGATGAAGACAAGCTGCAAATATTAATATTAAACAATATGTAATTATGTGCAGTTTTATAAATTTTTGGTTTCAAATGTAAAGCTCTGAAGTACCTTTTGATTTTTATCAAGTGAAAATAATGAAAGAAAAAAGTTCAGCTTACAATCTCTAACAAATATCATGTAAAAGGAAAGTCTACCATAGTCGTACTCAACAATCTGAAACTTAAAACTTCATGGAGTTCAATATAACGACTGCATACTACATTTAGGACTTGTATTGGCAAACAAAACACTAAAATTCCTTTTCAATTCACTGGTCACCCAATTTAGCATGATCTAAATAAAATATATTATGATACTGATAAACAACAACCACCGATCATTTCCAGATCAATAAACAAAAAGATTAAATTAAAATTTACAAATAACTCCAGCACAATCCAAACATTTACAAACCTGGTGTCGATAATTTCCATAGCCATTTGATCCAGCAATAAGAACATCCCATCTCGTTCTAATAGAGTCATCTTCACCATTCCACATTTCGTTAGTCGGCATCATCAATACTGATTCCGTTTCAACATTAAAGCCGAGTAATGGCGCCAGAGAAGCTATAAAAAGAAAGGCGAAGACAAAATTATGCAGCTTTTGTGTCATCCGAAATTACAAAAAAATAATTTCCAATGAAGAATTGAAGATTAAAAATAAAAGAAAAATAGTAACGAGCGAAAATCGGAGAAAAATAGGTATAGCAAATACGGCTGGAACACGGGGACACAGGCGGGTGAAGAAATCGAATAATAAAAATTAGAAAAAAGCAGGGACGAAGAAAAATAGGAATGAGCGAATACGGTTGGAACACGGAGAGAAAGATGATGGAAGTATTTGTCTTTGGACGAAATTGATTTCATCTGACAGTAGGCAAACCTCCCTACGGTCGGTTTGATTAAAATGTCAATGTCTCTATATGAAAATGTAGTTCCTTGAACCATTTGTATTAAGGAATAATATGATTAAATGTTTTTATCCATAGACCGAAAAAAGATAAATTTGTCATTTAATTAAAAATAATATAATTTTAAAAGTTTCTGTTATAGTGGTGATAAGTTTAAACAAACATTTTATATCCATTAACAGTTAGGGTGTGTTCTTTCGTCCTAAACGGACCGTTGAGCCAACGACTCAAATTTGAGCCGTTGGCTCCACCTCTTTGAATTCCCCCCTTCCCTTTCTCCTCACTTCTCCCTGCTTCCATCTCCTTCTGCTTTTTTCTCCTCCTTCGGGTAATTTTTTTTCTTTCTATTTTCTGTTTTCCTTAGTTTTTGTTTTTGTTTTTTTAAATTCTTTTTTCTAGTCAAATGACACATTCTTCTGCTTCTGACTCTTCTAACGCCCCCAATGCAACTTGGTCAGCGGATCGAACTGAGACTTTCATAGACATTTGTCTCAGTAACATTCATCTTCGAGGAACCAATAGATTCCTACCCGCTGTGCAAACTGAATTTAATGAGAGGTTTGAAGACGATTTGACTCAGACCCAAATCAAAAACAAGTGGGATAATCTGAAGAGGTTCTGCACTTCTTGGAATGCTCCTTTATAGATACCTGGCGGTTTTTGGGATGCTTCGCAGGACCGCTTGGATGGATTAGACGATTGGTGGCATGGGGCTGCACGCATGTACCAGAGGTTTAGGAGATAGCCGCCTTTGAAGTTTCGGGAGCAGTACCAGCTTTTTGGGGGCTGCATTGGCACAGGCACATGCATATGCCAGATTCCCCCTGCTCCACATCCCTTCGCCCCGACCGATGCAGATAGTTCACCACCGGTTCAGTCTGCACGGAGGCAGTCGACGCGCGCCACATCTAGTAGGGCACCTCCTCTAGAACCGGCCTTCGTTCAGAAAGAGTGTTTCTCCGTAGCGGTGGACCGATGCTATGACCTTCTCTCGCCCATCGTTGGTGTCGACAAGTGGGAGATCATTGAGATTTTTCGTCTCGATCGGACTATCTTGGAGATGGTGGAGACCTTACCTGATATGGAGTTGGTGGGGGTACATGGGTTATCATATTACACGGTTCTGCAGACGCAAGTAGTTTGTTGTATGTTTTCGTTTTTGTATTATGTACTGAACTGTGATGTTTTCGTTTTTTAATTACGTACTGAACTATTATGAAATTTAATTATGTACTGAAATGATATGTTTGGCTAAGTGTGTTATTTTGTATTAATCACATTGTTAAGTTTTAATCATTAAATAACTAAATTACAAAATAAAAATAAAATACTTCGCTCAAATTCTCCGTTTAACGCGCCAAATACATTCTCCGCTAACTACAATTCTCCGCTAAGATTCTCCGCTCAAATTCTCCGTTTGCGTTTGCACCAAACACACCCTTAAAGAAGGTCAATTGCAACAGTTGCAAGCAAATAAGCTCACAACGTTAAATCAATTAAGATAAAGGATATTACATTCAAATTTTGATTCAGTTGTAGCAGAAATATTAAAAATTAGGGGTGGACGCGGTTCGGTTCGGTGCGGTTTGGAGGTCAAACCGCTTCCGCACCGCATCAAACGGTTAATCAAAAATACAAACTACTATACTAACCATTTGAACGGTTCGGTTTCGGTTCAGTTTCGATATAGTACGGTCCGGTTTCGGTTCGGTCCTGTTTGAACCCGTATTAAGTATGATACTAGAGAATTACTTCCATCAGCAATCAACTTATGATTGTATGACGTTGTGTCAACTGAAGGTTAAAACACATAGTGTTATCTTGAATTGATATAACTACAACATAGGCTGAATATAGAATATATATATATATATATATATATATATATATATATATATATATATATATATATGGTTTAAATAAAAAGTTAGATAGGAATTTATTAATTTTTTATTGTAATATTACCGGTGTAGCTATGCGGTTCGGTTCGGTTTAATAATAATTCAAACCGCAACCGAACCGTATCGTTTCGGGTCGGTTCAGTTTGGGTTGTTAGCGTTAGAGAGAGAATCTGGTGCGGTTTTCCGCACCGTTTAAGCGGTCTGGTCTAGACGGTTTCCGCATTGCGGTGTGCTTTATGCCCACCCCTATTAAAAATTGTAAAATAGACAAAACTTAACAAAATCGTGGGGCCAATATGGTAAATTCTCGTGCATTTGTGGTGTGACCTCCAAAGTCACTGTTTCTTCCTTATTGCGTGGGACTGAAGCATTTTCGTACTTCAAATTTTCAGGGTTTATTCGTCTGTTTTCTTTTCCGAACTTTCTCGTCTTCTTCCAATTTAATTTTTCCAGGAATTTCGAAAAACAGACGGAATGAGTTATGGATTACGAAATCTAAAAAGAAAACAAGAGGTGGATCAAATTATAAGAGATACACTGGAAAAGGTTCTTGTTCTCCGCTTCGGGCGATCATCAGATCCCATCTGCCTCCAACTCGATGATATCGTAAACCCCTTTTCGTTTTATTCAGCCATTTATTTGTATATATGAATACATATTTTTCTGTGATATATTATTGCAGATAATTACGACTGAGCAGGTTGTGTATTAAACCTAAATATCGCTGTCTACTTGGTATATTTTGTATGGACGCTGTGACAAGCGCTTTGCATGTGAAATATTTTTCAACCTATTAATTATAGAGCGGTGCATTTAATGGCTTTTTTTTTACCCCAAAAGAAAAGAGGTGTTCCGTGCTACGAACGGCAGTATAGGACCGATGGATAGTTTGTTTTGAATTCGGCATAGTAAGCCGTTCGTCAGTACAAAATCGTTTGTTTTGAATCCTCTATGTTCCTGGACGGTGTTGTACTGCAGTTCGGCAGTATAAAATTGTTTTGCTGAATGGGTAGCACGAAAATAAATTGTGGGTATTTTGAAGTATGTAATCGTATGACTTTGAGTAAAATAAAGAATGGGTAAAAGGAAGCTCATAACGCATTTAGCACTGCTATAAATATATGTTTAAAACATTCCAAACAAAATGATTTGCACAAATATTTATTCATCTTTTTGCATTGAAATCAGTTAGTTTGAATTTTAAATTTTAAATTACAGCATATAATCTTTTTGTCAGTTTGAATTTTTATTTAAATTATTAACTAATAAAAAACGAATTTGTAAAGGAAGTCGACCTTTGGATCATATTTGAAGTGATACTAAGATTTGAGAGCAATTTGTACATGAGTGTTTTGGATAGTTTACGCTGGCACTAGAAAGGACTATAATTAAAGATTCCAAAGAAAACGGTTAGTGCAAATATTTAACCAATTTTTTGTGTCAAAATCATGTGTAGTAAATTTTATTTTTTATTTCTAAACATTTAATCTTGTATCAGTTTGAATTTTTATTTGTTTTATTATTTGATAAAGAACGAATTCGTAAATGAAGTTAATCACTAGACTTATTTTTAAGTAGTATTACTATTAATGTTTTGTAATACCCATGCATGAGCGTTTTTTATAGTTCGTGCTGCACAAAAACGACATATCATCATAGATATTACAGCTATTATTAAAGATAACAGTTGCACATAAGTGTCATTGTTTCGGAGTTTGAAAATAAAAGTTTAATTTGTAAGCGTATAAATTAAAAAGCATTGAATGCAGATTATTAAAGTCTTGAGAAAATATGTTATTTGTTTCTGGACACATAAGGTAACATGTATTAGTAGATTAGACATTTCTAAGATTCCAACAGTTTGAAATTCCCCTGGCCGTAGTATTCAGGGATGAATCAGAGGATCTCCCAACTGATTGCCGGTTATATTTTAGCTGCCTAAAGGCTAAAGAGCATGCAAATATTTTTTGATGATTTGAAAACACTGTTTTTTGTCTAGTTCGCGT
Organism: Allium sativum; assembly: GCA_030737875.1. NCBI lineage: Eukaryota > Viridiplantae > Streptophyta > Magnoliopsida > Asparagales > Amaryllidaceae > Allium > Allium sativum. The sequence continues at coordinate 766,138,044 of CM060926.1, read as the reverse complement.
GCTCTTGTTCTTAACAGATTGATCACAGGACTTGGCAATCATTCAGTATGGTTAACCACAATTTGCTTACTCTCATCCAACGATTGCCCTATAAAACACCGCAATGAGAGTGCAAGAACTTGTTTGAATCATCGTAGAGCGTACAATTAGTATGGGTGAAACCCAACTATTCTTGAAGTAGTTGCTTGAAATGATTTGTGGATTTGACATATGCTTGTTTCAACATGCTAGGTTGATGTTGATGCAATTTAACGTTCACATTTGTTTAACTATCTTGCAATTGATAAACAAATTCTATGAACTTTACCACCTTAGGTAAGATCATAACATTACTGAGATCGTAACATAACTGTGAGCATGGTGTCTATCTTAAAGATGAGATATATCTCAAATGAAACATCATAGTGAAAAACTTTTCAAAATAATATTATTGAAACAAATATCGTAGGAATCAAGATATAAAACTATAGAGAAACATTTCAAGAATTTTACAGTTTTGCGATGATTAGTATTAATGTAGACTTTGAAAGCATTCAAAAATGAACTTAACCATGTTTACACATATTAATTTTGCATAACCTCCAAAAACTCATCATATCTTCTTCGCTTGAAAAAATATATTTCTTATGTGCATCTCATCAACCTTTCAATTTGAGACTTCTAATTGAGTATCCAAAATTGTCTTACTTTTTGCCCTCTGCAACTTAAGCCGCAATTAATCTAAAATCTCTATCACTTATTAACACAATAAATCATCATCCATTTTTTCTTGATTAGAATTGCCTGAACTAGAACTAAATTTTGGTTTCTCTGCTCTTTTCCACTTGCCTTTGTTTTGAATTGATCGTAACAACGTTGCGTTGTTAGAATCCCATTTCGAGTGTTAAATAAGATTTTATAGCATTAGACGAATTGGTATTTAGGATGAGCATGCTAATTTTATGGTATGTGAAACTTTAAGAGCTTCATCGTGCCTTTCTTGTTCCTTTATGCGTAAGCGAAACAAATAAATAAATAAGAGAAAAATAAAAACTTAAATGAAAATAATAAAATACATACCAAATGTAATTCTTCTTTCATACCACCAGGGTTTGCTGGCTTAATTACATACATCTGCGATCTGTGACTGCATTTGGTGGTCGATCTTTCCAAAATGTCCTTTTAGCAATGCAGGAGAATGTTTTCTATTGGGATGTGTTTTGTTATAATATACTAAGATCTATTTCAACAAAAAAAAAAAAAAAGAAAAAAGAAAAGAAAAGAAGATAAACCGCTTTGAGCATTTCTTCGCTCTAAATCTAGCGAAAATGCAGCCAAACGTAGGTTATAAATCGTAGTGTTCGTTTTCCTGCCATGGAGTACTCTCATGCTCACTCGTTACGGTTGTGCTATCAGCTTTGTTGACATTGAAAACGAAATTGTTGACGAGTGCTCGATACAGCATATGGATATTCCATATTTTTATGGTAGAATTAATGAAACGTAGAGTGTGAAAGAGGCGTAGAGTAGAACATGATAATGTGAAGTGAAAGGATGGTGGTGTATAGGAGTTGGGCGGAATGTGATCGTTAATACTTGCTGTAAAATCAGTGGCTGAATTATGTCTGTTGGAGTGTTTATTTTGTTGGCATGTAACCAAGGACGAGGTGCAATAAACATCTTATATCAAGCATTTAGTTTGCAGCCATCTGATATCGAATGGCTACAAAATAGCCGTAAAATTTAAGTCTGATTGGAGATTATGTTTAATCAATTTGCCTGAAGCTGTTGGAGAGCTCCACTTCCACTTCTGTAGATTCAGCATTGACTCCGGGTTTGTTGGGATGACCTTACTATATGATGTTCTAATCAATAGTTCTGATCTGATGTATTTCATTTTATGTATCACACTATTAACTACCAGTGGCGTAGCCAGGAAATAAGTATGGGGGGGGGGGGATGAGATAGTAAGGAAGGGGGTTCGGGGGCGGCAGCCCCCGAACCCCCCCCCCCCCCCAAACCCATGCTACAGTAGTTTCAGTTTATATGTCAAATAATTTAAGTGCACTAAAATTGCTCATCCATCAAAATCAAACAAACCGTCTTATCCCTAGCGCCGTTAAATCAACCAACAAATCATTCATAGCCTGTTCGAATGATCTCTTTCATTGTCTGCAGCAGTAAGAGACGGTCAATCCAATTCCTTCAAACTTATGACCTGCGTCTTGGAAGGAGCACTTTCAGCCATCATAGCCTGTTTCCCTTCAGCTTGCAGACATCGGGATATGCACCTGGAATTTACGGACTGAAAACCGTCAGCATCAATCAGCTGCTGTCGTTCCGATTTGGGCAAGTTGGAAACTGGGGTTTCTTTGTTTTGCCGATTTCGTGCGTCAGTCTGAACCGAATTACCATCAGGCGGTTCAGGAGGGGGCAGGACAGTGGAAAGACGTGCCGAAGAGGGTAGATTTGGCGGTTGGAATTGGAAGGCGGGAAGAGGCGTTGGAGTCTCCCAGGCGCATTTTCTTTCTGCCGGCATGATACGTCGGTCCTTTTTCCTTTGGTTTTGTTTTCTGCGATGCGGAGCTGGGAGTTTTCATTTCCTTTTTTTTTTTTTTTTTTTTTTTTGGTTTTCTGAATTTCTTGGGGGGGCGGGGGCACGTGCCCACCCCAAGCCACATGTGGCTCCGCCCCTGTTAACTACACTTCACATGCATACCTGGTTACTACCTACTATGTTGTGCCTACTGTTGGGAACGGTACACTTTACACGTTAGACGAGAGATGATATAATCCTGTACTTCCTACACTGGCAATTGGTTTGATATATAATTGTTTACCCTTCTTCCATGTACTAGAACTTGGGTAGCATAAGAATGTTGTAGAATTGTAAAAGATTAGATTACATGTCTTCTCAGAGCTTGAGCATTGAATGGTTACATCCTTGGACTGTTCAAGCTGAAAGTCTGTATTATTCATTAATTTCAATAAAGCAGCACCGAAGTACTAACCATTTAGATCAAGTTTTAGAAATATGAACCATGGCTATGGCTTGGGGAGTTAGCATGCATGAAAATGACACAATAATGTTCTGATATAAGAGAATCCTTTTGTTCAAGCAAAGGATATCACTGTCAATTTAAGTTGCAACCTATTGTTTGCACTTTGCACGTCTATTATTTAGTGGAAGCTCACTCTGTTAGGCCACTTCAACAAATTCAGCCTTGTGCTTGTAAGACTACTGAACCAATTTAGAAGAACATCCGACAACCAGACGTTATTAAATAAGTGCCAGATGCTAAATGTATTGTCTAGTCATTGATCTAGCCTCGGGCATTAGTGGCCTAAAATCAGTCCTGAAATAAGCACCTAGTATCGTCTGCCTAACATCTTGCATTTATTAGATAGGCATCAACCTTTAGTTACACTTTCGAAACAAAAACAAAAACAAAATTACTTTTGATCTTTACAGATACTTTTTCTGTTGGATAGCCAAAGTTAAGTTTTCTTAATTTTTGAGCTGTTGGGGATTAGGCATGTCAAGTGGATAGGGTTGGGTTGTATAAGGGTTACACATAAATTGACATCACCCTTTTGATACAAAATATCATCCAACCCTTTTGATCAATTTACTAAGTGGGTCAACCCTAAACGATTTACATAACCCGTATAACCCACAAAAAAAAAAAAAAAAAATGAACATGCAGATTTACTATGTTGGACAAATTTCATTCAGAAATACATAACGTCAGTGCTAAAGAAGTCTAAACATCTTTGATACAACAATGAAGCGCAGAGAACAGTAATACATTCAGAAACAACACATAACGTCAAACATAATATGATCGTGAATCAAATACAGTTAATACATTCAGAAACAACATAAAAAAATAATTCAAATCTTTGAATCATGAGTCTGCAAATAGATAAATGCGCTGCACAAGTTCTGAAGACTGCTTCTATTCCACCTAAAGTTCAACACAAAAAAATTCATTATAAATTTAAAGTTAGTTCTATAATGTTCTAATCTTGCATATTTTTAGGACTTCTAAATTAATGTGCAGTCAAAACTAGTCCAATATATATATATATATATATATATATATATATATATACATATACATATTACACAGTGAAAGATGTCCTTTCAATATAACCGAATGAATCAGCTACGCTGTACTGTTGTCTACAGCCTATACTACTGTTTTTATTGGGATTGTTGTACATAAATTGTCTAATGATAATGTAGAGAATTTCTGTAAATATATTAGCAAGTATTGGAAAGTAATACATAACAATGATTTCAATGCTAGGGGTAATCTACTGTCAACCTGGAACTTATTCTCTAGTCACTTTATCTAAGTCTAACTAGTATAGTATAGTGAGATGTGGGTTAGGCATCAGTATAGTGGGAGTGTAACATTTTTGAGAATAAAAGCATGTCATACCTTATTATAACTAACAGATAATAACATAATGTTACCGTGTATTGAGCACGCTCACAGCAAGTACTCAAGTTTTGTATTGTGTTTCACAATCTCGGATTGCAGGTTTGATTTTATAAATGAATACAAAAGCCTAACCATGCCTCTTCCTGCAATGAAAACAAGAGCATATAATCAAATATTATATAAATGATAATCTTTTTGTCTACCATAATTTGAAAAGTGTATTATATAAAAGCAACAATTATGTAAAGCATACCTTTAACGACACATCAATTAGTCAAAGATTGAGCTAAAAATTAAGTAGCTTGTTCATTGTCAAGAACAACCGTAATATCTTCCATAGAATCTTCAATGGTTGACATAATAGGCGTTCCAAACAACCAATCTCTTGAACAAAGTAACGCCTCGACAACATCCTCCTTTAGTGAACTACAATAATCATCTAAAACTCTTCCACTAATACTAAAGACGCTTTCAGATGCAACGGTAGTAATCAGAACCGCTAAAATATCCCTAGCCATGAGAGATAAAACCGGATATTTATATTGTTGCGATTTTCAGAACAATTGAATATCCAATTTCATTTTGTGATCAACTAATCCATCTTCTAAATAAGAATCAAGTTCTGACTTGTGAGGATTGCTAGCAAATTCGGAAAAATCAAATTGATACATCATATATTTGCATTCTTGCGAGTAAGGACCCGTAAATGATTGTGTAGACTCCACGGTTCTCACTACACTTGTTTCGATAGACGATTCATTTCAACATATTCATCATGCATCGCTTCCAACTTTTTTTTCACCTTTACAAACTCTAGGCAATCACCATATAATGTGTCATAAGAAAATCTAATGAAATTTGTTTTGTACCACGGATCAAAAATGCAAGCAATGGAAAGCAACTCACTGAATTCACTCCAATATTTGTTAAACTTTTTGAGCATTTCAGTAGCCATATGAGAAATAAAATCATCCTCTTCGACACACTTCTTCAAAGTATAATGAACCAAGAAATTTTTTGGAAAATTTAAGTTGGCGGTTGGGTAATTTGTGCCGGAAAATAAACAAGTGGCGTCGTAAAAAACTTCTAAAAGACGTGAGATTTTCTTTGCTTTGATCCATTCTTCCGATGTTGGAAAATATGTATAACTAGAATCTATAAGCTTAAGACGATAGAGTGCTTGCTCATAATGTATTGCACTTTTAAGCATTATAAATGTCGAATTCCATCTAGTAGGAACATCCTGACGCAATCCCTTCCTATTGCCATCCAATGAAAGAGTGGCTATGCATTCAACAAAACTTTTCTTTCTAGATTGAGAACCCTTGATAAATTTAATGCTTTCACGTATGTTACTTAAGAAAGAACTGATGCATTTCAAACCGTCTTGCACTACCAAATTTAGCACATGCGCAGCACATCTAACATGTAAAAATTGTCCATCCGCTACCAGTGCTTTTCTATGAGTAAGATGTGATTTCAGTGATTCGACAAACTTATCGTTGGCGGATGCATTATCTAAAGTGCATGCAAATATTTTATCGACTATTTCCCAATCACTTAACATTGTTGAAATTTTTCCAAATATAGCTGAACCCGAGTGGGGAGGTGTCATTAAACAAAAGTTTAACAATTTCTTCTGTAAATTCCAATCATTATCAATGAAGTGAGCAGTTAGAGTTATATAACCATCTGTATTTACTGAAGTCCATAAGTCGGATGTTAAACTAACTCTTCCACTACATGACTTCATAAATTCCTTAAGTTTAACCCTTTCATTCTCATAAACTTTCATAACATCAGAATGTGAAGTGTTTCTTGAATAGTGCTTTACTCGATTGTTCAAATATGAATGTATCTCACGAATAGTGTCATATTGAACAAATTTGAAGGGTAAATTATGTTGAATAATTGCCCTAGCCATCAACTCTCTATATTTCTTTTGATCAAACTCACTTCTTTGATTAATCTCCGTGCTCACATCGATTAATGGACACTTCTCTATATGATTCAATAAATTTTTAGTCCCATAGGAGCCGCCCCATATATTCTTTCTATTACATTTTTTGCAAAAACAAGTACGTTTTTCGCCCTCCTTAGTTACATGTTTTTCAAAATAGTTCCAAACATCCGAATAAGTACTCTTTTGTCGTTTATTTCTTGACGAGCTACCTATTGAATCTATATCGACTGTCAACCCTCCCATGTTTCTCAATTGATTATCTTGGTCAACAATATCCATTTTCTACAATTAAAAATAATATCAACCAGTATTCAAAAATATCCATTTGTACGAACAAGCTACATAAAAACAGTTTTGTCAAGCTACATAAAAACAATTGTACTCAATATATAAATGCATTTATGTTCTCTGATTCCATTTTACAAGCATGGATTTTTAGAATAAAAACAGTTTTGTCAAAAACAATGGGTATGAAATTTGATATACCGAGAACTGCATGAATAACTAAAAATACACAACGTGGTCAAGTTTGTAACAGCAAGCACCAGACTCGACTAAAATATACTGGATGATTCAGGTATAACCGCATGTATATACTTGCAAAATGCCCGGCTCAAAAATATAAAGATGGTCGGAACAGAAGTTGAAGAAATTACCTAGCTGATTGAATTTTAAACGCGGAATATCTTGCAATCTTATCGTGCGAATTTCAAGTTAAACAAGATTCATCAAATAGCAATACACCGACAGCCCATGTGTGCATGCACTTTTATCATTTGCAGATGAGAGGAACTTTGCTTGCAAGGTGAAAAAAGTGTGAGATGCTCCTGTTGCTATGAGCCTGTGTATGTACATCAGACAAATTGAATAAAAGTAAATCAATATATAGATTGGATGCTGCTAAATTTTTGCTTTTTTTATGGAGAAGCTACCAATTAGAAGATTTTGAGTTCTTTGTTATGAATAAATTACCATAGCACAGGTTCATTTTATGATTAGATTGATGTTCTCAAATACACTTAAGATGTCTAAGTATATCAAACTGATAGCACATAGTATCATATGAATATTCAAACTGATAAAAAGTTGGATATTTTTAAAATGGTACTGCATATTCATATTGCAAGTTAGTATATACTAACATATTACATATTAATATATGTTTGAACTATGATGGGTAAGTTATCATACTACATGTCAATGCTCATACACATTCATTTTGAATTTATTACAGAAAATAAGGCAAGCTATTTACAATTGAACTTAAACAAACATACAAAAATGTATTCTCAAATTTTTCAAGAAGTTACCGGGAGAATGGACGGTAATTGAGTTCATATAAATGATACATCCTGAATTTATTATGAATAAACAGGACACATTTACATTGTGATTAAGCCGACAAAAAGAAGACATCAGCACAAATCAGTAGAATTACATTGCTCTGGCACAGATTAAAAGAAGACATCTTTCAATAAAAATAGTCATTTTCCACTATTCAGCCTTCTTTCTAGTTTCTATACATGCCGACTTATAAAAATAGGCATGTATAATTTTTAAAAACATATGTTTGCTCACTTTGAAAACTGAAAATATGCATGTAAAGTTTTGTACATGTGAGTGCGCATGCATAAAAGACCAAGCCTAAAATAAGTTATTTTTGAATACCGGAAACTAAAATTTATGCTTAAAAGAAAGAGTTATTAATATTATTCTCTGTATACTGTTGTTCTGCGATCCCACTGCTAATTTACATGCAAACAACATCCACACTATCAGAAAATCGGACAAAAAATAACCAATAAACATCCCAAATATGAAACAAAATAAATGTCATGAATAAATGAAACTATCTGTATTTCATATCAATTTTATGTATATTTCAACATAGCAAATGGACAGCAGTACAATTTTAGTAGAATTTAGTTGATATTGCTTCATCGGTCACATAGATGAAATTACTGAATAATAAACTCGAAAAAAAGAAAACATGAAAATCTAATACTGATGCATAGAGTTATCAGGGAATGGTTACTTACCTTATGGTTGGAATAAACAATCTGCGATTATATGAATCAAATCTGCAATCTGCGATTATATGAATCAAATCTGCAATCTACAGTCTGCAATTATATGTATATTTCAGACGTCATTAAACAGAATCAAATCTGAAATTGATGGCACCAAAGACATAAATACCACAATCAATAAATTTGTAATCCAGGGTTTGGTGAAAAATCGGTAAATTTAGAAACAAGTCAGAAAAACGCCTCTAAATCCATAAATTTAGAAAATAAAATATCATACCTTTTCAATTTTCGTTTCTAGGGTTCAGGCTTTCAGCTACTTTAGGGATCTTGAGATAACAGTCGCCATTGCAATTATATTAAACTGTAGATCGATGTATCGACGCGAAATCTAATTAAATCATTTTGAGATAACAGTCGCCATTGTGAAAGCGGTTTAGGGTTTTGAAGGCTTAGGGTTGAAACGGGTTGCCGAATGTTTTTGGTAGGTTAAGTTTGTTTGACCCGCGGTGAAAAAGAATAAAACTGGGCCTGACCCATCTATAATAAAATAGGGTTACATGGGTCGGGTTAAAGGGTCATGGGTTATTTTGACAGGCCTATTGGGGATGGCCTTACACATAGCCTCACATTATATTTATTTTTTGTCAGCTTTCCAAGTCTTCAAGAGATATCTCAAAGTTTGCTGATGTTGCTTTGGTGGATGTAGATGCAGAGGATATTCAAGTTTATGTCAACTATTTTGACATTACATTGATACCATCAACTATATTCTTTTTTAATGCACAGCACATGAAGATGGACTCTGGGTATTTATAATTTTTGTGTAATATTCATTCATTTCAGCCATTGAATTCACCTTTTGGTTTGGTTTTTTTGGCATCCTACTACTGGAATTATCTTTTGATATTGAATGTGCAATTTTAATCTATTTTCATGTCGGCTAATTTTGTAAGTTTTTATTAATTTATTACTCAGGACTGCTGATCATACTAAATGGATAGGTTCCTTTCACACCAAGCAAGATTTCATAGACGTTGTAGAGGTGTTTATCTCTCCATAATTCCATGTTTGTTTAGCACACTTAATCACTTATACTTATTTGAATTCAATGGCAGTGAAGCTTGTAATATAATTGTATAAAGTACTTTGGCATATTTTATGTTAGTAGCTGACATCATAATATTTAGAGTAAAGACGCACACCCCTGCTGTTCACTATCTGATGAATCAATGGTTACACAGTTAAATTTTCAATTCCACAACCTAAAATCTGGGGAAAAAGATCAGTTTCACTATTTTGCTTATCTTTTGTCTTTGATCTCATTACTTAAAATATTTTATATGAGCTAATGTTAAAATGTATCAAATAATCATAATATTTGCTCTGTGTAGGCCATATATCGAGGTGCAATGAAAGGGAAACTGATTGTGAGCTGTCCACTCCCACCTGAGAAGATACCTAAATTTCAGCTTCTTTTTAAAGACTTATGATTGTTGATACTATCTTTTTTGATGCTACAGCAGTCACATTTAGTCTCATGATGGTTTGAATGATTTTTATTTTTTCTTCTTCGTTTAGTTTGATCCTGTGTGGATTTGATATTTATAGATCAACTAATCCCTGAGATTTCTGTATTCTTTATGACAGTTCCTTTTCAAATATAACACTGCTGTAACTTTATATATTGTTAAACTTAAAAGGATACAATGAGCTGCAGCACCATTTATATAATTTGAAATTACCAGCAAATTAAAATGACATGACATATATTATATTTGTCTAGGACAGTGCATTTTTGTAATATCTGAAAGAGAAGAGATACTATTTTTTTTGTAATTATTTCAGCTTTTAGCGATGTAGAATTTTAAGATACGAATTAAATGGTTGTAATGTGTTGTAATGTTGTACTAACCTCCAGTTGCTCATATGTCTGTTTGCTTTTAGAAGATGATCGACTGATGAGCACTCAGTTCGTCAAAAAACAGGCATTCTGTGTTAAAAAAAGGCTTTCAAAAACACTTTGCCAGGCGCTCTTCCTGGGTACTGGATGTTTTACATGATTGAGTAGAGTTTATTCTATTTGATTACAACTAACAGGTAAATGTTCACACTCTATTTTCTACATAATGCATGCTTGTATCCTTCTTTCTAATATTTAAGTATGTGACACAGATATTTACTGCCTACAGTTGTTTTTGCTAATACCTGAGTAATTTCTTTAAACGTGAATGCCAACTATTTTTATCATTGTTAACAGAAACATATCTCTTAATATGACAGCTAATAGTTAATACAATTTGATTACACATATTAAAAGTCACAAATTTTAGAATTTTTATTGACTCAGGTGATCTGAACTTCACCAAAATCAATAGCTCTTAAGCAGTAGTACTAGGTTCTAATACACTATTCTTACTTGCTATTACTAGACTTCTCAGCTGAATATTCATCATACTGACTGCCTACATATAAATAGTATGGTTTCACCTACTGAATCAGAGAAATCAAAGTTAGTAGGTGATTAGCTCTTATTCTGCCTACATATATTCATTAGACGGGCGGGCGGCGTACGCTCGCGCGTGTTCATCAGATGTAGGTCCTCCCCCTCGCACAAAAGTACCTGACCCTAAGGGCCAATTAAGAGAATGAGGATCCTATATATCTACACAACATTAACCCACTATTTTGCCAATGTGGGACTAAATATATTTCATTCAACTCTTTAGGAATTTCAACAATCCCCCACATGAATGATAATATATTTTATCCCCCACACAAATTGAAATATCACATACTACATATGGAATAATGTTTTATTTAGGATAAGTAGATATTTCACTTTGAACTTTCCTTAGTTAAAACTCATCGGATATACTTGGCTAATCGGTGAATTATTTCATCTTGAACCGTCATCCGTTTATGTATAACCAGACAATAAGTTTAACAGAACATTATTTCCCTTCTCACCCAATCTCTTGGTTGTGTTCATTTTGGTCCTGAACAATTTTTGGTTCTGCGAGTGTATATAGAGAATTTAAACCTTTAATATTCTTATAGAGCCGACCCAGCTCACACTAACATAAGTGATCACTACCATTAGGAGTATCCTACATATATCCCACTTGTTATTTTACAAGATATGGTCATCATTAAAAAACATAGCTTTAACCTGTGAAACTTCTGTAGGCATGCATTTTATATTGTGCACCATAGGAATGGAGTAGGACTATGTCCGAACAAATGCATTACATCTTGAGTTATTCAGAACTAGTTTGTCTATTGATCCTAGTCCGTGGGATCTCCAGTCGCTAGGTTAGGTTTCCGTATAAGATAACTCTTGTTGGTTTAGACTTTTAAATCCATTCCCCTCGATGAGCAGTCAATTTTCTCTCTTGATAACCCTTTTGTAAATGGATCCGCTAGGTTATCATTGGTTCTTACATAGTCAATGGAGATAGTTCCATTTGAGAGTAACTGCCTAACTGTGTTATGGCGTCGACGAATGTGTCGAAATTTGCCATTATACACAAAGTTTTTCGCTCTACTTAGCGCTGCTTGATTGTCGCAGTGAATACATATGGCCGTTACAGGTTTAGGCCAAAGTGGAATATCTTCTAAGAAGTGACGAAGCCATTCTGCTTCTTCGTCTGCTTTATCTAAAGCAATAAACTCAGATTCCATCGTTGATCGAGCTATGCATGTTTGCTTAGTAGATTTCCACAACACTGCTGCTCCTGCAAGAGTAAAAACTTAACCACTTGTGGATTTTGATTCCTCTGAATCGGCAATTCAATTTGCACCACTATATCCTTCTAATACTGCTGGATATTTTCCGTAACGCAAAGAATAATTTGTGGTATTCTTTAAGTATCCAAGCACTCTCATTAGTGCTTTCTAGTGTTCCTTTCGTGGATTACTTGTATATCTGCTTAGTTGACTTACTGCATAAACTATATCTGGTCTCGTGTAGTTCATAAGATACATTAGACATCCTATTACACGAGAGTATTCCAGTTGCATTATGCTCTCATTAGTGTTTTTATGCAGTACTTCTGATGGATTAAAAGGTGTTCTTACTCCTTTAATCCCATGATTTTGAAATCTTTCAATTACTTTGTCTACATAATGTGACTGAGATAATTCAATTCCATTAGGGGTTCTTATTATTTTGATTTCCAAAATAACATCTGCAACTCCTAAATCTTTCATATCGAAATTGTTGATCAGCATTTTCTTTATGGTCTCTATAACTTCTACGTTAGGACCAAAGATTAACATATCGTCCACATATAAGCAAATCATGACATATGACTGTCCAATTTGTTTATAATAAACACATTTATCACATTCGTTTATACGAAAACCATTTTGCATCATGACACAATCATATTTTTCATGCCATTGTTTTGGAGCTTGTTTGAGTTTGTATAATGATTTTACCAATTTACCGACTTTATTTTCATTTTTCTTGGATATAAAACCTTCGGGTTGCTCCATGTAGATTCTCATCGAGATCTCCATTCAAGAAAGTTGTCTTTACATCCGTCTGATGAATCTCTAGATTATAGATGGATGCAATCACTATTAACATTCTTATTGAGGTTATTCGTGTAACGGGTGAATATGTATCAAAGAAGTCTACCCCTTCCTTTTGACGATATCCTTTGGCTACTAATCTAGCTATATACTTATCAACAGAGCCATCTGGTTTCATTTTCTTCTTGAAAATCCATTTACAGCCAATTGGTTTTATTCCAGGTGGAATATCAACAATTTCCCAAGTTTTATTACTTAGAATTGAATCAATCTCACTTTGGATTGCTTCTTTCCAACACGAAGATTCAGAAGATGACATGACCTCTTTATATGTTTGAGGTTCATGTTCAAGCACGTAAGTGAGAAACTCAGAGCCAAATGACTTGGAAGTTCTGGCCCTTGCGCTTCTTCTTGGTTCAACTTCATCAACTTCACGATGAGTTTCATCTTCATTTGGGCTACTTGATTCTTCTCGTGTCCTTTTGGGGACATTATTTCCTTCATTTCTTTTGTGTGGAAACATGTCTTCAAAGAATGAGGCATCTCTTGATTCCATGATTGTATTTACATGGATATCATCTATTTCAGACTTGAATACCAAAAATCTATATGTACTACTATTTTGGGCTGACCCTAAGTAATAACAATGTACTGTTTTTGGTTCAAGTTTGATCTTCCTGGGAGGCGGATAGAAACTTTTGCCAAGCACTCCACACTTTGAGGTATTTGAAGCTTGGTAGGTGTCCTTTCCATAACTCATATGAAATTTTTCCGTTTTACTGTGAGGAACTTTATTTAATATGTGATTAGACATATTCAAGGCTTCCCCCCACAAGTTCATCGGTAGACCAGACGTTAAAAGCATTGCATTAATCATATCTTCTAACGTTCAATTTTTCCTCTCGGCTATGCCATTTTGTTGTGGTCAATATGGTGCGGTCGTTTGATGAATTATTCTATTTTCTACACAGAATTGTTCAAACGGCGATTCATATTCTCGACCTCGATCAGATCTCAATATTTTGATCTTTTTATTTAGTTGATTTTCTACTTCGGCTTTATATTTTATAAACGATGTGATTGCTTCATCTTTACTATTTAAAAGATATACGTAGCAATATCGTGTATAATCATCAATAAATGTGATTAAATACTTTTTTCCACCTCTTGTAAGTAAGTTTTTGAATTCACATAAGTTAGTATGAATCATTCCCAATGGTTCAGTACTTCTGTCAACAGTATGAAATGGTTTCTTAACCATTTTTGCTTCTACGCATGTCTTACATTTGTAGTTTTTATCCACTTGAAATTTAGGAACTAACTCTAAATTTACAAGTTTTTTCATTTTTCGGAAATTAATATGTCTTAATCTATCATGCCATAATAAAGTTTTATGCTCAATGATATAAGAAACTTCCTTTTTATTCATAGCATTATCAGAATACATATTATTGCCGATTACAGTTGCATTTGCCTTAAATAGGCCATCACATAAGTAACCCCTTCCATTATAAATTCCCGCCCTGGACAAAACCATCTTGTCTGACCCGAAGACCATCTTGAATCCCTTCTTCGAAAGCACGGATTCAGAAATCAGATTCTTGCGGATATCTGGAACATGGAGGACATCATTCAGTTTAATAGTCTTCCCAGAAGTAAACTTGAGGGTGACTGTTCCTCTGCCTTCAACCATGGAAACTGATGAATTGCCCATATAGAGTTTCTCATCTTGATCCAATTTGTTGTAGGTTGAAAATATGGATTTGTCAGAACATATATGCCTAGTAGCACCCGTGTCTAACCACCATTGTGCAGAATTCTGAATCAAGTTGCATTCGGACACAACTCCTGAAAAATTTGATTCATCGATGTCCATGTTATCCACCACATTTGCTTCCGAATTTTTCTGTTTCTTGTGTCTGCAAGCTTTTGCTTGATGACCAGTCTTGCCACAAATCCAACAATCGCCATTGAATTTCTTGGAATGCTTTTGGTTGTTCTGCTTAATTTTTGGCGCCTTTCTTTTCTTGTTTTTGTTTTTGAAGTGTTCTTTCTTCTTTGACCCTTCAGCAACAAGCGCCTCTTCACTTTTAGGTTGAGTGGCCCCGCGATTATCTGTCTCTATCTTTAATCCGACGATGAGATCTTGTAAGGATATTTCCTTTCTGTGCTTCAAGTAGTTGGGGTAGTTCGTCCAAGATGGTGGCAGTTTTCCAGTAATTGCTTCAACCAGGAATGATTCGCCAACTCTGTGGCCTTCTGCTTTCATTTCATGGATAATGATTTGCAACTCTTGCACTTGAGAAGTCACGGACTTTGAGTCCACCATTTTATAGTCCATAAACTTGTCAACGATGAACTTTTTCAAACTCACATTCTGCGTCTTGTACTTTGTAGTCAGTGCATTCCAAAGAGCTTTTGCAGTCTTTATGGGCTGGTACACTTTGTACAGGACCTTGTCTAAGCAGTTGAGAATGTAGTTTCTGCATATAAAGTCTGAATGCCTCCACGCATCAATAGACGGACCATCACGTTTATTTGCATCCTTGGCGTTTCCTGGTGTAGGCGGAATAGGTTCATCTTCTTCAAGATACTTCTGCAAACCAAGGATGGTGAAATAGAACAACATCTGACTCTGCCACGTCAGAAAATCATCACCTTCTCCTTTGAACAAATCTGGCTTGTTCAAATTGCCAGTTTTTATTGACAATTGCTATGCTACTATCTCGATTTTGTCAAAAACATGAAAGTCTCAAGATGTAGTATTCTGTGTATTCAAAACAGAATTTGGAACAGAGTATAAATGTTTCTAATTTGTAACAAAATTAAAGTGTTCCAAATCAGAAACAATATTGCTATCTGCTCAATGAAGTATAAAATGATTTGCACACAAATCAATTCAGCGACAGAAGTATTATCTCTGTCAAACAGTGTTACTATAATATAGTACACAAACCAATAAGACAAACATGTAACACAAGTTTTTAATCCAAGCAATAATACAGTATTGCTGCACTATACAGAATCAAGAAAGTTAAACAACAAAGAATTGATGTCTAACCGAGTTCGTCTGAGGCCTGTATTCACATTTTCCTTAAGACTTTCAGTCGAAGCCTCCCAGGATACAACAGACGAGAAAACTGCTCAAGATTGTAGTGATTATGTACTGACTGTGATGATCAGTAATGGCAGATATTCGAGGAAGTAGACAGCGGAAGGAAGAAGAAAACTTTTTGAATTATTCGGTGGTCATTTGATCAGAATCACCATGTATATATAGTTTTCAAATGGATGCGTTAACGGGTCGCATCCGTTCGTAAAGAACACAGCCGTTTAATTTCCGTTGCTGTCTAAGTTCAAATGAACGCGTCCGTTTATTTGAATCGTAATGGGTTGCACCCGCTCGTTCCCAACGGGTCGCACCCGTTTGAATTTGAACCTACCATCATTTCAAAAAACCTGTCAAAAAGTTGTAGAGTTTTTTCGGTGCAAAAATATGGTTTTATTCAAGGCCTGGTTTTATGTCAAAGCCCAAGCCCGAACCTGACCCGGCCCGTTTCGGTCGGTTAGACGTTCGGGCGACGTACGCTCGCGCGTGTTCATCAGATGTAGGTCCTCCCCCTCGCACAAAAGTACCTGACCCTAAGGGTCAATTAAGAGAATGAGGATCCTGTATATCTACACAACATCAACCCACTATTTTGCTAATGTGGGGCTAAATATATTTCATTCAACTCTTTAGGAATTTCAACAAAAAGAGGCCCAGTAGGTGCGATCAAAGCATTATGCATATTGGTAGCCTGACTGTAGTATGCTCCTCTGTGCAAATATGGCCATCCCAGAGTATTTTCTGTCTCCATCTTTGCTAGGTTTATGTTAGCATCAAACTTTGTGCACAATTCTAATTCAAGTGAAGCTGAGCATGAGGGAAAACCGTTTAGATCATGAAAGATGTGAGTTGGGTGTGAACTGTAGCAAGGATACAGTATATTAAATGGTGATTTTTGGTGAAAATCAATTGTTGGCATTAAGGTAGAACGATGAAAAGCCTGTTTCAGAGGATCTTCTGAGTGGCTTGTTCGTAATTTGGCACTTTTTAGCTTTTAGAATGCTTTTAGCATTGTAGAGGTTCATCTTGAAGTTGGTTATACCACTTAGGCCTCTTGAATTTTATGGCAGCAACATCACATGCTTGTGCTGCTTTTTCTTGTGTAGCTAGATGCGTCTTATAGAGGTAGATTAAATAGCATACACAGTTGTAATAATTTATTTCAAGATTATCGACGTGTATTTTGTGATATTTGCTTATATTGTTTGTAGATGTTTGGGACTCGCTGAATGTTCCCAAGTAGAGATCGTTGTTTCGTGCTACTCAACTTATTCTTGCTTGGCAGTCTTTGATGCTGATGATGCCTGAATAATGCTGATTTTGTACATTGTAAGTTTAGTCTGTATCATCTACAATTGTTGAGTTTACTGAATTTTGGACAATGATGCATCCTGATTTTTAGTTATATTATGTCTTTCAAAGGCAAACAAGCTATACAGAGAGAAGAGAAACCATTGGACTTTTTATGATCTAATGTAATACTCATTCTATATCTTGAGTTTGCAAAGTGTAATTCACCGGGTCTGCATCAACGCATTTCTTGTGTCCAGCTTAACCGTTAAATTAATGTAAACGGAGTCAAGTATGTGCATTTTAATGACACATGGGGCAAAATGTTACATTTGGATACCCAGATAAACATAGTTTAAACCATAGTTAATGACACATGGAGCAAAAATGCGTAGTCTCCCTGAAGCCTTGTCACACGGTACGGTAAATAACATGTGCTTTTCAATTTATTTTACATGTTTAGAATTCTTTTTATAAATTTAATGTATATAACAATTACTTAAAAGTTCAGTACATTCTTTTTCTATAGAACATGTGGGTAATTTTTTAATGCATTTTACACAAACATCATAAACTTTATATGACAGGCATAATCATATTTTCTAAATCAGTATCCGCATCATTGGATTTATAAGCTTCAACGTCTTATTTGTCTCATGTTGTTTAACAATTTTTTCGGTACAACCGTAATAGAAACAAATAATTTGTAGTTGGAGATTAATTTGAAGAAAAAAACATCCTTTGTAGTTGGAGATGAATTTGAAGAAAAAAAACATCCTTTTGAGATTATTTGTTCGATGCAATAATAATTAGAACTGATAGTTTGAATTTCATTGGAGATTTCTTTGGATAATGCGACCATTAGATATTTATTTATTTGGTGCTAGGTTAGTTGTTATGCTCATCAGGTTCGATCTAAATCCAACACAGTGGCTCCTGATTCTACTGTAGTTTTTTTTTATGAGTTTGATCTGATTGGGTAACAAAACTAAAATATGTATTTTCTTGCTTTTTGGTTAAGCTTCCAAGTTAGATTGGTTCTCATGGTATTTTTCATCAATCAAGCACAACCTCCATCAGATTCAAGTCAGATTAGGATGTGTCTAGTTTGGATTTGCAGATCTAGGTTCTAATTACACATTATAGTTTTATAGGGCAATAATATAAATAATTAGTTTAAAGCTTGTTGGACAATAGCCTGAAGTTTAATCGTTTAATTGTATAAAAGAGTTACAATACATTCAACCATTGTTTAATATTAGTCTGGATTGTGAAAAATGAAAAATAGATAAAGAGGTTAAGAAACTATAACATTACGAAGTGGCTCCATAGGGGTGTCGTGTGCCATTTGCATCGTAAGCATCATTCCCTACAGCAGAGATACTTTGGAACTATAACATTACGAAGAGGCTCCATAGGTGTGTCGTGTGCCATTTGCATCGTAAGCATCATTCCCTACGTTTTTCCAACGTAGCAAAGATACTTTGGACTATGTGAGCCATGTTGATCCAGATTTCAAAATTTTCTATAGTATGAGTGGTAGTTATCACAAATTGATGGGATATGAGAAATGATTGCGTGATGATTCGATGTTCTCAATGGGTTCAATTATTCTATCCCCATTTATGTTGTCCTCATGTGCCTAATGGGTGAGATTTACTTGATTTTCACTTTTTGTAATTAAACCCTTCAACATTTCGAAGGTTTAACTGCAAAAAGTGGAAATCAGGGGGCTGTCATTGGTTGGGCACACATGGGGACAACCAATTTGGGGACATAACAATTGAGCCGGTTCTCAATGTAGTGAGAACATGCTTTGAGAGTTATACCCTTGATCAGGGGGCTGCTATTGGTTGGTGACTGTTGTTAAATTTTGTGATACAAAATCATAAATTAATTGGAACAAATTTGCAAAAAATGGAAAGTAAATATTTTTATAATGGAAATGCATTGATTGCATTTGATGAGATGGTACAGAAATAAATGAAGGGATTAATTTCTTCCATCTATGCTAAAGAAACAGATCGATTTACTTTTTATGTTTGCACATTTGTTGTTATGGTGATTTTCCTCTATTATATTATTGACATATATTGGTTGGTAATGTAATTGATGACTTACATGGATTTGCACTAGCTATATGTTGAGGGGTAGACTTTAGTGTAAACTCATCCTGATATACAGTCAGTGATCCCCAATGGTGTCTCTTCTTGTTAAGCCTATTTGAGGTTTGGATATGTAAACTCTTATTTTGTAATCTCTTGTAATTCTCTCATGTGGAATAAAATCTCTATTTTGGACTGGACGTACACTATCTTATGGAGGTTAGTGGAACCAGTATAAATATAGTCTCTTTGTTTCTTTGTTATAGTTATTTACTATTTTGTTGATGTAATAGAATAATAGCTATCAGATTAGGTTGATGTTCAATTGGCAAATCTAAATCTTGCTTATTGCGCTTCCGCATTCGTGCAATTTTTGCATAACAACTGTTTTGCACTTCAACAATTTCGGAACATAACATAATACGAAGAATTATCCTAATACTAACATCGATTAGCTGATCTGTGATGTATTTATGTATTTATACCTACAATGCAACAAATTTCTTAATAGGATTCTATTTTGGATAATGTTAAGGGGTGTGGGGCGTTTCATTTCCTTAACCAACCATTTCATTTCTAGGCATGAAATTGAATAGATGATTTGATTTTTCCCGAGATAATTTAGTGCTGGCGTGTTCGTTTTAGATTTGCTGATGTGACCAATCTGGATTAACCCATGGACATGGCCGGTTTTGATTGAAAACCTAAAATCTGACGGCAGAGGATCTTCTACTATAACTATAAATAAACTGCCACCCCTCCCTTTCACACAACTCATCTCTTCCGCTCTATGCTAATTTTCTTTCTGAGAGTACTGGAGTGTTAAAATAAAATATTTTATATATGTATATTCCATAGGATTATTTATATATATATATTCTGGAGATTCTAGCGGGGCCACAAGGGAAGCGATTGTTGGTGAGATTTTTTGATTATTTCATATTTTTTAATAAGTTAGGGTAAATTGTAACAAGATTGTTGTAGTTGTAATCCTGTTTACAAATCTGATTCTTACAGGTTTATTTACCGTTTCAGTTTATTTTTATTTTCTGTAATTCATTTCTGTAAAAAAAAAAAAAAAAAAATCTGCAATCTTTCTGTCTATTTTTACAGTAAATTGTTATTCTCATATTCCTTTTTACTTCTCTTATTCTGATTTTTCAGTTTATTTTGATTATGCCCTAATATACCGGTGCAGTTTATGCCTCGCTATCACCCGGCCATATCCCCATTATATCGTGTAGCGGATTTCTACCACTACGCTATTTTCAAATCGCGTTTGAAATAGCCTTTCCGCTTTAAGCTCCAATATATTCCGATATTTCCGAAATATCCCATTATTTCACTCATATTCCGCTATATCTTTTATAAAATAAATGAATTGAAAACTTATATTTTTATATTATAAAATTAGTATTTTAAAATATATTTTTTGACATATATTTTCGTAATAAAAAATACTGTAATATTCCATTAAATTTAATCAAACGAAATAAAAGTTTACATTTATTTGCACAAGCTTTTATTTAAAATTAAGAATGTACTAATTATTATTAAATTGAATGTTAATTTTCGATTTATTTATCATTTGTATATTTTTGTAAAAGCATTAAATATGAGTTTTATATGTTATTTTAGACTCATCCGCTATACCCTGCTATTTTCTCGTTTTATCCCTACTATGACTTTTTGCATCTCTGACGCATTGGATTCGCTGAGCGCTTTAACTGTACAACACATCGAATGATTATTATTCTTTAATGTTGCGTATGTCATATGATTATTATTCTTTTATTATGCGGACGTTTGGGAAAAATATAATTGAATTGGAATAATTAAATTTAGGGATAATTTGACATATTATAAATTTAAGTAACAGGAATGATTGGATTGAATAAAAAGGCTAATTTGATATGGATTGTAAAAAGGCTATGAGACAGAATATGATAGAAAATTTGACTGTAACCTATATTTGCATAAATAAGGTGGAATGAGAACCATAATAAACCTGAATAGTTTATTTGTAAATGTGAACATGACCTAGACATGAAAAAGGGAACAATTAGGCTTAACATAAAAATAAACTTAAAACGAGTACTAAGTTTTAAGCGTAGAATTATTATTCTGCAGGGCCATGTGATTTGGCATTGGCGTTAATATTATTTTATAGGGCCATGTGATTTGACGTTATTATTATGCTTTAGAGTCTTGTGATTTGATATTAATATTATTATGTAGGGCCATGCGACTTGGCGTTATTCTATGGTAAATAAATTAAATTAAAGTTAGACTTAATTAGATTCAAACTTAAAAATGACGTTAATTTAAAAGCTTAAATTTTTAATTAATCTATTGTAATTGTCTATGGGGGTAAAATCAATAGGGATTTGGACTGATTATTAATTGTTTATGGGGATCCATACCAGACAACAAACATTTTTATCATATACTGTCTCATTAGGAAGCGAGGGCATGCACCATGCTGTGTTGGGTGCTGTGTTGGGTAGCAAGTTGATCTAAAATCTGAGGTGGGTACATGTGCGTTCTGGCGGGTCAATGTGCATGCATTGTACGATGAGGGAAAATAAGACATTGTAACACTGTGATTAATGCTATGTCTTTTTGCTGATAAGTTAGGCCTGATAAACCCAAGCCCATAGGCGGCATAGATTATCACTTTATCGTATAAGCAGCCAATCGATAGGTAGTATTAGGATAATTCTTTTCGATTATGTTATGCTCCGAAATTGTAGAAGTGCAAAACAATCACCAACCAAATTTTGTTAAATGAGATAAGTCAACCCTATTTATAATCGTTTATGTTTATTTTTAGGTGTACACAGACACTACCCTATATGACACTTGAACTATTGTTTTACCTTTTTTCTTTGTCATTCAATTGTGCAAGTAATCATAACAACTCATAAGATTTTATGTCTGACCCATTTTCCTTTATTCTTTCCTTTTTCTCTCCCTCCAGGCTCACAAGGAGGAAGGGCTTGTTCAAATTTCTATGTTGATTCTATCTTGGAGGATTCTTGCAGAAGATGAATTGTTTTTTTGTTTCTTTACCACCCCTTGGTTGTATCTTTTGGCTATTCAGGGAATATTATTACGTACTCTGATGTTGTTCTTGACTGAGATTTTTGAGATATGATATTTTGTGACAATTTGGTTTTGCTGAAATAAATTGTTCTTTTCATCATTTTAATGTAAATTGACTTCTCCTTCTGCTGTTCATTTATTTACTTATGCCTTGTGAATCTTAGTCTCTGTGATGTATTTATATCTTTATACTTACAACCCTACACATTTCTTAATGAGATTTTATTTTGGATAACGTTAAGGGGTGTGGGGTGTTTTATTTGGCATATGTGCTTATAAGGTACTAAATAGCCAATTTATCCCTTGTCATTCTTTGTTTAGACTAACATGTCATCAACAAAAGACGCATACCAAGTTACTTACAAACTCACCAGTCATCCTTCCACATAAGTCAGTAACTACACCTAGGTACAAGCTAGCCCAAAAGGTAAGGTAATTGTTATTAAAATCCATCGGATGTTCTATGAACAACATCGTCTCTGTTTTTCTTTCCACTACACAAAAGTTGAAGGAAATAATAAGTATAGAAATCTATTTATAGGGGAAAAAATCTGGCTCTCTAAAATAAAATTAAAATAACATCTACATTACTCGAAGAGAAGTGTTTCTTTCAAAACAATTTATTATTGATTATGACTGAGTCAAAGGAACTATCCATCATAAAAACAAATTAAGGAACTTTTGGAAAAGTATTAGTAAGAGTAAACATTTTTGGGTGAACTTGTAACATTATGTGACGCACCAACAATCCGGGCCCAAAAAAAAAAATACCGAAAATCCTTCCTTCCAAAACAAACAATAAAAGCTACCATTTTATTTGATAAATATACAATATCTCTAAATACAATTTTTTTTAAATAATATTAGTAGCACTTGTCAGAGTATGAATTAAACACAATTACCGTAAATCAACCATCATGCAACTCTGACAAAATGGACAGCGATATTCATCCTTGTACACTTGATAAAACGTCAGTATAGCTTAAATGATATGAAAGATGCATCAAACCAAGATGTAAAATCAATAATAAACAAAAATATTTTTTATTAATAAAACAGCTGCATCATACCCCTTTGTGACTGCCTACGTACTTATATCGAATGTGGGTAAGTAATTAGATACATGATCAAGCCAACGTAGTTCTTCTTTATACAAAACATTTAAAATCAATGTTTTCTTCCAAAATACTCTTTGTATCATGTAGGGGTAAAATACCTTTTGTAAATACTCATTTTGA
Organism: Allium sativum; assembly: GCA_030737875.1. Classification (NCBI taxonomy): domain Eukaryota; kingdom Viridiplantae; phylum Streptophyta; class Magnoliopsida; order Asparagales; family Amaryllidaceae; genus Allium; species Allium sativum. The sequence goes on along the minus strand of CM060926.1, from coordinate 766,114,238 downwards.
AAGACATCTATATATCTCTTGTAGAACTTTCTTTCAAAAGACAAACATCTTTTATTATAAATAGTAATAATCTTTTTTATGCAAAAACTTCTTCATAAACAAATCTCAAACCACCTTGATATTTCTCTAATATATGTTTGGAAAGATCTTCAAAGATTGTACCGAAATAGTTAAGTTCAACACCATTCGTTATCTCGTTAAAACACATCCAATTCATACCTTGTTTAAAACACTAACCATAGCTCGTTTAAACACATGCTATTCATGCCTCGATTAAACAATATTCATACCTCATTTAAACACTAATCATAAATGTGCTCAATCATCAGTCGTATATGTTGATTGCTTGTCAAAACAAAAATCGCAACAAATATAGTATGATAAAGTCATAGGCATCTTTAAATTAATACACAAGCTTATGAAATAATAATGCATTAGAGGATAAGTATACTTATAGTATTCATTGCTACCTTCATGCAATACTTAACGAAAAGAATGACAAAATTTCCATACATAAAACTCTAAGTATTCAAGGCATTTTCTTGAAAGTATACTTTCAAAACAATTTCATAAATTGAAACTCTAAGACATACTTGGACCTTTCAATTTGTGACCAACATTCCATCAAATCTGCAAGCTATTACTGGATCAGGCACACCGTAGTTTATCGTACTCCGGTTTCTACGACTTATCATCATCAAGTAAGGACGTATTCTCCATGTTGCGGTACCTATCAAAATGTACCCGTAATATTTTCAAATTAGACATCTCATATAATATCTTCATTTTTTTTCTTTCGAAAAGATGATTATATTCATCAAAGTCACCTCGTCAAATAATGAGTTACTCTCCTTGTTACGATACCCATCAAAATGTACAGAGAGTAATAGACACCTCAAATAATATCTTCAATTCTTTTTTAAATAATATGATTATATTCATCGAAGTCACCTCGTCAAATAATGAGTTACTCTCCTTGTTGCAGTACCCATCAAAATGTACCGGAGAGTAATAAACACCTCAAATAATATCTTCAAATATATATATATATATATATATATATATATATATATATATACTATGACTATATTCGTCAAAGTGGATCCAAGCCACACACTCTATCTAGGATATTTTATCCTATTGCGGTTGGCATCCTGTCATCAAATAGGATGTACTCTACTCGGCTCGATACCAACATAGAGTAATAGTTGCACTATCCACGATCTATTGTCTTATGTCGACATCCCATTATCAAATAGGATGTACTTTACTTGGCTCAGTACCAACATAGAGCAATAGTGCATTACCCAAGATCTATTGTCTTATACCGCACATTGTTGTTGTCATCATCCGAAGGTATCCATCCTTGATGAAATAATCAATAAAAATCTTTAGTAAGTTTAAATAAAGTATTCTCTCAAAGTTCTTTTATACTTTGTAATCATTACTTCCATATGGATAACCATTTCATTTTGGAAAATCCACTCTCTCAACTTCAAAAATCAACTTAAGTACAAACCCTTTTTTTCACATCAATCTTTTCATATTACTCGATGTATCTCAAAATTTTTATATAGGGCACTAGTTACGACATTTACACCGAATGACATCAACCTCGTTTTACACATAGTCAGTTTGCATAAGTTTTTTTTTTTGAGATGGCAAACTTTAAAAAAAATGTGTATGATGTAAGTATTCTAGATAATTAATCTAGCTTCCCAATTAGATTAACTTCGGCTAAATCCAAATCAAGGAATCAAAAGTTATGACTGGATTGTTGATAGATGTTTTAGCAGCTTTAAGCTAACATCATCAGTGCTAAACAACTCTGATATCATATTACGTAATGATATAATTATTTAAATAAATTTTCTTACCTTGGTTTTGCATGAATGCAGTATTCAATTTACTTTTTTTGATCTTCCTCAACTTTGTTTGCCAAAGCTCATTTAATTCCTTCCTTGGCACGCTGTTATCCCACATTCCTTTTAAGCCACTCCATTGCATCGATTTCATTCTACCACATACCTTCCTTTATAACCCACTTCGTTCCTTCGCTACTTTATAACTAATCATATGCACTTACAAATTCGTTATACCTCTTTATGTGGTGCCTGAAAATGAATCAACATATTATTAGTATAAACACTAAACAAAAGTTAAACACACAAAATAAATATTACTCATAACCCTGGTCAGTGGAATGGCGCCTCACCCTATCCAGTTATACTTATAAAATTAAGGTAACTTCATTTCAAATATTTTAGGACGATTTTCTAATCTTATGTGAAATTTTATTTAGGCACCTAACTCAAGCTCTGATACCACTTGTGATGCCCCAGAATTCCGAACCAACAAAAAAAATTACCGAAAATCCTTCCGTCCAGAACAAAAAAAATGGAAGCTACCATTTTATTTGATAAATATACAACATCTCTAAATGCAATTTTTTTTTAAATAATATAAATAGCACTTGTCAGAGTATGAACGCAATTACTGTAAATCAATCATCGTGCAACTCTGACAAAATGGACATTGATATTCATCCTTGCACACTTGATAAAACATCAGCATAGCTTAAATGATATGAAAGATGCATCAAACCAAGATGTAAAATCAATAATAAACAAAAAATTTATATTAATAAAGCAGCTGCATCACTACCCCCTTATGACTGCCTACGTACCTATATCTAATTTGGGTAAGTAATTAGATACATGATCAAGCCAATGTAGTTCTTCTTTGTACAAAACATTTAAAATCAATGTTTTCTTCCAAAATACTCTTTATATCATGTGGAGGTAAAATAACTTTTGTAAATACTTATTTTGAAAGACATCTATATATCTCTTGTAGAACTTTCTTTCAAAAGACAAACATCTTTTATTATAAATAGTAATCATCTTCTTTATGCAAAAAATTCTTCATAAACAAATCTCAAACCACCTTGATATTTATCTAATATATGTTTGGAATGATCTTCAAAGATTGTACTAAAATAGTTAAGTTCAACACCATTCGTTATCTCATTAAAAGACCCCAATTCATACCTCGTTTAAAACACTAATCATACCTCGTTTAAAAACATACTATTCATGCTTCGATTGAACAGTATTCATACCTCATTTAAACACTAATCATAAATGTCCTCAATCATCAGTCGTATATGTTGATTGCTTGTCAAAACAAAGATCGCAACCAATATAGTATGTTAAAGTAATGGACATCTTTAAATTAATACACAAGCTTATGAAATAATAATGGATTAGAGGATAAGTATACTTACAGTATTCCTTGCAATCTTCGTGCAAAAGTCTCGTAGGACATCATATAGTACTTATCATCACTCCCAAGTAATCAACTATTTTCCTCGAATCATCGAAATTCGTCAACCTTCCTTGTACTCAATTTTGACACGTTTTGACTCATTTTTACTTTGATTTAACATCCTCGAATTTATCTGTTTGTTTATGATACTATAAGGAAACTCAAGTCCAAATTTGAGAGGATTTGGAATAGTTTACCATGATTTTATACTTAAATAATCTATAACAGCGTTTCAGTCATGCTATGAAAAGTTCTGCTTGTTTAAAATACTTTATAGTCAATTCAGAGAAAAGACAGCGCTTCCAGAAGTGCTATGACAAGTTCTAGGTGGTTTATAATGATTTTTGGCTAAAATCAGCTACTACAGCGTTTCTGGGCGCTATAGAAAGGTTCTGGTTTGGTATCGTGCTTCATTAATAGAAAATATAGCGTTTTGGAGTGCCATAAAAAGTTCCAAAAATCAGATTTTAGCATGTTTTTGGGCAAAATGTTTTGACGTTGTTTCTCTATGATAAAAAATAGATTTTGACTCCAAATTTTTTATAGTAAGAAGCTCTATTTGTCTACTTAATTATCATCAAAAGAAAATCTCAAAATCATTTACCAATTTAATATTTAAAATCAAACATCATGAGGCATTTTTAATATGTCCGTTTCGGGCTGATTTTTACCTCACTTTGCATCCAGTTTTCAGGTGTTGTAACACCCCGTATTTTCTGTTAATGGTATAGTAACGAATTAAACAATACTTAATCTAAAATGTGAGAATTAAGGGAAACGGGTTACGCCATTGTGTTCATCTCGGAATTCTGGTTGAGATAGAGTCCGAGTTTGCATAAATTGGACTTCGTATGAAGAAGTTATGGCTGTCGGAAGTTTCCAGAAAATTCAAATAAATTCAAACAGCTCGAAAACAAATTCAAATTCGAATCAGAAGTCAGAAGCGGGCTGGGCGGGAAAATTCCCGCCCAGGACCCAGGTCGACCTGGGGGTCGATCCTAGTGTCGACCTCCCCCCTACAGGTCGACCTGGGGGTCGACCTGCCCCCCCGGGCAGATCTGAATGGTGACGATTTTGTGACTCAGTGTTGAGTCACTAGGGCTGAGGTGTCACCCTATCTTCACTGGATGGCTGTGGTTAACCCTAACATCATCCGATGACTTAAATTGAGTTGAAATTCTATATAAACAACCCAATGCCCAAACATAAAAATCGCACAAAAATAATCCTAGAACTATCATGCTGTCAATGGAAAACTTGGAGTAGCCATCACCAATTCAAAGACAAGATAAGAAGTTGAATCAAAAATCAACTTAAAAGATTATCAAATCAATGATCTACATCAAAGGCGAGCTTACCAATTTCAGAATTCGGATTTCAGAACGCAAGAATTCCCTTTAGTTTGTAAGTTGGTTATTACGCAGATTTAAACGTTCCTTCAAACGAATCATGACATGTTATAATGTGAATATAGAATGATGCTTATGTATGAGATTTGATTCTCGTTTATCTTAAAGTATCATTGTAATTAATCATGTCTATATGCTTGTGGCGATGAACATGTTTTATATTAATTATGTCTACATGCTTCTGGTGATGAATACATTGTATATTAATCATGTCTATATGCTTATGGTGATGAACATATTGTATGTTATTGGAATCGATTATGATTGGGTAATGGATTTATTTTACCAATTAAATGGTAGAACATGTCATGTTATAAATTGGTGGTTATTTGCAAGTTTATGATCTAAGACACATGCTTATATGTCAGATCAACACTCATGTATATTCATGTTATGTTGAAAAAGTTGGAATTATTCTCCTTTTATGTTTTAACACATAAGTCATCATGTTAATTTATGATCCGAATATGTTGATAATAGTTTTCTTATGTTTTGACATACATAAGTTAATATGCTAAGTTGCGATTTAAAAATGATTATAGTAGCTTTCTTATGTTTTGACATACATAAGTTAATATGCTAAGTTGTGGGTTGAAACTGTGATTATATGTTAAACCTCCATGCTAGACCTTTGTCAAGTTTACATGACAATTAGACCCAACTTAGTCACAAGTTCACCTTTACCCATTTAATTAAAGTTAATGATACTTCTATGCCAAGTTACACATGACAAGTTGAAATGTATGCTATTTTATGTCCCTTGTTTATTACCCTTCTTGTTTATAGATTTGGGCTAATTTACTCGCCCAACATTTTATGTGATTCATGCGTACGTTCCACGGGGGTAGCGATGGCAAAATAGGAAAATTATGGCATAGATTTGTTCATAAAATGGTATATTTGATATACCATTTATGGTGAGCATAATCAAAGGATAAGTATGGCATGATTAAATTAAATTTAATCTACATAAAGAAATTAGACATATATAGAAAAATGTGAATTTAGAAAAAGACGAATATGCCTAACCCGAGGTTAGACTGAGTTGTGGTGTAAATCTGCCCGGAACCGACCGGCATATCCAGTGACCACAACAAGACCTGTCTAATGTGGGTGGTTAGTGCATCAAGCCCAAAAAGAACCCGAGGTTAGACTGAGTTGTGGTGTAAACCTGCCCAGAACCGACCGACACAACCAGTGACCACAACAAGACCTGTCTAATGTGAGTGGTTGGTGCTTTAATAAATTAAAGCTAAGTCAGGATTGGTAGGGTTAAGTCAATTAAGGAAACACTTAACCGATTCAACATGTTAACTAAATGAATGGGTGGGGTTAAGTAAACTTGGACACTTAGCCAAATAAACATGTTGATTAGAAAACCCTAGTAACGGGGACCCATTTCAGCAGTAATCCACATAGATGTATCATGGTACCCTGAAACTAGGCAGGGTGGGGCACGATTACTGGGCTGATTATAAGCGGTCAAAACGTCGGCGGTTAGTGGGCAAGTGTAGGTTCCGACGGAGTTTGGGCGTGCACGTACTCCGTAGTGGAAAAATCAGGCACTGGGCATCAGTAGTATACACTTTGCACCTTGAATCGTGTCGGGTTGCCACCAGAGGGACTGATACACCACATGGTGGGACCAGCACAGGTATCTACAGTCAAGCAGGGCCGAATGACACAGGATATGAATGCATGCGAGTAGGAGCCGATCATTAAGGGGATCGTTTGTTATAAACACGTAGGGATGGTGGATCCAATGGTTAAGTAGGTGCAGAGACTATATTAATGGGTGCAATCACATGTTCCTCTTATCTTATATTAAGGTATTGCCATATGTTCTGTTATTACTGTCATGATCCCTTTCCTTGTTTAAATACTAGTAATCACCGAACTTACCAGACTTATTGTCTGACCCGTTTTCTTTCGTCCTCTTTTCTCCCCCCCCCCCACCGAGGTCCACAGGGAGGGAATACTGCAGCTTAGTCAGACTCTTTGTAAGTCAAGAAAGTAGATGTATGATTTGGACTCTCTCACCTTGGCTATGGCTCTTGGACATTATCCATGGGGATTTATGCAGTTTTATTTATGGTTTATGCTTCTTTATTAAATAATCAAGACAAAAATTGTGTTGTAATGTTTTGGAGGTTATTTTGAGACAATTTGATATAATGCTTTTGTATTGAACCACGTATGAAATAAATAATTTAATTTCGCTGTTTACATTTATCTGTCTTGTACCTATAACCATCCACCAAAGTTAAGGCATTCCCTTTGTGAGTGACCTTAACAGAGGTGGTGAAACACCCCACCTCCGTTAGGGTCACTCTCAAAGGGAATGCCCTAATTTTGGTGGAGGTTTATAAGTACAAGTCACAGATATACAAGACAGATATAAGAACACATATTTGTAAACAGCGGAAGAACAACAAACTTTTATTTCATAAAGTCAAATACGTGTTACAACAACATCCTTTCCAAAAACATAACATAACACTTTCATAATCTGTCTTGAGTACATTATTTAAAGAAGCATAAATAAAACGTAGATAAACTGCAAAAGCCCCATAGTGGATTGTCCAAAGCCATAGTTCAAAACAGGAAAGTCCAAGCAATACATTTCTCTTCTTCAAGCTGGATGTTGAGGTAGGTCAAGCTGCTGTGTTCCCTCCCTGAGGACCTGGGGGGGGGGAACGGAAGAAAGAAGACGAAAGAAAAATAGAGTCAGACATAAAGCCTGAGTAAGTCTAGTACTATTTTGTCTATGAATAAAGAACTGGGTATGATAAGTATAAACAAGAAATGGGCATGCACTATAAACTTGGTTAAGTTGTCTAGGGTCGAATATACTATCGTACCCCATGTTAATCTCTGAACCCATATAAACTAGTTTCCCACTGGCACCCCATAATCAGGGTGATGTGATCCATTCTATGATGATCGGCTCCTACTCGCATAGTTACATGTGTCTTACGGCCCCCGATGTCGTAGTTACCTATGCTGGTCCCACCATGGGGTGTATCAAGTCCCATAGTGGCAACCCGACACAACCTTAGAGTGCACAGGTATGCTACTGGTGTCCAGTGCCTTATTTTTCTGCGCCGGAGTGTGTGCACGCCCGCACTCCGTTAGAACCTACACTGCTACACCACCGCCGTCGATTTTTGACCTCTTACAATCAGCCCAGTAATCGTGCCCCACCCTGCCTAGTTTCAGGGTATCATGATACACCGTGTAGGGTTACTGCTGAAAAGGGTCCCCCGTTACTAGGTTTTCTATCTCTAGCCAACATGCTAAGTTGGTTAAGTGTTTTCTAACCTAACCCCACCAGTCCGTTTAGTTTAGCATGTTCCATTTTGATTAAGTCTTAGTCCACTTAATCCTAACAATCCTGATTCAGCCTTAATTGTCTTATTAAGGCCCTAACCTCTCACATTAGACAGGTATTGCTGTGGCTGCCTGTTGCCGGTTGGTTCCGGGCAGTCTTACGCCACAACTCAGTCTAACCTCGGGTCCTTATTGGGCTCCATGTTTAACCTCCCACATTGGATAGGTATTGTTGTGACTACTGGACAGCCGGGCGGTTCCGGGCAGGTTTACATCACAACTCAATCCAACCTCGGGTTAAACATATCGTATTTTCTACATTTATATATCTTGTCATTCTTCTTTATTTCTTATATGTAAATATTTGCGGCCCATTATTAAGTTAATGGTGTAAAGGTTACACCAATCATAGGCCCAACCCATACTTGAATTTGGGCCCTTCTACTTTAGTTTTCATTCATTAGTAATTTTAACCCAACATTATTTTCCCCCGTTTTACACGTCCGTTTATATATATTGGGCTTAGCCTTTTAAAGCCCAATTTAGCCATGCGAAAAGGGGAGGCTTAAAGCGTGATTACATACACAAAGAGGGGAAGGTGAGCGCATGAACTTGCATATGACGTTGGAAATACATAATAGAAACTGGTGTACTTGCATAGTGGTAACATAGGTGACATGAATCAAAGCATGTGAACTTGTAATTGAGATATCATTATTGACCCATGAACCTATATTTTTACTTAGGAATAATGTCAAACATAAGCATGGCATAAAAACTTTTAGCATAAACATGGCATAATGTCAAACATGGCATAAATACTTCTAGCATAAACATGGCATAATGTCAAACGTAAGCATGGCATAAATACTTCTAGCATAAACATGGCATAATGTCAAACATAAGCATGGCATAAATACTTCTAGCATAAACATGGCATAATGTCAAACATAAGCATGGCATAAATACTTCTAGCATAAACATGGCATAATGTCAAACATAAGCATGGCATAAATACTTCTAGCATAAACATGGCATAATGTCAAACATAAGCATGGCATAAATACTTCTAACATAAACATGGCATAGGTATAGTTAAATTTGTTCATGGCATAAATATAAACAAGTCATGTTCATAAGGTTTCTACATGTTTACAAAGAGGATACTTTGTTACTAACACAAAAGCATAGTTCAACTTAATTAAATTTAATCACATAACGATGGTATACTTATGCATAAATATTCCTAATCATGGTGTTTGCTTTTAACTTGCAAAAAAGGGATTTTTGTGTCTAACTTAGCCATGTCTCACATATGTCATCATATAATTCTTTTAAACAAGATAGACTTAATCATGAATTTCAATTATGCCCAATATCATTCATAGCCTAGCCATATTCATAAGTTTTGCAAAAGCATGACTTAATACATGGATTATGGTGTCAAAATTCCAACATAGTTTCATATGAACTATAACAACCAAACTTGTCTCAATTACTTGCAAAATGATTTATGCACAAAATAGACATCATGACGACATAATAACAAAGCCCCAAACTTGCATAAATTTCACTCAACTACATACATGTAGCTTCAACATAGATTACATAATTTGCGCAATATTCCAAACGTATATTTGCATAGAACTACCGCATGTAGTTCTTTATAATGAATAACATAATTTTGCACAAACATGAATTACTTCCGTCGCCACAATTCAAGCATACACATCAACACAGTTGTTTATTATACCAAAGTAATACTCTACTTACAATGGTTGCGGCGAATTCTCTAATTAAGAGATATGATTCCTTTGTTGAATTGATTAGCTTTAGGTTGCTTGAATTGCTTTAGGCCTTAGAACTTTCTCCCTAATCCTCTCTTTAGTTGGCGGCTACTCTTTGTCGTTCCTCAGCAACATGGCGGCTATAATCTTATTTTGAATGAATAGATTAGGGTTTAGTCTAGGGTTGTTTATATAGAGGTTAGGAATTGATTAGGACCCTTGATGTTGCTAGGTTAGATCATAGCCATTCATTAGGAAGAGAGACCAATAAAAACTTGCCACCTAGCCCTATTGACAAAGCAACCCACAGAAATTCGACCGCACACCGACCTGGCCAGCCAGGTTGACTGGGTTCGATTTTCAAAAATTAAACTTTAAATTGAGCTGTTTTAGTCTATTTGAATTTTATCTATTGTATACATATATTTTTGCATATATATATATATATATATATATATATATATATATATATATATTCTCATATATATACATATATTTTCTTTATTTCCTTATATGTACGTTCTTATCCTTTCAAAATTTGAATTTGCATACGTACATGTATTTGCATGCTCAGTTGGCCCTCTCTAAAACAGAGATAAAAATTATGTCGCCGCCGGGGTTCGAACCCCCGACCTCCATGCTACAAATCCAATGCCTTAACCAACTGAGCTACAGAGGCTTTTGTTAATAAGTCTTAGAATAATAATAATTATTGTCCTCTCCTTACTTCTCTTTTTTCATGTTTTGCTGTAATATTTAAATTAAAGATATCTTCTTCATACGTTATCCGTTTTGCGCAAACTCGGACTCTATCTCAAGCAGAATTCCGAGACGAACGCAATGGTGATGTCCGTTTCCCTTAATTTTTCTGTTACAATTTAATTATACTTTAATTTGTTAATTTACTGTTAACGGAAAAATCCGGGGTGTTACATTCTCCCCCACTTAAAAGGATTTCGTCCCCGAAATCTTCAAGTTTATGAAGAATGTAAATCCTAACATTCAATCATCCATCTACTCATCCATCAAACACGAGCATCCATTGTCCTTAAAAGACTTCTAATGCTTCATGATCATATGCGAAGTGTGTGTGTTCATGAACTTATCTAATGCAAAATCAGGCGGTCTACTGATTCAGTTGACCTCCTTAATGCGAATCATGTAAGTGCCATGTATCCATTATGTATGCAGATTTTTTCCTATTCATGATTCTACATGGGTGCACAATCTTTCATACAAATGCAACATCCATATGACAACACATTACAATTCAACCATATACGAGTGCAAACATATATGCATATGCAATATGAAGTGACTGAGCCGATCTAAAACCTAGATTGTGTGTGTATATGCAGCCACGAGCAACTACTAGCAATCACTTGCAACCACTTGCAACCATCATACATAACATGTTTCAATTACATGTTTTCATCCAAAAGGTTTCTATCTAAAAGATAAGGTCGAGGAGATATTCCTAAAAAGATAGATAAAAGCGCAACTTAAGGAAAAAGAAAGATCAAGGACGTACCCTCGAAAAGAAAAGGGTAAGAAGTGTGTATTCTAGCTTCAGTTTCCCAAGTCGCGTCTCCCTCGGCGTCGCACCACTGAACTTTGACGAGTTTGACTTCCCGGTTGCGTAGCTTCTTCACTTCCGTTCCTAGTATGCGGGTTGGAACTTTTCTTATGGTTGCTTCGAGTTCCACTTCGGCCTCTTCGAGGATATTTGGCTCTACCACTTCAGCAGACTCATGTAGACATTTTCGGAGATGTGAAACGTGAAAAACGTTGTGGACTCTGGCCAATTTCTCGGGTAGCTCTAATCTATAGGTCATTTTCCAAATTTTCTCAATGATAGGAAATGGTCCTACCTAAAGGTATAGTCGAATGATAGAAGCAAGTAAAAATTTTGTGCCCATTAGGCAATGTCAAAACTGGAAATCTATGCCACATATATATTGATTAGGAGAAGAACTCTCTAAGCATCAGCCCCGAAGACCGAAATCAACATCAGACTGACACCCAAAGAATTAATCAACCCAACCACCACATATGATTCTAGGAAACTAAGCATGATGGACTCCTTTTAGGTCACAAGGGAGTCCCTTCCTAAGTCCAACTATGTTGCCAAATGTACTTACTAAGGTGATTCTTTACAACTCATGCATAAGTGAAATGAACCTTCAGCCTTAGTGGCGAACACTCCTGGAGTGCCCTATTCTGAAATGCTCCACCTAATGAACCCCTTCTCTAGAAGCTCTTTAATCTGTTTACTGAGCTCTTTTCTTTCTCGTGGAGCCATGTGTCTAACGGGCAACGCAACGGGCTTTGCATTATCTACAAGATATATGCGGAAGTCTATTTCCCGCTTCGGAGGCAAGCCCTTCACCTCTTCGAAGACATCCGGATATTCCCGGACCACTCTAACTGATTGCAAATTTTCAACAGAGGCATCTAGCGACTCAAGATAACTAAGCATAACCGCATACGAGGGATTACAAGAAATTTCCAAAGTATTACTGAGCTGGGTTAGGAGCCTAACAACCCTTTTCTCACAATCAAGGATGGCCCCATTACTGGATAGCCAATCCATACCCAAAATCAAACCATACCCCGAAAAGCCCAAAACAAAGGCACTACATTGAAATTCTACGCTTAGAATAGAAATTTTCAATCCCACACAGATCATAGACAAATGAGCTGGGCCCCCAATTGGGTTTGAAACAATTAAGGGGTCCTCTACCATACTAGTTTTTAGGTGCAGAGATTCTACTAAAGCAGACGAGATAAAGGAGTGTGATGCGCCAGAATCAAACAAAGTGCGAACGGGGAGATCATAAAGATAAACTATACTTTCTACAGAAGTATTTATACCTCGCTGTTGCAGAGGTGGCGCTTCCAGCACATGAACCTGTGCCCCTGGGGTGGATCCAGTGCCCTGCCCCTGTCCTCGTTTCCTTGGGCAGTCCTTAGCCCTGTGGCCTGTCTGACCGCACGAAAAGCACCCACCATTCTCCTTAGCCTTCTTCTTCCGGCAGTCCTTTACTAAGTGCCCCACTTTGCCACAGAAATTACACGTCCACTTCTCTTTGTTGCCTTCCCCGCCTTTCTTAAAGTCTGTCTTCTTAGGCTGCAAACCCTCTTTCTTCCCTTGAGAGCTTTCTGCCTTTGCCTCCTTCTTGCCCTTATCCTCCTCATTCAGCAATGCCATTTGCACCAATCTTTCATACGTGCCCCCCATGGGTATATGTGTCATGGCCAAACTGTGTAATGGCTCATTTAACCCCTTGACGAAACGGAGAGCCTTCTTATGCGGGGTGTTGACTAGGTCAAGCCCAAACCTAGCCAGCTCATCGAACTGATTCACATACTCTCTGACAGTCTTGTCTCCTTGCTTAAGAAATAAGAATTTTTCCAACTGCAAACTTCTTTCTGCATCTGAGAGAAACTTAGTCTCAAACCTTGCCCTAAAGTCCTCCCATGTTTCTACTGGTCTTTCAGCATTAGTGACTTCCCACCAGTAGGAAGCCTCGCCCTTCAATAGCCACACCGCCAATTGTACTTTTTGTCTGTCCTCTACCTCAAAGATGATGAATAGATCCTCAGTTTCCTTCAGCCAATTTCTAGCTGCTACGAAGGACTCAGTTCCATGGAAATCCCTTCCTCCCATAGCTTTAAAATCCTTACATATCTTAGCAAACGCGTTTCCTCGTGGAGGAGGTGGAGGAAGAGGTGCTGCTGCAGCTGGATGATTCCCTGCAGCTGGGGGAGGAGGAACGGTAGGACCTGGTTGAGTGGCCCTAGCTTCTAAGAATCGTCTAAACCAACCAGGTATTGGTACCCCTTCCGGCAAGTTAAGATCTTCGGACATGCTGAAACAAAAGGGATAGATTCAAAACGAAGGATAAGAGATAGTACCTATGGCTTTGGGGAGTGGACTTTGCCTTTTTTAAAATAAAATAATATTTTTATCTTTTAAAAATGCTTCTTTAAATTTCCTTTTTGAAAATAAATTTCCAAAACTTTTTATCTTATCTGGTAAACCTATGCTCTGATACCAAGTGAAACACCCCACCTCCGTTAGGGTCACTCTCAAAGGGAATGCCCTAATTTTGGTGGAGGTTTATAAGTACAAGTCACAGATATACAAGACAGATATAAGAACACATATTTGTAAACAGCGGAAGAACAACAAACTTTTATTTCATAAAGTCAAATACGTGTTACAACAACATCCTTTCCAAAAACATAACATAACACTTTCATAATCTGTCTTGAGTACATTATTTAAAGAAGCATAAATAAAACGTAGATAAACTGCAAAAGCCCCATAGTGGATTGTCCAAAGCCATAGTTCAAAACAGGAAAGTCCAAGCAATACATTTCTCTTCTTCAAGCTGGATGTTGAGGTAGGTCAAGCTGCTGTGTTCCCTCCCTGAGGACCGGGGGGGGGGGGGGGGGAACGGAAGAAAGAAGACGAAAGAAAAATAGAGTCAGACATAAAGCCTGAGTAAGTCTAGTACTATTTTGTCTATGAATAAAGAACTGGGTATGATAAGTATAAACAAGAAATGGGCATGCACTATAAACTTGGTTAAGTTGTCTAGGGTCGAATATACTATCGTACCCCATGTTAATCTCTGAACCCATATAAACTAGTTTCCCACTGGCACCCCATAATCAGGGTGATGTGATCCATTCTATGATGATCGGCTCCTACTCGCATAGTTACATGTGTCTTACGGCCCCCGATGTCGTAGTTACCTATGCTGGTCCCACCATGGGGTGTATCAAGTCCCATAGTGGCAACCCGACACAACCTTAGAGTGCACAGGTATGCTACTGGTGTCCAGTGCCTTATTTTTCTGCGCCGGAGTGTGTGCACGCCCGCACTCCGTTAGAACCTACACTGCTACACCACCGCCGTCGATTTTTGACCTCTTACAATCAGCCCAGTAATCGTGCCCCACCCTGCCTAGTTTCAGGGTATCATGATACACCGTGTAGGGTTACTGCTGAAAAGGGTCCCCCGTTACTAGGTTTTCTATCTCTAGCCAACATGCTAAGTTGGTTAAGTGTTTTCTAACCTAACCCCACCAGTCCGTTTAGTTTAGCATGTTCCATTTTGATTAAGTCTTAGTCCACTTAATCCTAACAATCCTGATTCAGCCTTAATTGTCTTATTAAGGCCCTAACCTCTCACATTAGACAGGTATTGCTGTGGCTGCCTGTTGCCGGTTGGTTCCGGGCAGTCTTACGCCACAACTCAGTCTAACCTCGGGTCCTTATTGGGCTCCATGTTTAACCTCCCACATTGGATAGGTATTGTTGTGACTACTGGACAGCCGGGCGGTTCCGGGCAGGTTTACATCACAACTCAATCCAACCTCGGGTTAAACATATCGTATTTTCTACATTTATATATCTTGTCATTCTTCTTTATTTCTTATATGTAAATATTTGCGGCCCATTATTAAGTTAATGGTGTAAAGGTTACACCAATCATAGGCCCAACCCATACTTGAATTTGGGCCCTTCTACTTTAGTTTTCATTCATTAGTAATTTTAACCCAACATTATTTTCCCCCGTTTTACACGTCCGTTTATATATATTTGGCTTAGCCTTTTAAAGCCCAATTTAGCCATGCGAAAAGGGGAGGCTTAAAGCGTGATTACATACACAAAGAGGGGAAGGTGAGCGCATGAACTTGCATATGACGTTGGAAATACATAATAGAAACTGGTGTACTTGCATAGTGGTAACATATGTGACATGAATCAAAGCATGTGAACTTGTAATTGAGATATCATTATTGACCCATGAACCTATATTTTTACTTAGGAATAATGTCAAACATAAGCATGGCATAAAAACTTTTAGCATAAACATGGCATAATGTCAAACATGGCATAAATACTTCTAGCATAAACATGGCATAATGTCAAACGTAAGCATGGCATAAATACTTCTAGCATAAACATGGCATAATGTCAAACATAAGCATGGCATAAATACTTCTAGCATAAACATGGCATAATGTCAAACATAAGCATGGCATAAATACTTCTAGCATAAACATGGCATAATGTCAAACATAAGCATGGCATAAATACTTCTAGCATAAACATGGCATAATGTCAAACATAAGCATGGCATAAATACTTCTAACATAAACATGGCATAGGTATAGTTAAATTTGTTCATGGCATAAATATAAACAAGTCATGTTCATAAGGTTTCTACATGTTTACAAAGAGGATACTTTGTTACTAACACAAAAGCATAGTTCAACTTAATTAAATTTAATCACATAACGATGGTATACTTATGCATAAATATTCCTAATCATGGTGTTTGCTTTTAACTTGCAAAAAAAGGGATTTTTGTGTCTAACTTAGCCATGTCTCACATATGTCATCATATAATTCTTTTAAACAAGATAGACTTAATCATGAATTTCAATTATGCCCAATATCATTCATAGCCTAGCCATATTCATAAGTTTTGCAAAAGCATGACTTAATACATGGATTATGGTGTCAAAATTCCAACATAGTTTCATATGAACTATAACAACCAAACTTGTCTCAATTACTTGCAAAATGATTTATGCACAAAATAGACATCATGACGACATAATAACAAAGCCCCAAACTTGCATAAATTTCACTCAACTACATACATGTAGCTTCAACATAGATTACATAATTTGCGCAATATTCCAAACGTATATTTGCATAGAACTACCGCATGTAGTTCTTTATAATGAATAACATAATTTTGCACAAACATGAATTACTTCCGTCGCCACAATTCAAGCATACACATCAACACAGTTGTTTATTATACCAAAGTAATACTCTACTTACAATGGTTGCGGCGAATTCTCTAATTAAGAGATATGATTCCTTTGTTGAATTGATTAGCTTTAGGTTGCTTGAATTGCTTTAGGCCTTAGAACTTTCTCCCTAATCCTCTCTTTAGTTGGCGGCTACTCTTTGTCGTTCCTCAGCAACATGGCGGCTATAATCTTATTTTGAATGAATAGATTAGGGTTTAGTCTAGGGTTGTTTATATAGAGGTTAGGAATTGATTAGGACCCTTGATGTTGCTAGGTTAGATCATAGCCATTCATTAGGAAGAGAGACCAATAAAAACTTGCCACCTAGCCCTATTGACAAAGCAACCCACAGAAATTCGACCGCACACCGACCTGGCCAGCCAGGTTGACTGGGTTCGATTTTCAAAAATTAAACTTTAAATTGAGCTGTTTTAGTCTATTTGAATTTTATCTATTGTATACATATATTTTTGCATATATATATATATATATATATTCTCATATATATACATATATTTTCTTTATTTCCTTATATGTACGTTCTTATCCTTTCAAAATTTGAATTTGCATACGTACATGTATTTGCATGCTCAGTTGGCCCTCTCTAAAACAGAGATAAAAATTATGTCGCCGCCGGGGTTCGAACCCCCGACCTCCATGCTACAAATCCAATGCCTTAACCAACTGAGCTACAGAGGCT
Source organism: Allium sativum (assembly GCA_030737875.1). Lineage (NCBI taxonomy): Eukaryota > Viridiplantae > Streptophyta > Magnoliopsida > Asparagales > Amaryllidaceae > Allium > Allium sativum. The sequence continues at coordinate 766,096,843 of CM060926.1, read as the reverse complement.
TTTGTTAATAAGTCTTAGAATAATAATAATTATTGTCCTCTCCTTACTTCTCTTTTTTCATGTTTTGCTGTAATATTTAAATTAAAGATATCTTCTTCATACGTTATCCGTTTTGCGCAAACTCGGACTCTATCTCAAGCAGAATTCCGAGACGAACGCAATGGTGATGTCCGTTTCCCTTAATTTTTCTGTTACAATTTAATTATACTTTAATTTGTTAATTTACTGTTAACGGAAAAATCCGGGGTGTTACAGGTGGGGTGTTTCAGGTATGCAAACGACCGAATTAGAAAAAAGTTCCATGGGTGAAAGTTGTATACCTTTGAATTAGCTTTCCAAATTGATAAAGAAGTTGTAATTTCATTAAGAATTGCAAAAGTTATGCCCAAAATACCGAACGTCATTTTCAGGGTTTTAAGTCCAATCATTCATTCATAAATTTCTCAACTTTTCTTCAAAATATGAAACAAATACATGAATTTAAATAATTTCCCCCACCTTGTACTTGTGCCTTGATCTTGTATTTATACTCTAGGCTTCTCCCAAACCTCGATTCTTTTTCTTATCTTGGTTTTATGTTTGTGAATGCATAAAATGAAATGAACCCTTCCACCCTTTATATGGAAAATTTCAAGGCTAGTTTAGTAATTTAGTTTTGGACAATTGTCCTTCATCATTCATGCAAACCATAAGATGATAACACATGCCTTCTTAGGTGTCCTAAGATGTTTCTACACATGGACACCTAAGAGGACTATTTGTTCTTATCACTTTTTTCTTTTTCTTTTAGCTTATATGATAAGCTTCTTATTTTAAATTTATATATTTTAGCTTGCATGATAAGTTTCTCTTTTTAAATATATATCATTTAGCTTACATGACAAGCTTCTCATTTTAAATTTAAATCTTTTAGCTGACATGATAAGCTTCTCATTTTTTCTTTTATATCATTTAGCTTACATGATAAGCTTCTCTTTTTAAATTTATATCATTTAGCTTACATGATAAGCTTCTCATTTTAAATTTATATCTTTTAGCTTACATGATAAGCTTCTCATTTTAAATTTATATAATTTTAGCTTACATGATAAGCTTCTCATTTTAAATTTATATCATTTAGCTTACATGATAAGCTTCTCTTTTTAATTTATATCATTTAGCTTACATGATAAGCTTCTCTTTTTAAATTTATATCATTTAGCTTACGTGATAAGCTTCTCTTTTTAAATTTATATCTTTTAGCTTACATAACAAGCCTCTTCATATTTATTATCCCTCACATGAATACATACAACCATGCTAACTTAATATATAATGTGTGTTAGCATGCACGAGAGCGTCATGACCTTTTCGATAAGTTTTAGTTGATGAAAGGTCGTCAATTTGATAAACGACTTCCGATCACATTTTCAATTTCACATCAAATTAAATATTTTTGTACATTGGTTTAAAAAAATAATTCAATATCACTCTTTATTATTTTAAAGAGCTTTATTTTAGTCACGACTCATCACTTTAATATTTAAATTTTATTGAATACCCGTAGATTCAAGCGGTAAATTTTCGGGTTGTTACAAATTAGGCTCTAATACAAAATGAAACACCCTATAAGCATTGACGTTATCCAAAATCGAATTTCATTAAGGAAAGTGTTGTGTTGTAGGTATAAAGACATAAATACATCAATACATCATAGAGACTATGATTTCACAAGACATAAGAAAATAGATGCACAACTGAAAAAGAAGACATTTACATTAGAATGGTAAAAACAACCATTTATTTTAGCAAAATATTCGTAAAATATCTTGTGTCAAAAATCTATATACAAAACAACATCAGACTACATAATAATATTTCTCAAATATCCAAAAGATACAACTAAACCATGATAAAGAAACAAAAAGCAATACATCGTCTTCAAGAGTCCTCCAGGATAGAATACGCAAAGAAATATGAGATATGCCCTTCCGCTCTATGAGCGTGGAGGAACGAAAAAGGAAAGAAGAAAATAAAATGGGCCAGACATTGTTAGACCCAAAAGTGGTTCTAACACCCAAATTGATTAAAAGCAAATAAGATGAGATAAAAATAAAAATGAACACGCAGGATTTATAGTGGTTCGGCGAAGAAATGCCTACGTCCACTTATCTTTCACTATATTCACTGATTCAGTTGTAAATACAATGTAATAGTCACTTGATTTCACTCACAACTCGCTTATATTCACTCAATAGATTAAAACAAATAATGAATGAAGATTTGGATTCTCCGGGAGCAATGGGGTTCGGATTATGGAGGTGGTTGAATTCTTAAAGTGCTGAAAAAAGATCTTTCTCTTTGTCTCCAGACGGGGTATTTATAGGTGTGAATTTGCTTGAAACTTGATCCGGGTCGGGGCCACATGTCGTCCATCCCACTATCTTCGGGTTCGGATGAACTATTATGTTGACAACGCATCAAAGGAATGGACGTTATGGGTAGGAACTGGTCATAGCCGGTCCGGATATCCAGGCGCTTTTGCAGGAGAATAATATGGAACATGGGCTCTGGTCGGAGATGCACAGATAAGGGGTTCGGATCGGGATATCCGATCCGACCCGGATTGGCTTGGATGCAACGCTCTCTTCTTCTCTAATCTACTCCGCTCCGATCCATTTTCGTGGCAAACAGGCGGCTTTCCGATCCAATTGAAATCATGTTGCCCTCCGATCCGATTAGATATACCTTACCAATTTCCTCAGCAGCAGTTCACCGATCCGAACAGAGGACTCTATCCGACCCGAACCGATATGTTGCTCTGACCCGACCCGAACAGCTGCTGCTATCCAATCTAGATTGTAGTGTCTTCTCCAATCCGAACCGAAGTCTTCTAATTAAAAATACTCTTCAATGTCTGGTTTCTTGACTTTGTGTTGCCTAGTTCACAAAGTAGGCTAACACTTTGCCCCCTCAAAGGATGCTTCTGTGGGGAACGGAGCATGCTTTGACTACCATAGCGCAAAAGCTTCATCTTTCCTTTCGAAGTCACACGTTAAGTTGTCGTACTTCATCCTGTTCGGTTCGGATTCCGACCCGAACGGATTTCTGGCTTGGGTTCCGTCCCGAACAAATCTTCTTCCTCCTGTACTCTGCGATGAACCAGTGGGCCAAGCTGTATTACTGGGCTTTTCAAGCCGGTCCGATCGGGAATACGAATAGTCAGCTTGTTGTTTATATAAATTCACTTCTTCTTTCTTCTTTTCTTTCATTTATTGTTTTCGTTTATCCGAACCGATTCCATATCGAAGCTCCAGCTTTTCCAAGAAACTTCAAAATTTTCGCTTCCGTCTTTGAATCAAACACATAGGTAGTCTTGTAATCTTGAATCCTGTTGCCATAATCGCTTTTAATTTACCTTCACGGTTAATTTGAACGACTTTAACAAAGTAATTGAATAATTCCATCATTGCGCCTTCTTCCTTCCTCCGCCTTCGTCGTCAATGACATCGACACCATTTCGAAGCGTTGGAGGAAAGTATTGACACTTGAATACTCAATCTCTCGACTTTAATTAAAGCTTGGGATTTCGAGTTGGGTTCGCTATTTAAGAGGAGGAAGAGGAAGAAAACTAAAGAAGGTTGGTTCGGGTAGGGGAACAGTAGGAGGAAAAGAGGAAAAGAGGGAAATTTATAGAGCCGGATCGGGTCGGAGCAATAGGGCCAAGAAATGGGTCTTAAACTGCTTGACCGGGTCGGGTCGGATCTACGAATACAATGAAGGTCACGACTTGTGCGCTCGGATCGGACCCGATTGAAAAACAAAAGAGAGAATAGGGGTCTGGTTATCCAAGTTAATCCGACCCGCTCCGGGTGTCAATCTCCGAACCGATCCAGATATATCTTTCTGAGCATAGGCCTTTGCTCATCCGGTCCGAACCCGTTGTCTGCACCCGAACCGAACACCACTCAATCTTCTACACAAGCTTTCGTCCAACTATTTAAAAGATATTACTTCCAACTTTACGAACAGTTAGGATAGTGCCTTGCGGACATAAGTGAACATTAAGAACTACTCTGACTATCACTTTCTCTTCAAAGTTTCGTCTTACATTGCTGTACTTTTACTTTGCATTTCTCACATTTGCTGCACACATTTTAGTTCACACACATACACAGGGGGGCACGGGATAATTTACTCTAATCCGTGCTATTGCTTCTTCAATAGTTCTATGACAATGAGACCCAGACGCTCTTCCCGACTAGCTGAGAGGAAAGAAGCCCCGGAAACTTCTAATAAAATCACTCTTGAGGATATATCTTCTTCGTCTGATCCAGAATGGGACAGTGAGGGTCCAGACTACGGGGTTGGAAATCGAGAAAGCAACGAGGCGTCTTCGGAGAACGAGGTTTCTCTGGGTTTTGAGGAGGAAGGAGGGATCGGTGACGATCGAGCTCCTGACGAATTTGAATCAGCCATTATATTGGAATCACCTCCAGATTCCGTAGAATCGACAATCGACAACGATCGACTTGTTCGAATTTGCTTAAAGTATGGAATAATGAAAAGTGACACCCTAGTGCCCTCACGCTCTGACCGTCCCCACAACCCTCCAGAAGGATATATGACGGTCACTCGATTGATGTGCATGGTCGGCGCCATTCCTCCATTCTCTCCTTTCATCGTTGATTTCTTAAGACAAATGCGGATTGCCCCCATGCAGTTGCATCCCAATTCATATGCCTATTTGCACACCTTGTACATAGCATATCGTGAAATCCTAGGCATAGAGCTCACGTTCGATGACGTTCACTTCTTCTATAATTTCAAGCATCGGACTCGAGAGACTCCATCCTTCTGCTACTTTGAATCAGTCCCAAAAAGGAAGATAATCTCTGCACCATTTAGCAGTAAAGCTGGAGATTCCAGACTAGAATGGTTCTACGTAAAGCAACAGCCTGGATGCGCCAGGAGATGGACAAAATCAAGTAAAGCGTTGATTTTCTAAATCCGGACTCTATACACTTGAATCATCACCCTGACCTGTTTTCCTTTTTATTTGCAGTCGACAATCCCAAACAGATATCAGATCAGGTGTTCTTTGATCGGATGCACCGACTTCTTAATGGCGATAAAAAATTCTTGACTATCGACGAGATCCTTAAAGATGAATACCTTCACTTTCATGGGCTGCTATCCGTTTTTCGTAGCATCGGTCATGGGACGGTCCCTTACGCATACATTCCTCCAGTGGAGATAGTTCCAGAGACAGGAGAAGGCTCGGGAATTCCTACAGTGCCTCTTCAACCTTCACCTTCTCCATCTTCCACACAAGATGATGAATTGGCTAATCTGGCCAAAAAGCATCGTGAAGGGTATACTGCTCCCGAGGAAACTACTTCTCTAGACAAGTCAAAATCCTCCCAAGAGTCGCCACTTCATGCTTCCGAAGGGGATGTTCCTAGTACTGATGAGCACATATTTCAGGGTTTGGGGGATCTCCCCTTACCTGAGACTATATATACTTCAGAGGATTTCAGGAAGGATCCTTTAGTCTTCACCTCTTCTGAAGAAACCACTCCCGCTAAGGCCAAAGAGCCTGCCCGCACTAGTCTAGCTTCAGACTCGGGTTGGTTGGGGGGAAACACACCACTCAGGATACACTTTACACCACAGCATTAGCATTCATTGCACTTCTTTCTCCATGAATCCATTAATTCTAAACTTCGTTTATTTTATCGTGCAGGTACAATGTCTCGATCCTACTACGATATAAGAAAACTTCGTCGCAGCATGTCCAATCCTCCTCAGGATGTCGAGTATGATCGCCGGGATGATCGTGGTAGGGAGGAGAGAAGACCTTATGATCCCTATCATTCTCGACCCTCACGTTCCCGCTCGCCAGTTCGACCGGAACAAGAGAAATATAAGAGCTATCAAAGCCGCAGGGAGGAGGACAGACCACCATCTAAAGACTCCACTTCCTCCCATGAAAAGCGGAGTAGAGAGAGAACTCCTCCAAAAGAAACCGGGTCTCGAAGTAAGCACAAGGTCCCTGCCACTAAACGACCTAGAACGGGCAAAGAGACTACTGAATTCTCTTCTCATAGGGACACCGAATTATCAATTCCCGCTCCTCCCCCACCAGATGCGGGAACCGCAGTCAAGCTGGCATATTTAGAGGAGCAATTTCCCGAGCACTACTTCGAGACTTTGACCTTTCTACCTACCCTTGAACCTATTTCTTCTAATTGGGCAGATGAGGCCAAAGAAAAGATTGATTTGGTGGAAAACCAATATACCGAGATGTTCAAGTATTCACGCAATCTTCCTAGAATCATCCGCACTCTAATCACAAATGCCAATTCAATGCAAAAGACCGCAGAGGAGGACGCTAAGGCCTTAAAAGCTCTAGGAAAAGATTTGGAAGACACTCAAGCTCAGCTAGCGGTCGCTCAAAGGGACGCTTCTAATTTCAAACAACAATTCTAGGACATGCAAAAGCGCTATCACGATTTGCTTGAATCTCATACTCAGGAGCGTTCTGAATTAAAGAAGCAAGCTGACGAGGCCAAATCAGAAGCTGCTAAGACACGCCTTGCTTATGCTGAGCTTGAGCGAAAAAACGCCGAGTTAGCAAAGAGGAGTGCTGAATTAGAAAAGAAGAATGCTGACTTGGCTTCAAAGTTGTTGGAGGCAGAGAACAGGGCTGCTCTGGCCGAGGGTAATGTGGAGTGTGCTATTAAATCTGCGGAGGAAGCCCGCAAGCAACTATCAGAGGCGGAGGCTGATATTCAGGGCTTCGGCGAGCTAATGATTGAATTCTTCGCACACATTATTCGTCGTCGAAACATTTCTTGGATCGAGGACTATCCATCCACTCTGGTTCAAGTATGGAATCAAATCGTTGAGTGGGAAAAAGAGGAACTTAAGGTCGATTCCCTCGATGAAGATAAACTGATGGAGAAATACTTGAGAGATGATGAACCGGAGCGCCTAGCTGAAGGGCGCCGCCTCATTGCCGAGGCCATGGAAGAAGAGAGACGGAAGTCTAAACAAAAAACCATTCTCGAAGCTGGTTCCTCTTCTTCTGCTCCTGCAACTCCCGAAGTAGAAGGGTATGATCCCGAAAATCCAGGAATTCCCCGAACAACTTTGCTATCTCCCATTCCTGAAGCAACACCAGAGGCAGTAGACACCACCGCAGAAAAGCCTTCGGAAGGTATCCTTACCTTTTCTTCTCAATTTGCCAAGGCTATTTCTACTTTTCGCCACGTGATCGAACAATCGATGAAAGACCCATTGTTTTCGCCTGAGTTGATAACTGTTGCTTCTCATTCTATAGGTGTTGAATCATCCGTAAAGACAGATGTAGCTCAAGGAGCTGCCGCTGGGACAAAGCCCGTTGATAGGGCCAAAAAAGGGGAAGACAAGGCTGCTTCTATAGACTTGGGAGAAGGAAGTGAGCCAACTAAGGTCACCACTCCCCATGATGAAGAAATGATAGCAGCTTTAAGGGACGACGGAGGAGACGGAGGGCATGAAGAGGAACCAGAAGTTGCAATAACCGGGGAGTCAAAAAGTGCTGATGACGTTACCTTGGCTGCAATGAAGGCTGACCAAGACAAGCGTTTGCAATTAAAGGCCGAAGAACTAGACCCTGAGGTCCTCAAGCCCCTCGCAGTTGTGGATGCGGGTTCAAGGTTAGTTGTTAAGATCTCAACTAGATCTATTACAGAAGAACTTGCTAAAAAATCTTCTCTTGATTCCAGTGCCCCGCCCTCCGGGAAGAAGTCTACTGGCTCTAGTACCGCATCTTCAGGGAAAAAGAAATCAAAACGAATCTTGACTGAAGCCGAGAAGGAAGCAAAGGATGTGGAGAAAGCCGCCAAGAAATCCAAGGCTCATTCCAAATCTAAATAGTGGATTGCCCTGTATCTTTTTAGCATCCTCGTGAACCAATAATTGCTGCTACAAAAGCAGCTCCTGTACTTTCTTTTTTAGCTATCTGTACAAATTCATTCATCTGTAAATAAAAATAATTCACTTTTTGCAATGTTTATTTGTCAGTAGTTCTGCACTTATGTAAAAAAGCATGTCTATAGTTATGAAACGAAGTTGTGGAGGGGGGAAATATGTGTATGCATACGTGTCCCCGGTTAATTCCCACAAATTATTTAATGCTTAATCAAGCAATCCGAAAGCTCCCAATTCTCTGATGGGATAGCACTTCCTGTGTCGTCAGTACCTGTCGTTTTTTCTGGCATTTCTTTTATACTCTCCCTCTTTCTCTTGAGAGTTAGAGTTCAAGCTTAGTCATCTGTTTATTCCCCGGTCTTTCAACGGGGAAAGATTTCTTTCTCAGCGCTCAGTCAGAGACGCTTTTATACTCTCTCTCTCTGGAGAGTTAGAGTTAGGAGGAGAATCTCTTTTTCAGTGCTCAGTCGGAGACGCTTTTATACTCTCTCTCTCACTCTGGAGAGTTAGAGTTAAGAATGTCGTTTTCTCATTCTTTTATACCTTATCGCACAAATAGTCGTTGTGCTTCTTTTTATGTCTAAACTGTTTTCAACCTTTTTAGGCTGTGAGTTACCCTGTACTTCATACCTGCAACAGAATAATTAACAAATGTATATATACATAATGCATAAAGGTAAATAACACACAATATTTTTATAGTGGTTCAGCTAAGTCGTAGCCTACATCCACTTTATAGTCCTTTATTCATATCGTCAGATTTTCCCGAGGCAAGTCGTGCCTTATTACAGAATTCATAAGAAAAATAACACAAAGTACAGTGTTTTTAATCCAAATATCGCATTAAGTGTTGGGCATTCCATGCTCTGGGGACTTCTTCGCCATCCACGGTCGTTAACTTGAAGGTTCCTTTTTCAAGTTTCCGTTGAATGACAAAGGGTCCTTCCCATTTCGGACCAAGGTGAGGGAGGGATGGAAAGACTCTCTTTAGCACCAAATCTCCTGGTTCAAAAGTCCTGAGACGAACTTTTTTGTCATAATAGCGTGCCATTTGACGTCGATGTCTTGCCGCACGCAAATCCGCTTCATCCCTTTTTTCTTCGACTTCATCAAGAGACTCAAGTAAAAGTGCCCGATTTGTCATCGGGTCATAATATGTCACCCTGTGGGAAGGAACTTCTAGTTCAACTGGAATTACAGCTTCTGAGCCAAAGGAGAGAGAGAAAGGGGTATGACCGGTGGCCGTTTTAAATGTTGTTCGATATGCCCACAAAGCTAGAGGCAATTCGTCAACCCATCTCGCCTTTGCATGCTCTAACCGTTTCTTGAGGATGGATTTTATTACTTTGTTTATTGCCTCTACTTGCCCGTTTGACTGCGGATAGGAAACTGCAGTATATCGCTTGTCTATCTTATACTTCTGACAGAAATTTCTGAATTCAGTACTATCAAACTGGGTTCCGTTGTCAGTTATAATCGTCCTTGGAATCCCGAACCGGCATATAATATTTCTGACCACAAAACTTATCACCTTTCTTGCAGTGATCTTGGTCAAGGGCTCAGCTTCCACCCACTTCGTAAAATAGTCCACAACCACTATTGCATATTTAGCTCCTCCTTTAGCAATTGGTAGAACTCCAATGATATCAATTCCCCATGTGGCAAACGGCCAAGGACTCACCATTGATTTAAGTTGGGTCGACGGTGCCCTGGGGATTTTGGCGAATCTCTGGCACTTATCGCAGCGTCGTGAATAATCAGCTGCATCTTTATTGATCGTAGGCCAGAAGTATCCGTATCACAATATTTTCTTTGCTAAAGTTTGACCTCCTGTATGATCTCCACACTCACCTTCGTGTACTTCTCTTAGTACACGCTTGATGTCGTCGTGTGCGATACATCGTAACAGGGGCATAGAAAATCCTTGCCGATAGAGAGTATCATCTTGTATGACATATCTGGTAGCTTTGCGAACTACAGCTCTTTTCTCACTCTTCTTTGATGGGAGTGTCCCATTCTTAAGGAAATTCTTAATTGGAGTCATCCATGACTCCTTCTCTGGTTCTGCTTCAAAAGCAAACTCAATTTCCATTGACTCAAAGCTCGGCGACTCCAACGTTTCAATTGGAATTACTTCAGTCTCTTCTGGATTGTCGGAACTAGCCAGCTTTGCCAGTCTATCCGCTTTCTGGTTTTCAACTCTGGGAATATGTGTTATGTTGTACCGATCTAAGCTATTCAATAGCTCTTTCACTTTCTTGAGGTAGGCGATAAGTCGAGGTCCTCGAGCCACGAATTCCTCTCGCACTTGACAAACAACAATTTTAGAGTCACAAAATATGTCCATCATTTTTACTCCGAGGTCTTTAGCAAGCTTCAGCCCGGCGATCAGGGCTTCATATTCTGAGTCATTGTTAGTTGCCGAAAATTCTAATCGTAGGGCGTAATATAACGACCGTCCCTCGGGAGTGACTAAGACAATTCCAGCTCCGGACCTTCGGTCATTCTTGGCTCCATCTGTATATAGTTTCCACGGATTCATCTTTAGTTCATCCTCGGATTTAACCACTCTGTCATTGATTATTTCCTCCTCTGGAATGGTGAATTCCGCAATAAAGTCTGCTAGAGCTTGCCCCCTGATTGACTTTCGTGGTTGAAAATTCAAATCAAACTGACTTAGTTCTATGTTCCATTTGATCAACCTTCCCGATGCCTCAGGCCTCTGTAACACCTGCCTTAACGGCTGGTCAGTGTATATGGTTATTGGATGGGCTTGGAAATAGTGACGAAGTTTTCGGGATGCGATCAGGAGGCTGTAAGCAAGCTTCTCAATTTTTGGGTAGTTGCGCTCTGCCGCTGCTAATTTCTTGCTTACATAATACACTGGCCTTTGTACTTTGTTTTCTTCTCGAACCAGGGCTGTGCTGACAGCGTGAGCCGAGACTGCCAAGTAAACAAACAATTCTTCATGATCTATGGGCTTTGATAAAATCGGCGGTTTCTCTAGCAGTTCCAACAGATTTTGAAAGGCCTCAACACAATCCGGAGTCCACTGGAAGTTCTTCTTTCCCTTTTTTATCAAATCAAAAAACGGAACACATTTATCTGTGGCTTTGGAGATGAATCTACTCAGCGCCGCTACTTTCCCTGCAAGACTTTGGACATCTTTAATTCTCCTTGGTTCTTCGATGTTTCTAATCGCTGCTATCTGGCTAGGGTTGATTTCAATTCCTCGGGAACTCACAATGAAGCCAAGGAACTTTCCCGATGCCACTCCAAATGAGCATTTCAGAGGATTCAATTTCATCCGGTACTTTCGCAAGATACCAAACATTTCCGCTAAGTCTTGCGTATGGCTGGAAGACTGCTTTGATTTGACAAGCATATCATCCACATAAACTTCCATAGTTTTTCCTATTTGATCATAAAACATTCTATTTACCAAGCGCTGATAAGTAGCTCCAGCGTTTTTTAATCCGAATGGCATTACAACATAACAATATAACCCCAAATTCGTAATGAAGCTCGTATGTTCTTGGTCTGGTACGTGCATAGGAATTTGGTTGTATCCAGAATATGCGTCCATGAAAGAGAGAAGTTCATGACCTGCTGTCGAGTCTACAAGCTGGTCAATCCTGGGAAGTGGGAAACTATCTTTCGGGCAAGCTTTATTTAAATCTGAAAAATCAATGCAAGTCCGCCACTTTCCGTTTGGCTTCTTTACTAAGACGGGATTCGATATCCAGTCGGGATATGTCGAATCTCGAATAAATCCATTCTGCTTCAACTTCTCTACTTCCTCTTTGAGAGCAGCCGACCTCTCTGGGCCCAGCATGCGTCTCTTTTGCTTCACAGGCGGATGCTTCGGATTTACATTCAATTTGTGACTTATAATGGATGGTGATATCCCACACATGTCAGCATGGGTCCAGGCGAATACGTCTAAGTTTGCCTTCAAGAAGTCCGTTAGTTCTTTAGCTCGACGTGGATCCAATTGAGAACCAATTTTCAAAACTTTTGTCGGATCAGCTTCATCAATGGGAATTTCCACTGTCGCTTCATTAGGAGTTGCATTCCTAGCCTCCGGTTCCTCGTCTTTCCTGGGATCTAGGTCTTCAGGTGTTCCTTTGGGCAACTCCTTTTGGGTCAATTTCTCTAATTGCTATGCCGAGTCCCCTTTTGAGGGAGACGAGGCATCCTTACTCTCAACGTTAAGTCCTTTCATCAACATCTTTAACTCGGCCACATAGCAGGCCCGTCCGGAAACCTGATCCCCTCTCATTACTCCAGTTCCGGCTTCGGTTGGGAACTTAAGTAACAGGCACCAAGGGGCGATACAAACTCTAAATTCAGCGAGGGCAGGTCTCCCCAAAAATGCGTTATAAGGCGAATCTACGTCCAATACTACGAACTGAAGCATTCGCACTCTTCTACGTTCTCCTTGCCCCAGGGTCACGGACAACTCTATGTATCCCATGGGAGCTGTCGATGCCCCGTTGAAGCCTCTAATCCATCCTTCACAAGGCTTCAGATCTTCGGACTCAAGCTTCATCTGATCAAATGACTTCTTGAACAAAATATTAACGGAACTTCCGTTGTCTACTAATACCTTATGGACCAAGGCCGGCCCAATGGTGGTAGTAATAACCAACGGATCATTGGTGGGTGATTGTATCCCAGTATTGTCTCGGCTTCGAAATACCACGTCGTCAAACATGGTCTTCTGTTGTTTTATGGGGGTGACATCTTCCAAATCATCACCTTCATTCACGTCTAGATGCTTGGCAGCATTCACATATTGATCCATTGATCTGAAACTTCGGATTGCCGGGTGAGGTCCGCCTACTATGGAGTTGATGACAATTCCTTTACCTTTCTGTTGCGCTGTAGGCTTAGGAGAAGGTAGGATCTGTTTTGGAGCCTGCTCTCCTTGCCCCCTGTCCCTCGGGGCAACCTTGTACTCATCCAACTTTCCTTCACGCAGCAGCTTCTCAATCACATCCCTCAAATGCCGACATTCATTGGTCGAATGCCCATGAGTTCCGTGAAACAAGCAAAATTTCCCTGTCGCCATTTCTTTCTCGGTCGAATCACGAGGTGGCGGTCTTTTGTACTGTAACACATTGTATGTATCCAGGTAAATATTTTCCAGGGTGTCGTTCAATGGTGTATAATTCTTGTAGTTCTGGAACCGGGGTCTTTTGTTAGGATCACTTCCCCTATTTCTGTTTCTTCTGTTACCGTTTGGATTACGGTTATTGTTGTTGTTACCCCCGCTTCCAGCATTGCTGTTTCCACCCTTGTTTCCTACATTTACTTCAACCTTGCCAGAACTTTCCCCAGACTGCTTCACGGCGATATTACTCTGCACATTCTCCTTTGAAGCCGTCTCAGACTTTCTCTTTCGGTTTGCCCTGGCCTCCTCTCGTCTTAGATAAATATCAGCTTTTTCGTAGAATATCTCCCTTGTGGAAGGTGTTTTCCCAGAAAGGTAATCTCCAAACTCAGATTTATGATCAACTCCTTCCTTCAATGCCATCAGAATAGTGGGCTCGTGCGGGTCACTGACCTCAGTTACGGCTTGGTTAAAACGATCAAGATATGCCCTTAAAGATTCTCCTGGAGCCTGCTTGATTCTTGACAATTCAATAACACTTTTGGACTTTCGGGCATGGAGTCGGAACTAGTTCATGAAATGCTCGCTTAATTCCTTGTAATTCGAAATCGAACGAGGAGGAAGTCTGGTAAACCAGAACAGTGCCACATCTTCTAAGTAGATTGGGAACGCTTTGCACTTCACTTCATCAGGGGCAGCAGCAGCATTCATGAGCCATGAGTACCGCATTAAATGCTGTCCCGGATCAGTCCTTCCGTTGTATTTGTCCATCTGTGGCAAGTTAAAGCGTCGGGGAAATTGGAAGTCGAGGATATCATCGGTGAAGGGAGTATGGCTTCGCTCAATGCCATAATCTTCGTTTGTATAATTCCGGCTCTCGGACATGATCTGGCGAACCATTGCCTGTACATCAGCATTAGTTAGGGGCCGCTCAGGTTCCCTGGCCCTAGTATCTGAATTCCTTCTGGGCTCTTGTTCAGAAGATGCCCTTCTTCTTCGAGCTGCCTCTGCTCGATTCCATTCCCTGCGCTCCCGGTCAATCTCGGGGGGAGGGGACTGGAGTCTTTTCCCCCGAGTGGGGTCATTGTCTCCTAAAGCTCGTGCAATATCCTCACGAGATCCCAAAGATCCAAAAGTCAGCTGCTCCATGTTCTGAGGTCGTTCGAGTGGCCTTCGTTCACGGGGCCGCTCTTCCTCGGAAGATGAAGATTGATCCATTGGTGTGTGACGAACCGGTGATGGAGTTCTTTGTCGACGGAGTTCACTAATCTACCGACTCATGAGCCTCATATTTTCCTGCATCATGAGATTAGTGCGCTCGTGAACTTTCATAGCTTCCCTTGTGCTCTCAAGCATGTCAAGCAAGCGCGAGAAATCTCCTTGAGTGATGGGCGCAGATGGATTGACCTGATCACCAACCCTGGTGGCTGGAATCGGAGCATTCGTAGGGACTCGAGTAGAGGTTCCAGCTTCACCAAGGATCGGGTCGGATCGGAGGTAGGAGGTCGGGTCGGTTCAGAGCTGGGGAGCCTGGTCGGATCAGTACGTGGCGAGCAACTCGGGTCGGTTCAGATTGGGGGAATGCACTGCTTCAGAATCTCCTACCCGGATCGGATCGGAGCTCTCCCCCTGCTGGCGGCTCGGATTTCCTGCATTGGTTCTTCCTGCTGCTGAACTCTGCCCCCGAGACCTTGTTACAACAGCATTTTGCTGATCTTCGCCAGCTCCATTTCCTCGAACAGACTGAACTTCCTTGCCTTTTCCTTTGGCCATGAGTCTTTGACAATCACTTCAACAAATATGAAAGAGCGAAAAAACTTAAGGATTAACTTCTTTGAACCCAATGGTCCAAAAAGTATAAAGAAATCCCGGAAAATGAAGAATTTAGATGATGATTCTCAGTGAAAGCACCAAAATGTTAGACCCAAAAGTGGTTCTAACACCCAAATTGATTAAAAGCAAATAAGATGAGATAAAAATAAAAATGAACACACAGGATTTATAGTGGTTCGGCGAAGAGATGCCTACGTCCACTTATCTTTCACTATATTCACTGATTCAGTTGTAAATACAATGTAATAGTCACTTGATTTCACTCACAACTCGCTTATATTCACTCAATAGATTAAAACAAATAATGAATGAAGATTTGGATTCTCCGGGAGCAATGGGGTTCGGATTATGGAGGTGGTTGAATTCTTGAAGTGCTGAAAAAAGATCTTTCTCTTTGTCTCCAGACGGGGTATTTATAGGTGTGAATTTGCTTGAAACTTGATCCGGGTCGGGGCCACATGTCGTCCATCCCACTATCTTCGGGTTCGGATGAACTATTATGTTGACAACGCATCAAAGGAACGGACGTTATGGGTAGGAACTGGTCATAGCCGGTCCGGATATCCAGGCGCTTTTGCAGGAGAATAATATGGAACATGGGCTCTGGTCGGAGACGCACAGATAAGGGGTTCAGATCGGGATATCCGATCCGACCCGGATTGGCTTGGATGCAACGCTCTCTTCTTCTCTAATCTACTCCGCTCCGATCCATTTTCGTGGCAAACAGGCGGCTTTCCGATCCAATTGAAATCATGTTGCCCTCCGATCCGATTAGATATACCTTACCAATTTCCTCAGCAGCAGTTCACCGATCCGAACAGAGGACTCTATCCGACCCGAACCGATATGTTGCTCTGACCCGACCCGAACAGCTGCTGCTATCCAATCTAGATTGTAGTGTCTTCTCCAATCCGAACCGAAGTCTTCTAATTAAAAATACTCTTCAATGTCTGGTTTCTTGACTTTGTGTTGCCTAGTTCACAAAGTAGGCTAACAGACATAAAGTTCGATGAGCTGTTATGATTACTAGCACTATTGAATAAGCAAAGAAAATAGGTAAAACAATAGTTCTAGTGTCATGTAGGGTTAGTGTTTGTGCATACCTAAAATGAACGTAAAATATTATAGATAGTGTTGACTTATCTCATTCAACCGAATTTGGTTGGTAACTGTTTTGCACTTCTACAATTTCGAAACATAACATAATTAGGAAGAAATACCCTAATACTACCCATCGATCGACTGCTTAAACCATACAATAATAATATATGCCCACTAAAGTACCAAACCGTGAAATATCAACTAATTTCACATTAAATCAAACACATCCAATCATATTGATAAAGGTTATCTATATCAGTGAGGAATCCAGTTGGACACTTCCAACCTGTTATTCCCTGCATCACAGATTCAATATTCAACACATATTATATTATATATAAAGATTTACAACTACCGGTGAGGAGTCCAGTTGGATCCCTCCAACATGCTATTCCCTGCATCCGAATAGGTTGCATCAAATAAAATCATTAATTCAATACGGTAATATAACATATGCTATAATAAACAAGAATAATTAATTCAACTGATAACGGTCAACTAATAACAACAATACAAGCATCCAATTTTCAATTTAATATGTTCATATTATTATAAACGTAACCAATAAGGTAAGTCACCTCAAGTGGAAATAATCATTAAAATAATGATTTCATTTCATTTAAATTAAACAAACGTTTAATTTAAATAATATATACAAAAATATTCAGCATACAATCATCCAATAATTAGCAAACATAGCACGCAAACATTAAACCCGACTTATATAAAATATAAGAGGGGCAAAATGAGTGAGTTATACTCATTTTGATTTTATTCGTCAATAAAACGATTCGTTTTAATTAAACTAAACGGATATTTAATTTAATTAAAAATTACAGCTGCTTCCAATGGCACCAACAAACCAAATGTGAAACTTATAGATGGCGTAAAATTAAAGGTCAAGACAAACTCCAAACTTTTCCTCTCTACGAATAAAGGACTTAAGGACATCCTTTGCCTACTCAATGCGTCTGCAACCACATTACCCTGGCTTGGGGTATAAGCTATTGTAGAATGCTGGGAACTCCATCCGTCGTTGCTGCCTTAAGAGATCCTTTTGTGAGAACAAATATTTGAATGACTTGTCATCTGTGTAGAGCTCAAATCTCTCTCGAAGTAGATAGTGTCGCCAAGACTTAAGGGCGTACACTATTGTGGCCAGCTCTAAGTCATGGGTGGGGTAGTTATTCTCATGAACTCTTTAGTGCCTACTTTCATATCAGACTACCCTACCCTCTTGCATCAACACAGCGCCTAATCACGTGCCATAAGCATCCATGGAGACCGTAAACACCTTGCTACCACCAGAAAGAGTCAGAACATGGGCTGTTGTCTGAGCCCTATTTAATCTTTGAAATACATCTTCGCAATCAATGCTCCAAGATAAAGCCAAATTCTTCTTTGTCAGATGGGTGAGCAGAGCTGAGATCCGCGCAAAGTCTTTAATCAACTTTCTATAATAACCCGTCAATCTAAGGAAACTCCTTACCTCCGTCGCATTCTTAGGGGCTTTCCAATCTTGAACCGCAACTAGCGGGATCCACTGTTATCCCATCCTTGAATACTACATGCCCTAGGAACTTTACTTTCTCTAGAATTGATACTTGGAAAATTTAGTCTTAAGCTGATGCGATCTAGGAGTGCTAAGAACCTCCCCTAAATGTTTGGCATGTTCTTCCTTGCTCCTCAAGAAAATCAGAATATCATCCACGAAAACCACCTCGAACTTGTTCAGATACTCCCTAAACATCTGACTCATTAAGTCTACGAAATATGCGGGTGCATTGGTCAACCCAAATGACATGACCAACCACTCAAAGAACCATACGGAGTTTTGAATGTTGTCTTGTCAATACTATCATCCGCTACCCTAAGCTGATGAAATCCCGTGGCTAGATCTAATTGCTAGAAAACCTGAAGCATCTACTAGTTGGTCAAACAAGTCATCAATTCTCGGATGTGGGTGCCTATTCTTCTTGGTGATTTTATTCAATTCTTTATAGTCGACGCATAGACGGAGAGAGCCATCTGCCTTGGTTGCAAAGACGACTAAAGCTCCCAACTCAGAAATTCCCCGTCTTATAAACCTCTTCTTCAATAACTCACCTACTTGTTTGTTGAGCTCCCTCCTCTCCCTAGGAGTCATATGGCGCACTGGTAAAGCGACTAGGTTCACATTATCCACCAAGTAAATCCGAAAATCTATCTTATGCCTTGGAGGTAATCTCCTAACCTCATCGAACACGTCCGGAAAACTACTAACTATGGGTACTGATCAAAGGTCGTCAACGGAAGCATCAAGAGAATCTAGCAAACTAAGCATAACTGGCCCACGTAGGTCATAAGAAATTTTGAGAGTTCTACCCTGGCACGTTTGAATTCTAACTACTCTCCTTTCATAATCAGGAATGACACCGTACATGGCTAGCCAATCCTTTCCTAGAATTAATATGTAACATATAAAGCCAAGAATATATGTGTCACATTCAAATTCGACGCCCAAAACGGAAATTCTCGAACCCCTACATATCATAGATAAATGAGTCGTACCTCCTATGGGGTTTGGGACTATAATAAGATCAGAAACAATACCAGCATCTAGGTGCAGATTTTATTCCACAGAATTGGATATGAATGAATGAGAATCACTGGAATCAAAGAGAGTTCTAATAGGATAGTCTATAAGATAAATCAAACCTTCCACACAATGACTTTCCTACTACGTTCTGGTCCATCAGTCTCTAGAGCATTAACTTGTCCTCCCGATGATCCAGCCTTCTGCCCTTTCCTGTTAGGGCATTGTCTTTTATAATGTCCAACTTGACCACAAGTAAAGCAAACATTCTTCGACTTCTTACATTCTCTTACAAAGTGCACCAATGCCCCCACAACCATGACATTTCACCTCAGTCTTGATCTGAGCTTTGTCGGGCTTTCCTCCTTTCTTAGATGTGCCTTCTCGGGCCACCACTTTTTTTTCTTAGCCGTGGGTTTATCCTCCTGGGGCTTAACCTCTTTCTTTTCCTCTTTACCATCCTCAGGAATCAAAGTCATGTCTACAAGCCTCTTGAAAGTTGCTCCCATCGGTACATGTGTTCGTGCTAAATCTTGGAGCAGTTGATTCAATCCCTTTGCGAACCTTAATGCCTTCTTATGAGGAGTGTTTACCAATTACAACCCAAATCTCGCTAGTTGATTAAATCTGTTAACATATTCCTTTATCGTCACGCTTCCTTTCTTCAAATTCAAGAAATTCAAGAAATTCTCCATGTGCATTCCTTCCACCACTTACGATAAGAATTTCACCTCAAATCTAGTCTTAAATTCATCCCAAGTAGCCACCATTTGTCCGGCCTGAACTATCTCCCACAAATACGATGCTCCATCCTTCAGTTGCTAAGCAGCCAATAGAATTTTCCTCCTATGATCGAGCTTAAATAAATTGAATACATTCTCTGTTTCTCTAAGTCAATTGCGCGCCTCAACAAAACTCTCACCATCACAAAATGGCTTGCCTCCCATTGCGCAGAAATCCTTACAAAGCTTAGAAAATTTGACTGCATGAGGAGGTAGAGCTACTACAGATGCAGCAGAGGGAGAGACATTTTCTTGCACTCCAACAGGTATCATAGCTTCCACGTATCTACGAAACCATGTAGGAATGGGAATGCCCTTGGGGAAGTTAGGAGCCCAAACATGCTGAAAAAGGATGAAACAAGGTTTCAAAAAAGAACAAAGGAATATTGTCAAATGACTTGAGGGGACATATTTTTTCAAAAATTGGTTTTACTTGAAAAATCTTTTGCTTTGAAAACACTTTGCAAAAAAGTTCCTCTGATCTTGTAAATTTGAGCTTTGATACCAAATGTGAAATCCCACATCCGTTAATGTCACTCATATGAGGATGCATTAAGTTCCGTGAAGAGCAATAGGCAAACAGTAACTAAAATTCACAAGACGGATGTAAATATGCAGTGGAAAAACTAATTTTTATTATAAGGAACATTGTTTCAAACCAGTAACAACATCATATTGTTTAAAATACCAAAGACCTTAATTAAAACCATATGTCTCATAACACCGAACATAAGAGCACAAAATTGTAAAATCGTATCCCTCTTCAAAAGCCATAACATGATAGGGAAATAATTAAATCGATACATGAATCAGAAGAAGTCCAACTCCAAGAATGAAATCATGGTCATAGCTACTGTCCACTCCTACTCTGAGAACCTGAGGGTGGAAAAGGAAGAGAGAGAAAGGAAACAAAATAGGTCGGACATAAAGTCTGGAAGTTCGAGCGATTTTCAGCAATAGGATAAGATATAAAGTATCAAGACTGATAAATAATGTTGAACATGAAACTACAGTAAAATAGACAAATACGAGATAACATGGTAACAAGATAATAAGATAAAGGTAAGGATCATATACGTTTCTCGTTCATATCCCATATTGCAAACCGCTCGGAATGGGCTTAAATTTCGACCCAGAAAAGGCCCATCGAAACTTAGAACTATCCTAAACGGGTTGTTGGTTCCTGTATGGATTACATTTGCACAGATAATAATAACATATACTCAGCAGAAAGAGAAAATATAATAACAAAACTAAGATGTACCATTTATTTCAAAACCACAGAAATACACAATCGCAGTTACATTGGTTCAATAGGTACATCAAATAGCTCATTCTCATAAGATTCTAAAAGAAGTAAAGCACTAACTGCTAATATATCATAATAACTTTGTCTTCTTCATCGGCTTCAATCATGACTTCATCTATGGCTTTACCCCACCAACTGATCTGTTGGATGTTAAGGAGAGGGGGTCAGAACATAAAGTTCTGTGTGACTGAAATATAGTGTTACTTAATGTCCATACCCTATATTTTTAGCAGGTTACATATGTCAAGGTATGTCTACACAGCACACAAAAAAATCAAATTTCTAACCAATGGGGGTGGATATCCAAGTCAATCTCCCATTAGTGTTTTTAGGGTAAAGACCCAACAAGGTGTCATTCTCGGTCACTTATGGCCCTAATAAGGGTGGATTCTTACGATCTCTTATAACCCTGAGGCGGACCCCTACCTAGTATGTCAACATTCTTAAATATATTATCTCATTTGTATTAAGAGCAATAGTATTGCGAACGTTACTACTTACATTACCCGGTAGGACACCTATGTTGCTTAAGACTTCCCTTAGACAGTTGGTGAGCATGCAATGGTCATATATTCTTTCAATTACCAACATGTCCCTAGTTAAGCCCTTACAAGGTTCTAGAGAAAGTGGACATCTCCATGAACTACCCTACTCCATTACCGTTTTATGCCTAACCACTTTCAAAGAAGGACGGCCCAAAGATCTACCTTAATACTAATAAGGGTGTGTCCCATGACTTTGGTTCCTCTCTGAGGAATAAACCTTCGGAGGGATCCTAACCCTAACCACTTAAGACCCAAATTAGATAAAAAGGTGAGTCAACCACTTAAGACCTTCTTAAGGCGTAGTAAACCTATCTGTTTTCACACATCAGACTTATATATATATAAATACACACACACACTAGACCTCTCACATTACCCTATACCTGTAGATGTTGGATATGCTGGTTGGTTCCGGGTAGGCTTCTACTACAAGCCGTTTAACCTTGTGTGTAGTGTACTAAGTTTATGAATAGCCCATGACACCTAGACATCTCACAATAGTTGGGCCCACTTATGGTTGTTGGATATGCCGGTTGGTTCCGGGCAGGGCTTCACCACCAAATGGCAACTAACCTCGTGTCTATGTGTCATTACTTATATATTTAAGCCATTCTATATATATACGCGCACACAAGAAAACAAACATATATGTATATTTGTTAAGGGGACATTTCCAAACTCTAACCTAATCGCATTTATTACACTAACATAACGTTAATTATGTTGATTATGTTTAAATAAGTAATATATAATTATAGCGCCTAATTAATGTAACATTCGTATAAACGGGGAAACGTTCTAACGAAGTGGCAATTGTCATTTTATCTAAATTAAGGCATGCAAATTGGGTTTTCCATACTTTTACCATTACAACATAGGCATAATAACAATATGATAACATAACAAGTAGCAATGGATGGAAAAACATATACACATACTTTTAAACTTGCATCCTAGGCATGTGGAAATGATTTCAACATTAAATTAAAAGTAGAGTGTTTACATACATTCTCACATGTATGTTTATAATCCATATTTCACCAATTCACCCTTCTTTTGGTGGTATACACCAAAAAAATTTACATTTGACTTATTCCAGGTTATGAATGCGTTTACACCCAAAATAGGATCCAAACCCATTTCAAACTATGAAACAATCAAATCCAAACCTTTTTAGGCTAAATCAAATGAAAAAACGGTGAATCGCATAAAATATAGATAATAATACAACATTCATAATTACCTTTAATCAAATACAAAAACCACAATTCCACAAATCCAATTCATCATGACAATTTGATACGTAATTACAAGATAGAAGATTTAGGGATTTTTATGTTCATATTGTCAAATATCCAAATATTCCTTAGGCATATCAATTCATATGACAAACTATTAAAAATATGAATATGCCTTTAAGCAAAACTAGCTTCCACTCGCAAATTAGGTGGAGATGTAGTAGAATTGCAAGATCTACAACGATTCTTAACGTTCAAGCGAGCTCTGATTATCCTCCTAACAATATACATATAAGAAACATATAATTATAGTCTTATACATAGATGTTTACACTAAATTCAAAAATCCTAAATTTATATAAATTGAAATAGAGAGATTTAGAATGGAGGTAGAAGAAACCTTCACCCTATTCTCTTTGTTTTTCTATGGAAATCAGCAGCATAGAGGCAGAGGTGTATAATAATTAGGGTTTCTAGTGTGTGGTCTTAGGGGTTATTTGTACTTGCTCATGTGAGCATGAGCCATCAGATTAATAAAAATTAATCAAGCCTTCCATATAAATATAACCTCTTAGAAAACCCTCATCCACGTAGGCTGATGGGGCCTTCCAGCCGCCTAACGGTTGACCGGCGGTCGACACCCCTTAAGGGGGAGCCGTCGGCCCCTTCGGGGTTGGAACGCTCAATTTTGCTGCATTACTGAGCTGTTTATTTTATTAATTACATTCTTAATTTGCTTAATTCTTTTCCATATATCCAATATACGTTGTCCCCTAGATCTTATCTCAAAATCAAAATTTGAATTTCACTCTTTTATTTTAAATTATTATTTGGACAATATATATAATATTCACGTAATTATATATATATATATATATATATATATATATATATATATATATATATATTGCGTACACTGTTCAAATTCATCTGCTCATAACTTCTTCATACGTTGACCGTTTTCAGCATATTACATATGAAAAACAATTCAGAATTTCTCCCCGAATCCAAATAAAAGAGTTTTGTAGCCAAATTCCTAAAGCTGCAAAATCTCATTTCCCAATCATATGATTTAATTCCTTGTTTTTAATTATTTAATTTATTGTTGATACTTACAAATTTTACGGGGTGTTACATCCCAAGTATAAGTTTACTGCACTAATTAGCAGAATTAACTAGATTAGGTGTTACCTTAATTACTACCATGCGTTTGGCTCTCTACCACACAAATATCATGTGTCGGCCCCAGTAGTAGGGTATATCAGTCCCTAACCCGACGACTTATAGGACACAAACCTAATTGTTGGGCTTACAACGGCTTAGTTTCCTCTAATTGGACCCATGCACGCTCATGATTCTATCGGAACGCGCTTGTAACCAGCTTTACCTTGAACCTCTTACAATCCAGATCAGTAAAGCGTGCCCTGGCCCCTATCTAGTGCATGGCCCCTCTCTAAGATACTAACAGGGATACTGACTGATACGAGTTCCACACAAAAAATTGACACAAGCCACCCTCTAGGCCTGTTCCCCACCCAAGGATTTTAAGAGCCCCAAAATCAGATATCAACAACAAGATTGTGGGACCTCTTAGCTTATTAATTAACAAGCAATAACTTAACAGGTTTAATTTTGTTAATAAGCAAGGTTGTAAATGACATTTACTATAAATGTTATTCTGTGTATAACCCCCTTCCCCAAACTAGTACCTGCCCGGATGTATGTACATATTAAGTTGCCTATTTTACTTAATTACGTCTGTTACCACCAACATGTTTTACTTAATTATTAAATTAAGCTTATCCTAACATGTTTCACATATCATCCCATTTATTTTTATAGTTATTGGATTACATGTTCAATTGCCTAATTCTCCTTTTTACTACCATTTTAAGTTATTCCATGTTTTACCCAATTTACGCAATTCTAAAGTGAATAGCCTAGGCATTAGATAGCCTTGGTATAGCGCAGATAGAAAGAAAAAGGAGAAAAATACACATTTGATTCAAAAACATATAAACTAAATAAAATAGGCATAAGACTGTAAATAAATCTAAAATGAAAAAGGATAATAGGATATACACGTAATAGTAAAACAATTGAAACTGAATAGATATGTGACAGTAAAATAATAATACATAAATGTGTAAAATCTCAGATTGAGTGCTATTTATTGTCATAATATTATTTAATTATCAAATCTAAAAGTAACTGAACTCACAGTGGTTGGATTGAAGTTAAGAAAAATGTCTCTTTTATATGCTGTTGTTGAAGAAAGTCCTCTTTTAGATTTGTTGTAGAATAAGAATTGTCCTCTCTAATCTATGTCCAAGCAACATCTCAGCATCTTCATATTTATATTTTAGAATAAGGCATGAAGGAAGAAGAAATGAAGAATAGTTTGTGTGTAGAAAACAATGATACTGCTAGCCTTTATATAAATTACTTAGGATAATTCCATATCGTTAGATTTTAGGTTTTCAAATCCAACTGTACACCCAATGTTGAGTCAGCGCATGAACCAGGTGAAGAAATCAGTACAAATACCTCCACAGGAACCCACCTTGCAAGCAGGTGGGTCGACCCCTGTGTCGACCTTTGGGTCGACCTGCCTTACACTTGAGTCGATCCATGGGTCGACCCAGGTATGGGCAGGTCGCGCGGTGAACGTTGCTCTGTTTATTTTATTATATATATATATATATATATTATAATCTGTATACCTTTTTGTGCAATCTTCTTAAGTCCATAACTTTTTCATATTAAACCCAATTTACGAAAACTAAGAGTTTATCTAAACCAAAATTTCGTAATGGACGCAACAATAAAGTCTGTTTTACCTAATTCTAAATATTTAATAAACTAATATTCATTTTAATAGCTTCATTATATAATTATTGTATATTAAAATACGGGGTGTTACATTAATTTCGTTGAAATCCGACTTCGTTTGCAAAACATAGATATTTTAATTTCAAATTATTTATCGGTTCATATTTAAGCATCGCATGCTCACAAATAACTCAGATTGGCCCTAAATTCGAAATCTAGCAATAATTAACTATTACGGATTTAGTATAATTCATTTCATTGAAAACGAAGGTCATTTGAAAAATAACTATTCTTAAGGCATATATAATATCAATTTTTTTAACTTATTCCAAAACCATTAAATTTAATAATAATAAAAAAAAAAATTGTCGTATATATCCAAATAAAATAATATATCACTTCAAATTCAACCAATATGGATTTATAACTCAACATTAACATTTTTGAGTTCAAAGATATCCAAATTATATAAAAATTCCTTTTTAATTTGTTAAACAAACGTTATACTTTATAAACGATTCCATAGCGACTATTTGAAAATTTGATTTGGACATAACTTACAATTTATAAGCTAAAATCTCGAATTTTCTCTTTCAATAGAAAATTATAATCAAATAGATTCAAACGTTTCTTGTTTCACAGAACTCGGACTTAGAATGGATTATGAATATTCAATTGAAGTTCAAAACTCAATAATACGAACTATCACACCGTTACAAGTTCATTTTAAATTAAACATAAATTAATACATTAAATCATTGTTTAATTAATGAATTCTATATTAAAAATACATTAATATTTCAAATAAAATATTTAAAACAAGTTTAAACATTCAAATTCAAATGATCGAAAAATCCCGGTCGTTACAATTGGATGGTGAAATTTAGAGATTTGGAGACTGAAAGAGAAACAAAGATTATAATTACGGAAAATAAGGCATCATATTTTCATTGACATACACTTAAAATATAATGGAGTTGATAAAGTTGGAAAGAAAATGCAGATTAATGTTAAGTTTCTGAGCTAAATGGTGTTATAACCATATGTACATGGAAACACAAAAGGAATTTGTTAAATCATATTTATATGACACATACAACAAATATGAGCTGGGGCTTCATCATTTTGTAATAGAAATGATAATTACACAAATATAGCCTCACCTTTAATGCTGGTTGTGGAGCCATATCCCTGTAGACTAAGTGTTCCATGCTAATATACCGTGATTTACACTAATCATTAAGAGAAAAATAATATTCATATTTTGTACTGTACAAAATGTGCACCAGTTGTAAACTGGAGATAAATATAATTTTTTACTTGCATATTTTAAGGAATGCATTGGTTGTAAAACACAAATTCTCAAAAATGGTAAACTAATCTTCTTTCATGACTATGCACCTATTATACATAATTATTTATATCACACGGTCTATAAAGTGTTGCGATCAATCTTCTGTTATGTACTGTTAAATATGTTTGAATGAGTTCATAATAAAGAAGAAAATGTAAACTAAAACCATAGTTTTTGTGAAACACGGGCTGCGTTATTTAAAGTCGAAAAGAACAAACGATAACAAACATTTTGAATTAATATGGTTACTAATCGTTAAAAAGAATATTTATATTTTATACTTTCAAGAATATCAATAGCACTAATTTACGGTTTGATTTCTAATATATTCAATTAATACTACTAACAAAATAATATTGTGTTTATATTTTTTTTCTGATTAATATTGGTGCGTGTGTATATATTTGTTTGCATTGTGATCATTTCAACACAAAATGGTAACTTATTTTAAGATCATACATTCATATAGAGCATATGATATATTAACGCCTTCCCACTTCATTATGGACATTCAACTTGCTTTCTCATTCAACCTAAGCTAAAATGATAATTAACAAAAAAAGAATAATGAAATGATACTATTTGGAATTTATTTCTCAGTACCCTGCAAAATTTATGCAATTTGGCCATTAATTCTGGGAAATGTGGCGGTTGCATGTTTTCTAATTGGATCAAGACAGCTTATAAATTTAGATAAAATGATAAAGACTACTATAAATTACGAATTTTGATGATGCACACTTTTAATTGCGAGCATGGATGTAAATTGCAGTAATTTAGGAGTCATGTTTTCCTTTTTACAGAAGAGTAAGTTATTATTTAACTCTAATGAAGTAGGGTCACATCCGAAAGGATTTAAGCGGTGGCATATAGTTCACAAAGCTACATGGTAGGTCTTTTTTATATCCTATTCCTATGTAACAATAACTTAACAAAGTATTTGTTTTAAAAAATTAATCTAAATAACATTGAAAATATGCTAGTTTTTAATAATACATAGTTGCATTAAATTAAATAGAAACTTTTCCATTTAAATTGTCTGAAAGCACTGTTGTCTTTTGAAATATTAGCATAAAGGGTAATAAAACAATTGGATTGACATTTACGTTATATGATCATAAAATTTGTGAAATGTTTTGATCCACGAAGGGATATCTTTTGTAAAGTAACACAAAATATTGTCTTTTTAAAAAAAAAAAAATTAATCTTATGGCCGCTTGTAGCTATGCATTTAATAACCATTTCCTCAGCCCCATTGTACATGTCTTCATCATTATATTTTAGAAGGTAATATGATATAATTATAGCAATATCATTTTTATAATTTCATGTTGCAAAATAAATTGGAAAGTAAGGTATGTTATTGTTACCTTGAAGTTAGGTTCATGCATTATGCTGATATCCGAATACCTTATGCTATAGCATAAACTCATTACAGGGAACATGATTATATACCTGAGTTTATTTCTTGGTTAAATAACAAGAAACCCTAAGGATAGCAATAAACACAAGACGTCACTCCAGTCGATTGAGGGGAAGCAGGGGGTTGTGGGTGTTGATAGGAAATGAGTACTTGAGGCGCACGTCAAAGGTGAATACTTGTTCATCGTTCTTAGGTTTATTGTCGTGTCGGATTGGAGATGGTAATGGCATGGAGTGGTTCTCCATTATCATCACTACGCCTAAGTTCTATCTTTCTTTCTTTTTCTAAGAAATGAAAGGTTGCAACTCATATTATCACTTTGACGATGAGCCATGTATAACTTATTACTAGCATAATTTAACGTTAATAGTTTCTAGGAAGATCTCTTTTTATATAGTATCAGTTTCAAGAATCAATCATAACACCAAAAAAG
This sequence comes from Allium sativum, assembly GCA_030737875.1. Classification (NCBI taxonomy): domain Eukaryota; kingdom Viridiplantae; phylum Streptophyta; class Magnoliopsida; order Asparagales; family Amaryllidaceae; genus Allium; species Allium sativum. The sequence continues at coordinate 766,068,346 of CM060926.1, read as the reverse complement.
CAATATCGTTATACTTATAAGCGTAAGGGAATAATATTGTAATGGTTATTGCCGTGTAAACAAAACGCGTGGGAAAATGTCGGATGACGCTTACGCTAAAGGTTATGACCATGAGAAAATGTTCGGTTTATCACGGTTATAAGTGTTAGAATACCTCTTCCAACGTTGACAATCGTGTTAAATAATCGATTTCTATCGGTAAAAACTATGATAATCTGAAATATTCTAATGGTTATAACCGTTATAATGTTGAGTTTACTTATGGTTAAAACTGTTATAATCTGAAATATTTTAATAGTTATTACCGTCAGATATTGATTTAACTCACTGTTAAAACTGTTATAATCTGAAATATTCTAGTGGTTATAACCGTTATAATGCTAAATTTACTCACGGATGAAAATATGATAAAACGTATTTAATATTATATTTAATAACAGTTGTAATGTGTTGGCTCGCTTTTTGACCAAGCCATCCAGGATCATTCATAAAAGGAAAACAGGAAACCAAGTCCCCCAAGAAATTGGAGGAAAGGATTGCACGCCATCGTCTCGCCCAGGAATGGATCGCACGCCATCGTCTCGCCCAGGAATGGATCGCACTCTATCGACTCGCCTAGGAACGGATCGCTCCCATCTCGTCAACGAACGGCACCTCCAGGCGATCCGATCCAAACTTATATACTGTTGCCCAGAACGATCCGATCCGATCCCTTGGTACGAACCGAACCCTCTGACCCGTTCAACCACGAGCTGGTCTTCAGCGATCCGAATCGCACGGATCTGGCGACACGTGTTCCTAACCGTCATCTGGACCAATTCTCCCCATCTGCACGATCCGATTTTCAAGCAAAACATGACACCTGTTCACAACGGCTAGTTTGACTGTTTCTTCAATGGTGGCGATGCGATCCGAGGATCTCGGGATTCGTGCCACGTGTCCGCGATCCGCCTGACAAAATCAGCTATAAATAGCCCAGAGCTTGGCATTTTTCGGGAGCCTTTTGGCAATAGTGAGTACTGAATCCGCCATTGTTGTCAAACCACTGAAATATTGAGAGAAATTACTGTTGTACTAGCTTTTAAAGCATAATCAATAAGATATAAAGTGGACGTAGGCTCGTTAACGCCGAACCACTATAAATTCTGAGTGTTATTTTCTTTTTCCTTGTTTCTCATTTAGAATTCTCTACAGTTTATAACAATTTGGGTGTTAGGTCCAAATTTCGATCTAACATTTTGGTGCTTTCACTGAGAAACTCGGTCTTAAAGTTTCGTCATTCGTTTCCTCGAAGAATCCAGCGATTCGGATATCATGGCTGGAAAAAGATCTAAAGTTTCGCAGACCGACGAAACGATCGAGGAGAGTGTACACGAACTGGGCAACGAAGAGACTCTGGATCGTGGAGCGCAGGGGGCGATCCGATCCGATGAAGACACCTCGTTCCGAGTCGATGAGAACGAGACGATCCGTGCTACTGAAGGGGTTGTTACTCGATCCCGGGGCAACACCTCGCAGCCTCCGCGCACCACGACCACGAGTCGATCTCAGGGGGGCGCAGCGAACCGCCCTCCACGAACCGCAGCTACCCGAACTGATGGTCAGAACACAACTCGACCTGGAAAAGAACCTATGACCCACTCCTATCGTCCTGGAACCTCTGCTCGACCCGGTCCGAGCATTTTGCCCATAAGAGAAGGTGATGATGACCACTATGATCCTGCGGCTCCTGTCACTGAGGGGGATCTTTCTCGCTTTGTCGAAATGTGGGATAGGTTGTTTGATGAGTTGGCCGCCCAAGGGCAGGAAAGTTCTATCCTACGGCAAAACCTGACGGCTATGGATAGAAGACTTGATGAGCTAGCAAGGCAAAGAGCATCGCCGGTTCGTCCACTCACCCCAGTATATTCCTCTTCATCTGAAGAATCGCCGAGACCTCCGCGGCGACCGTATGAAAGAGCCGAAAACATAGAACAGCTTCGGTTCGGGACCCTGCCCTCACAAGAAGAAGAAGAAGAACTAGGGGCAAGACCCACAAACCGTAATATGGATGGTCAAGCAACGACCCTCAGGACTCGAGGTGTGAACAGTCCTGTGCATGACAGACCACCTCAGCCCCGTCGCCGTACGCATACTCATAATAACAGGGGGCAGCGAGGCCCCGTCCAAGCCCCGGATTTTGTGGCTACTCCCCGAAGAGAGATCAGAGAACCTCGTCGGGCCAGAGGCACTGACCCTGAACCTCCTTTGACTAGTGCAAACGTTGCAGCCATGGTTCACCAGATTTTGGCCGACAGCCGTGGACAGCGGAACGAAGATTGGGGGATTGACCGCAGTCATACTCCTTTTACTGACGATATTTTGGATGCAACTTTTCCAAGGCGTTTCAACATGCCACAAATGAACCGATATGCAGGAAGATCTGATCCTGTTCAGCACCTAATGAGATACTCTTGGTCGATGACTGCTGCCGCCGCTTCTGACGCGGTTAAGTGTAAAGCGTTTCCCATATTCCTGGAAGACGTGGCTTTGCTATGGTTTACTCGCCTGCCGGCGAGATCGATTTCCAGCTTCAGGGAACTAAGCGAGAAGTTCGTAGAGCAATTCCGTATCTACGCACAGAAGACGAAAAGCGTGATCGATTTATTCCTTGTTAAACAGCGACCAGGCGAAAGTCTAAAGATGTACCTGGATCGTTTCAATTTGGCCGCTACTGAGGTTAAAGATCCTCATGAGACGACCATTGTCGCAGCACTAATTGATGGAGTGGACAAGGACACTGAATTTGGGAGGTACTTGGCAGGCAAACCACCCCACACCAGAGAGTTATTCTATGAGAAAGCCAATGTACATCTACGCCGGGAAGAGGTGTACGCAAACCGAAAGCTTAAAACAACTGATAAGGAAGAAATTCAGAGCAATGTCGCCATCAAACAGACTGGAGACAACTCGGGGAAAGTTGAGGTTAACGTCGGAAATCAGAACCAGGGTGGTCGCCGACCAGGTAACAACAATAACAATGCTAACGGCAACAGCCGGAAGAGGGGCCGAGGGAACGACTCCCAGAGAAGGACTCGTCCCAGGGCCTTTGAAAGTTATACACCCATAAATGATACTCTGGAAAATATCTTCATGGATGCGTATGAAGTCCTCCAGAATAAGAGGCCACCTCCTAGAGAGTCGACAGAAAAAGAGCGTGAGACAGGGAAGTTTTGCCTCTTTCATCAAATCCACGGCCATTCGACGAATGAATGCCGTCACCTGAGGGACGTAGTCGAAAGGCTGCTTCGAGAAGGGAAGCTAGACGAATACAGAGTAACGCCTAGGGACAGGGGGCAAGCAGTGCATGCCCCGAATCAGAATCAAAATCAACTTGCTGCTAGGCCAACTGCTCAGCAAAAGGGAAAGAATATTGTAATCAACACCGTGATCGGTGGACTTTACCTTGCTGGGCACAGTTCCAAAGCTTTAGATCAATATGTTAACGCAGCCAAACAACACCTCGAAGTGGGGGAATGTAGCAACCCCGAGGACAGTATCCCGGTGAAGCAGCAGAAGATGATGACTGATGACGTTATTTTCCGAGAACGAGAAAGCATCGGAGTCCATGCTCCAACTGAAGATCCACTTGTAATTACGATACCCATTGGGCCAGCCACTGTTCATAAGGTTCTGGTGGACAACGGGAGTTCCGTTAATATTCTTTTCAAAAAGGCCTTTGACCAGATGAATCTTGAGATAAAAGACTTGAAGCCCTGCTAAGGATGGATCCGTGGATTCAACGGAGCATCCACTGCACCTATGGGTTATGTAGAATTGCCAGTTACACTTGGGGAAGGAGAACGCCAGAGAGTGAGAATCCTTCCCTTTGTGGTTTTGGATGTCGAATCGCCATACAATGCCTTCTTGGGCCGACCGGCCCTCGCAAAATTCAGAGCCTGTATAGCCCCCTGGTGCTTGCTATTGAAGTTCCCCACAGAAGCTGGCATTGGTATCGTCAGAGGGGATCAAGTTGCTGCGCGAGCATGTTATGTTGCCGAATTAAAGTTGCTTCGCAACGGCGGGGATATCGAAACTAAGGGCACTCCTCCCCCTTTGGGGGCGGAAACCTTATAGCAACCAAAGAGGATGATTGTTGGGGAGTTGCCTAGAGTGATTCCCGAGGATATAGATCCCAGAGAGGATCAAGATTCCGGGGGCAGAACGGCGACTCCCAACGAGGCAACTGTGGATGTGCCAATCGATGACAGTGACCCGGAGAAGGTCCTTAAGATTGGATCCCAGTTAAGTTCAACTCTTGCCGAAGAATTGACGACTTTCTTAAAGAACAACTTGGATGTATTCGCTTGGACCCACGCGGGCATGTGCGGGATATCCCCATCAATCATGAGCCATTCTTTGAGCATTAACCCCAAACATCCTCCAGTAAAGCAAAAAAGGCGAATGCTGGGCCCAGAGAGGTCCGCTGCCTTAAAAGAAGAGGTTGGGAAGCTAAAGAGTAATGGGTTTATCAGAGATTCAACTTACCCAGACTGGATTTCGAATCCAGTCCTGGTAAAGAAGGCCAACGGGAAGTGGCGAACGTGTATCGACTTCTCGGATTTAAACAAAGCTTGTCCAAAGGATAGTTTCCCATTACCTCGAATTGACCAGTTGGTAGACTCGACAGCAGGTCACGAGCTCCTCTCATTCATGGATGCTTATTCAGGATACAACCAAATTCCGATGCATGTTCCGGACCAAGAGCATACTAGCTTTATCACTGATCTGGGATTATATTGTTACGTAGTAATGCCCTTTGGTTTGAAGAATGCAGGCGCTACGTACCAACGTTTGGTCAACAGAATGTTTTATAACCAAATCGGGAAAACAATGGAAGTATATGTCGACGATATGTTGGTTAAATCCAAGCAATCCTTTCAACACACTACTGACTTGGCAGAGATGTTCGGCATTCTTCGAAAGTATGGGATGAAACTCAATCCCACCAAATGTTCATTCGGTGTTGCTTCTGGAAAATTCTTAGGATTCATTGTCAGTTCGCGCGGTATCGAGATTAATCCGGACCAGATCACGGCAATCAGGAACATTCAGGAACCTAGGCAAATTAGGGATGTGCAAAGCCTCGCCGGAAAAGTGGCCGCACTAAGCAGATTTATCTCCAGGGCTACGGATAAGTGCATCCCATTCTTCGAATTAATAAAGCGAGGAAAACGCCACTTTAAATGGACACCTGACTGCGTAGAAGCGTTTCAGAATTTGCTCAGACACTTGGAGAGGCCTCCAATTCTATCTAAACCAATAGACCACGAGGATTTATTCGTGTATTTGGCAGTATCATCTCATGCAGTCAGCTCAGCGTTGGTAAAGGAAGAGGAGAAGGTCCAAAGACCTGTGTATTACGTGAGCAAAAAATTAACAGCGGCAGAGCGTAATTATCCACGGATAGAAAAACTGGCGTATAGTTTACTGATTGCCTCTAGAAAACTTCGGCACTACTTTCAAGCACATCCTATTACCATATATACTGATCACCCACTCAAGCAAGTTTTACAGAGACCGGAAGCATCTGGAAGGTTACTCAAATGGAATATTGAGTTAAGTCAATTTGACTTGAACTTTCAGCCCAGACGATCAATTCGGGGGCAAGTGATAGCTGACTTCATAGCAGAGTTCACTGTTCCTGAAGAAGACATAGCAAACGAAGAAGTGGAACCCTCAAAGTTACTTTTCGACCCTAATATCTGGAGATTATATACTGATGGTGCTAGGAACAACGAAAGATCCGGTGCTGGAATAGTGCTTGAAACCCCCGAGAAACGATTGATAACTTATGCCATCCGAATGGAGTTTCAGGCCACCAACAACGATTCCGAATATGAAGCTCTGATAGCCGGATTAAAGATTGCAAAGGAACTAGAAGTCACAAAGCTGAACATCTTCTGCGACTCCAAGTTAGTTGTGAATCAAGTTACTGGAAGATTCCAAGCTAAAAGTGCAAGATTGATTCTATACTTAAAGAAAGTGAAAGAACTGCTGAATGAATTTGATCACTATAGCATATCTCATATTCCGCGGTCAGAAAATCAGCAGGCAGACAAGTTGGCAAAGATGGCTAGTTCTAACGATCCTGAAACGATAGGGCTAGCCCCCGTTGAAGTACTTCGGTCCCCTAGTATTGATCAGATGGAAATCGACCTAGTACTAGAGACGGAACCAGAAAGGGAATCCTGGATGACCCCTATAAAGAATTTCCTAATGGGAGGAGCGCTTCCAACCAAGAAAAGCGAGAGGCGTAAAGTGATTCGTAAAGCCGCCCGATACGTATTGCAAGGCGGAGTTCTTTATAGGCAAGGGTTTTCAATGCCCCTCCTTCGATGTATAGCCCACGATGACATCAAACGTGTGCTGCAAGAAGTCCACGAGGGCGAATGTGGTGACCACACTGGAGGGCAAACTTTGGCGAAAAAGATATTGCGGCATGGTTACTTCTGGCCTACCATAAACAAGGATGCAGTAAGATATGCACGACGATGTGATGCGTGCCAGAGATTTTCAAAGATACCTAGGGTGCCTCCAAGCCAGTTAAAAACGATGATGAGTCCATGGCCATTTGCTATGTGGGGAATTGATATCATAGGAAGTCTCCCCATAGCAAGGGGTGGAGCAAAGTTTGCTATTGTGGCCATAGATTATTTCACTAAGTGGGTCGAGGCAGAACCACTAACTACAATCACAACTAAACGAGTGATCAACTTCATTGTGAGAAACATCATTTGCCGATTTGGAATTCCAAAGATTGTGATAACAGACAACGGAACTCAATTTGATAGTGCTGAATTCAGAGACTTCTGCCAAAAATATCACATCGAGAATCGATACGCCTCCGTGGCACACCCACAATCGAATGGGCAAGTCGAAGCTGCAAATAAAGTAATTAAGTCCATTCTGAAAAGAAGAATGAAGCGGGCTAGAGCCATGTGGGCTGATGAATTGCCCTTGGCACTATGGGCCTACAGGACGACATATAAATCAGCGACAGGACATACCCCGTTCTCCCTTGCTTTTGGAACGGAAGCAGTCATCCCGATTGAGATAAAGGTACCTTCTCATCGGGTGACCTATTATGATCCAATGTCCAATAATGAATTGCTCCTTGAGTCCCTGGATATGATCGAAGAAAAGAGGGATGAAGCCGACCTGCGTGCTCTGAGATGCAAACAACAGGTCGCCCGATATTACAACAAAAAGGTCCGAGCTCGGACCTGGGAACCCGGAGACTTAGTTCTAAAACGTGTCTTTCCACCCCTAACTCATATGGGAGCGAAGTGGGAAGGACCGTACTCTATTCTCAGCAAGCTTGATAATGGAACCTTCAAGCTGGCAACCGTAGATGGAAAGAAAATCCCCAGAGTGTGGAATGCCCAACATCTACGGCCATATTTAACATGAGAAGCTTCAAATTTATTCTTTTGCTTTATTAAAAAAAAAAAACTATGTACAGGGCATGATTTGCCTAGAACAGTCTGATTCCTTAAAGCAAGAGATTATAAAGTGGACGTAGGTCATGATTCGACCGAACCACTATAAAAATACTGTGTGTCATTTACCTTTATTGCATCTTTATTTATTTGCCTATGAAAATCAGTGTGAATAATGCAGGTATCCGAAGTCTGGTGCCAACAGTTCCTCTCGTAAACTAATCAGAGGAACCCAAAGCCTTGGTAAATACTCCAACTGCCTATCCGACTAATTTTAATCCTCGGAGCTTGGATTAAGATGTAAACCTAAGACGAGTTTGATAAGCGTGCATGATTGCAGACTGCCGAGTCCCAACTCTAACTCTCCAGAGAGGGAGAGAGTATAAAAGCGTCTCCGATTGAGCGCTGAGAAAGAGCTCCTTTCCCGCTGAAGGATCGGGGAGCGAATGAATCGCTGAGCTCGAACTCTAACTCTCCAGAGAGAGAGAGAGTATAAAAGCGTCTCCGATTGAGCGCTGAGAAAGAGCTCCTTTCCCGCTGAAGGATCGGGGAGCGAATGAATCGCTGAGCTCGAACTCTAACTCTCCAGAGAGAGAGAGTATAAAAGCGTCTCCGATTGAGCGCTGAGAAAGAGCTCCTTTCCCGCTGAAGGATCGGGGAGCGAATGAATCGCTGAGCTCGAACTCTAACTCTCCAGAGAGAGAGAGAGTATAAAAGCGTCTCCGATTGAGCGCTGAGAAAGAGCTCCTTTCCCGCTGAAGGATCGGGGAGCGAATGAATCGCTGAGCTCGAACTCTAACTCTCCAGAGAGAGAGAGAGAGTATAAAAGCGTCTCCGATTGAGCGCTGAGAAAGAGCTCCTTTCCCGCTGAAGGATCGGGGAGCGAATGAATCGATGAGCTCGAACTCTAACTCTCCAGAGAGAGAGAGAGTATAAAGGCGTCTCCGATTGAGCGCTGAGAAATAGCTCCTTCCCCGCTGAAGGATCGGGGAACGAACGAATCGCCAAGCGTAAAACTCTAACAATCGATTAGGGGGCATCACGCGCTCCTATGCAAACACTAAACTTTGATATAACAGTGTAACATAGCATGAACATTCTTCTTCCTGTTGATTGACTGACTTATAATTATTAATAGTTGGCTAACGACTAAACGTGGAAAGTTTCTATGAATACAGGTACGCAATGATGTAAGAAGAAACAAATCCTTGTTTATGTACTGCAAATCAACAAAGTGAAAACAATTTAGAAAAAAAAGTGAGGACCAGTCTCACAATTACACTTCCTAGCCAGTGGGAAACCTAAAAGACAAAATATCAACAAACATCCTATTTATGCTTTGATTTCTTCTCTCGCTTCTACCTCTCCAGCCTCTCCTTGTCGGCTTCAGATGGATCCTCCTTCTTCCTTTTCCGCTTGTCCACAAGGGGAGCATCTGACTCCTCTGAGGTCTCCTCTCCCCCTTCTTTTCCCTTGCTTCTGCTGGAGAGGGAAGCCGGGAAGTCATCGGGGTTTGCAAAGTGAAGTTACCGGCTGATGGACTTGGACTGGATTTTCGTAATCATCCCAGTTTTGGGATCGAACTCTGCAAGAGGGACCACATCCAAAGCCTCATCCCCCACCTTCTTTGAAGCCAATTCTTTCTCTTGTCTGGCTTTTCGGCTGGCCAGGGGTTCCTCATCATCATCATCATCGTCGGCCTTTTTGGTGCCGGTAGTATCCTCTTCGTCATACACATGGCGACCATCCATGTCTTTTAAAGCTTCGATAGTCTCGGCATCCTTGAGTACATCGGGACCAGCACCCGGCAGGACGGTCTCCTCCTCCACTTCTCTATCTTTTCCAACACCCTTGTCGACGGGCTCGCCACCTGCATTACGAGAGACACACATTACTAATTCAATGGGTTGTCCTGTTAGACGACGACAATTCGCAATCACTTTAGCAAATTGCGGGGAAAAGAGAGAGATACCTTCAGCAGATACTCCCTCTTGAGTAGATCCGGATGCTCCAACAACCACGGGAGTTAGACCTAAGGGGATTAGCGGATCGTCAGGATGGTATTCCTCAACTTCGGAGGTTTTAGACTTTGCGGCGGAGCTGGAACCTTCGTCAATTTTGCTTTTGCCTTTAGCCATGGTTCTCTCCTTCTCCATTTCCGCCAGGATTAAGCGACAACCCTCTGCCAGATCCTCAGGCTCGTTGTCCCTTAGGATGCTCTTCATCAATTCATCTTCATTGATCTCTTCGACCCCCAGTCTATGCTTTTCGCCCTCCACGATGGCATCCCATAAGTTGGCCAAAGTACCATGATAATCAGGGATCCATGAGATATTGCGAGTTTTGAGAACCTGGCCAAGGAAATCAAAAATCATCTCCTCAAACCCCTCGATTTCTTTCTCTCTTTCAAGGAGTTTGTTGTTGGAGGCAGTGGCCATTTCAATGGCGCTATCAACGTTCTTTTCGGCAAGAGCTGCCCGTCTCTCCGCGTCTGCCACCTGATCATTCAAGATCACTTTTTCCGCCTCTGCCAGAGCCAACCTTTCTTTTAGACTCGCTTTTTCCGCCTCCCAAGCAGCCTTCTCCATCAGAAAATGGCCTTGTGCCGTTACCAATTCGATGTTGGCCATTCTGAGGTCTTCAACCTCCTTTTTTAAGGCCATTTTTTCCTGGCTATTGGAATCCAGTTCTGAATGAAAGCGCTGCTTGGCATTTTCTAATTCAATTTTATAGTTTGCAGCGTCTCTCTGTGCCAAAGCGAGTTGGGCTTGAGCGCCTTCCAGGTCCTTCTCTAATTTTGTCCTAGCCCTTTCGTTATTTTCAAGTTTTGCTTTAGACCTGTGAGCTTCAATTTCAAGTGTTCGGATGACTTCCGAAAGATTAAGTGCGTGCTTTTTCATCATCTCATACTGCTTGGCCACGTGACGGATATGCCCGATAACTTCTTTATCCCAGTTTTTAGGGACCGGTTCCAAGGCAGGAACAAAGACCATCCTATCAAAGAACATTCCTGGAAATTGTTCCCGTAGCTTTTCCAGCCTACCTTGGATTTCAGGACCGTGAACGTAATCCCGTGAACCGGAGGCAGCTAACTCTGGTTGGCTAGTGGGGACAATGTTACTTCTCTCTTGCTCAGTTTCTTTGGATGAATCTCTGTCCCCATCTTTGGATTCGTGACGCCTTTTGGACGACCGACTGTGGGAAGGCGCACTCTTTGGAGGAGTCAACTCTTTTGGAAGTGTCTTCCCCCCGGTCGGAATTGTCGGATGACTCGAAGGCCTGGTAGAAGTTGATTTAGGTGGAGATCGAGGTTGCGAAGAGCTCGGCCTATGAGGGGGACCGCGAGGGCGCTCGGTACCCAGACGAAGGCTGGGGGTGCCTTCGCGAAGAGAACGGTACGAATAGGATTTCCTACGAGACATCGCTCCTGTAAAAAGAAAAGAAGAGCATATTATAACTTTAAATATCCACGATATAATAGTGCACGGTCAGGCGGTGTGTGTAAGATGTGCATCCCATATAATTCCCCCCTAACAGACCCGGGCCTGGAGACAGGCTCATTTGACTCGCTTCCTGTCCCCTTGTTGAATCAGTCGCCTCTTCGGGAGCAGAAAAGAAAGGCTCCTCGCCGAAGTCTTTTTCCGTGTATTCAATGTCGGGTAGAGGGATTTTATTCAGCTCGTCGAATAATTGTTCTTCTGTCAAGTCGTCATCACCAACAGTTTCCATTGGAGCAGAGGTAGGGATTTCCTTCGACACATCACCACGGGACTCATCCCCTTTGTATACATTCAAGTCTTCGTCGTCTTGGATAACTATCGGAGAAGGACTTTTGCGAAATTTAGTTGTTTCCACCGCTTGTGAAGTTCCCTCTCCTTCCGTTGGGGGCACATATTTATAAGGTTTGCCGCCAGTCCCAAGTCCAAATTTCCTATCCAAGAGGCGATGCTTATGAAGGTTGTCATCAGTAATGCATTTTTTAATCCTTAAAAAGTCGGATCTGCTTTGCAAAAGAATGGACAACCGATTGTTGTATAATGCACCCTCTGTTTTCGGGAAGACATGATCTGTTTAAGACAAAGGAAAAAGCGGAAGAATGTTATTACTTAGACTCCTCAAGCAAGATATTCAACTAGGCGATCAAAGTTTACTTGATTTGAGCCATCTCCGTGAGCATCCAGCCTGTTTTCTTATGTAAAACCAGTCGGACTTAGGATCCCCGATGTTGCTGTATCCGTCGTACAGAACTTTCCTGTTCGCCACTGATTCAAAAAAGGAAAAGTTTGGAGTTGCAGAAGAACGGTGCTTGAAGAGAAAGAAGAACACCAGATCTCTGAATTTAAGTTCGGCATGCAAGATCTCCGCATAAGCAACATATAAAGAGTATAGAGATGCGTAGGCGTTTGGATGAAGCTGCATCGGAGCAATGCCTAGTCGTCTCAGAGTTTCAATGGCAATTGGAGGGAACGGAGGAATAGCTCCTACTAGACACATTGTTCGACTGATCGACATGTACCCTTCCGGTGCTAGATGGGGTCTGTCTTCGCTTCCAGGTGTCAAGACATCGTCCCAAGGAATGCCGTGTATTAAGCAGATTCTCTTGAGTTTTATCTCGTCAAGCTTGGACGCTAAGGAATCAGAGAATTTATCTATCCCGACTGCGCCTGGAATCTCGTCCGGAGCTCGCTCGTCAGACTCGGAGTTGTTACTGGATGAAGTACTTTCTGTCGGATCTGATTCTGTAGCTTCATACTCAGATCCAGAATCTTCACCTCCTGGATTGATTGGAGGAATTTGAGGATTACACTGTTCAGGAGTCTCGGATTCCGTTTCGGCGACAGATCTTGAGGAAGAATGATCGTTCGACATTGCTGCTAGGACGAGAAAATATGAACGATAAGCTTAACACTACCCGTCCCCCGTGTGTGCAAGTGCTGGTGTGTGTGCTTGTGTGTGCGCATTATTAAAAACAATAATAAAGCATGAAAGCAGTCAACGTTATCAGAAGTCGTTAGTCGTCATATGCAGTCAAATCGTGGGGTCATTTAGTCCAGAAAGACCAACATCAAGGCTCTATCCTAACTGTTCAGAGTTTTGTGGCGACAAGGCGTTGATTAAAGTCTGAAATTTCTTTGTATCACCAGCCGTAAGACGGATCGCATAGCAGAGGGATCGCCCCCTTCGACTCGCATAGCAGAGGGATCGCCCCTTTCCAGATCGTAGGGCAAGGAGATCGCCCCTCATCGAATCGCCGGACGAAGGGAAGGCTCCCTCACGAACCGTTGCGACTGCCACGATACGACCCTTTGTTGCCACCGCCATCTTTCGTCTCGTCACTTGCTTTCGTCTTCAATCCTTGTCCACGATCCGAGTCGGCCTTCCTTCCCCCTCTACATCCTTCTTCTTCCTCTTCTCCTTCCCATCCTCAAGTTCTGAGCTCCACGCTCAATGGCCATGGCGACTTGGTAATTTATTCAGAAAGTCGCGGATTTATATTGTTTCTCCCTCGAATCAGCCGTAGAAATTCAGGAAAGTAATATGAGAGTGCTTTCTATAAAGTTACCTTTCTAAAAACTGAGAGAATACTTGGATTTTCGAAAGTTTTAAAAGGTTGGGTTCGTTTTTCAATGGCTCACGCGAGACGATTCGGCAGAGAGAAAGAAGAAGGAGAATGAAGAGGGGAGCGTCGGCTTATATAGGCAAAGAAGGTGACCGTTTGTCTCCCCTCCTTTGTCTTATTCGGTCCACGAAGCACCATACAGGCCACGATCCAAAGATGGAATCGCAAAGAAGCCCACGGACCGCTTTGAAATGATGGCCCACAAAACTCAAAGCCCGACACGACTCGAAGGAAGATACGCCCCGTTTCGCACAAGAGCCTAGGAACTCGGCACGAGACGAGCAGATGACCAAATCAGACCGTGTCGTCCTATGGCGATCCGACTCATACATGTGTCGATTTGAACCAATGCGACTGTTGATTTACATCCCTTCAGGAGAGGGTAAATAAGAATCTTCGAAGCATGTTTCATCATCAATAAAACATATTTCGAGGGGGCAAAATGTTGGCTCGCTTTTTGACCAAGCCATCCAGAATCATTCATAAAAGGAAAACAGGAAACCAAGTCCCCCAAGAAATTGGAGGAAAGGATTGCACGCCATCGTCTCGCCCAGGAATGGATCGCACGCCATCGTCTCGCCCAGGAATGGATCGCACTCTATCGACTCGCCTAGGAACGGATCGCTCCCATCTCGTCAACGAACGGCACCTCCAGGCGATCCGATCCAAACTTATATACTGTTGCCCAGAACGATCCGATCCGATCCCTTGGTACGAACCGAACCCTCTGACCCGTTCAACCACGAGCTGGTCTTCAGCGATCCGAATCGCACGGATCTGGCGACACGTGTTCCTAACCGTCATCTGGACCAATTCTCCCCATCTGCACGATCCGATTTTCAAGCAAAACATGACACCTGTTCACAACGGCTAGTTTGACTGTTTCTTCAATTGTGGCGATGCGATCCGAGGATCTCGGGATTCGTGCCACGTGTCCGCGATCCGCCTGACAAAATCAGCTATAAATAGCCCAGAGCTTGGCATTTTTCGGGAGCCTTTTGGCAATAGTGAGTACTGAATCCGCCATTGTTGTCAAACCACTGAAATATTGAGAGAAATTACTGTTGTACTAGCTTTTAAAGCATAATCAATAAGATATAAAGTGGACGTAGGCTCGTTAACGCCGAACCACTATAAATTCTGAGTGTTATTTTCTTTTTCCTTGTTTCTCATTTAGAATTCTCTACAGTTTATAACAATTTGGGTGTTAGGTCCAAATTTCGATCTAACATAATGGTTAGACCATGCAATACTGGTGTTCAAACCTACTAAGCAGCCCATCACATACACAATTTTACAGATTTCATTATAATATCAATATTTTATTATAACGATAAACAATTGTACAAAATCAAACGCATGCTAAATAATATTGATAATAACAACACAATATACATTTAGAACAACATTAAAAATACATGTTTTAACAAGTGATATAGTGACAAAGATACAAAGTGAACGATACAAATTGTTGCAATAAACTGTTCAGGTACATAAGTGCTTAAAAGTACCAAGTAAAAGGGTAATTATTACCGCAAGCTGCAATGATACGAAAAGAATTAACTTATAAATAGACAATAGTTAATTGAATCTGCAATGATGTAGACTGCAGAACAGGGCAATCAAAACAATAAAGCAAATAGTTACTATTCCAAGATACGGTCCTTGAGAAAGACCTAGACCATGAAAAATTGAATATACACTTGAAACAAATACATATAACATCGAATATCATTACCTCACTACAGATTCCATACGATAGGATTAGGAGTTTACAATGAAATGTCAAGTATTTTCAAATAATGTTGAAAAAGGTGATACAGCCTAATCAAGTGTTTACCAAACACAATAGCCAGATTTGTAAAGCTAGCATCAGTTGTCATACCCTTATTTATGTAGCTTTAGCACCACACCATATTAGCAGCACTAAACCATTTAAGTAAACCGGATGCATTCATTTGATGATTATAATGCGTGGCTGAAGCAAGATAGAGCTTGGATTGCAAGGGGAATATGTTGTAACATTTTCTCTAAAAATGGAAAGAAGGTTAACCGTGTCTTAAAATTTGGAACCAAAACAAGAATGACATGAGGAAATAAGTGGTTGTTAAATGAAACCAATGTGCAATTTTACCAAATAAGTTAGAGAAGAACAGGGCAAGTAATAATGCGCTGGAAGTTAATGAAAGAACATATTGAAATAGTTATGAATCAAGAAATAATTGACATAGGACAAAACTAGTACAGGATGAAGCAATTGCTTTCTTTTATGCTAAAATAGCAAATACAGGATGTGTTGATAACTGGACTAATCACTTATTTGTGAATGGTGAGAACTATATGGAACATAAGTTTATCTGGAGAAAAAGCAACTAAATATCTCTTAAAGTTATTTTATAAAAAATAACACTAACAAAATACTACAAAAACACTTACAAGTAATAAAAATCGATCTAAAAATGGAAACAAGCGGACTATCAATCAAGCTCTTTCAAAACGCATATCGATTGGCATGCTCCTTCAACCCATGACATGTGCCACACGTAAATCTCGATGCCAACCCCAATAACATCGCCACATCACTGAAAGTGACCAACATCAGCAGCGAATGCGTCAGCAGCGATGCCATCATAATCACCAGAAGAACAAAGTCCTCAACGATCTTTAAAAAAAAGCATATATATATATATATATATGTATGTATGTATATAGCAAAAGGGAGAATCTAGCCATTCTCCAATGGCTCATAAAAATAGATCTGTAGAAGTGATCTACAAATACCGTGGAACACACAGAAATACAAAAAACAATGTAGAAAATACAAGACAACTCCACATCGAAAGCTCAAGAATTCCAATCAGAGCAAACATGGGAAAACCAACCAAAGTGATGGATGAAACCACTCCTAAAGCCCATCCAAAAGCTAAGGCCTCGATATATAAAGGCCACCAACAACGAAAGCACAACATGATGCAGTTAGAAAGAGGCTGCCACTGTAGCTATTCGCCTCCATGTCAAATCTCCAGCTCAAAGAATGAAGCAGCACAATTCATCGAAGAAAAAGGAAACCAGATGTGAGAAGCAACCAGTACATGTAATCCAACACCTGCACAACTAGCCCACCATATGGAAGGGGGGGGGGACAAACAAAAATGGAGATAACCTGAGACCACACAAGGACCAACAAGGTTCAACCAAACCGGGAATGAGGAGAAGAAATTCAGTCAAAACATCAAAATACCGAGCTAATACCCTTAAGTGGGAGCTAATAGCTCCCTTGAAGGGTCTAAAACGATAGGCTAGGAAAACGCCATTCCTTACCTTTTGGATAATGGTAGGAGGATCCATAGGAGTCTCACCAAAGATGGCCTTATTCCGTGAGCAACATAGATGCCTGCTGATAAGACAAGGGATCAGACGAAATAGGATAGAGCGAAGAGATTTTCCTGAGATGTCGGACCATCAGAATCTCAGCAAATCCACAAGGGTAGAGGTGTTATTATGGAGACCACACAGATTCTCGTAGTAATTCCAGACAGATCTGGCACAAGTGCCCCTTAAGAATAAATGAGTTGGAGATTCCAAGTCTCCTTTTGTGCCACATCTACACCTAGATACGAGAGGAATGCCAAATCTTGTGTGGTTGTCATCAAGTGGTAATGCATTACGAAGGGTTTGCCATATAAATAGAGAAACTTTGGGAGGTGTACGAGCATCCCAGATGAAGGATAAAAGATGGTTCCTTGGTGCTAGGGTCCTAGACGAATTCCAAGCCTCTCGAACCGAAAACAGGCCCCCATCCTACCCGATCCCACCCCCATGCGAGTCGCAGAAGGCCTTCACAGATTGCAGGCATTTGCAAGTCTCACTGGCGTAAGACGCGATACCATTGTAATCCATGACCAAAAGCTTGTGGTACTTGGCATGAAGAAACAACGCCCAAAGAGAGTTATTTGCTCTAAACCTCTCCCACAACTTACAAGCGAAGGCAGTACATACATCCTTTGGATCTCGGAGGCCAAACCTTCTTCCAATCTAGGATAACAAATGATGTCCCAAGAAATACAATGGTGATAATTAGCATTGTCCTTTTCTTCCCAAAAGGACACTACTAAAGAATGGAAAAAGGAGGAAGTAGGAGTCATAGAAGTGAAGACACGCGATCTCCTATATGATTTTATAAGAACCAGTCTACCTGCCTGAGGAAGGAGAGTGGCGTTCCAACGAATAATCTTACCCCTTACCCAATCGGTAAGGGGATCGAAAACATCGTTAAGTTTCCATCCTTTGTAAAGGACAATCCCAAGATAAGGCGAGGTAAAGGATGAAGCCTTGAAACGAAAAGGTTTTGATCCAAGAAGACACTTTCAGAGGTAAATCTTTCACTAGGACGAAGCAGCTATTAGCAGAATTTACGAGTTGGCCTGGACACCTCTCGTACTGATGAATCAAAGCAATGAGACAATGGAAGGTCATCCAATTACCATTCGTGAAGATGATAATGTCATCCAAGAATGATAAGGAAGAGATGAGCGAACACCCCCTTAGGGGTTCCAAGTCTGTGAATGTAACGACCCAGAAAATCCGAACCAATTTAAAATTTTTATTTTAAATTATTTGGTGGAAAAATGTGGCAGAAATTAAAATTTTCATTTTTAAATAATATTAAAGCCAGTGAAAATAGTCAATTTTCAAACGATCTCTGTTTTCGACGAAATCACTTTTGTTGGAACCGGAATGTTGAATTATTGCTAGGTTTCAATTTTTAGAATTTTTCGAATTAATATGTGAAATGAAAATGTGTTTGGTCGATTACAGTCAAATTTAATCGACTGAAAATAGCCATTTTTCAAACAGTCTCAGAATTCGACGAAATTAGTTTTGTTAGGACCGTATCGTCATAACATAGACAAATATATTTTTTTCTGGATTTTTCTGAGTCCGTTTGTGGCCTCGGTGAATTTATTTATGCAGACGAATTAAATTAATAAAGGAATTAAATATTAAATTAAATAATACAGGCCACAGACAGCCGTTTGGGCTGACGGGACCTGTCCCATTGGATCCGGAATATGAGCTATTGGCTAGGGTCACTTTCTGCTGGACTGAAATTGAACCGGTTTGAAAGATATGGTTTTTTTTGTAAAAATACATTAAAATATTATAAATAATAGGAGATTAAACCCTAAATCACTATTAATGGTCTTCTTCCAGCCGCCATCCTCAAAATGCATGGCCACTAACCTCCAAAACTTCTCCTCCTAATTCCTCCTTCATCTCTTCGAATTAGAATCCACTCTTTACACCACATCGAAGCTCTTTCCCTCCTTTTCCCATCCATACGGTCAAAGCTACCTAAAATTGCCCCTAGCAGCCACCCCAACTCCCCGAACGACCGCCACATCGCACCGCCGTGGGCCCCCCAGGCTCAACCGAGCTGCGCCGAACACCCTCCCCCTCGTGTGCCCCACTTCCCTCTCCAGCGTGCCACCGGCCGATCAGTGCCTCGTACCCTGTAGTGGCCGCAATCCTGAACCCTAGTTTTGAACACTAAGAGAAGCTTACAGCCTGTAATAACAGAGGAAGGAGAAAGGGTAATTGCCTAACTAATTTATTAATTAATTAATTTAAATTGTTTTTAAAACTTCATTTAACCATAACTGATTCATTTCAACTCAGAATTTGACTATTTCGGAAGCGTTGGAATCGTAACAGCGAATAGAACGCGTTGAGACTGAAACGGGACCATTCTGAATAGTTTGAATTTTGGCCAAAATCTTCAATGACTGTGAGATTTCTGAATTTGAATAATTAAATAATTTAATTATATTCGATCAGTTGAATCATTGTATGTTATTTCTGATCTGTTATGTGGTGATTGTTGTATAGTTGAATTATATCCGTTGTGATATCATGTTATAGCATGTCAGTTTGGATCTGTAAAATTCTGATGTAATCATAATAAAGTTCTCTTTTTTTTTATTCCTTTTTATTAAAGTTGAATTTTTATTTTGAAAAAAAAGAAGCAAAGTTAGAATTTTAATTTGATTTACAAAATTTACAAAGTTATGATCTTTTGTTTTTGAAACAAAATATAATAAAATTTTGATCTTTTGTTCTTGAAACAAATCAAAACAAAGTTGAGTCTTTTATTTTGATTTATATAATAAAATAAAAGAAGATTGGATCTTTTATCTTGAGATATAATAAATAAAGATTTGATCTTTTATTTATAAAATAAAAGAAAGTTGGATTTATATAATAAATAAAGATTTGATCTTTTATTTATAAAATAAAAGAGAGTTGGATTTATATAATAAATAAAGATTTGATCTTTTATTCTAATTTATAAATTAAATAAAGTCCAGATATTTTTTTTGATTTCACAAAATAAAGGTGGGACCTTTTATTTTGATTCATGGAAATTATACATGTTTATGAGGGAGTAGATACACCAGCTTCGACTGAGGGGCCTAATAAACCCGATGTCTTAGGAGGTACGCTTAATATTAAGAACATCCCTATTACCGTCTTATTTGATACTGGTGCTGCAAGAAGCTTTATTTCTAAATGATTATCCTTACTTTCGTAATACGGAAGATTGGGGTCATCACAGTGAATTTGGCCCGAAATCGTAAGCTAATGCATACCACGAAGGAAGGCCTTAGCGGTGGTGACAAACAAGGTCGGAGATAGCGGATCTCCTTACTGAATACCCCTACCAGACTTGAAAATCCCATTGGCAAACCCATTGATGAGAACGGAAAACCAACTTTTGGAAATGAGTCTCCAAACAAGATCTAAAAGATACTTAGGAAAGCCAAAAGCCCTCCGGACTCTAGTAACGAAAAACCAAAACATACAATCATATGCCTTAACCATATCAAAATTGACGACCAAATTAGAGCCCCTGGCCTTCCGATCGATTTGAGAAACCATCTCTTGAGCCAAAACGACATTATCCGTGATCAGACGTCCTTTTACAAACCCAGCTTGTGAAGTGGAGATAATGCGATCAAGAAAAGATGCTAATCTAGAATTTAGCACCTTCGAGATAACCTTGTTAGAAAAGTTGCATAGACTGAATGGACAAAAATCCATGCACGAATGTGGATTTTTGCACTAGGGATGAGGTGGAAGTCCAGCCTTGAGGGGGAGAACCTCCAGGGAAGAAAAAATGGATGGCAAGACAAAAGTCTGCTTGAGTGATAAGCGAAACACTTCTAAAAAAAACCCTTGGAAACCATTAGACCCGCTCGCACAATCCTCACTCAGTGCAAAAATGCAAGCCCTAATATCCTCAGAAGTACGAAGGATGGAAAGAGCGCCGCTTTCCTCAGGAAGGACAATCCTGGGGATAAAAGCTATAATAGCCAGATTAGAGAAAGTCTCATAAGGAGAACCAAGGAAAGACTAGAAGTGGGAGAGGATATTCTCTTTGACTTCCCTCGGAGTGGAAGCCAGAGAAAGATCCCAACGTAGAATCTGATGAATCGCTAAGAGGCCATTCTTCTTACAAATAGAAAAATGAAAGAACTTGGAGTTCATATTTCCTTCGCCGATCCACTTGATCCTCGCCTTTTGGCAAAGAAAATCGTGCTCAACACGAAGTTCTGAGGAAAAGGCTAGTTGGGCTAGCGCCCATGCCTCCTTGTTAGCGGACGACGGATCCTCATCGAAAGAAGCTTCCGCTAAAATAAGCAATTCTCCGGCCGTTCTGACACAGTTTAAGACATCCTTTAAAATCTGCGCGTTTCAAACCTTAAGACAAGTTTGAGATGTTTTTGTTTTCGAGAGAACACAACAATAGGATCGCCAGAAAAGGAAGAGTTCTAGGAATCCTCGACCACGTGGTGAAACGTGTGGTGGGACCTCCACATACTTTGAAACCGGAAATAAGAGGGACCAGAAAGGCTGAAGGGTGAACAATAAAGAATCATAGGAGCATGATCCGAGAAGATTCGATGAAGGTAGGAGATAGAGAAGGAGAAAGGTAGGTTAAACCAACATTCCAATCCGAACACCCTGTCGAGACAAGAAAGGGTCCGGTTTGGCCCGTCTTGGTTATTACACCAAGTGAAAGCCGAACCGACGAAAGACACCTCTAGGCCCATAAAACCGATGAAAGCCCAGTTAATAGAAGCTCCACCTCGCTTCCCGGCTTGACAGGCAATGACATTAAAGTCGACTCCTAAAATCGACTCAGCGAAACCAAGAGTGGAAAGTGATATGATATCCGACCACAGACCCAATCGCTCAATCCGATAACACTTAGCTGAAAACCGAAAAGAAGAAAACAGATTTGAAAGAGAACAAGCCATGGATAAAAGCTGATCCGAGTCAAAAACAGGACGAACAAGAAGGGTTTGGACCAAGTAATCCAAATCTTGTTGGATACGTTTGCCAAAGCACCCCCGAAACCAAGAGACTAAACAACGTTGGCGAGCACCTCTAGGCCCACAAAAGGCTCTAGAAGCGCCACCAGACAAACCAAGTGCTTCTTGACAATACGCCCAGGCCTTGACGAGGAAGCATCATTACCTATGCCACGGACATTCCAGAACAAGAAATTTCCCATCTGCAGTAAAGGTCCAAAGCTAAGAGGAACAAACTAGAAAGAAAAGTAGAAAATGCCACTTTATCAAACAAGGTAAAGCGTATATCGAGTTGATCTAATGATCTGATCGGCCGCCCCTATAGAGCGAGTGCGAATGGTATGGGGAGTGCGAGGACAATCTTATGCCTTTCGCCTAGCAGAAGGCCCAACGGTCGATCGCAGAACCGGGCGAGAAGAAGAGGCAAATACAACACCAAACCTGAGAGGACAAGAATTCATAGTAAGATGAGATAGACGATCATTAATGATCGTAATCTCCTCCTTGCTAAAAAGAAGGATAACATGCGAACAAGAAGAAAAAGATTGGACAGTAGAGAGCAAAAAAGGAACCAACTCAAACAGGATAGCAAGACAAGGGTCAAATGTAGGAGCGCAAAAGCGGGATAATACCAAAGCCGAGCTGTCATCAAATTGACAACCCCACGCAAGCAGTAGTGCCCAGTTATAGAACACGGACCCGTACCAATAAAGAATATCGAAAGCAAGGTGAACGAGTGGACTCCCGAAGACTGCAGTATGATGGGTCATCAACCGTATGCATTCTCGACGACTGACCGTATAGATAATCGATCCAATGTTCTCTATACCGCCACTCCCAGTAGACCACCTCACCGAAGAAGTAACAACGACTGCAGTCTCCAACAGTCCCCTTACAAGCCTCGAGAACGATTGCCAATAAAAACTGTCACAAACAGCACCAGTGAGGCCTTGCTGTGACAACGCAACACCAAAAAGCACGAAAAGGCATAATATCTGCCTCAAACTCCGAGAAACAAACAGCCAGAGAACCAACCTCCCAAACAGGGAAATAACCCAATAGAGTAAGAACAACTCTAAAGGGATAAAACCCTTGGCCATCGAAATAGCTAGAGAAGCCAACACTGTCGACATTGTGTAAAATCTGCAACAACAAACACTACCCGGTAGCCAATGTTGTGCTAGCCAGCACGGGCTCACCCGACACAACCAGCCACCAAAATGGCAAGAACAACAAAAGGGGAACTCGAGCAACCCGACAATAGAGTAAGCCAACAAAGGTGCAACCAAACCCAAACCCTCACAAGTAAAATCAGAACAGTATGAAGTGATATACACATTAGAAAAAATAGCAAGAGGAAAAGAAAACCAAACCTAACAGGGGAGCTGAGAACCAAACACAAAGCGCTACCATCCGAAAACCACAAACCCATCGAAAACTCCGTGGCCTTGCCAAATGCTGGAAACGTTGGATACAAATGTAGACGACCCACCTTCCCTCCGGAAACCAACGAACCATGCATAAGCTGCCTC
Organism: Allium sativum; assembly: GCA_030737875.1. Taxonomy (NCBI): domain Eukaryota; kingdom Viridiplantae; phylum Streptophyta; class Magnoliopsida; order Asparagales; family Amaryllidaceae; genus Allium; species Allium sativum. The sequence continues at coordinate 766,045,338 of CM060926.1, read as the reverse complement.
CGAACCAAGACAACACTGCCAAAACAAGGTGCCTGAACCGTTGAAAGGTTCAAGACGTACGACACAGAGAAGGAACTACTAGAAAGATCCCAACAATGAGAATCTAGGGAGGCACTAAAGCCGCTCCCAGTCCAATCTCAACTACCTCCAAACGAGGCTGGCGCAGATGAGCAAGTGGAGGAGGTACACTCCCTATCCCCCGACTTCTGCAACCTCCTCCGACAAAAGAACACCAAAGAAATTACGAGTATCAATAGCAAGTAGCTTCTGTGTGAAACCAACAACCCACTACCTACAGTGTCATGTTGCACCCCCATAAACCAGTGAAGGAAAGGAAGGACTAACCTTAGGCACCTTCTTCGATCATCGAGAATAACGTCAACGTCGAAGTGATGGGGCAGGTTGGTCGTGATCCCCTAAAAACGGCATTGGCAGAGTAGATAAGAAGCAAGAGGGAAACCTTCTAGGAAGGTATCAGATAAGGGGCGTCGATTCCTCTCCACTGATCAACGCTTCCGAAGGAACAACCGAAGCCACGGAGCAAGACGGAACCACAAAACACATAGACCCAACCCACAAACTAGAACCACAAACCTCCAAACAACCCAAACCACAACCAAACAGCAATTGTGGCACAAAAGGGGTGGTGAAATCCCTTTGCCAGAGAATGAAGACGAACAAACCGAATCTCCCAAACCATCAATCAGTGGTGAGTTGTGCCTCTTTCACAGAAAAGGTAGAGAAGGTGTAACAAGTGCACCAAACAAATATGGAGATAATTCCGTAAAAAAAACCACATACGAGAATAAATCGATGCCACAAAAGAGCCTCAAAGGCGACCAACGATTCCAATTTCACTAGCACAGACGAAGCATCGATGGCAGTCACCATTTCCGGACCTTCAGTGACAACCAATAAGGCCACCGAAACCAATCGAATGTCAGGATAAAGGCTAAGGAACGTGAGGGATCTAGATTAACCCTAGAAGGGAGGTGAATAGGGTTTATTGCAGTTTATGAGATATTAAATTATCACAACACAGATTGCAGCAGAGAAAATAAATGCAGAAAATAAATGACATAGATTTTGCCTAGCTTCGGCAAACCCTGCCTACTACTACATTCCCCAAGGTTTCTACTAGAATTAAAACAATCTCTACGCTTATAAAATTTCTATAACTCGCGGTACCCGCTCCCAAATGTTCTAATTCTATGCTCAAAACTCTGAACTGATCTTTATCCCCAAAATCGAATTTTTCCGAATTACAAACCCGTAACTCGTAAACCCTAACTATAAATTCTATAGTTAGAACCCTAGTTAACAGAAAACTAGTGGATTAACGATAAATCCTATTGCTAGAACCCTACTTTATAGAATCCTATACCTTTTCCGGTTGCTAATAATCTTTCCTACAATCCCCGTAGAGCAGGGAGGGTCCTTGTTAGTACATGGCCTTTTGAGCCATTAAAGTGTGACTTCTTTGGTAAAAGAAACTTGTACAATTCGGTCTTTTTGAAAGCCTCGTTGTCCTCTACGAGAGATGCCAAGTCATTAACAACCCCAGACTGTTGCGAATACTTGAATGCCCAGCTGAGCTTAAGTAATTTCTTGAAATTATTCTTTCTCAAAGGTGTATGAACATGATATCCATAACACTGCGTCCTTTGCAGAGAACTCCTGATCTCACTAAGCTTCTCCCGATCATCACGTCTTGCCAACTCATCTTTCTTCCCACCCTGCCCTCCCACTTCCTTTTTCTTAAAATCGTTGCTTGATTGAAGGCACTTAATTGGCCTGACCTTACCAAATCCCCACCATCTTCCCTTCTTTCCAGATTTTGAGTTTTCATTTTGTCTCGGTTGCATTGGTTGACGAGGGGCGAATAAATGAATGAAGGTGGTTTTGGGAAAATGCAAAATGACGTATTTACCGAGACGAAACCCTGACCCAAAGGTGCTTGACGTAGGAGGACGCATTGAACTGAAATAGGATTTCAGGTAAATGTCACTAGCTAGTCCGTAGTTACACCGACTGCTCTGGGGTGGTGCACCATAGCCCCCAGCACCACTAGGTGGTGGCCCCCTGTAGCCTCCTAGAGTTTGGGATTGTAGGGTTTTCTCTTGTTTAGATGAAGATGAATAGGTCCTGCACTCTTACTTTAAAGATGTGTTGATGAATGTTTTTGTTCCTGAAGCCTCCATAACTGCAATCTGTTTGCGTTTGATCCATAGCATGTACGGCACAGGTAACATTTTCTTCAGAATTAAAGGTTACAAAACCAGATCTTCCTGGCTTATCACTCGCATTACCAATAATCACCTTTGCTCCAGTAAAATGCATGGATGGTGGCATGCATCTTCTTGCTTGGTAAACGGATGGAGCTGAACTAACAGTTTGTTTGAGGAAACTTCCAATACTTTTAGCAAAAGCCATTGCAGGAACCTGAATCTTTCAAAACTGTAAGCTTCAGGGAGGAAGATGATTGAAAGTATTAACTTTGACTAAATTCAGACACATATCATCTTGCACCACATAAATCTCAAATGGTGTTTTTACATTGATGATGTAACAAGTACTGTAAATAAAACCATCTGGGAGATCTTGACGATGGAAAAACATCAAATGAGAGTATCCCTATAAAAAGTAGAAATAATTTACAACATCATCGATAAACAAAAATAAACTTACTTTAAACTTATCAGTCAAAGAAGAGGCAACCGTACGACACTACTGCAACTTGCTATCGAAGATTAAAAACTCACATATAATTTCTTTAATATTCCCACAATACAGCCGATCGAACTTCAAATACAATACAATACAAAAAAAAAAAAAAAAAAAAAAAAAAAAAGTCATAACTAGACTATAATTAAAATTCAGATCAAGGCAAATGTTGAAGCAGAAGTGAAATTTGAGATAGAGCTGAATGAATGATACCTGAGTGTATGGCGACGCCGCAGTGAGCCAATTGGTGAATACGAGGAGAAACTGAATTTAGGTAGGAATGGCAATGAGGCGGGTTGGAGCGGGTTTCTCGTGCCCCAGACCCGACCCGGACTTTTTAAACCCCGCCCCAGATCCGCCGCGTAGACCCGGTGCGGGTCTGGAATTTCGCCCCGTACCCGAAACCCGTACGGGTCAGGGTAGACCCGACCCGTCCCGCGTTCCGGGTGATATTGTTTTCTAATGTACAAAAATTTATATACTTACATTTTTTATCGCTAAATGATAAATTATATGCATATTATAATGTGTTCACAATGATAAGAGAATATAATAAAATGAGTGGTAAGATAATATTTCAAAATGTATGCATTTTTCATTGTATGATTATCATTGATGCAACATAATACTATGAAAAATTTATAGTTTGTTGATTGAAAGATTATAATATTCAAGTTATAACAATACATACCTAAGAAGATTAACAAGTAATAATTGTAGTTATAAAGTATATTAATGATGTTTCAATCATGCGGGTCGGCTTGGGGCGGGTTAGCCGTGCCCCAGACCCGACCCTAGACCCGGACCTTCAAAAGCGGGTCGCGGGTCTACCCGGCCCAAAGACCCTATGGAATGGGTCTAAATGGGTCAAAACAGGGGCGGGTCAAGCGGGTTTAGACCCTAGACCCGCCCCATTGCCATCCCTAAATTTAGGTTCTGCTTCAAAGGCAAAAGTTCTGGTGAATCAGGGATGGAATATAGATCGATGTGATGTTAATGAGGCCGGATCTAAATAAACTATGGGTGCGTTGGAGTGCAAAAATTGCCAATGCGTCAAACCCACTTTTGACGGGTCGGATTCCAGATTCCAATTGCCAGATTTTGATACCTTTAAATTAGTTAATTAATTTAGATTTTTATAAATCAAAAATTAATAATTTGTGCAAATGAAATACTTTTGATATGCAGTTTTTTGCGTTCTACATAATGTAATTGATTTAGACTGAATTAGAATAATTTATAATTTTTTAATTTATTTATTTACGTATTTATTTGTATAAATTATTGGTACGTATTATTTATTAAAACAAATAATAAATTAATTAATCATAAATCAATTAAATTTAAAAACAGAAATAAAAATGAACCACTTAAATGGTCCGTTTGAACCCGCAAACACATTCTCCACTAATTAAAATACTCTACTGAAGTACCCCGTTATAATACCATGTTTCTGCTTCACTCAAACACAACCTATGACAAATTATCGACATTAGTATCTGCAGTAGTAGCCGACAAAGATATTTTTTGGGGATGGCATGGATGAGGTGTGGTGTGAATCTGAAGGAAAAGAGGTGAAATGCATTAGTAATTAGGGTTCAGTGCTAAAAGATAAAATTACTAAGCTACCCAATGGAGTTCGATGTACTTATGATGCTACCAACTATTATGACGGTTATATGCGTGTTATTGATTTATTATGGTAATAATCGTGCGTATTTTCTAAAGATTATAACTATTACATATTGAAATCTGAAAACTGTTACAAGATGACCTTTGGTGTTGTGCATCGCCTACTCAGTAGTTGAACAATTTAAGTTTGATGAAATTGATAATTGAGAATCAATCATATGTAAATTTGATTTTTTAAAATTTAATAATGTCTCGTGATTGACACCATAGTAGTTCTACAAATCATATTGATAAGGGCCCATAGCCAAAATTTAACTGTTGTTGACGCGCAAAAGTTGGCAACAACATGCAACAAGTTCACAGACAATGAAACTACACGTCCATAGTGAAAATAATACGTAGGAAAGTAAATTAACGCTGTATTTTATAGTAGTTCGGTCTATGAGAACCTACGTCTACTTTGAAGGTTTGGCTCTTTTTAATCATTTTTAGTCAGTACAATGGTGGTCACAATAGTCCTTTATGATTACAATGGGAATGCTGGAAAGTAAGTTCTATAAGATCCAATACGAAGCCCAAGTTTTTCTTTCCGAAATGCCTATACTTCCAAAAGGTACAAGGTTCAAAAAGAGGTAAATTTCTTCTTCTCGGAGTGATGGAACAAGCTTAAGGATCAAAGAGGCAATATCTTCTTCCAAAAGTGTCAAAAGAGCAAGTGTTAAACCCTTCTCTCGGAGCAGAATGGTGGGTATTCATATGTGGAAGGAGAAGGTGGGAGCAGATAGGTTGGGCGGCTCGTGGGCACGTGCCCACAATTTTTGTACCTCGGGATAGGCATCGATCCCGGGATCGCTACATATCCCGAGGACTTGGCTTTATTTCCTTTGTCATTCCGAATTTCTCGAGTCCTCTTCTTCAACATGTTTCGTATCTAAGAACACCGATCCTGGAAATTGATGAAACCTGGAAACGAATTTGTGTTGCGATACAAAATGACGAAGCAAGTGGGGATATGAGTTGTTGAACGAGGCACATACTGATCCCTAGGAGTATGGTTGTGGGATACGAAATCGGGGAGTCTGGAGCACCGGGACACGAAATGGTGAAGGGGTATGTAACAACCCAAATTTTAACAACATGTGAAAACAAGAAATCAAGGTATAATTAAAAATAAAATAAAATATATAAAAATATGTTTAGATAGGTAAATAATGGCGATGCATAAGAAGAATTAATTAATATTTGGAAGAGAAGAAAAATTAGTTCGGTAACGGTGTGTGTAACGGAAAAGATAGTAAAATAAGGATAATTAATTTAAGAATCAGGAATTAGGTAAAGTGAACTTCACCATTGCGTTCCTCTCGAAAAAATACGCGAAATAGAGTCCGAGTTTTCGAAAATCGGAGTCCGTATGACCAAGATATGGCCAAAACAAGTTTCAGCAGACTTTCTGGCAGACAGAACCGAGTCGACCCTAGAGTCGACCCTAGAGTCGACCTCCCCAGGCCAGGTCGACCCTAGAGTCGACCCTAGAGTCGACCCCCCCTGTACAGGTCGACCTGGTTTGGCCCAGAACCCATTTTGGAAGCCCAGTATATGTCTTGATGGTCCGGATTGACTTTGGGGTTGATCTAATGGCCTAAATGAGTTGCCTACAACTATTTAAAGACCCTAAGACCTAGCCTAAATCATACTATTTCATTTTAGCACTCATGCAGCCTCCATTAAACCTAGAACTCTAAATTAAAAATACGAAGAACAAAATTAAAGAAGACGAAGGATGATTCTTGAAGGCTACAACTAGAAGCTACAACAACTACGACGCTTTAGACAACGGATTTGGGGCTATTTGATTTAAAGTTTTGATTTGGATTGCTTGCTTTATATTGTAAGTTCTATGTCACTTTTTAGGCAAAAACACTGAAATAACATGGACATGCAATGAATTGAAACTGGATTTAGTAAATATTATTAATCCATGTTTATATTGTTTAACTTTGAATCAAAATTTGGGAATATTGCTATGTTAATGTTGCAAGTTAAACTTATCATGATGTTGATGTTGTTATGAATCACTTGGGCTTAACTTTATTGCAAATTGAACAAATACATGTCCATGGAATCATTATGTTCATTGAAATCCTCATGTTGATTAAACCATGCCTATGATGCTAATTAAACCATGTCTATGATATTAATGAAACTATGCCTGTGATGTTAATATACCTATCATGCTAATGACAAATTGGGAATTGCTAGGTCATGATGAAAAGTTGGAATCATTATGTTTATAATGCTAGATGAGAACCATTATGTTAAAAATACTAAATTGGAATCCACTATGCCTATTAGAATTACCATGCCTTTAATGTTTCATGTTTGTAATAAAATTATTATTATGCCCGCAATGATTAGTATGCCTAGGATGTAAAGTTGAATTCATTATGTTGAACTAAGTTGGAACCATTACTATGCCAAGTTATCATCATGCTAGTATTGAAACCATGAGATATGTTATAGCCTATTTATCATGCAAATGAATTGTCACATATGCCTATCACATGTTTGGTGTTATTCCCCCTTATCTCTTGAATTGTTTATGCTTGTGAACGAAGTACGATTATATGCGTTGGGGATACGATTGGGTAGAATAGGCAAAACTTGAATTGATTATAATCATAAATCGTGAAATTTGGCATAAGTAGAATATGAAATATGGCACGAAAACTTGACTTGAACATTCCATAACTTGACTTGAAACATGCCTTAGTTGGGCACGAAATTGACATATGAACATGCTATGAAAATAGCACGAATCTGATAAGAACATGGGCATGACTTTAGAAAACAAGAAAGTGGCCAACTCGAGGTTGGGTTGAGTTTGTAGTGTAAACCTGCCCGGAACCGCCCGACAAATCCAGTTGCTACAAACAATAGGATCCAATGTGGGTAGTTGGTCACATCGCGCTAGAAACCCGAGGTTGGGTTGAGTTCGTAGCATAAACCTGCCCGGAACCGCCCGACAAATCCAGCGGCTACGAACAATAGGATCCAATGTGAGTGGTTCGGTGCATTAACGAATCAATTAATGCCAATTAGGGTTGAGTCATGAACATGAAAAGACAACTTAACCAACTTGAACACGATTTGTAGGTCTAAGTCATGAACTTGAAACGACAACACTTAGCCAACTTGACATGACACGTAGGCGGGTTAAGTCACGAATTTAAATGACATACTTAACCATCTTGACACGACTAGACTGGAAAAGGATTAAGTCACGAATTACATGACTTAATCGGTTAGGTGGGTTAGGTCACGAATTACATGACCTGATCTGTTAGGCGAAACCCTAGACACGACCCTTTTCACCAGTAACCCTCTAGATGTATCAAGGTACCCTGGGGCTAGGCCGGGTAGGGCACGATTACTGGGCTGATTGTAAGAGGTGAACGACGGCAGTGGGGTATGCCAGTGTAGGTTCGGTGGACTACGGTCGTGCACGTATTCCGGGGCAGGCACTGGGTATCCGTAGATTTATCTGTGCATCTTGAATCGTGTCAGGGGTTGACACCCTAGGGCTGATACACCCGAAGGTGGACCCAGCACAGGTGACTACATTCGTGATTAGCCGTATGACACGGACACTTGACGAGCTAGAACTTGTAGGGAGCCGATCGACAAGATAATCGCTCCGTAGGACCCCTAATTGGGTCATACCCCGTTTCAGGGTCATTTCATGATATTGGGCCGTGGGATTTATTTCGTGATTAACTTGTGACATGGGCTTAGTATACTAGTACAGTCGATGCAACGAATCTCGAATATGTGATGCTTTACTTGACTTGTCTTGACTTATCCTGATCGCCTTAGTCTATCTTGTTCACCTTGACACCATTCTTAAGTTTAGTTCCAGTTCATACATGACAGGTTGTTTTAACCGTTTTTACACTGAAAGTCACTAGGACTTACTCAGTCTTTATGACTGACCCTTTTCCTTTCGCCTCTTTTTCTTCCGTTTCCCCCCAGGTTCTCAGGGAGGAAACACTAGCGCTTAGCTTGGATATCACTTGCTTTGGCTCAGCATGTACGGTTTGCTATGGCTACTTCATTTTACTACACTTGGGGAATAAGCTGTTTTTCTGATTTTAAGTTATTACTTCTTTGGCTATTATTACAAGACAGTTGTAATGAAGTTATTTGAAATGTTTGTAAAAGACATGGTTTATTTTGGAATGAAATGAAGTTCTGTTTTGCTCATAAATTCTTCCGCTGTTTACTTAATTATTTATTTATGTTCTGTCTTGTGATAATTCTGTGATGTTATCTCGATAATACCTCTCCAAAACTAGTGCATTCCCTTTGTGAGTGACCCTAGCGGAGGTGGGGTGTTACACTTGGTATCAGAGCAGAAGGTTACCAAGACTGGGCAGGAGTTTTGAAAACCTTTTTGAATTTCTTTTTTTCAAAACCATTTACAAAGAAGCATTTTCCAAGAAAAGTTTTTAAAGGCTATTCCCCAAAAGCCATTAGCACTATCCTTTGTTTCCTTGTTTGAATCTCTTTCCCTTTCTTTTCTCCATCTGTAGTCGTAGTAGCTTTACCTGCGACTAATCTTCTTTCTAGCTTCGTAGAGGGTTTTCCCGTACGATGGAGATAGTTTTCGTGAGGCTTGTTAACATGTTATATAGGATAGGTATGAGTGATAAGAATGAAGATAAGGCGGATGAGTCTTCCGGAGTGGTTGAGCCAAGCATCCTTGAAGGCGTAAAAGTGGAAACATTGAGGCGAGTTCTGATTCGTGTCTTAGGAACGGAGATCTAGGAGCTAAGGAATCAAGAAGTCAAGCTAGTTAAAAATACAGTGGAGTGAATCCCTAGAAGACGCAACTTGGGAAATTGAAGAAAAGATAAGCGCGCTATACCCATTTCTTTTTTAGGGTACATTCTCGATCTATTTTCCTATAAGTTTACATACATTTCTTTTGCTATCCATGTTTGTCTTGTTATCTCCTCGATCCTATCTTGAGAACCATAGGTAGAATCTTTTTGGATGTAAACATGTAATTGAAACATGTTATGATTGCGAAATGGTTGCAAGTGGTCGCAAGTGGTTGCTCGTGGATGCATGAATACACATTAGGCACTAGATCGGCTCAGACACATTTTCATGTTGCATATGCATGAGTGTTTATTTTGGAAACTTGGTTGTGCTATCATTTGGTTGTTGCATATGATTGAATGTTTGTGCACTTATGTAGAAATCATGAATTATAATAGGAAAATTTTGCATACATATTGGATTCATTTCACTAAACATATTTTGCATTTAGTAAATCAATCAAGCCTGATCATTAGCATTAGATAAGGAACATATACACACACTCTTTGCATGTGTTCATAAAACATTAGAAATCTTTTAAGGACAATGATTGCTAATGGATGATGTTTTGAGTAGATGGATGATGGATGGTAGGACACATTCTTCTTAACTTGCAGATTTCGGGGACGAAATCCTTTAAGGAGGGGAGAATGTAACAACCCGAATTTTAACAACATGTGAAAACAAGAAATCAAGGTATAATTAAAAATGAAATAAAATATATAAAAATATGTTTAGATAGGTAAATAATGGCGATGCATAAGAAGAATTAATTAATATTTGGAAGAGAAGAAAAATTAGTTCGGTAACGGTGTGTGTAACGGAAAAGATAGTAAAATAAGGATAATTAATTTAAGAATCAGGAATTAGGTAAAATGGACTTCACCATTGCGTTCCTCTCGAAAAAATACGCGAAATAGAGTCCGAGTTTTCGAAAATCGGAGTCCGTATGACCAAGATATGGCCAAAACAAGTTTCAGCAGACTTTCTGGCAGACAGAACCGAGTCGACCCTAGAGTCGACCTCCCCAGGCCAGGTCGACCCTAGAGTCGACCCTAGAGTCGACCCCCCCTGTACAGGTCGACCTGGTCAGCCTGGTTTGGCCCAGAACCCATTTTTGAAGCCCGGTATGTGTTTTGATGGTCCGGATTGACTCTGGGGTTGATCTAATGGCCTAAATGAGTTGCCTACAACTATTTAAAGACCTAAGACCTAGCCTAAATCATACTATTTCATTTTAGCACTCATGCAGCCGCCATTAAACCTAGAACTCTAAATTAAAAATACGAAGAACAAAATTAAAGAAGACGAAGGATGATTCTTGAAGGCTACAACTAGAAGCTACAACAGCTACGACGCTTTAGACAACGGATTTGGGGCTATTTGATTTAAAGTTTTGATTTGGATTGCTTGCTTCATATTGTAAGTTCTATGTCACTTTTTAGGCAAAAACGCTGAAATAACATGGACATGCTATGAATTAAAACCGGATTTAGGAACTATTATTAATCCATGTTTATATTGTTTAACTTTGAATCAAAATTTGGGAATATTGCTATGTTAATGTTGCAAGTTAAACTTATCATGATGTTGATGTTGTTATGAATCACTTGGGCTTAACTTTATTGCAAGTTGAACAAATACATGTCCATGGAATCATTATGTTCATTGAAATCCTCATGTTGATTAAACCATGCCTATGATGCTAATTAAACCATGTCTATGATATTAATGAAATTATGCCTGTGATGTTAATATACCTATCATGCTAATGACAAATTGGGAATTGCTAGGTCATGATGAAAAGTTGGAATCATTATGTTTATAATGCTAGATGAGAACCATTATGTTAAAAATACTAAATTGGAATCCACTATGCCTATTTGAATTACCATGCCTTTAATGTTTCATGTTTGTAATAAAATTATTATTATGCTCGCAATGATTATTATGCCTAGGATGTAAAGTTGAATTCATTATGTTGAACTAAGTTGGAACCATTACTATGCCAAGTTATCATCATGCTAGTATTGAAACCATGAGATATGTTATAGCCTGTTTATCATGCAAATGAATTGTCACATATGCCCATCACATGTTTGGTGTTATTCCCCTTTATCTCTTGAATTGTTTATGCTTGTGAACGAAGTACGATTATATGCGTTGGGGATACGATTGGGTAGAATAGGCAAAACTTGAATTGATTATAATCATAAATCGTGAAATTTGGCATAAGTAGAACATGACATATGGCACGAAAACCTAACTTGAACATTCCATAACTTGACTTGAAACATGCCTTAGTTGGGCACGAAATTGACATATGAACATGCTATGAAAATAGCACGAATCTGATAAGAACATGGGCATGACTTTAGAAAACAAGAAAGTGGTCAACTCGAGGTTGGGTTGAGTTTGTAGTGTAAACCTGCCCGGAACCGCCCGGCAAATCCAGTTGCTACAAACAATAGGATCCAATGTGGGTAGTTGGTCACATCGCGCTTGAAACCCGAGGTTGGGTTGAGTTCGTAGCGTAAACCTGCCCGGAACCGCCCGGCAAATCCAGTGGCTACGAACAATAGGATCCAATGTGAGTGGTTCGGTGCATTAACGAATCAATTAATGCCAATTAGGGTTAAGTCATGAACATGAAAAGACAACTTAACCAACTTGAACACGATTTGTAGGTCTAAGTCATGAACTTGAAACGACAACACTTAGCCAACTTGACATGACACGTAGGCGGGTTAAGTCACGAACTTAAATGACATACTTAACCATCTTGACACGACTAGACTGGAAAAGGATTAAGTCACGAATTACATGACTTAATCGGTTAGGCGGGTTAGGTCACGAATTACATGACCTGATCTGTTAGGCGAAACCCTAGACACGACCCTTTTCAGCAGTAACCCTCTAGATGTATCAAGGTACCCTGGGGCTAGGCCGGGTGGGGCACGATTACTGGGCTGATTGTAAGAGGTGAACGACGGCAGTGGGGTATGCCAGTGTATGTTCGGTGGACTACGGTCGTGCACATATTCCGGGGCAGGCACTGGGTATCCGTAGATTTATCTATGCATCTTGAATCGTGTCAGGGGTTGACACCCTAGGGCTGATACACCCGAAGGTGGACCCAGCACAGGTGACTACATTCATGATTAGCCGTATGACACGGACACTTGACGAGCTAGAACTTGTAGGGAGCCGATCGACTAGATAATCGCTCCGTAGGACCCCTAATTGGGTCAGACCCCGTTTCAGGGTCATTTCATGATATTGGGCCGTGGGATTTATTTCGTGATTAACTTGTGACATGGGCTTAGTATACTAGTACAGTCGATGCAACGAATCTCGAACATGTGATGCTTTACTTGACTTGTCTTGACTTATCCTGATCGCCTTAGTCTATCTTGTTCACCTTGACACCATTCTTAAGTTTAGTTCCAGTTCATACATGACAGGTTGTTTTAACCGTTTTTACACTGAAAGTCACTAGGACTTACTCAGTCTTTATGACTGACCCTTTTCCTTTCGCCTCTTTTTCTTCCGTTTCCCCCCAGGTTCTCAGGGAGGAAACACTAGCTCTTAGCTTGGATATCACTTGCTTTGGCTCAGCATGTACGGTTTGCTATGGCTACTTCATTTTACTGCACTTGGGGAATAAGCTGTTTTTCTGTTTTTAAGTTATTTCTTCTTTGGATATTATTACAAGACAATTGTAATGAAGTTATTTGAAATGTTTGTAAAAGACATGGTTTATTTTGGAATGAAATGAAGTTCTGTTTTGCTCATAAATTCTTCCGCTGTTTACTTATTTATTTATTTATGTTCTGTCTTGTGATAATTCTGTGATGTTATCTCGATAATACCTCTCCAAAACTAGTGCATTCCCTTTGTGAGTGACCCTAGCGGAGGTGGGGTATTACAGGGTATCTCGAGATATAAAATGTTTATACCGATCCCGGAACACGAATTCTGGAATTCTGATCTTGAAGGTGTTAGGAGAATTTGGGGAGTTGGTTTTTGGGATATGGATTTGGTGTAGAGGCTTCAGATATGAGATTGTTAGGTATGGTGAATACCCAGCCCGTAGCACTTAGGAAATTTTAAGCAGCTTCAATGAGCTGCGACTACTATGCTTAAACGACTCCATCTGGGCTTAAATTATGGGTATCTTGGTGATGCTTCTGGGTTGTTTTACCACGTGGCAGACTGACTCATGTGGGCCTGGACTCCTTCTAGTTGCCTGCCCAAAAGGTTGGGAAACACTTGACCCCCAAAGGATGTCTTGTGTTAACATGACGTTCTTTTAGTTCAGACAAGTCTTTCCGAAAGTGGGAAAGTCTCAAAGTCATGCCGAGTGATTGGTCGCGAACTTTACGTTGAGTAGCGCATTCTTTTAAGTATGTCACTTTTGAGCAATAATGATGCTTTGTCGAAGCTCGTTGTTATAAGTACACGCTTCCAACATTGTTGATAATTCTAGTTGCTTCGAACTTGGCTTCTTGGATTGGAACCTGTCTGATTGCTCTGGTCAGCGTCTAATTCCTATCGATTTAAGAAATTAAAAATGTTAGTCGCTGGCTCTTTCTTACACTAGAAGGTAGTCGAGTCATTGTCAACACAATGTTATGTATGCACTCACTCATTTGCACGTGATTCTACACGGTATGATTGGAGTTCATAATAAAATATAATCATAATAATATGCATCAGGGATGTTATTGCACAAGTTGATTTTTGAAAACATTATTGAATCGAAAACTTGATCGCTTGGTGCGTACTCTAGAACGTTTAGGTCCGTGAGTACGCGTTTGGTTTGCGAATCGAGTTGGTTTCGACAATTGAGATTTCAGAAATGCGTATGTACGACCATAGATGTGGTTCTGATTTTATACGCTTTCATCGATCTCGAGTGTTGCCAAATTACGATTCCTTTATTTCCCTTCCTTTCCTTCTTTGTTTTAAAGCGAGATCGGTACTGATCCTAGGATCGGTACCGATCCTTGAACACTTGAAAGTTTTTCTAAGTTTTTGGACCACGCTCCACTCTCTATTATAAATATGGGGTACGACCTCTGCTCCCCTCTTCTTGCCATTTTCATACTCTTGGACTGAGGATATTCAAATTCTTTAAAACTTCGAACTCCCATAAGCTCCTCGTCACAGGCCGCCGTGTCACCAGCTTCGGTCACCAACCTTCAAACACCCCCCATCATGTCAACCGAACCCTTTGTTAAATCAGGTGGGCTGACTTTGTGTTGAGTTTGTCTTAGGTTTAAGTTAAGGGAACATAGATAAAGTCAAGGCCAGTGGGTGATTGCGTGGCTTAAGGAAAATGGTATGGAGTGTTAAAGTAGATGGAGTCTTTGGAGTATTAAGTGGAAGGGAGGAGAGGTGGATGATAAAAGTGCAAGGATTTGGGATATGAAAATTGATTTGTATCCTGAATGTTGCGGTTTTTGGGGATACGAAATCAATTTTTCTATCATAAAAACTTGTTATTTTTTTGGAGTGGCCTAAACCAAAAAATGAGGGGATACGAGACGAGGTGGAAGAAGGTGGGATCAGTGAAGATGAGGAAAGGGGTGGGAGACAAAGTCAAAGAAGTGGAGGGGGATACGAAATTTCGATTTTGTTTCCAGGAATACTTGGGGATGAGAATTTGTTTTTCGTATCCCAACACTTAGTTAGTTTTGGGCATTGAATTTTGAGATGGAAACTTCCTAAGCATGTGAGGATATTAAATGAAATTTCGTATCCCAAAAACTTATGAAAATTTTGACTTTGAAACTCAACTTTGCAAATTCGAGTCAATTTGCGACGTCACACGATTTTGTTGAGAATTAAGGCAAATGTATTTTTGCATAATGCGCTAGTGCCCGAAAGATGAACTTGTTTTGATTAATAATTCGCATATGTATATAGGATTAGAGCATAAACTTGGACTATGGACATATGACTGAACCACCAATCCCTTGGCTTGACTTTTAACCCGATGGCGACGTAATCGCAGCTCGACGCAAACTCCGCAACCTCGGTCAGCGACAACGATGGTTTAAGTTTATGAAACTAGAAGTCGTCGCTGTGTCTCGATACACTTTATTGTAATTGCATCAGCATGCGCAACACTGCATGTTCCACATTAATTTACACCAACATAGTGGGTACATATTTCAATGTGCTTACTAACACAACTATCTTGAGAGTATAGTTTGCAATGACACAATGAGCCTCCTGACGACTTCCAAGCTTCGCAGCCGAAACTGTAGAACCATCATCGAGTTCTTCTAAATCTTCATATGATTCCAACCCCATAGGAAGTAATCTTGAGACTTACGTGACTTCCACCCCTTCCTAACAAATGAGCCCTCATGAAACGCATGACCAGAAGGAGCAACCAGAAGGATTGCAACACTCGGGCGAGCATGCGGATGAGCTGGTTATGCAGGGGTGGTAGAACCCATAAGAGTGGGATCACAGTGAGAGGAGGATGTTGTTGGCGATCAAGAAGGCATTCCTATGGCTCTGGACATGATGGAGGATGCTAGTATTCTGGAGAGTCCGTCGAATTCGGTTGTCTTGCGAATCAGAGGCGAATTTGTGTGAAGTACGGAATATCCTAGGATGACGTTCTGGTGCTCGAGAAGGATGATAGAGCGCAAACACCCTAGAGGTCTATATTGCATGGAATAGGCATATATGCTATATCCGGCGTATACTCCCGTCGTGCCCGTATATCTGGGATATTCTGCACTTCTTTCGTCTAGCACCAACGCTACTTCGTCTGAACGTGTAAGCCTTTCTACTCGACACTTACATTTTTTTCATCGAGTGGTCGGGCATACAACCAAATAGCGAAGATATCTGATTCCATTACTTTGTAAAGAGAATAAGCACCTTTCCTTCCCTCGTCATCTTAGAGGCGCAGGCCAACAGTCGTTTCATCCTAGGGGAGTGGAACATGCTTAACTACTTCAAGTATGACTGGTTCTTCGTCCTATGGCCTCTAGGATTCGCGAGGAGATGGCACGCGGGTCGTAAAATGTTTTAAAACTTATGTTGACTTTCAAGATAATTGAGTTGTAAGATTTAAACTAATTTGAAACTTTATATACCAGGTATACCCCTGATTCCGAAGGATAATGTTTACTTTGAGCGAGACTTGACATTGAGGAATGTGCCAAATGCATTTCGCGATGCCCAGACTCTGTTATTAGGTCATCTCCTCTACGTGTCAGGCTTACTTCTCGAGGGTTTCCCAATGGGTCATAAGGATAATGATGAAGAAGAGGAATAATAAGCTAAAGCTGAGGGAAGATTGGCTTTCCCAGGTCCGCAAATGGAATTTCCCTTTGTCGTGCATCCCGTCATTCCCTAAGTCAAAGAGAAGGGAGCAAGAGCTCAAATGGAAATGAGTAACCACGATGGTGGTAGTGAGTTCACCGGAGGAAATGAGTTAATGCTACTCTCATTCCGTCTTCGACAGAGGAGATGAAGTTGGGAGAAGGTCTCGAAACAACTTCTCTAGACCTCTGCGACCGACGCATCGATGGAGGTTGGGCACCAATTTCGGGGTTAGATGTAGTCACCATCGAGACATCCATTAGTGGGTTCAGCGACACAAACATTGAGAGTTTATTGCTGAGCATTGGGGAGGTTACCCATTCAAGTAGGCTGACATTTGTCCTTGGAGAAAACACTTAGGCCACACACACTCATAGGCATTGCATGACACAACACTTATTTGTGTACGTGGAATGTTCTTTTCTGAATCAAGGATTGCTTTGTGCACGTGCAAGGGTTCGATAAAGACATAAAGAAAGAGACCAGGGGATCCGGAGGCTCCCAAAGATTGAAAGGTGGAGTCGTGAGTAGTTTTATTAAGAGTGTGAAGCTACCGTCAAAACCTCCATGATCCTACAATCGCAGCAGCCGGCGACATCGAGATTACGCCCGACTTTCGGCATCTCCACTGCCAAGTACAAGGCCGATAGAAACTGTAAGCACAAAGCAGCTAGTGGCGACCATTCCTCTGTATACCCCATCCGTAATTGCATTGGCTAGGGTCACATGGAAGGATAAGACCAACAGAGGATCAAGAGCTAGAAGAAGAGAAACAAAAAGGCATTATCTGACAATTCCCAATATGTTGGAGACTATGTTCTTGAGCGATGCAGTAAAGAAGGAGATCCCAAAGAAGCCCTTTTCGAGCTTCTATTTTAAGGAACTGCTTTGGATACTCGATATGCACCAATCCCACTACACATCGATGAGGATTCATGGACATAGATATGCGATGTTTTCCATCAGTACCATGTCTTGTATAAGTATGCCAAGAGAATTTCAGAGTTGATTATGCAAAAGAACACTGAAATTCATGGCTTAAAGCTCAAGGTTAAGTTCGAAGGGAAAGCCTCAAAAATTAGGAAATCGAAATAGGTAAGACAAGATTTTGATTTGCGTCCATTTCTACATGTTCGAGTAACAAATTTATATGTTAACTCTATATTTCCTAAATATACAGTTTGAAGAAGGAGCTGGAGGAGGTGAAGTTCAGCGAGGGTCCAAGCTTGCGAAGAGTATAAGAATGTGTTGGCCTTGACCGTTAGCTCAGGCAGTCGCGCTTGAAAAGGATAATAAAGTAGCATCTGAGGTGAATGTCGGCCATGGAAGGAGAATGAGAAGGTGCAGTAGTATCATTAAAACAATGAATCCCTGACCAAGGAGAATAAGAGGCTACGGCGGAGAATGAGAGGGCATAATGCTTGATCAAAGAAAACAAAGAGCTCAGACAACTTCTTGAGTCAAACCGCACTAAGTTCAATCAAGCAAGGAAGAAGAATGAGGCAGCGGAGGCTTCAAACAGAGAATTGCTGGTCCAGGTGGAAGGGTGTCAAGGCCTAGTTGAGGCATAGCTCGAAGGGCTTTGAGACAAAGCTGGAGAGGCTCGAGCGAAGGCGAAGATGGAGCTAAAGCCGACGATGTGGGGCTTCTATGTAAAAACGCTTCAATTCTATGGAATCTCATGGGTCGAAACTATGCCCGCACTCTTGCTATGCTTAGGAAAAATTGGTGGATTACAAAGCTACCATCCAGCAAGTGGAGACTATGGATGAGGAAGTGCTGATTTTCCAGTAGTTGACAAACGAAGAACATCGGGTGTTGACGGAAGGTAGAGCCCTGCTGAGAGAGGACGGCGAGGCCAAGGAGGTGAAATGACTCATTGTTGAGAAAGGAAAAGAAACTGTTATGGAGAGCATGGTGGTCGGTCATAAGTTTGAAGGTGCTACTTCTTAATAGAAACATGTCATTTCTCTTGTTATGGAATATGATCCCGATAATCCAGGGTTGGCATATGGAAGCTACCATCCACCAACCACTGAGAGCACGATGCCAATAGAAACCAGCAGCAAGCAATGGAAGGTACATCCACTTCCTAAACAGTATTTAAAAGGAATTATTACACGAAGTCTAATTAGACTAACTCATATGCTTCTCCATCGCATAGGTTCCTCTGGAGTGATAGTAATAACCAGTTACAGACAACAATGGTTGTTGTGCCCGTGTTCGATGTGGTGGCTTATAAGACACTTGGAAGAGATGTTCGATCGCTAGAAGATGTTCCCGAGTTTGGAAATAGGAAATATTAGGACGGGTGACTCTGATAAACTCTTTGAGGAGGAGAAGGGAAGGCAGGAAGGGGACCCTCATGTAGCTAGACAGGCGAAGGCAGGCTGACCGATTATGCACGAACTGGTCAAACAACAAAAGTCGCAACTGTTGGTAAAGTCTAAGGAAGAGGAGACAAAGAGGAAGACCAATGAGGAAGCACTCCTCAAAGATCAGGAGGAGGCAAGGAAGAAGGCTGAAGTAGAAGCCTAGGCCAAAATCCAAGAGGAAGCCCGAAATAATGCCGAAGAGGCGGCCATCTGGAAGAGGGCAGAGGAGGAGTTTGCTAGGTTGAAGGCAGACAGAGATGTGAAGCTGAAGGCGAGGGAGGAGGCTTGGAAGAAGGCCTGAGGAATGTTAAAAGGAAGGCCTAGAGCCGAAAAGGAAGCCCTGAAAGAATGGAGAAGTCTGTGGTGCTTCCCATAGAGCCTCAGCCTAAGCCCTTGAAGGTTTTTCCGGCCTTGAAATGGAAGCCCATGTCACAGAGATTCTGCGCACTTCCGAAGAAGAACTATTGCTTAAAGAAGATCCATAGTTCGAGATAAGGCCTTTCCCCAGCCCACTCCGCCACGGGGACAAAAGGGAAGTGGATAAAGTAGCTCCAAGAGGAATAAAGGCAAGGAAGAGGAGCCACCCGAACCCGTTTCAGAGAAGAAGCAGAAAGGTGGCCCTCCTGAGTGATGATTTTAGATAGATTTTAGTTTTTGTAGGCTGATAGGATACACGAGTACAACGCACAATGTAGTTTCAATGCACATCGTGTCGTTTAAAAGGAATATTTTGACTTATGAATGAAAGTTAGTTTTACTTTGTTTATATCACATTTCTCTTTAAATGTTCAAGTTTTATTTACTTTTTCCGTACTGTACTCATGTAAACTAACTTGTCGTCACATTTAAATTTAATTTGTTCAAGACATCACTCTTAAGAAATTTAAGTCGTGTGAAGTTCAAGAATGTGTTGACTCAATCTTTGAGATTTCCTTTTGGTCATTGATTTCTAGTCGTTTGGAGTCTGAGTGGGTGATATTCTCTCTCAAGACCTCCTTTCGGGTTTTAGTCTTGAGTCGCGTCGAGTTCAAGTTCGGTGACTCCACTCCCGGAACATCCTTGCGGTCGTTGATTCCGACTGGTGAGGAGTCGTGGGTGGACATCGTCATTTTTTCCTTTATACTCTCCCATCGTTTCATTTGGGTTAGAGCCAAGGGCGTCGTTGGTTCACCAGTTTTGCACCAAGATCTGAAACTTAGGGACCATAGTTAGCCAAGAAAGCGGGAGGTATTACACTTACTCAATTGGTGAGTAGCCTCCGAGTCTGGAGACTAAAGGGTGGAGTTGGACATGTAATTTAATAAGCATCATGAGTTATTTATACTGACCTCGTTATTGGTTCAAGACTCTAGTTGACTTGAGGAGGGTGGACCACTCCATACAGTTTGAGTTTAGTAAAAACTCGGGATGGTGGATCAAATCCAAGCTCTGAGGTGTCGATCCAGTGTCGTGCGCTCGTTTTTGCAAGTAGGTTGTAATCCCAGCTTTAGCATACTGCGAAGAAAGTAAACACACTAAAACATGGAATTTAAAAGTCTTTATTGATAAACAGTCAGTTGTAACAGCGTTTTCTTTTACAATGCCCTGAATTGTAAACAAAATGTTTGTGGAAAGAAGCAAGTATGCACAATAAACTAGGTGAAGTAGTGACAAAGGTGCGTGTTGTTCCATTCTCTTGGTAGTTTGGTGCCATCAACGGTCGTTAGCTTGAAAGTACCATCTCGGAGCCTCCTCTGAATGACATACAAATCTACCTTGTAAGGAGCAAGATCATTCGATATGGGAAGGATCCTTTTAAGGATGAGGTCATCGATATCAAAGTGCTTTGGATAGAATTTGGTGTTGAAGTATCGGGCGACCCATTGGCAGCGTGCATCTACTCTGAGTTCGAACTCATCCCTTTTCTCTTTGAGTAAGCCAAGAGATTCCAAAAGGAGATCCTAGTTTGTTCTCATATCATAATAAGTGACTCGATGAGATTGTAGTTCAAGCTTGATGGGAATTACAGCTTCAAATCCATATGAGAGAGAGAATGAGGGTGTGGTCCGTCGTTGACCTATGGGTAGTATGGTAAACCCAAAAGGCTAGAGGGAGTTCATCTACCCACTTGCCTCCGACCTTTTCCGAACTCTTTTTGATGATGGATATAATGACTTTGTTAACGATTTTGACTTTCCCATTGCCTTGAGAATAGGCTAGTGCCGAGAAGAGTTTCTCAATATGGTGAGGAAAGCAGAAGTGTTTGGACTTAGAACTGTCGGATTGGGTCCCACTATCAGAAATGATAGTCTTAGGAACTTCAAAACAACAAATGATGTTGCGGGCGACGAACTTGATTACTTTCTTGATAGAAATTTTTGTAAGAGAGGCTTCGGCCCACTTGGAAATTAATCAACCATGAATATGGCATATCGAGCACCGCCTTTTACCATAAGAAGAGTTCCGATAATATCGATTCCCCACATTATGAATAGCCATAGGCTTAAGTTTTATAAGCGGAGCTCTAGGAATCTTGGAGAATCTTTGGCATTTGTCGCATTTTCGGGTGCTGTCTATTGCATCCCGTTTGAGAGTTGGCCAAAAGTAGTCATGTCGAAGAATCTGTTTTGGCAGAGTTTACCCCTAAGTGTGGTCACTACACTTGCCTTCGTACACGTCCACTAGTACACATTTGGCATTGTTGTGGGCTACACATAGAGTGGTGGAACAGAGAATCCTCTTCGGTAGAGCACTCCTTCTTGAATGACGTAGTGTGATGATTTATGAAGGAGTGACCGTTTTTCATTTTGAGAGTCTAGGAGGATCCCATGTTGCAAATAGCCTTCGATTGGAGTCATCCACGACTCGGGTTTAGGATTTGTCTCCTTCATTGATATCAGATTAGTCTTCATCTGATTGATACTCGAAGAGTCGAGGAATTCGACATGGGAAAGTCCTAAGAGCTATGCATCCCCAGAATTTGCTATTTTGGCCAACGAATCGACCTTCTCGTTTTGTTCTCGAGGGATATAAGTAATGATACAGTGATCAAATTTGGTAAGCAATCCACAAACCTGGTCTAGGTAAGCAGCGAGACGTGCTCCTTTTGATTTTGATGTTCCCCACGTACTTGGAGGATGATGAGATGTGAATCTAGAAGATTTGGAGAGCTTTAATGTTGAGTTCGATGGCAATTCTAAGTACAACAATCAAGGCTTCGTACTTTGCATTATTGTTAGTAGCAGGGAAGTTGAGCTTCAATGCATAACAAATCGAGCGTTCCTTAAGAGTAACAAGTATGACTTTAGCGTTGGAACATTGACTGTTTGACGAACCATCCATGTACTTCTTCCATTGGATATTGGGAAGCACACTATCTTCTAATGGATCTTTGGGAGTAGTGAACTCTACAAAGAAGTCTGCGAGGGATTATCCAAGGATGGCCTTCCAGCGAATGAAGATGAGCTCGAATTGACTCAGTTAGATATTCCATTTGAAAGAATCCAAGACATGTCAAGTCTTTTGTAACAACCGAAATTCCAACATGCCCGAATTTTAGCAAAAATGCTAAAATTTAAGTGTATTGAAACTCAAGTTTGTTTTATTGGTATCCTGCAAAAAGGCAAAGATGAATATATCAGAGCTCACAACAAATATCTCACAACGGAAATGGAAAAAAGTATAATAACATGTAAATACTTACCCTAATAATGACACTGACTGGAAAGTGTCTCTAAGCAGTAAACTCTCTGATGTCTATTTAATATGCGGGTTTGTTATGAGGAGGAGGTCAGAACAAAAGTTTTGGTGAATGGAAGAATTATACTTTCTACAAATAACACTACATATATTGTTCTATCACTGGTTTACTTATTTGGTTATTTGGGTTTACTGCACATTACATTCCTCGGTTTTACGCGTGAATCATACCTATCTACTCCTAAGTAGATTGACCTAATAAGTCATATATGTAGCTATATGCCGAACTTAACGAGGTACTCCCATAGTACCCCTCTTAAGTGGTCTCTATCACCGTACTGTGAAAATGTACTAGATATCCATTGTCATCTTACGAAAGCATACTAGACCACGCTACGTAGATGAACTAAATCTCCATCTTCACGCTGCGAAAGCGTACTCGAATACGTATGAAAGAGAATAAGCCTTCATCATCGTTCTATGAAAGAGCCCTATTCCGGTGTCCTTTATGGAACTAAGTAGAGGGATATCTATATTTGTAAAGGACAGTTTCGTTAGACCTACAATACAAATATCTATAGGTTGGTCTGTCTCTTTTCTCGATGGGTATGAACCCACTCCGTCCTCCTAAACTAATGAAAGACCATTCAAAGAGCTAAGTGACCGTTCCTCTAACAAATAATCTAAACACCCAATTTGGCGTTGTCCCTCATCCAATGTCCCGATAGTATGGCATGTTGGTTTAGCTCTGGTGTTTCCCGTACTAGCTTCGACTGATAATGACAGGTATCAAACGATATACTATCCTTGTTGGGTCCTGACCATGAAGCATGCGCTTGAAGCCGAGGCAACCGCCGAATCCGAAAAATCATTACATTAGTCTTTTGGCAGCCCTGAACCATAAATGCAGCCAAGGCATACTATATGGGTGGAACCGTATAGACCTGCCTCTGGGGGTACAGCTTCGTTAGACCAACCTAGATGGTCATCTCAGAGTATCCTCATATCCTATAAAAATCTCGCACTTCCTTCTATCACATTGAATAATAAGTTGGACATGCTCCTACCATGTATCTGGGCACCTACGATGATTTGCCTTGTTGGGATCTTCATTTGTTCTGATTGGACCAAACGCATATCACTAATTTATTCGGCCCTATGTCTAATTTACCATCATGCATTTTACTTACTTTTCTTTTTGCTGATTTTCAAAACTCTTTAATCCATTTAATCCGAATATTCATCATTTGTTAATTAACTTTATTAGGTACCATATAACCATTTAATAACTACAAAATTGCCTAGTCGTAAGGCCACCATAGAATATCACCTAATCATAAGGCCACCATATAATATCGCCTAATCACAAGGTCATTATAGAATATTGCCTAATCTCAAGTCCAACGTACAATATCCCCTAATCTTTAGGCCACCATAGAATTTTTCTTATTAAACTTAATTTATAATTCAAATTTATTCAAAATAAGCTTTTCCTATTTCGTTTCACTTTTTAAATTATAATTTTTTTGTTATAATCTTACTTTCACCATAAAAACCATTCTATAGAATTACACACCATTGT
The DNA here is from genome assembly GCA_030737875.1 of Allium sativum. Lineage (NCBI taxonomy): Eukaryota > Viridiplantae > Streptophyta > Magnoliopsida > Asparagales > Amaryllidaceae > Allium > Allium sativum. Next base: position 766,021,116 of record CM060926.1, on the reverse strand, counting down.
CATAGAATTGCGCTTATTAAATTTTACAATTGTAGGTTAATAATAAGCCTTACTTATTTTTTTATATCATAACATCTTTCAGTTATGTTACCCTTTTTCTTTTCCGTCTTTACAACTTATTCTATAGGAAGCTAGGTCTATTCTTAATTGATTGGCAACCAAAACTGTATCAAATTATCTATATAGTTTTAGGAAATCACTGCAATACGAACCCATGATTGCAAGACATTCCTTTTTATAAATTTTGGGTTACTGAGTTAGGAAGCAATACGGCTAATTCCCTATTTCGTACAAATCTCTATTTTCACTTGTTTTTATGCTTGCTGTTATGTTTCCTATTTTTCTCACCGACCAAACTATGCAAATATATTCCATTTTCCTAACCAATCGATATAGGTTATTCTAACCTTTCATTTTATAGATATATGAGAATTCCTATTTTCCGCCATTTTTTATTTGACGTATTTCCTATAAGTTTGAATACAGTTAGAATTATACCCATTTTTCCAGTTCCAATCTATTTTGACATTTACCCAATTCAAAATTTAAACCATAATCTTAACATACAATATGGGAATTCTCAAAACTACAATCCAGTTACTGGTTTATTGCATAGAAAATTTCTTATGTCATCCCAATAGAGACTTGCATTAGGGATCAAATCAGAACATAATTATATCCAAATTGCATAGGGAATAGATTACTACAATTTAACAATTTTGAATTTACAAGATTTCACAAGATTTAGAAGATATCCTATACTATCATATAAAAATATAATTTATATCAACTCAGCAATAGCGCATTTTAAGGCCTGGATCTAGTTTGAATCTGAGTTTATTTTCTATTTTCTTTTCAGTTTAGATTTACAAATTTATTAGGATAGGGTATTTGGGCATCTACACTTCAAATCCACTATACCAACGTCCAACTCCCGAATCAGATAACTTAAATATAATATTTTTAATTTCTAAAGAGTTTGGAGGAGAAAGGGAATGGGAGGGCATCACTGCCCTCCCCAAAAATATGAGTTTAACATCTAGGCCTTGAAGATTTATTTATAGATGTCCAGATAAACCATGACTGTTGGATTTATATTAATATACATCCCACCGTTTAATTAAAACAAAGCTCGAAAATCATTTATATAAAGAAATTTCCCCTGCTAACCTGGATCGACCTAAACCCATGCCTAGGTCAACACATGTGTTGACCCATGGGTTACCCAGCCATTATATGGGTCGACCCAAGCGATTTAAATTAAATCGTTTGTCTCTGTTTTGTGCTTGATTTATTTATTTCATGTTTTGTTCCACTACATATTTATTACTGGACCATTTCTGTTCGTTTCTATATTTTATTATATTTCCATCGGTTTTGACATACGTTCAAATTCAAACATAGATGTATATATTTGCGTACATTTACATAAGATTTCAAACGCTAATAACTTTCCTATACGGACTCTGTTTGGAACATATTATACATGTAAATGAATCAAAAAATTATTACAAACGTAATTGTATATATTTCAATGCCCAATTCTAGTAGTCTAAAAATGTTAATTTTTTCATTAATATATTTCGAAGCCAAATTACTACATATTTTGTTTTATGTTATGTTATGTTGTTGCTCTTAATTGTATGAATTATAATACTATCAATGAAATTGTTACATTCAATTGTCCAATTTATATTGTTATATATTTCGATTATGTAATTGCAAAAGATAATTATTTATAATATATATCAATTGCTTGTTTGAGAATTATAGTGATTTGAAAGGGGTATTTTTTATTGTTAAATGTAGTTTTTTGCTTCTGATGTAAGCACAACAGAAGCAACAAATAAGGCCCCTTACTCCTTTTTTGCTTTGACGGTTGGGAACAAAAGCAAAAAAGGTCGTTTTTGTTGCTTCCGTTGTTTACCAGAAGCAATAAATTTGGGTCTATTTGCATCTTCTTCATTTTCTTTTGCTTTAAACCAAAGCAACAGGGGGTAAGAAACAGAACCAAAAAATGTTTTTTGCTTCTATTCCTCAGCCGGAGCAACAACTTTTGGTTTATTAACTCGTACGCAGTTGCTTCTATTGTTGAATAGAAGCAACATGGAATATACAATAAGCAACATGCCAGTTTTGTAGTAGTGTTCAAATGTACAGGGTGTTACATTCTCCCACCCTTTAGGAAATGGGGATTTTATTATGAAGGACAAACTTCATAACTTTTTCAAGCCTAAGGAAAACAACTAAAAATTTATTCCTAAGGACAATACACACAATAAAACTGATGCCGTACACACCGTAAAACTGATACTAAAAAACTGATAGCTAAATTTTGATACCATACACAATGTAATACTGGTACTTAAAAACTGGTAGTCAAATTTTGATACCACGCACATTATAAAACTGATATCTAACATTTGATGCCTGTCTTTTGGAATAAAATTTCAACAGACCATCCTTCCGGCTGAAAAAGCATGGAACTTTGTCCTTAACACTATCTTCCTGTTAGGAAATTTCGTCCCCGAACGAAATTTGGCAAGGGTAAAATTATGTAATCACCTACAGAATTTACAATCATTATGTGTATATCCAATTTTCATCCATTTGTGTACTTATGCAAAGTGTAATACATCATAAAAATACATGAATGCAATGAATACTTAAGAGGTACCTCCTATATGATTGCAAATTTTCTTTGAAATTATTTTGTAAACATGATAAACAAATCCTAAATATACTAGCAATTTCTGTATAAATGCAATATTCTGAAAATCAAAAATATTTTTTCATCCAATTTTTCTCACTCATATAGAGTAAGAGCGTAGCTCATCCAATTTTCGCATCCAAACCCTACCAATCAACTCTAAATTTACGAATTAAAAAAAGCTAATTTTTCGAATTTGATTTCTTATGTTAGGAAAAAGGCAGGAATGGAAAATTTTATGTTTTCCACTTCACTTTCACTTATCTTTTTACAATACTTGGAACTTTCCATTGTTAGATTCTAAAAAATTCCTATTTTCATTTCTAAGCACAGTTTATATAAAAGTAATCTTTCTCAATTCCGTAAACTTATTTTGTAAGGATGTATTCATCATTTATTTATTGTTGTTTTCATTTACTATAGTTATCGTCATTATTGCTTTTATGTAAACTTTGTTTACCCTTTTTTTCTTTTTAATTGATTCAGCTTTTACTTTCATGGCTATTTTATTCACATTATCTTATACTTTTCGAATGAAGAATACTACATAAAAGTACAGATCGACGGTAGAATATTAATTTCTGATCACACATCATTACAACTAAGAACTAAAGCAAGAAATCCTAAACATAAAACCATAATAATAATTATCAGCTCTCAGATGGAAAGAGGCATAGAGCCTTATCCTCCATGACCAAAAACATCCCTAATAAATGTATCCAACCCACCCAGTGCTTATCCTATCGACTAGTGATCTCCAGTGCTTTCTAATGTGCGTGAGAAAACTGTTGTTATGCTAGAAATAACTTATGTTGTGTGACTGTGTCAAAAGGGACTGCCACTAGGTCTGCGCAAGATCATGCTGGATGCGGGCAAACTCTTATTGTCCAAGCAAGATGTAACGACCTGCCTTTTTTGACCATCTCAAGTCGGTAATTAAATCAACTCAAATGTTCAAACAACAGATATTTATTTATCTTACAGGGCTTAACAGAATATAAATAGAATCACAAATACATAACAGACAATAAGTATGGGGAGGGAACAGGGTAATAAAATGATAGCATGAGGCTACAAAACATAGTTTTTAAAACAATGTTCAATGGTCAAGTTTTGGATCTCGTAGAACCTAGGAATACTACAAGTTCAGAGTTTCTCTGTATATATATATATATATATATATATATATATATATATATATGCTAATGATACATGTATTCGTACACTATATATATATATGTACACATGCATGCATAGGCCTTCACATATGTATACACAGTAGAAATTATCCAACAGCCAACAGATCATGGCAACAAACAAAAATGCAGGAATGCATCAACACAGGTGGAACATGGGGTAGGTGAAAAACCCAAATCAAACAATTGCAATGACCTGGACACACACACATATATATATATATATATATATTGAAAATTGGTTTCTTGCATTAACTATTAAAAAATGGTTACAAGTCATAATTACAATCAAAATACATATATCACATACGAGGACCGAAAGCCCATTACCCATCTACATTTTAAAAAATTTATATAACGCCATTAACCACTATTGTACAAATAAATGCCCTAAAGTCAAAGCAGCATGATGTTCTCGATTAATCTTTCAGAAGTGGAACCATTATTCCTAACCAGATATGCAACCTCCTTTTCGATTTGCCTCACTTTAGCTGTGCAATGTGTGTGCCTGTTGGAGAATACTCTTGAATTCCGTTCTTTCCAAAGGAAATAAATACTGGTAGTGAAAGCTCCAAATGCAAGATCTGCAGCTTGATTGTTCTTGTTGAATGTGAAAAATAGCAAACTGGCTTCGTCTTCCAGCGCACTCAACGTGCTTGATGAAATGAGTAACTTACTTTTTATCAAGCACCAGACAAAGGCGAAATATTCATATGTAAAAAACAGGTGCTGAGTTATTTCTTCTTCCTTCTCGCAGAGTGGATGTAACAACCCAGAAAATCGGAACCAATTTAAAATTTTTATTTTGGCAATTTTAATGGATTTTGAATATTTAAAATGATTTATTTTAAATAATAATGACTGGAAATTTATTTTGAATAGAATTAGAACATATAGATTTATATAAATTGAAGTTAGAATATAAATTTTTATTTTAATTATAAAAGGAATTGGAAATGGGGCGGTAGTTTGAAAATTCAATTTCAAATTTCAAATGAATGTACAGGATTCAAAATAAACCAGATTTTAGTAAAACCAGAAATATTTGAGTCTATTTAAAAATATCTTTCTAACAAATGTGAAATATCCATATTTCATAGCGGGAATAAAAAGTTATGTCCAGTTGAAAATTCAGAATATTCGCTATGGAATTTATATAATATATAGCTCTTAAAAATATCGATTTTGCAAATGACCTCCATTTTCGATGAGACCACTTTTGTTGGATCCAGAATATCAAATTATTGCTCGATTCCAATTTTCATAATTTTTGGAATCAATGTGTGAGCGTGGTGAATTTAAACGTGTTTGGTCAATTCAGTTTGAATTTAATCGACTGGAAAATGACCGTTTTTCAAACGGTCTCCAAATTTGACGAAATTATTTTTCTAAGGACTGTATCGTCAAAACTTAACTAGATTTATTTTTTTGGAATTTTTGGAATCAGTATGTGGCCCCAATAAATTAAATTGTACGTCCAAATTGAATATATATATTGATTTATATTTTAAATTTAACGGAAACTAATCGAAACAGTCAAATTGGCTTGCGGAACATATCCCATTGTGTTCGAAATGGGGTAATTATCTAGGAGCGATGGTCATTAGGTTCGATTTGGAGATGGAATGAAAAAGTAACTTTATGGAAAATAAATAAATTAATTATATAAATATTACATATAACACTCCTTCTCTCTCTTCATTATCGTTCACGAGAAAACTAAATAAATTATTTTTAATAAAACCTTAGTCGCTACGTCACCCAGCCCCTTGCCACCGATCGTCATCGCGGTCCCCCCCGCCACCGCTGGTCAGGCGAGACTCCCTTCTCCTCCTTCTGCCGTTGCCCCCTTCTCCGATCCTCCCTCTTGCCCCCTCTTCTAAAACCCCGCCACCGCACCAAAAACCACCTGGAAACCCTCCGCCGCCCCCAGACTGGATCGTCGCTCCTCTCCTGCTTGCTTCCCCTCCCCCTCCGTTGTGGTCGACATCCAGAATAAGAATGGTGAGTTTTCTATTTCTGATTTTATTCATGTAATAAAACCTAGTTTAAAATCAATTTTATTCATATTAAAACATATTTTTAAAATCAATTTTTATATGTAATCAGCATTGTAAAAATATGATTTTTGGTTGCATAAAAATTTGATTTTTTTGTTGGATAAAAATATGATTTTTATAATAGGAAAAAAATGATTTTTGTTTATAGAAAAATATGATTTTTATATAGTAGCAAATAAAAAATTCGATTTTTATTATTTGAATAGCGATATAAAAATTCGATTTTTAGTTATATAAAAATTTGATTTTAGTTATATAAAAATTCGATTTTTAGTTATATAAAAGTTTGATTTTTAGTTATATAAAAATGTGATCTTTTACATGTATATATATATAGCAATATAAAAATGCGATTTTTAAATATATAAACATCATACTAGAAATGTGATTTTTATTATGAACAATGTGGAAAAGATTGCGCTGGAATTTCGGGCAAATCCAAACGGTTCAGAAATTCAGAAATAGAACTGGAGGAGTGGATCCCAAAAGGTGAGAACTTCTCACTCTAACTTTATTTGCTAGTTAAATATATATACTAGGATGCAGATGTTGCTTGGTAGCACCCGACACCTTTGTTTGGTTGATTGGTTTATTTGTTTGAATTTGGTTTGAGAAGTGAAATGAATTGATTAGAATTTGGTTTGTATATGGCGCGAGCCATTATTAGGCGAGGGATAAGGCTAGACCTTATTTCGGTTCTAGTATCGCGCCGTTATGCTACCGAAATTTTCTAAAATAAAATGAGTTAGTTAAAAATAACATTTTAATATGAACTGTATAAAATATTCATGTGTTGAATAAAATGTTTGAACAATAAAAACATTTTTATTGAATGTGTGAACTATTAAAAATATTCATGTGGTGAAATAAATATTTTATCGTTAAAAATATAATTTTTAACGTATATATGAAAGGCACAAATTCTCCTGAAACGAAAATAAATATTCATATACAAATCGGACGATCTGTTTATGTACACTCATTTAACTGACATGGATTGGGATATTTTACACATTGCTCAACTGCACAAATAATATTCAATATTTGTTTGTTGAAACCCCTTCATTCCATACCTGTTTACATATATATGTCCATTTCCAATTGATTTCAATCAATTCATCCATTTTTACATAACTCGCTTTCCATTCGCTACTTGAATTTCTAATTAGCTTCTTGGTTTCATTTACTTTTAAGTCCGAACATATCACATTCAAAGATATTTGTATTCACTATTTCACAAATCAACTCAAATCCCTTGCTCGCTTCCTAATTCAAGTCCACATTTCATACTCAAATTCTTAGTTTCAATTAACGAATTCAACTTAATTAACAAAGTTAAGTTCAGCCCAAAACTCTATTAACTAATTCCTTTTGAAATTAGTGAACTTTATTTAATAATTCAAAAACTAATTTTTATATCAAAAATCACTCTATTTACTCCGCTTGAATTCGTATATATTTGATAACTCAAATCTGGATTTTTTTAAACAAAAATTCGGATTTTTGTTCATTCAAAATCTTTTTATTTTATTTAATAAACCGTTATGGTTTATAAACGACTATGGCGCTGATTTTTTGAAAATTTGATTTTGACATAACTCAAAATCTATAGAACGAATTCCGGACGTTTCTTGTTTCATTGAATTCCAAGTTATATTGAGTTTCGTATACTCCATTGAAATTCGAATCGTCAATTTATGAACTTCCGCGGCGGCGAGTTCACTTAATTTAATAAATATAAACGTTTTAAAACTTCATTTATAAATCAATTCCAACTTCATTCCTTAATATTTAAATATAATTTTTATACCATTTTCCAAATCTAATTTAACATCTTGATTTTCCAAAATCATTGATTTCTTTATTCAAAATTCATAACTCAGTTATAAATTCTTCACAATTCAACTTCTACATTAAATACCAATTCCGTTGGACATAAATTATTTTATAAAAACTCGATATAATGGAGTCCCAATTATAAATTTCCTTTATGGGAAGAATCAATTTATTCAACACTCTTCAACATTACAAACTAATATCATCCCTTGATAATAGTGAAGTCGTTCATGTTGGGGTATTTTATTTACCTCTCAGACCTTGACCGACAATGTTCTTATCTTGAGATAGAGAAGTGTTTGTAGTACAAAATCGCCACTGCTTTTCAAAAAAATCTCCTCTTATATCTCATTTAAAAATAAAGTTTTAAAATGCCATCTCTTATATTTGGGAAAAAACTATTTCTGAATTTACCAAATGAAAATCACTTCATTATATTTATAAACCTGGTATATAAATCACTTCCTTATTTTATATTAAACAACTTCCATATTTGAACTTTACTGAAACTATCTTCCAAATTTTCCAAAGACAATAAATATTGATGGTAAATTAACTTCCTTGTTTTATAATTTAAAAACAAGCTTTCGTTTAAAAAAACCATTTTTAAATTCAATTCTTATTTGGGATATTTTATTATCATAGCTTATATATATATATATATATAAACATAACATCTATTTTCCTTTTTAATCTTATATTTTAGTATTTATTTAAAACAAATTCCAATATTCTTTCAGGAAATAATTTATTTCATATATTTGACATAGTTGAAATATCAGAAAATAAATAAAATTGGAATAAATCCATATGGATTTATTCCAATTTTATTTATGTTCCGAACATCGGAAATGATTTTATCGTTCCCTTTTGAAATGATTCCCAATTCCCCTTTTTCAATTCATATTTGAATTTATAAATTCCAAAATCCCGTGATAATTTCAACTAATTGGATGGCTATTCCCTCTTATTGGATGGCTGTTCATCAATTTCCTAATTGGGTCATTGAGAAGATTGATAGGATTAGGCGTAATTACCTTTGGAATGGGGATTCTAATTGTAGAGGTTATAAATGCCTAGTTAATTGGGACATGTGCTGTAAACCTAAGATAGAGGGGGGGCTGGGGATCATAAATCTACATAATTTTAACTCTGCTTTGCTAGCTAAATGGTTATGGAAATTTAGATGTCCAGATGTGAAGGCTTATTGGAAGTCTATCGTTTCCAAATCCTACTACTCAAGTGGAGAGTTCATTAACGGAAATAGTGGGGGGTGGGACAATAGATTATCTCATTTTTGGAAGTCTGTTTTGAATTGTTTTGTCTTTTTTAATTTAGGTTGCAAAGTTTTAGTTCATTCAGGAAACCTTACTTTTTTTTGGCATGATGCTTGGATATCTAGAGTGCCGTTAAAAATTGAATTTAGTAAGCTTTTTAACATTTGTAGATTTAAGAATGCTTTAATTAAGGATGTTTACAAACCAGATTTGGATCCGCCGTGGGATTTCTCATTCGATAATATTTTGGAAGAAGATTTATTAAGACAATTGGCCTTACTTAAAGCTAAGCTAGCTTTGTACCAATTGGACAAGAATGGAGATTCTATTAGCTGGGGTTTAGATAAAAGTTGTGTTTACACTGTTAAATCTATGTATAGTTTTATTAATTTTTCTGGTATTTCATTATATCCCTTTAAATTTTTATGGAAATCTAATTCTACACCTAAAGCAAAGTTCCTAATGTGGTTAATCACCCATAAAAAGCTCAATACGATTGTGTTATTAAAAAAGAAAAATGTTAATTTTGATGTAAAATGTTGTTTTTGTAATTCTGGAGAGGAGGATGTAGATCATTTATTTTTCTCTTGTCATTTGACCTTTTCAATTTTTAATATGATTATTAGGATTTTTACCTTTGACTGTTTTAATTCCTTTAGTAACTGTTTTGATTATTGGTATTGTTATAAATTACGTTACAATTCTAGACAGAAATACATATTGGATTCTTTAATAATTTTCATTAGTTGGTTCATTTGGGTGGAAAGGAACCAGAGAATCTTCCATTCAATCTCTGTATCTAAGGATAATTTAATTATTAACATTGTAAATTTCTGTCTATTTTGGTTGTCTAATTCGAATTATAAACCATTTAGTGAATTGCAATTTGGGCGTTTTCTGATCAAAGTCAGATATAACTTGAGTTTATTCATTCGTATTAATAGATATTTTAGATGTTATAGTCCTCGACTGGGTTGGTGATTCCTTTTTGCTTGTGTGGACACTTTACTATTTGTTTGTTGTTTATTATGTCCTTCTCTATATACATGTATATATGGATTTATGTCTATATATGTTTAAGTATAGACATATATTCATATATATATGTGTAAGGTACTGATAAATTTTGTTTCAGTTTTTCAGATTACAGGTGGTAGATTTAACTGTGGAGCTTTTGGAGTTGCTGTTTGGATTGTTCATTTTAGACTTGCTTTGGATATATTGGTGTAGGAGGAGTAGGGGTGTTTGTATTTTTTGGTGATTTGTTACACCACTTGCTTTAGCACTTAGATTGATATATGTATGGGAATAGATATACTTCTTATCGGGTGGTGGCCTTGCCGGAATTTGATAAGGAAGTATGATGGGTGGTGGCCTTGCCGGAACTCATCTATCTATTTTCCCTTACATTTCTATCTTAGTCTTTTGTCTTGGGTCTGTTTTTGGATATTTGTATCACCTTATTTGTTTTATATATGTGTGCTCCCTTCCTTTTGGAAGATCACACATTTTTGCTCAAAAAAAAATCCCGTGATAATTATTTATTTCCATTTATAACCATCGTTTATAAATTTCAATTCTTGTTTCAAATATTAAAACAAGTTTCCGATTCCAAATTCCATTTGAAATCCAATTTCCATTTTGAAGCATAAGTTTCCGTTTTTAACATCATACTTGAATATACATTCTAAATTATCCGATGACAATTACTAGACATCGTTTGTAAGTAAAACTACATGTTTTTATTACTAAACAAGCCAATATTTTTCTAGCCAAGTCCGAAATTCAATTCTATTTCAAAAGATAAATTTCCCTTTTAAAATCATACTTAAATTCACCAATTTTCAAATTATCCAACGATAATTTATTTCGCTTCATTTATAAAATTTATTCATAAATTCACTACTTGTTTTTATTATTAACAAGAGTTAATATTTCCTAACCTATTCGAAATTTCATTTCTATTTTGGAAATTAAATTTTCCTTTTTAAATCTAAAATCCCTTTATATAAATTTTTTAAATATCCATATTTAGGGCCAGTGACATTCAAATATCCAAAACACACAATTTCCAATCACAGGTTTCAAACAATCATATATGATAATATATATGGAAAACAAACAATTAGAAATTTTAAGGAATCTAGTTGGATCCCTCCAACCTGTTTTCCTGCATCCACAGATGTCAGACAACATAAATAATACCAATCCTGCTTTGAGGCAGGATATCACGGTATAGAAGGTCATCCATTATCATATTGTGGGGGCGCATAGGGTCATTCGCTAATGATATTGCGGGCATCCGCTAACCGTACTGCGGGGAAATATCCAACCATTAAAATATATATAATAGCCACAACCACCAAGCCTAAATAACTAATATATATAATCAACAAAAATTTATAAATGAACAACAATGCAATCAATCAACCAACAAACATCATATAAATATTTGTATTAATAAAAATTCAATTATAACAAATTATAATCGAACAAAGGAGTGAGTTTACTCACCTAATTTTTATTTGGCGAATTCCCACTTAAAATGTCATATCATCTTCGCTACGCTTCTACTTGAATTTTCTTTTATTTTGCACCTATGATCATCTATTTTTAACTAACGATTAATAGACTATTTATTTAAATTAACTAGTACAATAAATAAATAAATTCTATGTATTTTAATAAAATACCTCGTGGTCTACTGCAACCCACTCGATTGATTGACAAGCCAGAACCTCAAATAGCTCCGTTCTATTTCGGTATTTCCTTGAGCATCCTACCGACAAGCTCTACCTCCCTTTCTATCAATTCAAGCAATACTGTATTGGCTTAAAGTAGTTCAGTTTTATCATTTAAACCAATCTCCACAACGACGGTCCCTTTTTATTACACATAATTCATCCACGCTTCACAATTTCCAACTGTTGATCCTCCTTATCCCTAGTTCCAACTCCAGTCAATCACACTACTTAATTTCCTCTGCCTCAACACAGCTCCTTCCATGCCCTTATTTATCTTCTTCCCCAGGTAAACGCATCACTTCCAGGAAGCCATCCATGACTGAACTCCTCCAATTACCCACTGCCGAACCCCTTCAACCAAATCTAACCTTTAACGATGTTAAAACTCCTCTGCAGTCCCTGAACCACCCGCGACAAACTCCATTGTCGCACCCCTCTGACAAACCCATAGCCATCGCCTTCGGTATTCTCACCATCTCACTCAAACACGTTGATCGATCCTCCCCAGTTTCAGAAATCAATCACCAAATCAACCTTGTCCTTCAATCAAAACGATTCGAACGTCACTAGTAAATAGTCCGACTACTCCTTGCACGAACCTCCGCCTTTTCCTTAAACTGCGACCACTGCCATTATTGTACACTTCTAGAACCCTAAGAACAAGATCGCGACAAACTCCATTGTCGCACCCCTCTAACAAACCCATAGCCGTCGCCTTCGGTATTGGCACCATCTCACTCAAACACATTGATCGATCCACCCCAGTTTCAGAAATCGATCACCAAATCAACCTTGTCCTTCAATCAAAACAATTTGAACGCCACCAGTAAATAGTTCGACTACTCCTTGCACGAACCTCCGCCATTTTCTTAAACTGCGACCACTCCCATTGTTGTACACTTCTAGAACCCTAAGAACAAGATCGCGATATGTTTTTGCATTCGCGCCTCAATTCGTGAATGCGACCTTGCTTCCAAATATGGCCTGCGATGAACTTGACTCTAGCTCGTTGCTCAAATTGAGCTTCAGGTAGGGGTGTAAATTAGTCGGACCGGATCGGATGGAGGTGTATTCAGTTTTTATCCTCAAAAAAGTCAGACCAAACCAAATTTTTTTCTCGGACAAATTTTGTTGTCCTAATTCGTGTCCTAAATAAAATCGGCCAGACACAGACATATGTTTTTCGAACACAGACACGATCAAACTCGGTTGAACATGACTATTTATATCGCATTTTGTACATTTACTAGATTTTCTATCTACTATACGCCGAATTACAAGTAGTTCGAACGAATTCGGACAAGCCTGGACCAAACATGATTTTTTCTCGTATAAATTTGGTTGTCCTAACTCGTGTCCTAAGTTAAAATCGGACGGACTCGAACGAATGTATTTCGGTCATGAACACGAACGGACGTCGGCCATTCAGACAAAATTAACAGCCCTAGCTTCTGGAAATCACGTGGATTGCGATGCCATTTTTTATTTACCTTGGTGGATTGATTTCTGATTTGTTTCATGATTGAAGAAAAGGGAAGAAATGGGGAAGAGTTGAAATGATATTAGAATAGGGAAAATAGGTAGGCGATGGACTGGTTTTATAAGCAAGAGAAGGAGACAATTGAGTACGAGGCCATTAAATTGTTCCCTCTCTGATATCGAAGTTGGAAGACAAAATAAATAGCTTGAAGTAGCCTGCGCAATTTTGTTTCCTAGGGTAGCTGTGATGTTGGTCGGCTAGATTTAATTTTGACTTGATTTGAACCGACCTTATTAAAAATATCACACCATTCCGAATGCCTATTTAAACACAACAATAGGTGATTCTAAGGTTATATCTCTATTCTGAACACACTAGAACTGCATTGGAAGCCTAATCCGATCATATGGAAAAATATCAATTTGAATTGATGATTTAGAATTAAATTCAATTTAATTATTTAAAATAGTTTAAATGTTTAAAATATAAATCGGCTTTAAATAGTTAAATTCATCAATAATAAATAACTATTATTGCTCTAATTCAAATAGAATTTATACTAATCGACTGAATTATTTCGATTCAGTTTTTAAATTGTAAATACAATTATTATCGTTTCGCATTACAATACCCGATATATTTGATATTAATTCGTATATCGATTATTAAATCGATAAATTCAATACCGAATCCATTTATTATTCCAAATCAATATTTAAAATAAATTTAAATATTCATTATAAAATAGTTAAAAACCCGGGACGTTACATTCCCTCTCCCTTAAAAGAATTTCGTCCCCGAAATTGCTAAGGCAGAAGAAATGCTTCATACCCTTAACTTTACAAAAATCCATTTTGTTACAACTCAACATTTCATGTTTTATAACTCAAGTCCCTACAATTTTATGTTTTCATGGAAATATTTAATTTTCTATTTCCCATTCAAAGCTTCAAATTAAATTCAATTTAAAAATCATCTCTTTTATTTTGTCAAAAAATTTCAAACTTTCTGAAAAAATTTCTAACTTCCTAAATTTCTGATTTTTTTTGGTAGAGTCTCCCCTATATGGTGGAGCTTTTGCAATATACCAAAAAATAGAAAGAAGTATACATCGACTTATACGGTCGGAAAACAGTTCATATACCCTAATTTGATATTATCACGTAGGCGTACCTTATATAAGCGTTTATTAAGCGAATATGCTAAGCATTTAAGCAAGCCACACATTCAAAACTAAGTCAGGTAGCTCCATGTACCAGTACTTACTCAGTTTTAACATGTAAGCCTCAAATAGGTTCAACTTGAATAACTTACATTCATTTCGATAATTAAACACATGAATTCATTAGCAAGCAAGTCATATCATGTATATTTAGCACATACACGCTTATACAAGTTCCAATATTTAGTTTATACATCATTTCATTCGTATTATTCATCAAATACTCACATTTGCTTCATTTGAATGGTTTACAATCAACATATTCACATTCAATTCATTCGCATTCGCATTCAAATTCATTTAATTCAAAGGATTTACAACCAATAAATTTATATTTGACTTATATTTCATGTATATGCATTCGATTCTAATCAACTTATTTATTTTGTTCACAATAAACGAAAAATTTCTATGCATATTTGGTATTATTCGGTTAATACAATAACCGCTTATTACTTCTTTCCAATCTTAAATTAATCCCAAATCAATTTGTCCTTTTCAATTCACTTTCATCGATTCAACTTTATTTAACTTGCATAAGTAAAATTTTAAATTCCAGAATTCAAATTCCTGGGTTTTTATTTCAAATTCCCTTGAAATCATATAAATATATATACATATATTATTTCCATCTCAAATTCAAACATTTGAATTTTTCCAACACAACTTGCTTTTCTCCAATAATTTCCTTTGAAAATCTCACTATGGTAGCAATCCATCACTTAGAAACTCGAAAATGAACACCGATGATGTCCGGATCTTCATCGGAATTATTTTCTAGCCGCTCAAGTGAGTTCAGTGCTTTATCACTTTCAAAATCCATCCAATATGATTTTTATTCAAAAATCCTTCCAAAATAAAGCTATATTATTTTAATATACTTTGGAAAAATGTTGTTCAACTTTCCAGGATTTAAATTCCAATTCTTGTTTTAATTCAATTCAATTTCGTCTCATTTGTATATTTCGTTCTTATACAAAATTTATTTTGTTATATATAACCATTGAAAATTAATAATCTCATCTGATTTTAATAATAATAACAACCAATTCATCCATATCCATATATTATAATAATTTCAGAAAATCATTCCTTCCATATCAAAAATAGAATTTTGGGCAAAATTATGTCATGTACCCACTTTTAAAACAATACTGTGTTGAATTACTCTGTTCAAGTATTTATAAATACCTTTTGATACAGTTGATCATATTGTACCGACTAGAGTTCATAAACTACTCGTCAAACCAACCAACACAATATAAAACAATTTTTATACAACTTACAAATACACTTTCTCATGTTATACACTCAACTCATTCTAGCGTACAACTGACCCTATCTCTAATGAGTAAACCCCCACCAAAGCCTAGGTGTTCGCTCATCCTAAGCTCTAATACCAACTGTGATGGCCCGAAAATCCATACTATTTGAGTTGACTAAAACCAATACATGTCCAACCCAAATAACACAGAATTACGAGTCATTAGGGTTAAAGAAAAAAATAGATAAAACAGAAATAATAAAATAGAATCTTGCAGCAGAACGAATAAAATATATTATATAACTAGCCTTTGAAAATACAAAATCTTGTATCATATATACATACCATTATCAGAGTACAACACACCATTTAATACAGCGGAAATAACTCTAAATAACTAACGGTGAAGCCTCCTGCTTCAAGCTCCTCCAAATGTAACTGTAAAATCCTGAAACACTTGACTGTCTGTACAAATTTAGGCACCCAAGAGTTTAGGGAAAAAAAACAAAAATAAACTCTAGGTCAGTCATGGGACTGGTGTGAGTAAACTCCAACCAATTTGTTTAACTTTGAAAATCCTTTAAAAGAAAGGGTAATAGTAAGACCAGCCCACACATAAACATGGACGATTTTTACCTTACTATAACCAAAACCTTTTGATATCAAAATCCAGTGATATTATAATAATGTCTAATCAAATAAATAACCAAATAGTAGAATGCATGCATCTCACGCTCTACACACACAGCGTAAAATCAAAAAAAAAACCATAAGGTACTTATTGGAGATTGGATTCCAACTATGACAAGGTATGAGACCACCTCTTGGTTAGTGTACTTTAGAGGGGATACACTGGGGTACAGTAAGAACATCTTACAGCCCGGCCACACATGATCACCCACTTATTTAGCTTGAGTGTAGCGAATATATTGTCACTCACGGTTGTCGGCCGTCCAACCGTAATCCGTAAGATACAGAATCGAAAGAAGAATAAATAATGAATTTTCTCTAGATTGGTGACAAATATACCCTACTTGGGTATGACCCAACTAGCCATGCTGCTACCCGATTTTTGTCATTTCCCGGTTGTGAGGCCTGAGGCTACGTATATCTTTTTAGAACATCCGACCACCATACACTTTGAATGCAACATCGTCAAACCCATCAAATCACTTGTTAATCTTCCCAAAAATATTACGAGTATGAAAGCTAAAAGAAACGAATTCCTCCACCACCAGACATAATATCTCGAAAAGATCATCTTATAGGATCTGTTAGGAATACCCTGTCAGACTGTAACAACCCGGATTTTCATAACCAATTTAAAAATTTTCTTTTAGCAATTTTAATGGATTTTTAATATTTAATTGATTTATTTTAAATAATAATGACTAAAAAATTTATTTTAAATGAAGTTAGAATGAATAAATTTATTTTAATTATAAAACGAGCCTGAAATGGCGTGGTAGTTTGAAAATTCGATTCAAATTTTAGATAAATGTACAAGATTCAAAATAAATCGGGTTTCATTAAACCAGAAATATTGGAATCTATTCAATTATATCTTTCTAATGAATGTGAAAAATTGAAATTTTATAACGAGAATTAAAAGTTATGTCCAATTTAAAATTCAGTATAATTGCTATGGAATTTATATATATTTTATATAATATATAGCCCTCAAAAATAGCCACTTTGCAAACGACCTCCATTTTCAACGAAACCACTTTTGTTGGATCCGTAATGTCAAATTATTGCTAGATCCCAATTTTCATAATTTTTGGAATTAATATGTAAGCGTGGTAAATTAAAACGTGTTTGGTAATTTCAGTTTGAATTTAATCGACTGGAAAATGGCCATTCTTCAAACGGTCTCCAAATTCGACGAAATTAGTTTTGTTAAGACCGTATCGTCAAAACATAGTTAGATTTATTTTTCTAGAATTTTTGGAGTCAGTATTTGGCCCCGGTAAATTAAAATGTACATTAAAAATCAATTTTGAACGTTATATTAATTTATATTTTAATTTTAACGGAAATTGATGGAAACAGTCGAATTGGCTTATGAAACGTATTCCATTGTGTTTGGAATGGGGGTAATTAGCTAGGGGCGATAGTCGTTGGATCTGATTTGGAGTTAGTATGCAAAAACACGTTTTTGGAATTAGTTAATATTAAAAATTATATACATATTCTAAAATCTCACAACCCTAGTCAAAACACGTTCATTGGTCAACGCAGAGAAAAGAACCCACCTCTAACCAAAATCTACGATCAGAACTTGTAATGACCCAGAAAATCTGAACCAATTAAATTTTTTTAAATTGGCTAAAATAATGGATTTTAAATATTTAAAATAAATATTTTAGCTAATAGCAATGAAAAGTGAGTTTGAATCAACAATTGAAAACGAATATAATTAATTATAATTATAAACCAGGCCTGAAAGGGCGCTGCAGTTTCAAAAATTGAATTCAAACTTTGTCGGACTGTACCGGGTGCAAAACAAAACGGATTTTAGTGAAACCAAAAATATTTAAATCTGTTAGTGAATACCTTTCTAACGAATCTGAAAAATCGAATTTTCATAACGGGAAGCAAAAATTATGGCCAAATGAATTTTCAGAAAGATCGCTATGGAATTTATATAGCCCGTGAAATTGGCCATTTTGCATACGACCTCGGAATTCGACGAAACCAATTTTGTTGGATCCGGGATGTGAAGTTATTGCCAGGTTTCAAATTTCATAATTTTTGAAGCTAGTATGTGAGCGTGGCAAGGGAAAACGTGTTTTGATCAATTAAAGTTAAATTGGATCGACCAGAAATGGGCCTTTTTGCAAACGGTCTCAGAATTTGACGAAACTAGTTTTGTTGGGACCGTATCGTCAAAACATAGCTAGATTTATTTTTCTGGAATTTTTCGAATCAATTTGTGGCCCGGGCAAATTGAAATGTACGTTCAAATTAAATATTGAATGTTTTATATTTTAATTTGAAGGAAAACTGACTGAAATAGTCGAATGGGCCTACGAAACATATCCCATTGTGTTCGGAATGGGGGTAAAACGCTAGGGATGACAGTCGTTGGGTTTGGATTAGAGTTCGTGTGTGAAAGAGGGTATTTTCGGATTTTTAAAAATGTATAAATAAACAAAAAAATATCATTGGTCAGAAAATCTATTTTCACTCTCCCCGTCGTCGATAGCAGGCGGAACTTCTTCAAACCCTTCTCTCCTCGATTTCTCTCAATCCGCTCAAAATTAGACCTCCATCCTGTTGAGGATTTTGTAGAGCTAGTGAAGACCTTCAAATCCATAGTAAGTTTGTATTTTTTCATTGAGTATTCTTCGAGTTACAGGTCCCCGAAGTCGCGACGTTCAAGTCGCCGCCGCCGCCTCAGGCGATCGAACGCCACCGCACCCCCCTGCGCTGGAAGCTCTCTCCTCCCTATTCAACCTCATGCAACCCGATTCCAATATTGTGCAACGGTTTGGGCGAAAGATCTAAACCTAGTTTTGAAGAAAAATAGAGGCATACGGCTATATATATTTTCAACAGTTTTAACACCTTTAAACCGTTGCAAACTTTGAAAAATCATATCTTTTTCGTTTCTTGTCGAAATTCGATGAAACAGGAAACATCGTGACCGTATGGACGTCTTCTACATTTTAGAAGAGACCGCATATTTTTCTGAGCCTTCTGCTATTTTTGGTGGAGTGGAACCCAATGTGAGATTTCTAATTTATAAACGATATGGAAAACGATGATGTATAAACTATATAGTCGATGTATGAGTTATATAAGCGTTGTACACCTCATGTATAAGCGTTGTATAAGTTGTACGTTCGATGTATAAGTTGTATATGCGTTGTAAAAATTATATATGTGTTGAAATAGAAGTGAATTGCTATATATAAATATATATATATATATACGCCCCTCGTCCACAAACCATGGACAATATTTATTGGTTGTGATTGGTGTGAAAATTGATTGATAGCGAATGGTTGATTGGGATTGTTTGTGGTTGATATTGATTGATTGTGGTTGAAAAATACCCATTTGTGATTGAGAAATATTTGGTTGAAACCACATAGGATTAGTTTTTGGAAATGAAATAAATATATACATGCCGCCTGCGTGCGAACTAGATGCATGATCCCCATTGTCAAAAACCGCGAGGTTTTAAGGTAGAGCGAGGAGCCGTACTAGGGAGGGTCTCGGTTTTAACTACCCTGCCGTTATGCTGCCGAAATTTTGAATAATATTCATGTATTTGAATTATTTTCATTTGCTGAAACCATATTTATTCATTGAATAGAAAACCTTCATGTGTTGAATCGATATTCATTCGTTGATTAGAAATTCATGTGTTGAATGGTATTCGTGTTTTAAATAAAAAAATCACATTTTTTTTATCTAAATATAGAAACTATAGAAAACCTTCATGTGTTGAATCGATATTCATTCGTTGAATTGAAATTCATGTGTTGAATGGTATTCATATTTTGAAATAAATTGTTTCATAATATAAATCACCTTTTATCAACTATATGGACTATGTAAAAAAAATCTCTTTTTAAAAGAAATTGTTTTATAATAAAAATCCTATTTTTATCACCTATATAAACTATATAAAATAATAGTGTTTTGAAATGAATTGTTTTACAATAAAAATCACATTTTTATTATATACATGAATTGTTGAAATGTGAAGTGTTAAAAATAGCAACTCGTTCAAATAAATATGCATGAGTCGAAATATTCATTAATTAGCTAATGATATGATTTTTGCCTATGCATGCAACATTAGAATGAATGGTGTTTTTAAACCAAATGGAATCAAAAATGAAGTTGAATGGAAAATGATAAGTGATAAGAACTGTATATATGTACATGCATATTTATTGAACAGGTTATAGCAAAGGGGCTAGAGAAGAGGAATAAAATTTTGTGCCCGACAAATAGGTACACATTTACTGTTTTGTTTGGGTGATGATTTTATGAGCCTGTTGGCTAGCCGCTTGGCTTTTTCTTTTTCTTTTTGACATGAGACGCCCGTGTGGCTATTTGGGAATTTTACCAGCCCCTCCCGTACAAAGGTGGTTATGGCGAATTTTTCCGAAATTTAAAGGCGTTAGTGAAATATTTGAAGTGAAAACGATATCGAAATTGTTGAATGAACTATATTTATATAAATATATAAATATAAATAAAATTAAAACGAAACGTGGCCGTGTAGTTCGTGTTTTGAAACTGTGATTTCAAACAACTAGTGTGGGAAATCCGACCATTGGATTTTCCCGAAACCGCAACCGTTGGGTTCGCCTTGGAAATGTCTTTCCAACGGCACCAACTTTGTAAAAATCCAACGTTGGATTGTCTGGAATGTTTAATTCAAATCTGAAGAAAAACAGCGCAAGAAACGATTATATTTATATATATATATATAATTATATTTAATTGAATAACGACGCTGTAGTTCGTATTTTGAAATCGAAACTTCAAACGATTGTACCGGGAGATCCGACCGTCGGATTTTCCCGAAACTGGAACCGTTGGATTCGTTTTGAAAAGACCTTTCTAATGATGTAAATTTTGTGAAGATCCAACGGTTAGATTTTCAGATATGTGTAAATCAAATCTGAAGAAAAACAGCGCCATGGCCGCGTTATGGCCCGAAGCGTCGTTTTGAATAAATTGGCTATTTTAAAATAAATAAAAATAGTAATAAATCGTTATAAAATATCATAAATGATATGGAATGGAAATAAACTGGATTTGCTCGATTTATGTGGTATTTGATGGTTGAATGTGTTTGGTGTGAAAATTACACTAAAGAACAAAATTGGTGTTGTCGAATGATTTAACCATTGAAATAAATTGATTTGAAATTCTAAATATACGTTAATTATTTGAAAAGGCCGAGTTAATTCTCATTTTAAATAATTGACCGACGATCAAAATTCAAAGATGAAGATGGTGGTCGAAGACCGGAGATCTTCACCTCGTTTGGATGGTAACCGAGGTCCTGATTGGGAGGCATCCCGAAATATGGATAATGAGTGGTGATCGTCCAGACGTACGTGGTGGTCGATGGGTTTGCGAGGTATATAGTGCCTCCGGTTTCGTTCAGACCCAGAATGGACTTGTAAATGGACTGTGTGTCTGACATTGGATTTTATTCTGTGTTGATTGATCTCTATTAAATATACATCTGTTTGGCGGCGGAGAATTTATTCTTTTGCTTAACGCCCTTCTCTGAAACGCACGAGCTCAGAGGTTGTATATCGATGGACATCAGTCGCATGGCATGAATTGCTAGTGTGGCATGCCTAAGTGGCAAATGATCAAGGCTTCTGTTGAAAAGCAAAGTCTTGTGGTGATGATCAAAGCACCGCCTATGTGGCATAGCTTTGTGTATAATGTGAATTCGCGAGCCTCACACCCCGGTATGAACCAGAAACGGGAGGAGGACCTCAGGGAGGGCATGCGTTTCTTTATAGCTAGGGTGGTGTCAGTGACCTACCAGCCCTGACATTTATATACTTTTCACCTGTGTGGTTGTTGCTGTTGCGAGGCGCCTCGGTTAGATCGGACGATCCGGGTCCGATGGAGTCATTCTTTGGCTCGTTTACGCCCCAAAGGGCGGGGAAACGTATTGTTCAGGCATTTTAATCCACATCGGTGGACCGGCCCTGACGATCCAAAGGCTTGACTGAGTACTTGCCTGTGGCTCGGGCTAGAGAGTCACGAATTCGGTAAGGACTATCTTTTGCCTTGGTTCATGACGGAAATCCAATTTCCAAATACGACATCGTGCGGTTTTGATACCTAAATATGGCGACATAGTGGCATGGGACGCTCATGTCGTCTATGATTGATAGTTATGATTTGAAATTGTTGAAACATATAAACACTAGTAGTAATATTAAATGCCTTTGTTTTATTCGTATCAAGCATATTTTGGCCGTTATAAGGTAAAAACTCTATCCTTCGGTTTACGTTGCATTGTGTGATGGGAACTGAGTCTTATAATGGCTTCATTTTTATAAAATGCATTGCGTTGTTTAAAAGAAAGATTTGTTTTAAAGCACTGGCAATCCAATGGAGTAAACCCGTTCCACGAAAGTCGCGTGGTCCTGTGATTAGCCAAATTATATATGTGTTGAGTAGATTTCTCATACCAGTCCCATGACTGACTCGTAGTTTGTTTCACTTTCAAACTCGGGTGCCCTTTTTTCTACATGGGCAGCCTTGTATTCAGGTTTAGCGGGTTCTTTCTGGATAGCTGGAGCTGAAGATGGATTCTATCATTTATCTCTTTTTATGCTGTTCAGCTCCTATTGTACATATTTTGTTTGTTTCCGCTGTAGACATATATGTATAGTTGAACTGTATTTGTACTAAGTATGATCCTGTATACTGTGTAACTCTGATGATTACTTTTATCCAGTATATTGTATTGTTCATTATCTGGTGTATTTAATTATTCTGTTCTGCTATTATCTTTTTCTGTGTTATATTCCAAAGATAACCCTTGTCTCCGTCTGTATGGGATTTGGGGTTGTCACAACGTGGTATCAGAGCTTTGGTTAAGCTTAGTGCTGGAATATAACATATTAACGAACTTGTCAGAAATAGAACCAGTAGTGTTCTAGGACGGATAACTCTATACAGATAGGATCAACAATATCCTAGTATGAGTAAAGCAGAATGAAATTACACCTCGATAGACACATTTACATTGAAGTATATGTTTCTTTATTTTAAATTATCTTTTCTGTGACTTGACACTTGATCTGCTGTTTACAGAAGTACTAGAAAATGAGTGTCAGAAACAAAAGGAATGCAGAACCGGATATTGAGGCCCTATTAATCAAATATCGAAATATGGGTGGAATACCGTTCTCAGGTGAAGAATCTATTATGAAGACACAGGCCTGGATTCGTTCAGCTGAAAAGATCTTTGATGGTTTAAAGCTGTGGGATGACCAGAAAAGATTACTGGCATCCTGGGCACTCAAAGATGAAGCTTTGTTCTGGTGGGATTCAGTTATTGAGAATAATCCAGAAGGTGATATCACCTGGGATAGATTTAAAATGATTTTCTTAGAAAGATTTACTCCTCCAGAAATTGCCGACATGGTCGATTTTATTAAGAAGCGATTACTTGCCGCTCAAAGCCGACAAAAGGGCTATGCCGATAGAAGAAGAGATATATCCTTTGCTGTTGGCGATTACATGTATTTGAAAGTATCGCCAATGAGAGGAGTTATCCGGTTCGGTAAAACTGGAAAGTTGGCGCCCAAATTCATAGGTCCGTTTCCTATTCTGGAACGGATCGGAACTCTCGCTTATAGGGTCAAATTGCCTGACTGGTTGCCTGGAGTTCATGATGGATTTCATATATCTCAACTTCGAAAGCACGTTCATGATCCAGACTTGATCGTGGAAGAACCAGCTCAGCAGGATATTGAAATTACTCCAGAATTAGCTGTGAGACGAGAGCCGCTAAAGATCATCGGCAAAGAAACCAAAGAACTGAGGAACAAGAAGGTTCACTTAGTCAAAGTGCAATGGAGCGGAGATCCACGAGATTGTACTTGGGAAACTGAGGAGAGCATTCAGAAAGCTTATCCCAGATGCCGAGTGGATATCGCTGATTGACTCCGGTGCAAGGTATATTTATCATACTTTGCATTACCATTTAATTCTCTACTTTGTTGTTATTTTCTTTCCATGGATATGCACTTTTAATTCTATAGTCTGAATGATTTTAAAAGAGTATAGGAATTGATTAGTATATTTTTGAAAAGTTAAAAACAATTTGATCTTTGTTTGAGTTGTGTGATAGTAAATTAGATTAATTAAATTGTTGAAACAATAGTTAATTTAATCAACAATAGAATAATGGTAGAATTTATTCGATTAAATCACACATTGAACTGATTAGAAAATAAATAGAAATATATACATGTGCATTTTATATGTTTGAACAGGTAAATGGATTAGCTGTTGAGTAAAGATTTTATTTGCGTGCCCGACAATTAGGTAAACCTAAATGAGTTGGATGCGAAATATTATTATATCAACTCCTGTGAATGCCATTGGATGCAGAGTGCTGGTTTTTCCGTGTGAAATAATAAATGTCGCCATAGGATAGTAACAATTAATTTTGAACTAAATTACATGGCATACTTCAGAAGATAGGCATACTTCATCATATACCACATGAGCATTTGGAGCTTGTGTGACGAGGTGGAAGATTTACCATACGAGCGAGAGGCTTGTATGGCGATGACTATATTTTACAGGTTGAACTGATGACTGATATGGACTATTTAAATTGTAAAGATAAAATTGCTAGATTAATAAAAACCCCACATGGGTCTGGAGTTGACAATAACCACGTCTCTCTAGTTATTAGATACGGCACATGGACTATTTATTTCCCACACGGGGCAGGGTGACGAGAATTTATTCTCTTGAGTTATTATCAATACATGCTCCCCTGTAAACACCAGAATATATCACTATAAATATGTATATGCTTATTAGGATTTATTGGGTACCTAATACGGCCCAATAAATTTCCAAACCCCTCCCCATACAAAGGAGGTTATGGCGAAATTTTTCGAAAATTCCGGGTGTTAGCCAAATTTTTGAAGAATTTGAAAATTCTCAGAAACTGAAAAGTTGGAGAATGGAAGCCAGATTTAACGTAGAGTTGATTAATCAAACCACTTGCGACTTTGTTCCTTTTCGGGGACGAAAAGTTTTAAGTGGGGGAGATTGTAACGACCCAGAAAATCTGAACCAATTTAAATTTTTTAAACTGGCAAAAATAATGGATTTTAAATATTTAAAATAAATATTTTAGCTAATAGAAATGAAAAGTGAGTTTGAATCGACAATTGAAAACGAATATAATTAATTATAATAATAAACCAGGCCTGAAAGGGCGTTGCAGTTTCAAAAATTGAATTCAAACTTTGTCGGACTGTACCGGGTGCAAAACAAAACGGATTTTTATGAAACCAAAAATATTTAAATTTGTTAGTGAATATCTTTCTAACGAATCTGAAAAATCGAATTTTCATAACGGGAAGCAAAAGTTATGGCCAAATGAATTTTCAGAAAGATCGCTATGGAATTTATATAGCCCGTGAAATTGGCCATTTTGCATACGACCTCGGAATACGAAGAAACCACTTTTGTCGGATCCGGGATGTGAAGTTATTGCTAGGTTTCAAATTTCATAATTTTTGAAGCTAGTATGTGAGCGTGGCAAGGGAAAACGTGTTTTGATCAATTAAAGTTAAATTGGATCGACCAGAAATGGGCCTTTTTGCAAACGGTCTAAGAATTCGACAAAATTAGTTTTGTTGGGACCGTATCATCAAAACATAGCTAGATTTATTTTTCTGGAATTTTTCGAATTAGTTTGTGGCCCGGGCAAATTGAAATGTACGTTCAAATTAAATATTGAATGTTTAATATTTTAATTTGAAGGAAAACTGACTGAAACAGTCGAATGGGCCTACGAAACATATCCCATTGTGTTCGGAATGGGGTAAAACACTAGGGACGACAGTCGTTGGGTTTGGATTAGAGTTCGTGTGTGAAAGAGGGTATTTTCGGATTTTTAAAAATATATAAATAAACAAAAAATATCATTGGTCAGAAAATCTATTTTCTCTCTCCCCGTCGTCGATAGCAGGCGGAACTTCTTCATTCCCTTGTCTCCTCGATTTCTCTCAATCCGCTCAAAATTAGACCTCCATCCTGTTGAGGATTTTGTAGTGCTAGTCAAGACCTTCAAATCCATAACAAGTTTGGATTTTTTCATTGAGTATTCTTCGATTTACAGGTCCCTGAAGTCGCGACGTTCAAGTCGCCGCCGCCGCCGCCTCAGGCGATCGAACGCCACCGCACCCCCCTGCGCTGGAAGCTCTCTTCTCCCTCTTCGACCTCATGCAACCCGATTCCAATATCGTGCAACGGTTTGGGCGAAAGATCAAAACCTAGTTTTGAAGAAAAATAGAGGTATACGGCTATATATATTTTCAACAGTTTTAACACCTTTAAACCATTGCAAACTTTGAAAAATCATATCTTTTTTGTTTCTTGTCGAAATTCGATGAAATAGGAAACATCGTGACCGTGTGGACGTCTTCTACATTTTAGAAGAGACCGCATATTTTTCTGAGCCTTCTGCTATTTTTGGTGGAGTGGAACCCAATGTGAGATTTCTAATTTATAAACGATATGGAAAACGACGATGTATAAATTACATAGTCGATGTATGAGTTATATAAGCGTTGTACACCTCATGTATAAGCGTTGTATAAGTTGTACGTTCGATGTATAAGTTGTATATGCGTTGTAAACATTATATTTGTGTTAAAATAGAAGTAAATTGCTATATATATATATATATATATATACGCCCCTCGTCCACAAACCATGGACGATATTTATTGGTTGTGATTGGTGTGAAAATTGATTGATAGCGAATGCTTGATTGGGATTGTTTGTGGTTGATATTGATTGATTGTGGTTGAAAAATACCCATTTGTGATTGAGAAATATTTGGTTGAAACCACATAGGATTAGTTTGTGGAAATGAAATAAATATATACATGCCGCCTGCGTGCGAACTAGATGCATGATCCCCATTGTCAAAAACCGTGAGGTTTTAAGGTAGAGCGAGGAGCCGTACTAGGGACAGTCCCGGTTTTAACTACCCTGCCATTATGCTGCCGAAATTTTAAATAATATTCATGTATTTGAATTATTTTCATTTGCTGAAACCACATTTATTCATTGAATAGAAAACCTTCATGTGTTGAATCGATATTCATTCGTTGATTAGAAATTCATGTGTTGAATGGTATTCGTGTTTTAAATATAAAAATCACATTTTTTATCTATATATAGAAACTATAGAAAACCTTCATGTGTTGAATCGATATTCATTCGTTGAATTGAAATTCATGTGTTGAATGGTATTCATATTTTGAAATAAATTGTTTCATAATATAAATCACCTTTTATCAATTATATGGACTATGTAAAAAAAATCTCGTTTTAAAAGAAATTGTTTTATAATAAAAATCCTATTTTTATCACCTATATAAACTATATAAAATAATTGTGTTTTGAAATGAATTGTTTTACAATAAAAATCACATTTTTATTATATACATGAATTGTTGAAATGTGAAGTGTTAAAAATAGCAACTCGTTCAAATAAATATGCATGAGTCGAAATATTCATTAATTAGCCAATGATATGATTTTTGCCTATGCATGCAACATTAGAATGAATGGTGTTTTTAAACCAAATGGAATCAAAAATGAAGTTGAATGGAAAATGATAAGTGATAAGAACTGTATATATGTACATGCATATTTATTGAACAGGTTATAGCAAAGGGGCTAGAGAAGAGGAATAAAATTTTGTGCCCGACAAATAGATACAAATTTACTGTTTTGTTTGGGTGATGATTTTATGAGCCTGTTGGCTAGCCGCTTGGCTTTTTCTTTTTCTTTTTGACATGAGACGCCCGTGTGGCTATTTGGGAATTTTCCCAGCCCCTCCCGTACAAAGGAGGTTATGGCGAATTTTTCCGAAATTTAAAGGCGTTAGTGAAATATTTGAAGTGAAAACGATATTGAAATTGTTGAATGAACTACATTTATATAAGTATATGAATATAAATAAAATCAAAACGAAACGTGGCCGCGTAGTTCGTGTTTTGAAACCGTGATTTCAAACAAATAGTGCGGGAAATCCGACCATTGGATTTTCCCGAAACCGCAACCGTTGGATTCGCCTTGGAAATATCTTTCCAACGGCACAAACATTGTAAAAATCCAACGGTTGGATTATCTGGAATGTTTAATTCAAATCTAAAGAAAAACAACACCAGAGACGATTATATATATATATATATATATATAATTATATTTAATCGAATAACGACGCTGCAGTTCGTATTTTGAAATCAAAACTTCAAACGATTGTACCGGGAGATCCGACCGTCGGATTTTCCCGAAACTAGAACCTTGGATTCGTTTTGAAAAGACCTTTCTAATGATGTAAATTTTGTGAAGATCCAACGGTTAGATTTTCAAGTATGTGTAAATCAAATCTGAAGAAAAACAGCGCCACGACCGCGTTATGGCCCGAAGCGTCGTTTTGAATAAATTGGCTATTTTAAAATAAATAAAAATAGCAATAAATCGTTATAAAATATCATAAACGATATGGAATGGAAATAAACTGGATTTGCTCGATTTATGTGGTATTTGATGGTTGAATGTGTTTGGTGTGAAAATTACAATAAAGAACAAAATTGGTGTTGTCGAATGATTTAACCATTGAAATAAATTGATTTGAAATTCTAAATATACGTGAATTATTTGAAAAGGCCGAGTTAATTCTCATTTCAAATAATTGACCGACGATTGAAATTCGAAGATAAAGACGATGGTCGAAGACCGAAGATCTTCACATCGTTTGGATGGTAACCGAGGTCCTGATTGGGAGGCATCCCGAAATATGGATAATGAGTGGTGATCGTCCAGACGTACGTGGTGGTCGATGGGTTTGCGACGTATATAGTGCCTCCGGTTTCGTTCAGACCCAGAACGGACTTGTAAATGGACTGTGTGTCTGACATTGGATTTTATTCTGTGTTGATTGATCTCTATTAAATATACATCTGTTTGGCGGCGGAGAATTTATTCTTTTGCTTAACGCCCTTCTTTGAAACGCACGAGCTCAGAGGTTGTATATCGATGGACATCAGTCGCATGGCATGAATTGCTAGTATGGCATGCCTAAGTGGCAAATGATCAAGGCTTCTGTTGAAAAGCAAAGTCTTGTGGTGATGATCAAAGCACCGCCTGTGTGGCGTAGCTTTGTGTATAATGTGAATTCGCGAGCCTCACACCCTGGTATGAACCAGAAACGGGAGAAGGACCTCAGGGAGGGCATGCGTTTCTTTCTAGCTAGGGTGGTGTTAGTGACCTACCAGCCCTGACATTTATATTCTTTTCACCTGTGTGGTTGTTGCTGTTGTGAGGCGCCTCGGTTAGATCGGACGATCCAGGTCCGATGGAGTCATTCGTTGGCTTGTTTACGCCCCAAAGGGCGGGGAAACGTATTGTTCAGGCATTTTAATCCACATCGGTGGACCGACCCTGACGATCCAAAGGCTTGACTAAGTACTTGCCTGTGGCTCGGGCTAGAGAGTCACGAATTCGGTAAGGACTATCTTTTGCCTTGGTTCATGACGGAAATCCAATTTCCAAATACGACATCGTGCGGTTTTGATTGTATACCTAAATATGGCGACATAGTGGCATGGGACGCTCATGTCGTCTATGATTGATAGTTATGATTTGAAATTGTTTTCGAAAGATATAAACACTAGTAGTAATATTAAATGCCTTTGTTTTATTCGTATCAAGCATATTTTGGTCGTTATAAGGTAAAAACTCTATCCTCTGGTTTGCGTTGCATTGTGTGATGGGAACTGTGTCTTATAATGGCTTCATTTTTATAAAATGCATTGCGTTGTTTAAAAGAAAGAGTTGTTTTAAAGCACTGGCAATCCAATGGAGTAAACCCGTTCCACGAAAGTGGCATGGTCCTGTGATTAGCCAAATTATATATGTGTTGAGTAGATTTCTCATACCAGTCCCATGACTGACTCGTAGTTTGTTTCACTTTCAAACTCGGGTGCCCCTTTTTCTACACGGGCAGCCTTGTATTCAGGTTTAGCGGGTTCTTTCTGGATAGCTGGAGCTGAAGATGGATTCTATCATTTATCTCTTTTTATGCTGTTCAGCTCCTATTGTACATATTTTGTTTGTTTCCGCTGTAGACATATATGTATAGTTGAACTGTATTTGTACTACGTATGATCCTGTATACTGTGTAACTCTGATGATTACTTTTATCCAGTATATTGTATTGTTCATTATCTGGTGTATTTAATTATTCTGTTCTGCTGTTATCTGTTTCTGTGTTATATTCCAAAGATAACTCTTGTCTCCGTCTGTACGAGATTTGGGGTCGTCACAGAACTTCCCCCCGCCTTCTTCCCATTTTCGCTCAACTCTCTCACTAAATTCAAACCAAGTCCACATCAATTCTCTAGAGTTTGGAGAGACCTATCTCCTAAACAAAGATGATCGATGTTTACGGTCTGTTGTTGGTGGTTCGTCGCCGAAAAGTGCTCAACTTTTGAGAGGAATTTGGGCGGCTGTGGGAAGTCGAGTTAAGTGAGGTGGGGGGGGGGGAATGGACGGCGACGTCAAGGCGCCTGGAATGGTGGACGATGATGATCCTTCGGTCTGACGATGGAGGGTGCGATGACGAATTTGGGTTGGGAACTGGTGGATTTCACGGTTCAGGTTTATGCCTGAAGAGAAATACAAGGTTTTAAGTTTTTTTTTAATTTTATTTAAAATCAGTTTTGCTTTAAAAATTATTGTTTTAAAATCAGTTTTTATAAAAATATACCATTGTTTTTAAATTTTAGATTTTTAAAATAAAATAGCTTTAAATAAAATATGATTTTATTTTATTTTATTTACATATAACATTATTTTTAAAGGTGATTTTTAAATATATATATATATATATATCAATGAACAAAAATGTGACTTTTATATATATATAATTTTAAATAAAAATATGATTGTTTACTATATATAAAACGGTATTAAAAATGTAATTTTAATATATATATAGTATATTAAAAATAAGATTTTTAAATATGTAAAGTGATTTAAAAATAAAATAGCTTTGATTTAAAAATGCAATTTAAAAATGAATTATATACATATAAAGCATTGATTTATTTTCAGTTTTTTAAAAATAAATTAGCATTAACAAAATATAATTTGTTGTAAATGATTTTTGCTTAAATAAAAATGTGATTTTTAAAATAGAAAGAGGATTGTTTTTAAAATAGAAAAAGGATTGTTTTTATAATAGAAATAACAATATAAAAATACGATTTTTATATATAAAATAGCGATATAAAAATATGTTTTTATATATATAATAGCGATATAAAAATATGATTTTTATATATTATAGCATTTATTTAGAAGTGTAATTTTTTAAATGGAATAGCTTTAATAAAAATTTGATTTTTATATATGTATCATTGTATTAAAATTATGATTTTTAATATATATATATATATATATATGTAGCATTGTAAAAATGTGATTTTAATATAAATAACATTAGTTGAAAATGTGATTTTTAAATATAAATAACGTTATTTAAAAATCTGTTTCTTAATATATGTACTGCGTGAACCAGATTGCGATGGAAATGACTGGAAGCACAACAAAATCCAAACCGTCCAGAAAAGAATGGCGGAGTGGAACCCGATGGTGAGATCTCCTTCTCACTCTATTCATTTTACAATTAAAAATATTTTACGATGCAGGCGGGGCTTAGAAGCCCCAGACACTATTTACTGTTCAAACCATATTATGTGATTTGAATTATATAGAGTCCAACACTCGAATTCGCATAATCACATAAGTTGAAAGCGATATATGGATATTACCAACACACGGATTCCATACTCTGCAAATAGCCACTTATGGTCTGTAAATGGCATTGGGTTGTTGTGTATTTATTTATTTGGATGTTCTGCATGATTTGATTGTGATTGTAAAATTGGATTTGATTTGGATGTGAATTGGTTGGTGTGATTGCGCGAGCTAGTATTAGGCGAGGGATAAGGCTAGCCCTTATTCCGGTTCTAGTATCGTGCCGTTATGCTGTCGAAATTCTCTAAAAAGAGTTAGAAAAATTTAGTTAGTTGAAAATATTAATTTTAGCTTGTAACTGCGATAAATAAAATAATTATTGGGTAGTTAAAAATAAGTTTATACATCCATTTACAAGTCGGACGACTTGTTTATGCTCGTCGATTTTTATGACATTGATTGGGACGATAATTTTTACACATTGCCCAAGAGCACAAATAATAATTATTATTTGATGGTTGAAACCCCACACAGGTTTGCGATGATATTTGATGTACACTAATCCCAATTGTTTAGTTGAATGTCAATCGATGGGTTGACACACTGTTGTAAGCGTTAATTATTTATATTTAAAGCTTATGCAGCTGTATAATGCACTCTGGATGATGGTTGATTGTTTATCATTGTTATTATATACATGTGTGTATGAAATCCATATAAATAACATTATATGGTAATTGACTGTGTCTGATTCCAATTCAGATAGAACGAATTTTTCAAAATAAGGAAATATTTTAAAATAAGGAATGTTTTAAAATAATATTCCGTAAAGGAATAAAATGTGATTTTAATGTCCGATTTGGGATGGACGCGAAAATATTGAAATATATGAAGCCGTGTTGATTAAAGATGCACCATATTGACGTGAATGATATTTACATCGATTTCATTCATTTTTATATTGAATATCAAAAAGGAAATGATTTCAAAATTTGATATTTTGAAAATATTATCATTTATATATTATAATGATAAGGAGTATTCAATTTTGATTTAAAATTGAAAATGAAGTTATAATCGTTTTAAAACAAATTTATAAACGATTTATAAAATATGTTTTAAATGGAAATTGACGATATATATATAATCTATATAGTACATATATTAATGGCCTGAATAGAACGCGCCGCGACCGTTCGCGAATTTCGACCATTGACTTCGAATTTACATTACGGGAGATCCGACCATCGGATTCTCCTAAAATCGGAACTCTTGGGTTTGTATCGAGAAGACCTTTCCAACAAATGTAAGAGATTTGAAATCTAATGGTTGGATTTGGAATTATGTCCAAATAAAATTTGGAAAAGGTCGCTGTAAGTGCAGCTCGATGACCGTTTATGGAAATCGACTGTACTTTCCTTGACAAAATTATTAAAAATATTAATAATTTGTGTAAAATCATAATAAATGATTTGGAAAGAATAGGGATGAAAAATTCCAAGTTTGTAAAGATAAAAATATATTTTTATCAAAATGAACTAGTTATTAACTAGATTTGAAATCCAATAATTTTTAAATAAAATAAATTGGATTTGTGAATGGTTTTAATATGACCAGAAATTTCCAACAAATGAATTGGAATGGATTTGAAATGGAAATAATCTTCGGAAAATTTCGATATTGGATTCCGTGATTATGCGGATATCGTTATGGAAATTTGGAAGAGATATATATATATATATATCGTTATTTCCAATATGACATTTTTTGGTTTTAGAATTTGATATTGAATATAAGCCGATATAATTTCTATTCTGAGCCTTGTATTTAATATCAAATGAGATTTTGGGTTTTTCGTGAATAGTGTCTTTACTAACACTGTTCTTAAACCCAGTTGAGAAAAGAATAAATCTTTTAATTTAGATTTAGAGAAGTTTACCAATTAATTAATATTTAATAGGTATTGAATTGAGAATTGGATTTTTAGGTTTATCACGAATGGTGTTTTAAACAACACTTGTTCTCTAAACCGATTAACAATGAAGTTAAAATTTGGAACTCATAAATCTTTATTCTAAGATTTAATGGAATTTTCCAAAGTAAAGTTTTCCAATTTAACATAAATAAATTGGGATTGAATGGAATTCGATTCGGTAATAATCGAAGTGAGCTTCTGTGGAGGAACACCGTTAATACATATGGAATTTAAAAGGCTTTATCGTTATTCCATTTATTTATTAGTCGGATACAGAAATTGATATCTATTTGTTTTTCCTTGAAGATTCCTTAATTAATGGAATATGATTTTGGGTTTGTCATGAACAGTTTTTTAAATGACATTTGTTCTTTAACCCACTTAAAGGCAGGATTACATGTCTAACATTATATTTCGAACTGTATTGTTGATCTTTGCTGAATATATATTTGTTTGGTGGCGGAGAATTTGTTATCTTGCTTAACACCCTTCTCTGAAAGGTATGAGCTTAGATGTTATATATCAGTAGAAATCAATGGTACGGTGTAGATTGTCGATGCGACATGTTTGGCTTCCCAAAGTTTAACAATCATTAATATTGATTTTTGGGAAGATCAAAACTAAGTGGAGTTTTAATGAATCTTTAATTAGATTGAAATGAGAATGTGATAATTTAAATTATCAAATTCGGGAAATGACTGAGAATGGAGTACCACTAGTTTTACTCCCAGTGATAGTTAAATCTTTAATTAGATTTGAATTTGAAATGGTAATTAAATTTACCGATAACACCGTGGTGTTAGATATGGAGTAATACTAGTTTTGCTCTATGGGATGAATAGGTTGGGATTGGGAAATTAAACAAATGATAACTTCGGTAAGGTGCGTAATCCGACTAGTTTGGATAAACCTTAATATGTTTAGAATTGATATCCAAAGGAAGTTTAAAGAATAAATTTAAAGAATTTATCTTTGATAAAATTAATGGGAACCTTTCCCAATTGATATGAATATTTGAATAAAAGAATATTTTGAATTAGAATGAGGCGCATGTTATGCTTGTGAAGAACTTGTTCATAATATACGCAAGTTATTCGGAAAGGCCGGGTTTATACCCGTTCTGAATAACTGATTCGACGATATATCGACGATGAAGACAGTGGTTGAAGACCGGCGGTTTTCACATCGTTTGGATGATTACTGATGTCTTGATTGGGCTGTACACCCAAGACAAGATAATAAGTGGTGATCATCCAAACGTGCTTAGAGATCGATCGAATATGCGAGGACCTCTCTCATATATTGGGCATATGGGACGAGGAATAAGGTGCCTCCGGTTTCATTCAGACCCATAATGAACTGGTAAATGGATGTGTGTCTGACATTGGATTTTATTCCGTGTTGATTGTTTTTTATTAAATATATATCTGTTTGGTGATGGAGAATTTATTCTCTTGCTTAACACCCTTCTCTAAGACGTACGAGCTTAGAGGTTATGAAACACCCCACCTTCGTTAAGGTCACTCACAAAGGGAATGTCTTAATTTCGGTGGAGCATTATAGGTAAAGATACAGATAATTTACAAGACAGACATATAAACAGCAGAAAAACTAAATTTGTTTCATAAGTACATGGTTCAGTTAAAACATTACAACAACTGTCTCAAACCAACTTCCAAATTATTACAACAAAATCTCTGTCTTGAATTAAAACATAAAGAAGCATTAAAATAACAGTAAGGTAGCATAAATCCCCAATAAGAGAGTATCCAAAGCCATAACCCAAGGAAAGAGAATCCAAGCAATACATCTATTCTCTTCTTGCTGGAAATGGTCTGAATAAGCTGAAGTATTCCCTCCTTGCGGACCTTGGGGGAGGGGCGAACGGAAGAAAAGAAGACGAAAGAAAATGGGTCAGACATGAGTCTGGTAAGTCCAGTGATTATTTAGCATGTAAACAGGAAAAAGGATCATGACATGAATAAACTGAACCTAGGACAGTACCCTAGAAATAAGATACTAAATATGTTACTGCACTCATTTCTATTTCTCTGCACCCACTTACAAGTGTTTCAACTAGCACCATGTGTTCAAGATAAATGATCCCCTTTATCGATCGGCTCCTACTCGTATACGTTTACCACTTGTGTCATTCGGCCTCGCTTGATTGTTGACACCTGTGCTGGTCCCACCATGGGGTGTATCAAATCCTATAGTGGCAACCTGACACAATTCAAGATGCACAGTGTATAACTACTGATGCCCAGTGCTTGCTTTTTCCACTCCGGAGTATGTGCATGCCCGCACTCCATCGGAACCTACATTGATGCACCACCCACCGTTGTTTTGACCGCATATAATCAACTCGGTAATCATGCCCCATCCTGCCTAGTTCAGGGTATCATGATACATATATGTGGGTTACTACTGAAATGGGTCCCCGTTACTAGGGTTTCGTAATCAACATGCTAAAATGGTCAAGTGTTCTCAAATTAACCTAACCCCACCCATCAGTTTAGTTAACATGTTGTATTGGTTAAGTGTTGCCTTAATTAACTTAACCCTACCATTCCTGTCTTAGCTTTAATTTATTCATTAAAGCACCAACCACTCACATTAGATATGTATTGTTGCGGTCGTTGGATGTGCCAATCGGTTCCAGGCAGTCTTACACCGCAACTCAATCTAACCTCGGGTTCTTTTGGGCTTGATGCGCTAACCTTTCACATTAGATCTATATTGTTACGGTTGCTGGATGTGCAGGGCGGTTCCGGGCAGTCTTACACCGTAACTCAATCTAATCTCGGGTTAGGCATATTCATCTTTTACTTAATTTACATATTTACCCTTCGTATTTATATGTAAATTTCCCACAATTATTACCATTCAAGTCATGCCCCATTTACATACTAAATCATGTTCATAACTTTTAGGTATATAAATCATACCAATTTATGCCACTAATCATTAATATGATTATGAGCCAAACTATGCCAATAATTTGAAATTTAAGGTTTTTCCCAATGTTACCCCCGTTATATGTTAGCAAAATTCACATAGAATGTTAGGCTCGCAACTTAGCCTAACTTATATACAAAAGGGAACATAAAACAATACAGATCTAACTAAACATGTGTCATATAAATTTGGCATAAAACAATGAACTTGCATTTTTGGATCTAATTAACATGAGTCTTAAGCATATGAACGGGGCTTACGTAGAATTACACAAATCCAATAAGGCATGTAAATGTGGACTTGCAATTTGGATCCAATTAACATGAATCTTAAGCATATAAATAGGGACTTATACAGAATTACATAAATCCAGTTAGGCATGTAAATGTAAACTTTTATTTGAGTTGGATCAAACATAGATATAAACATATGTGAACGTAGATCTAAGCATAATAGGCATATATGACTTAGCCTAAAAACTTGCATGTAACATAACATGAAAGAGTCACCAAACTTACATAATACACGATTGGTTTAACATACAACATAATAAGTCCAATAAACCACAACAGTTTCATAGGCATATATGATAGAATCGTTACAAGAATAGACATGAATCAGCATCACCATTATCTTACAACTTAGGCACAACTCTAGTTTCCACTTTATGTAACACCCCACATCTGTTAAGGTCACTCACAAAAGGAATGCCTTAACTTCAATGGAGTATTATGGGTACTGGAACAAAAATATTACAAGACAGACATATATAAAACAACGGAAAATAAAGTGGAAGTACTTCAAATCATTTATTAAATATAAATGTTTACAAGAAAAGCCCATCAACTTCCAATGCCCAATTTCATAGTTAAAATATCTGTCTTGCTCAAAAACAAAGAAGCATAAAAACAAACTGCAGTATTCCCCAATAAAGCAAAGCAAGCCATAGCCAACAGAAATCCAAGCCATACATGAAAGAGCCTTGGAGCTTGGTAAGATCCGAACTAAGCTGTATTCCCACCCTGTGAACCTTGGGGGGGGGGGAACGAAAGAAAAAGAGGCGAAACAAAACGGGTCAGTCATAAAGACTGAGTAAGTCCTAGTGACTTTCAGCATAAAAATGAGTAAAGATAACATGGCATGAATAAACTGAAAGTAAACATAAGCATGATGACAAGGTAGGCAAGATAAACTAAGAAAACAAGATAAACTATGATAACAAGATAAACTTCGAGCACGATGAAACAAGTATAACATCCCATAATTCCTATTAAGTATCCCACCGCATGGTTTCTATCAAGAGTAGCATCGCAAGGTTTCTAAGCTTTACCATTAAAATGATATCTATTTGCTCTGCACCACCTAACTAGCATCCTCATAAGTGTCTTACATGGAATGATCTGTACTCCTACTAGTATCCCAACTAGTGTCCTGTGTAACAAGGATCCGTACCCCCTACTAGTGTCCCAACTAGTAGCCCGTGTTATATAATAATTACAACGTGATCCCAATCCCCGCAATTATGGTATCCTTCAGGTGTACATCGATTTTTAGGATTCCACCTCGATCACCCCAATGGCCATGTATATATTCAATGCACCCTTACTACTTTATCGATCGGCTCCCTACTTGACCTAGTTCTCGTTTGTGTCACGCGGCCGCCTACTTGTAGATACCTGTGCTGGTCCCATCATGGGGTGTATCAAGTCCCATGGTGGCAACCCTGACACAATCAAGATGCACAGCTTTATACCTACTGATGCCCAGTGGCTAAATTTTCTGCGCCGAAGTGTGTGCACGCCCGCACTCCGTTAGAACCTGCACTGCTGCACCAACCGCCGCTAATTTGACCTCTTATAATCAGCCCAGTAATCGTGCCCCCCCTGCCTAGCTCAGGGTTCCGTTGATACCTAATGTGGTTTACTGCTGAAATGGGTCCCCGTTACTAGGTTTTTCTAATGGTTAAGTCTGTAGGTCTATATTCTCTGATATTACCCACCAACCCCGATGTGTACTTAACCCCGCTACTGATTCAAGCATGTGTATTTAATGGTTAAGTGTATGTTAACTTAACCCCATCCACTAGTCATATTATAATGGTTAAGTGTTATCAACTTATTCAAGTTAACTTAACCCACCCGCTGGACCTGTTATGTTGGTTAAGTGTTACTACTTAACCGCAACCACTTGTCTAATTAACCCATCGTATTAGTTAAGCGTTCTCATTAACTTAGCCTCACTCTCTAGTCCTGTTTAATCATGTTATAATGGTTAAACATTTGCTTAACCTTACCCACTCCCGTAGTCAACATATTAAATTGGTTAAGTTTCCAGATTAACCTAATCATATTACTTAACCCACCCATTTATATCATATTAGTTAAGTGTTCTTATTTACTTAACCCTACCCACTGGTCTAATTACCATGTTATGTTGGTTAAGTATTACTATTCGTATTTCCACATGTCACCCACATGTCACCCACTTAACCCCCATGTCCCACCACATGTTTATCTGGTTAAGTATTTCTTAATTCATTAAGGTCGTAACCTTATAAAGACCTCTCACATTAGACTGACATTTATGGCAGCTGGATTTGCCGGGCGGGTCCGGGAAGTCTTACACCATAAAAGAGTCTAACCTCATGTCTTTACAACTGTTACGCTTTTAATTTGGGCCTAGGACCTCTCACATTGGGCTGACATTTGTGACTACTGGATTCGCCGGGCGGTTCCGGGCAGGTTTACGTCACAAACGAGTCCAACCTCGTGTCCTAAGCATTGATTATCACTTATAATCTTTTACCCCAATTTGAATTTATTTCCCCTATTCAAATTATCAATTAATTCCTAATTTAACGATGTCCATAATTGACTCAATTATGTCCATCAATTAATGGTATGCAAAATCATACCAATTTTACCACAATTTATCTTAGGCCATTAAAGACAACTTATCTCAATTTATATTTATCCCTCTTTTAAGGCTATTACATACCAACTAATATATGTACCCAATTCTAGTCAGTTTACATATATACCAAGTTTCATGCTTTTTTTTCATATGTCAAGATCTAGCCAAAATTACATGTGTCAAGTTCCATACCCAATAAATCCAAATCCGATGATTCATGATGTAGTTATCCCAAACTATAATCTTTTTATTTCAATACATGCCAGTTGCCCAAGTTCATAATACATGTTTATGCCAATTATAAAGTTTACAATCGCTTTCATGCTCAAATTTCCAAGTCTACACATGCCTAATTAACATAAGCCCAATCTTTTGATTTAATTTACATAGGCTCCAAAACTCATAATTTTATTTTACATGCCAAATTACATACATGTTATATATACCAAATTTCATGTTACATTACATAGATCCAATTGGTGTCGAATTCCATGTATAGAATATTTGTGCAAATTTTATCATAACAGGATTATACCAAAATTTACAGATCTACCCCAAACTTGCAAATAAAATGATAACATCCAATTTCATGTTGCCAATTATTAATCATATTCTTATAGGCAATAATACCATTATTCCCCCGTATACATCTCGTATGCGAATCGCAATTTTAGGCCAAGGTCCGAAGTTGACCAAGATTCATCAAAAGAAAATAAATAGGGGAAGGTAGAAATTTGCATAATAAATAGATCAGAGAGAAAACAACTTCATGATAGGCATAAAGATTACAACTTGATGATAACATCATTACGAATCAAGGAAACTGCTGAATAAATCACAAACTTGTCATGAGAATAAAGGTAGACAAGTCTCAAAACTAAAGATTCAAAAAGCAACAGGAATAAATCTGAATCGATAAACATACTTAGATCCAATTCCACTTTATTTCATGCCCATATTAAAATTAAATATTTAGATCTGAAAATAACTAGCACTTACAGAGAACGGCTAATGAATTAAGAAGTGAATTTGTCATAGAAAGTTGCAGTGTCATTGATTTATCCTCTTGAATTTGTTGTAGAAGCATTGATCTTTGATTTGATTTGGGTTTGAACGCTTAAGCTTTAATTTGGAGACGGCGGCCATGGCTCAAGAGAGAATTTAGCAGCATAATGGTGTAAGAATGATTTTTGTGAGTTAGGCTAGGTCTAGGTGTTATTTTATAGGTGTAGGAAACTCATTTAGGCCATTAGATCAACCCTAGAGTCAATCCGGACCATCAAAACTCATCCCGGGCCTCAAAAATGGGTTCTGGGCCACCCCAGGCCGACCAGGTCGACCTGTACAGAGGGGGGGTCGACACTATAGTCGACCTGGGGGGGGGGGGAAGGTCGACTATAGTGTCGACACTATGGTCGACCTGGGTCAGTCTGCCAGAAAGTCTGCTGAAATCTTGTTTTGGCCATATCTTGGTCATACGGACTTCGATTTTCGAAAACTCGGACTCTATTTCGCGTATTTTTCCGAGAGGAACGCAATGTGATGTCCATTTTACCTAATTCCTGATTCTTAAATTAATTATCCTTATTTTACTATCTTTTCTGTTACATACATCATTATCGAACTAATTTTTCTTCTCTTCCATGTATTAATTAATTCTTCTTATGCATCACCATTATTTACCCATCATAAGCATATTTTTATATATTTTATTTTACTTTTAATTATATTAAAAATACGGGGTGTTACACTTTATCACAAATCATAACTTTTAACTATTCACATCTAAATAATAACAGGACTTACATACAAAGAAAAAACTTGTTTTCTGGGATCTGTTTTCTGAAACTGAAAACCAATCCCTTGACGTAGACTATCGATTCTCTAAATTAGATTAGATTCGTAGCTTCTAACTTGCTTTCTAGTTTTCTTCCTAGTTGGAGAAGAAAGGTGGCTATGCTAGGTCGACCATGGACAACATGGTGGCTCCTTGGAATGAAATTGTGTGATTTAGGGTTGAGGACTAGGGTTGCTTTTGTAGAGGTTTAGACTTATGTGAGTCGTTAGATCATCCTAGGAGCAATCAGAACTGTCCAGACTAGATAGAGTTATCCAGAAATTGCTACCTATGCCCTAGTGACTCAGCAACAAGTCAGAAAATTGTCACTGTTTGGATCTGGGTGAGGGGGTCGACCCCTATAAGGGGGGTCGATACCCCTCTTGGGGGGTCGACACCTGTCGACCACCCTAGGGGGAGTCGACCCCTATGGGGGGAATTTCCCCCCCAACTGAACCACGTGATTTTTGAATTTCGAACTGTTTTGTTTATTAAATTATTTAATTATATAATTTTTTGTTTAAACATGAAATTTTCTGAACTCCATAACTTCCTCATACGGAGTCTGATTCACACAAACTCGAACTCTATCTCAAGCAGAATTCCGAGACGAACGCAATGGCGTAACCCATTTCCCTTAATTCTCACTTTTATAGTTAAGTATTCTTTAATTCGTTACTTTAATAAACATAGAAAATACAGGGGGTTACATTCTCCCCTCCTTAAAGGATTTTGTCCCCGAAATATTCAAGTCACGAAGAATGTATACCCTACCATCCAATCATCCGTCTACTCAATCATCATACAACGGCATCCATTTTCCTTAAAAGATTTCTAATGCTTTCATGATTGTATGTAGAGTGTGTGTATATGTCCTTATCTAATGCAAAATCAGGTAGTCTGCTGATTTAATTGACCTCCTTAATGCAAATTATGTCAGTGCCATGAGTCCATTATGCATGCAATTATTCCTAATCATGCTTTCTACATGAGTTCACAATCATTCATGCAAATGAAACGTCCATATGATAACATTCCAAGTTTCAATCCATACACAAATACATATATGCATATACAATATGAAAGTGACTGAGCCTATCTAACACCTAATGTGTGTGTATATGCATCAACGAGCAACCACTAGCAACCACTTGCAACCATCAATCATAAAATGTTTCAAATACATGTTTACATC
This sequence comes from Allium sativum, assembly GCA_030737875.1. Taxonomy (NCBI): domain Eukaryota; kingdom Viridiplantae; phylum Streptophyta; class Magnoliopsida; order Asparagales; family Amaryllidaceae; genus Allium; species Allium sativum. The sequence goes on along the minus strand of CM060926.1, from coordinate 765,977,913 downwards.
CATCGGTTTCTATCTAAGGATCGAGGAGATATACTTAAAAAGGTAGATACAAGCATGTATAAACTTATGGAAAAAGAGATCAAGGAGGTACCCTCAAAAAGAAAAGGGTAGGCGGCACGTATTTTCCCTTAGTTTCCCAAGTCGCATCTTCCTCAGCGTCACTCCATTGAACTTTAACAAGTTTGAATTCACGGTTGCGTAGCTTTTTGACTTCCGTACCCAAGATACGAGTTGGAACTCTTCTCATAGTTGCTTCTCGTTCCACTTCTACTTCCTCTAGTATACTTGGCTCCACAACTTCCGCAGACTTAAGCACTTTCGAAGTTGAGAAACATGAAAAACGTTATTAACTCCAGCCAGTCTTTTAGGTAGCTCTACTCTGTAAGCCATCGTCCCAATCCTTTCAATGAAAGGAAATGGTCCTACAAATCTTGGTGCCAACTTTCCTGCGGACCCAAAGCGAATGACATTCCTCAAAGGAGATACTTTAAGGAACACCCTATCTCCAACCTCAAACACAAGGTCGGTCCTTATTTTGTCTGCATAGGACTTCTGTCTATCTTGTGCAGTCTTCATTTGTCTTCTTATCAATTCCACCTTCTCTGAAGTTTCTCTAATCATGTCTGGCCCAAGTACAAGCTTGTCTGTAAACTCCCACCAACAAGTTGGTGATCAACATGGTCTTCCATATAAAGACTCGAAGGATGCCATGCCTATGGTGGCTTAGTAGCTATTGTTGTAAGCGAGTTCCACCAAAGGAAGATGATCCTCCCAAGTTCCTCCAATGTCAAGAATGCACAATCTCAAGAGGTCTTCTAATACTCTGTTCACCCTTTCCGTCTAACCATCGATTTGGGGGTGATAGGTCGTGCTTAAGCATAGTTGTATGCCTACAGCCTCTTGCAAACTCTTCCAAAACTCACTCGTAAAGATAGGATCTTGATCACTCATTATGCTGGAGGTATCCCATGGAGTCTAACTATCTCTTTAAGGTAAATGGATGCTAAGGATGAGGCAGTCCTTCTACTCTTAACAGGTATAAAGTGAGCGCTTTTAGCGAGCCTGTCCACTATTACTCAAATACTGGTATTGCCCCTTCTTGACCTAGGCAACCCATCAACAAAGTCCATCGAAATGTTATCCCATTTCCACTGTGGGAGCTCTAGAGGATGAAGCAGACCACCAGGCTTCTTCTGCTCCGCTTTGACTTGCTGGCATATCAAGCATTTAGCGACGAACTCAGCTACATCCCTCTTCATGCCATTCCAAAAGAAAACCCTTTTTATGTCTTTATCCATCTTGTCCCCACCTGGGTGTATGATTATCTTAGAATGTTGTGCTTCTTCGAGAACCATCTTCACCAAATCCCTTGCTTGTCGGACGCATAGTCTTCCATCCCGTCTCAACCAACCCTTATCATCGATGGAGTATCTATTGAGGTGACTAGAAGTCTCACCCTTAACTAGTTTATCCATCATATCAACTAGCTGAGGGTCTTCACGTTGCGCGGTTCCTATTGAGTCCAAAAGCGTAGGCCGCACCTCTAGCGATGCTAACAAACCAGGTACAAATTCAGAGGAGGGTCTAAAGACAAAGTTTGCTATGTACTCCAAGCTTTTCCTTTCTACAAAGAGAGGACTTAAGGTCAGCTTCTTTCTACTTAAGGTGTCTACTACTACATTGCCCTTGCCAAGGGTATAGGAAATATCAAAATCATATGAGGCCAGAAATTCCATCCACCTTTGTTGTCTTAACTTAAGATATTTCTGTGAGAAAAGGTACTTTAATGATACTTAAGACATTTCTGTGAGAAAAGGTACTTTAATGATTTATGGTCAGTAAACAATTCAAACCTTTCTCCTAGTTGATAATGACGCCATGACTTAAGAGCAAAAACAATGGCAACTAGCTCCAAATCATGAGTTGGGTAGTTCTTCTCATGTACCTTTAACTGCCTTCCCCCATAACAAACCACCTTACCTTCTTGCATCAAGACAGCGCCTAATCTTGTACCGCATGCATCTGTGTATACGGTAAACATTTTTCTCCCATCAGGCAATGTCAGAAATCGGGCTGTTGTTAGAGCCCTTTTCAAACGTTGGAAAGCAACACAATCCAAATCCCAAGCAAAAGTTAGGTTCTTCTTTGTCAATCTTGTGAGTGGGGCTGAGATTTTCGCAAAGTCTTTAATGAACTTTCGTTAAAAGCCCGCCAGCCCGAGAAAGCTTCGGACTTTGGTTGCATTCCGTGGAACCTTCCAATCTTGCACCGCAACTACTTTTGCGGGGTCTACAGTTATCCCTTCTTTGGACACCACATGTTCAAGAAACCTTACTTCTTCTCTCTAGAAATGGCATTTGGAGAATTTGGCTTTCAGCTGATGTGCACGAAAAGTATCCATGACTTCCCTTAAATGCAAAGCATGCTCTTCTTCATTCTTTGAGAAAATCAAAATGTCGTTTACGAAGACCACTAAAAACTTATTAAGGAACTCACTGAACACCCTGCTCATCAAGTTAGCGAAATAAGCGGGTGCGTTTGTCAAGCCGAAAGGCATGACAAGCCATTCGAAGAAACCATCCAAGGTTCTGAACGCGGTCTTATCAATATTGTCTTCAGCCACTCTTAGCTGATGAAACCCAGTAGCCAGATCTAGTTGGGAGAAAACCGATGTACCTACAAGCTGATCAAACAAGTCATCTATTCTTGGGAGTGGTTGCCTATTCTTCTAGGTCAACTTATTTAGCTCCCTATAGTCAATGCATAGGCGAAGTGAACCGTCCTCTTTGGTTGCGAATACTACTGGAGCACCCAGCACCCCATTCAAAAATACTCTGACTTATGAACCCCTTTTCGAGCAACTCTTTGACTTGCTTGCTAAGCTCTTTCCTATCCCTTGGAGCCAAGTGTCTAACGTGTAGAGCTACGGGTTTTTCATTATCAACAAGGTATATGCGGAAGTCTATCTACCGTTTCAGAGGTAAGCCCTTCGCCTCTTCAAATACATCTGAGTATTCACGGATTACTCTAATAGACTGCAAGTTTTGAACAAACGTATCAAGAGATTCTAGGTAGCTAAGCATAACAGAATTCATGGGATTACAAGAGATTTCGAGAGTGTTACCGAGGCCAGTCATAAGTCTAACCATTCTCTTTTAACAATCGAGGATGGCACCATTACTGGATAACCAATCCATGCCTAGAATCAGCCCATAGCCGGTGAAGCCCAAAACATAGGCATTACATCTAAACCTAACGCTTATTATAGAAATTTCCAAACCCAAACAAATCATTGACAAATAAGCCGATCCCCCAATTGGATCTGAAACAACCAACGGATCCTCTACTATACGGGTGTCTAGGTGCAGAGATTCAACTAAAGCAGTAGATATAAAAGAATGCGATGCGCCAGAATCAAAGAGTGTACGAACAAGATGATCAAAAAGATAAACTAAACTCTCAACAGAAATATTTCTACCTCGTTCTTGTGGGGGTGCTATGAGAGCGTGAACCTTCCCTCCAAAAGTAGATCCACTCCCCTGCCCTTGTCCTTTCTTTCTTGGGCAGTCCTTAGCCATGTGTCCTGTCTCGCCGCAGTGAAAACAACCACCCATCTTCCACTTTTTCTTTCTGCAGTCCTTAATCAGATGTCCAGGAATGCCACAAAAATTACACTTCCTCTTATCACGGGGTTTGTTGTTCTTGCCACCCTTCTTTGAATCTATCTTATTATTCTGCGATCCCTCCACTTTCTTATCTTGAGGTGCTTCTACCTTTGCCTCTTTCTTGCCATCCTTGTCTTCCTCCTGTAACAGTGCCATGTCCACCAGTCTCTCATAAGTCGCACCCATAGGTATATGGGACATAGCTAGGCTATGCAGTGGCTCATTCAACCCTTTAACAAAATGGAGAGCCTTCTTATGGGGAGTGTTCCCTAACTCCAGTCCGAATCTAGCCAGCTGGTTGAATGGTTAACGTATTCCTTGATCGACATACTTCCCTGTTTAAGAGCTAAGAACTTCTCCATCTGTAGGCTACGTTCAACTTGTGAGAGGAATTTCATTTCAAACCTCATTCTGAAATCCTCCCAAGTTTTAACTGGTCTCTCAGCATTAGCAACTTCCCACAAATAAGAGGCTTCGTCTTTAAGCAACCATACAACCAACTGTATCTTCTGCCTATCGTCCACTTCGAAGTTAGCAAACAAGTCCTCAGTTTCTTTGAGCCAGTTTCTTGCTTCTACAAATGACTCGGTCCCATTAAAGTTCTTTCCACCAATGGCTCTAAAATATCTACATATCTTTGAGAAAGCATTTGCACGAGGAGGAGAAGAAACTGCTGCAACTGGGGAGGAGGAACGTCTGCTGGGCATGCATCATTAGCCCTAGCCTCAAGGTACCATCTGAACCAGCCAGGTACTGGTATGCCCTCTTGAAGGTTAAGATCCCCAGATATGCTGAAACGAAAAAGAAAAGATTCAAAACAAAGGATAGAAAGATAGTGCATATGGCTATGGGGGGGATTATGCCTTTTAAAATAAAAACAGCACTTTTTCTTGAAAATACTTCTTTAAACTTCTTTTTGAAAATTAGTTTCCAAAATTTTTATCTGATCTGGCAACATCAGCTCTGATACCAAGTGAAACACCCCACCTTCGTTAAGGTCACTCACAAAGGGAATGCCTTAATTTCGGTGGAGCATTATAGGTAAAAGATATAAATAATTTACAAGACAGACATATAAACAGCGGAAAAACTAAATTTATTTCATAAGTACATGGTTAAGTTAAAACATTACAACAACTGTCTCAAACCAACTTCCAAATTATTACCATAAAATCTCTGTCTTGAATTAAAACATAAAGAAGCATTAAAATAACAATAAGGCAGCATAAATCCCCAATAAGAGAGTATCCAAAGCCATAGCCTAAGGAAATAGAATCCAAGCAATACATCTACTCTCTTCAAGCAGGAAATGGTCCGAACTAAGCTGAAGTATTCCCTCCCTGCGGACCTTGGGGGGAGGGGGGAACGGAAGAAAAGAAGACGAAAGAAAATAGGTCAGACATGAGTCTGGTAAGTCTAGTGATTATTTAGCATGTAAACAGGAAAAAGGATCATGACATGAATAAACTGAACCTAGGACAGTACCCTAGAATTAAGATACTAAATATGCTACTGCACTCATTTCTATTTCTCTGCACCCACTTACAAGTGTTTCAACTAGCACCATGTGTTCAAGATAAATGATCCCCTTTATCGATCGGCTCCTACTCGTATACGTTTACCACTTGTGTCATTCGGCCTCGCTTGATTGTTGACACCTGTACTGGTCCCACCATGGGGTGTATCAAATCCTATGGTGGCAACCCCACACAATTCAAGATGCACAGTGTATAACTACTAATGCCCAGTGCCTGCTTTTTCCACTCCGGAGTACGTGCATGCCTGCACTCCATCGGAACCTACACTGATGCACCAACCACTGTTGTTTTGACCGCATATAATCAACCCAGTAATCATGCCCCAACCTGCCTAGTTCAGGGTACCATGATACATATATGTGGGTTACTACTGAAATGGGTCCCCGTTACTAGGGTTTCCTAATCAAAATGTTAAAATTGTTAAGTGTTCTCAAATAAACCTAACCCCACCCATCAGTTTAGTTAACATGTTGTATTGGTTAAGTGTTGCCTTAATTAACTTAACCCTACCATTCCTGTCTTAGCTTTAATTTATTCATTAAAGCACCAATCACTCACAGTAGATATGTATTGTTGCGGTCGCTGGATGTGCCGGTCGGTTCCGGGCAGTCTTACACCGCAACTCAATCTAACCTCGGGTTCTTTTGGGCTTGATGCGCTAACCTCTCACATTAGATCTATATTGTTACGGTTGCTGGATGTGCCGGGCGGTTTCAGGCAGTCTTACACCGTAACTCAATCTAACCTCGGGTTAGGCATATTCGTCTTTTACTTAATTTACATATTTACCCTTCATATTTATATGTAAATTTCCCACAATTATTGCCATTCAAGTCATGCCCCATTTACCTACTGAATCATGTTCATAATTTTGAGGTATATAAATCATACCAATTTATGCCACTAATCATTGATATGATTATGAGCCAAACTATGCCAATAATTTGAAATTTAAGGTTTTTCCCAACGTTACCATCGTCATACGTACTCAAAATTCACATAGAATGTTAGGCTCGCAACTTAGCCTAACTTATATACAAAAGGGAACATAAAATAATAAGGATCTAACTAAACATGTGTCAAATAAATTTGGCATAAAACAATGAACTTGCACTTTTGGATCCAATTAACATGAGTCTTAAGCATATGAACGGGGCTTACATAGAATTACACAAATCCAATTAGGCATGTAAATGTGGACTTGCAGTTTGGATCCAATTAACATGAATCTTAAGCCTAAAAACTTGCATGTAACATAACATGAAAGAGTCACCAAATTTACATAATACACGATTGGATTAACATACAACATAATAAGTGTAATAAACCACAATAGTCTCATAGGCATATATGATAGAATGTTACAAGAATAGACATGAATCAGCATCACCATTATCTTACAACTTAGGCACAACTCTAGTTTTCACTTTATCACAAATCATAATTTTTAGTTGTTCACATCTAAATAATAATAGGACTTACAAACAAAGAAAAATCTTGTTTTCTGGTATCTGTTTTCTGAAACTGAAAAGCAATCCCTTGACGAAGACTATCAATTCTCTAAATTAGATTAGATTCGTAGCTTATAACTTGCTTTGTAGTTTGCTTCCTAGTTGGAGAAGAAAGGTGGCTATGCTAGGTCGACCATGGACAACATGGTGCTCCTTGGAATGAAATTGTGTGATTTAGGGTTGAGGATTAGGGTTGCTTTTATAGAGGTTTAGTCTTATGTGAGCCGTTTAATCATCCTAGGATCAATCAGAACCGTCTAGACTAGATAGAGTTATCCAGAAATTTCCACCTATGCCCTAGTGACTCAGCAACAAGTTAGAAAATCGTCATTGTTTGGATCTGGGCGAGGGGGTCAACTCCTATAGGAGGGTCGACACCTACGTCGACCCGCCTGGGGGGAGTCGACCCCTATGGGGGGGGGGGGGGGATTTTCCCGCCCAGCTGACCCACGTGATTTTTGAATTTCGAACTATTTTGTTTGTTAAATTATTTAATTATATAATTTTTTATTTAAACATGGAATCTTTTGAACTCCACAACTTCCTCATATGGAGTTCGATTCACGCAAACTTGGACTCTATCTCAAGCAGAATTCCGAGATGAATGCAATGGCATAACCCGTTTCCCCTAATTCTCACTTTTATAATTAAGTATTCTTTAATTCATTACTTTAATAAACACCGCAAATATAGGGTGTTACAGGTTATATATCGATAGACATCAGTCGCACAGCGTGAATTTTCAGTGTGGCACGCTGAGATTCAAATGTTCAAGGCTTTTGTTGAAAAACAGAGCTTTGTGGTTGATGATCAAAGCACGACTTTAAATAGCATAACTTTGTGTAGCATTATTTCACGAGCCTCACACCCCGTTATGGACCAGAAAGGGGCGAGGACTGCAGGGAGAACACGCGTTTCGTTCTAGCTAGGAGTGGTGTCATGGTATGGAGCCCAGATATTTTTACTTACGTGGATGATGGAAAGCGAGGTACCTCGGATATATTGGTCACTACGGGGCCGATGGATGATATGGTCGACATACTGACCAGACTTACGCCCCATAGGGCGGGGAAATGTATTGTTCAGGAATAACCAATCCATTAACGTAAGTGTGGACCAACCCTGAAGATCCAAGGGGCAGTTGCGGCTGTATCCTGAGACATGGGCTAGAGCGTCTCGAATTCGGTAAGGACGATCCCTTGCCTTGGTTCATAGATGGAATCCAATTTCCAATACATGACTTTTCGGTTTTAGTTGTAAACCTATATGGCGACATAGTAGCATGGGATACTATGTCGTCTATGATTGATACATTTATATTTGATGTAGTTTGATACACAATGCACTTATAGTAATATCAGAATGATTTGTTTTAAAACGTACCAAGCATGTTTGGCTATTATAAGGTAAAAATCTATCCTCCGACTTGCGTTGCATTATGTGATGGGTCCTGAGTCTTATAATAGCTTCATTTTTCCAAAAAGCATTGCGTCATTTGTTTTATGCATTGGTATTCTTGGGAGGAAACCCGTTCCATGTTATACCGTGTGGTCCCTTGATTTACTTTATTTTTAAAGTAAAGATTTAATAACTGTTTTGAGTTCTCACACCAGTCCCATGACTGATCTGGAGTTTATTGTTTTAACCTAAACTCTGGGTGCCTCTATTTTCCACACGGTCAGCTAGTAGTTTTGATTTTGCAGATATTATATTCACAGGATCTTGGATTTATGCTGGAGCTATATACGGAAAGCTCTATATTCGTGTATTTCTTTCATTCGTGTTATCTATTATTTTTGCGCTGCATTATAATTTAAAATCTATGATATTTATGAAGTATATAATATTTATTCATACTCTGTTATATTCTTGTACTCTGATGTAAGTTGTTGTAATAACAATGAAATGTTCTGTTGTTTGTGTTCTGATTTGTCATGTTTTTAACTCAATCCGGGCTTTCCCGTAATGGCGAGTTTCGGGCTGTTTCATTTTGGTATTGGAGCTTTGGTTTACAGAGCTCGAGAACAAGGCACATTAGAACCAAATGATTCATCAGAGATTGGATTAGTAATATCCAATAAAATGACTCGTTAGAGATAGGATCAGTAGTATTCTAGAACGAGTGTACAAAGTGTTATTTTTAAAATAAAAATGAAAACAAATTTTGTTTTGAAAATTTAAACCTTATTATACGTATTTGAGTATTTTATTTTAAATTCATTTTGGACTTTTGGGTATATAGAGATTTTACTATACGTCTAATCCACGTGTATTTGAAGTCTTAAATATACTGGACAGATAAAGAATCACAATCTAGTCGCCCAGAGATGATCCTGGTGATTAATTGATTATCATTGGTATCTATGTTCGAGTTTCGAAAGTGGGATATCTATTTAATTCCAATTGACTGACATGAGAACCAAAATTAGATAGGGTTATTGTTGTGAATTGGTATTAAAAACATGATTTTGAATATATACATCAAAGTTATGAATTTGAAAATTAAATTATCTAATTGATTGTTGGTTGTGATGTTTGATTATTAGTTTAACTCATAAAAATATTAAATGATAATTCCTTTAAACCATAAGGAATATGTAAGGTAAATTTAGCCAAATTGAATTAATATTGAACAGATTTGGAAATTGATTGAAATTGTTTGGAATTGCATACATGTATATGTGTGAATAGGTCATAGCATGGAAGCTAAGAAGAGGAATACAATTGTATGCCCGACGAATAGGCACATGTTTATTGTATTTCTTGGGTTTTGATGATTTTATGAGCCGATTGGCCTTTTCTTTTGGATTGGTGAGGGCCCTGCGAGGCAAGTTGTGGTTTTAAAGGTCTCATTGTACAAAGGAGTTTATGGCGAAATTTTTCAAAAATTTAGGGTGTTAGCCAAATTTTTGAAAAAATAAAAATTCTTAGAAATTGAAAAGTTAAAGAATGAAAGTGGAGTTGGTTGGTTAAACAACTACCAGCTCCACTCCTTTCCGAGGATGAAAAGATTTTAAGCGGGGGAGATTGTAACAACCCGGATTTTCAGAACCAATTTAGAATTTTTATTTTAGCAATTTTAATGGATTTTTAATATTTAAAATGACTTATTTTAAATAATAATGACTAAAAAAATTATTTTAAATGAATTAGAACGAATAAATTTATTTTAATTATAAAACCAGCCTGAAATGGTACGGTAGTTTGAAAATCCGATTTCAAATTTCAAATGAATGTATAGGATTCAAAATAAATCGGATTTCAGTAAAACCAGAAATATTTGAATTTTTTCAATTATATCTTTCTAACAAATGTGAAAATTCAGATTTCATAACGAGAATTAAAAGTTATGTCCAATTTAAAATTCAGAATTGTCACTATGGAATTTATATATATTTTATATAATATATAGCCCTTAAAAATAGCCACTTTGCAAACGATCTCCATTTTCAACGAAACTACTTTTGTTGGTCCGAAATGTCAAATTTTTGCTAGATTCCTATTTTCATAATTTTTGGAATTAATATGTGAGTGTGGTGGTAATTTGAGTTTGAATTTAATCGATTGGAAAACGACCATTTTTCGAGTGGTCTCCAAATTCGATGAAATTAGTTTTGTTAGGACCGTATCATCAAAACATTACTAGAATTATTTTTCTGAAATTTTTGGAGTTAGTATGTGGCCCCGATAAATTAAATGTATGTTAAAATCAATTTTGAACGTTATATTAATTTATATTTCAATTTTAACGAAAGCTGACCGAAACATTTGAATTGGCTTATGAAACATATCGCATTATGTTCGGAATGGGGATGATTAGCTAGGGGCGACAGCCGTTGGGTCTGTTTTGGAGTTAGTATACAAAAACACGTTTTTGGAATTAATTAATATTAAAAATTATATATATATATATATATATATATATTCTAAAATCTCACAACCCTACTCAAAACACGTTCATTGGTCAAGCAGAGAAAAGAACCCGCCTCCAACCAAAATCAACGATCAGAACTTCCCCCACCTAATTCCCATTTTCGCTCAACCCTCTCACTAAATTCAAACAAAGTCCACATCAATCCTCTAGAGTATGGAGAGACCTATCTCCTAAATGAAGATGGTCGAAGCTGACGGTCTATTGTGGGTGGTTCATCGCCGTAAAGTGCTCGACTTTCAAGAGGAATTTTGGAGGCTATGGGAGGTCGAGTTGAGCGAGGTGGAGGGAAATGGACGACGACGTCAAGGCGCCTGGAATGGTGGACGGCGATGATTGTCCGGTCTGACGATGAAGGGTGCAACGACAAATTTGGGTTAGGAACTGGTGACAGTTCAGGTTTATATGTGAAGAGAAAGACAAGGTTTTAAGGACTTTTTTATTTTTTTATTTTATTTAAAATCAATTTTGTTTTAAAAATTATTGTTTTAAAATCAGTTTTTATAAAAATATACCATTGTTTTTAAATTTCAGATTTTTAAAATAAAATAGCTTTAAATAAAATATGATTTTATTTTATTTTATTTATATATAACATTATTTTTAGATGTGATTTTTAAATATATATATATCAATGAATAAAAATGTGATTTTTATATATAATTAGTTTTAAATAAAATTTTTTGTTTTACTATATATAGAACGGTATTAAAAATGTAATTTTAATATATATCGCATATTAAAAATAGGATATTTTAATATATGTAAAGTGATTTAAAAATAAAATCGTTTTGATTTAAAAATACAATATAAAGATGAAATTTTTATATATAAAGCATTGATTTATTTTCAGTTTTTTAAAAATGAATTAGCATTAATAAAATGTAATTTGTGGTAAATGATTTTTACTTATATAAAAATGTGATTTTTAAAATATATAAAGAATTATTTTTAAAATAGAAAAATGATTGTTTTTAAATAGAAAAAGCAATATAAAAATATGATTTCTATATATATAACAGTGATAAAAAATATGATTTATATATATATATATAATAGCGATATAAAAATATTATATTTATATATATAATAGCGGTGTAAAAATATGATTTTTATATATTATAACACTTGTTTAGAAGTGTAATTTTCGAAATGGAATAGCTTTAATAAAAATCTAAATTTTATATATGTAGCATTGTATTAAAAATATGATTTTTAATATATATATATATGTAGTGTTGTTAAGATGTGATTTAAATATAAATAATATTAGTTGAAAATGTGATTTTTAAATAAAAATAGCGTTATTTAAAAATCTGTATTTTAGTATATATACCGCGTGAACCAGATTGCGATAGAACCGACTAGAAGCACAACCAAATCCAAACTATCAAGAAAAGAATGGCGGAGTGGAACCCAACGGTGAGAACTCCTTCTCACTCTATTTATTTTACAATTAAAAATATTTTAGAATGCAGACAGGGCTTAGAAGCCCCCGACACTATTTATTGTATGAACCATATTATGTGATTTGAACTATATGGAGTTCAACACTCGAATTCGCATAATCACATAAATTGAAAGCGATGTATGGATATTACCGACACACGGATTCCATATTCCGCGAATAGCCACTTATGGCTCCGTAAATGGCATTGGGGTAGTTGAGTATTTATTTATTTGGATGTTCTGCGTGATTTGATTGTGATTATAAAATTGGATTTGATTTGGATGTGAATTAGTTGGTGTGATAGCGTGAGCCAGTATTAGGCGAGTGATAAGGCTAGACCTTATTCCCATTCTAGTATCGTGACGTTATGCTGCCAGAGTTTTCTATAAAGTGTTAGAAAAATTTAGTTACTTGAAAATATTATTTTTAGCTTATAACTGCGATAGATAAAATAATTATTGGGTAGTTAAAAATAAGTTTACACGTCCATTTACAAGTCGGACGACTTGTTTATGCTCGTCGATTTTTATGATGTCGATTGGGACGATAATTTTTACACATCGCCCAACTGCACAAATAATAATAATTATTTGATGATTGAAACCCCGCATGGGTAATGGGATGATATTTTACGTACATTAATCCCAATTGTTTAGTTATATGTCAATCGATGAGTTGATAGACTATTGTAAGCGTTAATTATTTATATTTAATGCTTATACAGTTGTCTAATGCACTATGGATGATGGTTGATTGTTTATCATTGTTGTTGTATACATGTGTGTATGAAATCCATATAAATAACACTATATGGTAATTGACTGTGACTGATTCCAATTCAGATAGAACGAATATTTTAACATAAGGAAATATTTTAAAATAACGAATATTTTAAAATAATATTCCGTAAAGAATTAAATGTGATTTTAATGTCCGATTTGGGATGGACACGAGAATATTGAAATATATGATGCCGTATTGATTAGAGATGCGCTGTTTTGGTGCGAATGATATTCGTATCGATTATTCATTTTTATAATGAATATCAATAAGGAAATGATTTCAAAATCTGATATTTTGAAAATATTATCATTTATATATTATAATGATAAGGAATATTCAATTTTGATTTATAATTGAAAATGAAGTTAGAATCGTTTTGAAACGAATTTATAAACGATTTATAAATTAAGTTTTAAATGGAAATTGACAAAATATATATAATTTATGTATTATATATATTAATGACCCGAATAGAATGCACCGCGCCGCGACCGTTTGCGAATTTCGACCATTGACTTCGAATTGACATTACAGTAGATCTGACCATCAAATTCTCCTAAAATCGGAAACATTGGGCTCGTATCAAGAAGAGCTTTCCAACGAATACAAGAGATTTGAAATCTAATGGCTAGATTTGGAATTATGTCCAAATCAAATTTGGAAAAGGTCGCTGTAAGTTCAGTTCGATGACCGTTTATGGAAATCGACTGTACGGGCCTTGATAAAATTATTAAAAATATAAATAATTTGCGTACAATCATAATAAATAATCTTGAGAGAATAGGGATGAAAAACTCCACGTTTGTAAAGATAAAAATATATTTTTATCAAAATGAACTAGTTATTAACTAGATTTGAAATCCAATCATTTTTAAATAAACTAAATTGGATTTGTAAATGGTTTTAATATAACCAGAAATTTCCAATGAACGAATTGGAATGGATTTGAAATGGAAATAATCTTCTGAATATTTCGATATTGGATTCCGTGATTATATGGATATCGTTATGGAAATTTGGAAGTTATATATACATCGTCATTTCCAATACGATATTTGTTTTTTTTCAGAATTTGATACTAAATATAAGCCGTATAATTTCTATTCAGAGCCTTGTATTTAATATCAAATGGGACTTTGGGTTTGTCGTTAACAGTGTCTTTACTATCACTGTTCTAAAAACCAGTTGAGAAAAGAATAAATCTTTTAATTAAGATTTAGAGAAGTTTAAATGGAATTGAATTGAGAATTGGATTTTTGGATTTATCGTGAACGGTGTTTTAAATAACACTTGTTCTTTAACCCGATTAACAGTGAAGTTAAGATTTGGAATTTATAAATCTTTATTATAAGATTTATTGAAATTTTCCAAAGTAAAGTTTTCCAATTCAATATAAATAAATTGGGATTGAATGGAATTCGATTCGGTAATAATCAAAGTGAGCTTCTGTGGAGGAAAACTGTTAATACATATGGAATTTATAAGGCTTTGTCGTTATTCCATTTATATTATTAGTCAGATACGGAAATTAATATCGATTATATATTGACCTGTTTTTCCGTGAAGATTCCATAATTAATGGAATGTGATTTTGGGTTTATCGTGAACTGTGTTTTAAATGACATTGGTTCTTTAACCCAGTTAAAGGAAGGATTACATGTCTAACATTGTATTTCGAATTGTTTTGTTGATCTCTGTTTAGTGGCGAAGAATTTATTCTCTTAATCAACACCCTTCTATGAGACTTACGAGCTTAGAGGTTATAAATCGACAGAAATCAATGGTACGGTGTAGATTGTTGATGCGACATGTTTGATTTCCCAAAGTTAAACAATCATTAATATTGATTTTTGGAAAGATTAAAACTAAGTGGAGTTTTAATGAATCTTTAATAAGATTGAAATGAGAATGTGATAATTTAAATTATCAAATTCGGGAAATGACTGAGAATAGAGTACCACCAGTTTTACTCCCAACGATAGTTAAATCTTTAATTAGATTTAAATGTGAAATGGAAATTAAATTTACCGATAACACCGTGGCTTTAGATATGGAGTATTACCAGTTTTTCTCCATGGGATAAATAGGTTGAGACTGGGAAATTAAACAAATGATAACTTCGGTAAGGTGCGCTAATCCCGACTAGTTTGGATAAACCTTAATTTGGTTAGAATTGATATCCAAAGGAAGATTAAAGAATAAATTTAAAGAATTTATCTTTGATAAAATTATTGGTAACCTTTCCCAAATGATACAAATATTTGAATAAAAGAATATTCTGAATTGGAACGAGGCGTATGTTGTTTTTGTGTAGCACTTGTTTATAATATACGCGAGTTATTCGGAAAGGCCGAGTTTGTACCATTCTGAATAACTGATTCGACGATAAGTCGACGATGAATATGGTGGTTGAAGACCAGAGGTCTTCACATCGTTTGGATAATTACCGATGTCTTGATTGGGCTGTACACCCAAGACAAGGTAATAAGTGGTGATCATCCAGACGTACTTGGAGATTGACCGGATATGCGAGGACCTCTCTCCTGTATTGAACATATGAGACGAGGAATAAGGTGCCTCCGTTTCATTTAGACCAAGAACGAACTAGTAAATGGATATGTGTCTGACATTGGATTTACTTTGTGTTGATTTATTTCTATTAAATATATATCTGCTTGGTGGTGGAGAATGTATTCTCTTGCTTAACACCATTTTCTAAGATGTACGAGCTTGGAGGTTATATATCGATAGACAGTCGCACGACGTGAATTGTCAGTGTGGAATGCTGAGATGCAAATGATCAAGGCTTTGGTTGAAAATCAGAGCCTTATGGTTGATGATGAAAGCACGACTTTAAATAGCATAGCTTTGTGTGGCGTTAATTCGCGAGCCTCACACCTCGGTATGAACCAGAAACGGGAGAGGACTGCAGAGAGAACATGCATTTTCTTCTAGCTAGGAGTAGTGTCATGGTATGGAGCCCAGATATTTTTACTTATGTGGATGATGGAAAGCGAGGTACCTTGGATATATCGGTCACTATGGGGCCGACGGATGATATGGTCGACATACTGACCAGACTTACGCCCCATAAAACGGGGAAACATATTGTTCAGGAATAACCAATCCACTAATGTAAGTGTGGACCGGCCCTGAGGATCCAAGGTGCAGTTGCGGATGTATCTAGAGACATGTAGGGCTGTCAACAGATACTTTCGGATATGGATAGTGCCATATCCATATCCGCATCCGCGGATACGGACGGATATTGGATAATTATCCGCTCCGCTAATGGTTGATAAATCAATGCACATAAATGGTTTTTTAAAGCTAAATATAAAGCTTTTTCAACCCAGTTGATTACAAAACTGCTAAAAATAAATAAATATAACGATAATATATAATTTTTAGCAATTAGTGTGCTTTTAGAAGACTTTCAATGTTGTAAAATAATAAATTAGTATATTTAATTATGTTAAAGTACATATAATTTAAGCTACAATTATGAAAAAAGAGGACGGATAATTTTTTGATACAGATATGCCTAAATCCGCATCCGCTTTTCAGGATATCAGATATTTATCCACTTTTCGAATACGGATACGGACGGATTTCAGATTTCTCGGGTATCCATTAACAGCCCTAGAGACATGGCTAGAGCGTCTCGAATTCGGTAAGGGCGATCCCTTGCCTTTGTTCATAGATGGAATCCAATTTCCAATGCATGACTTTTCGGTTTTAGTTGTAAACATAAATGGCGACATAGTAGCATGGGATGCAATGCCGTCTATGATTGATACATTTATATTTGAAGCATTTTGATACACTATGCACTTATAGTAATATCAAAATGATTTGTTTTAAAACGTACCAAACATGTTTGGCTATTATAAGGTAAAACTCTATCCTTTGGCTTGCGTTGCATTGTGTGATGTGACCTGAGTCTTATAATAACTTCATTTTTCCAAAAAGAATTGCGTCATTTGTTTTATGCACTGGTATTCTTGGGAAGAAACCCGTTCCGTGTTATACGGCGTGGTCCCTTGATTTACTTTATTTTTAAAGTAAAGATTTAATAACTGTTTTGAGTTCTCACACCAATCCCATGACTGAACTGGAGCTTATTGTTTTAACCTAAACTCTGGGTGCCCCTATTTTCCACATGGGTAACTAGTAGTTTTGGTTTTGCAGATATTATATTCACAGGATCCTAGATTTACAGCTGGAGCTATATACGGAAAGCTCTGTATTCGTGTATTTCTTTCGGTTGTGTTATGTATTACTTTGTGCTGCATTGTAATTTTAAATCTCTGATATTTATCAAATGTATAATATTTATTCATACTCTATTATATTCTTGTACTCTGATATAAATTGTTGTAACAACAATGAAATGTTCTATTGTTTATGTTCTGATTTGTCGTGTTCTCAACTCAATCCGGCTTTCTCGTAAGGGCGAGTTTCGGGTTGTTTCATTTTGGTATTGGAGCTTTGGTTTACAGAGCTCGAGAACAAGGCACATTAGAACCAAATGAAAGAATTCATCAGAGATTGGGTTAGTTATATCTAATAAGAATGACTCGTTAGAGATAGGATCAGTAGTATCTTAGAACGAGTGTAGAGAGTGTTATTTTTAAAATAAAAATGAAAACAAATTTTGTTTTGAAAATTTAAACCTTATTATATGCATTTGAGTATTTCATTTTAAATTCATTTTGGACTATTGGGTATATGGAGATTTTAATATACATCTGATCCACGTGTATTTGAAGTCTTAAATATACTGGATAGATATAAAATCACACTCTAGTCACACGGAGACGATCCCGGTGATTAATCGATTTTCATTTGTATCTATGTTCGAGTTTCGAAAGTGGGATATCTATATAATTCTAATTGACTGACGTGAGAACCAAAATTAGATAGGGTTATTGTTGTCAATTGGCATCAAAAACATGATTTTGAATATATACATCAAAGTTATGAATTTGAAAATTAAATTAACTAATTGTTTGCTGGTTGTGATGTTTGATTATTAGTTTAACTAATAAAAATATTGAATGATAATTACTTTAAACCAATAGTAATATGTAAGGCAAATTTAGCCAAATTGAATTAATATTGAACTGATTTGGAAACTGATTGAAATTGCTTGGAATTGCATACATGTACATGTATATGTGTGAACAGGTCATGTATGCCCGACGAATAGCACATGTTTATTATATTTCTTGGGTTTTGATGATTTTATGAGCTGATTGGTTAGCCGCTTGGTTTTTTCTTTTGGATTGGTGAGGGCCCTGTGAGGCAAGTAGCGGTTTAAAGGTCTCATTGTACAAAGGAGGTTATGGCGAAATTTTTCAAAAATTTAGGGTGTTAGCCAAATTTTTGAAAAAATAAAAATTCTTAGAAATTGAAAAGTTGAAGAATGAAATCCATAATGAAAGTGGAGTTGGTTTGTTAAACAACTTTCAGCTCCATTCCTTTCTGAGGTCGAAAAGATTTTAAGTGGGGGAGACTGTAACAACTCGGATTTTCAGAACCAATTTAAAATTTTTATTTTAGTAATTTTAATGGATTTTGAATATTTAAAATGATTTATTTTAAATAATAACGACTAAAAAATTTATTTTAAATGAAGTTAGAATGAATAAATTTATTTTAATTATAAAACGAGCCTGAAATGGCACGGTAGTTTGAAAATTCGATTTCAAATTTTAAATGAATATACATGAACCAAAATAAATCGGATTTTAGTAAAACCAGAAATATTTGAATTTTTTCAATTATATCTTTCTAACGAATATGAAATTTCAGATTTCATAACGAGAATTAAAAGTTATGTCCAATTTAAAATTCATAATTATCGCTATGGAATATATATATTTTATATAATATATATAGCCCTTAAAAATAACCATTTTGCAAACGATTTCCATTTTTGATGAAACAACTTTTGTTGGATCCGAAATGTCAAATTATAGCTAGATTCCAATTTTCATAATTTTTGGAATTAATATGTGAGCGTGGTAAATTAAAACGTGTTTGGTAATTTGAGTTTGAATTTAATCAACTGGAAAACGTTCATTTTTCAAACGGTCTCCAAATTCGATGAAGTTAGTTTTGTTAGGACCGTTTCGTCAAAACATAACTAGATTTATTTTTCTCGAATTTTTGGAGTCAGTATGTGGCCCCGGTAAATTAAAATGTATGTTAAAATCAATTTTGAACGTTATATTAATTTATATTTTAATTTTAATGAAAACTGACTGAAACAGTCGAATTGGCTTATGAAACATATCCCATTGTGTTCAGAATGGGGATGATTAGATAGGGGCGACAGTCATTGGGTCTGACTTGGAGTTAGTATGCAAAAACACGTTTTTGGAATTAATTAATATTAAAAATTATATATATATATATATATATTCTAAAATCTCATAATCCTACTCAAAACACGTTCATTGGTCAACGTAGAGAAAAGAACCCGCCTCCAACCAAAATCAACGATCAGAACTTCCCCCGCCTTCTTCCCATTTTCGCTCATCCCTCTCACTAAATTCAAACAAAGTCCACATCAATCCTCTAGAGTTTGGAGAGACCTATTGTAACAACCCGCTAATTCTGAACCGATTTAAATTTTTTATTTTAGAGAATTTTAATGAATTTTGAGGATATAATATAATTTATATAAATAATAATGGCTAGAATTTATTTTAATCGAAGTTAAAACGAATAAATTTAATTTAAATATAAATGGAGTTAGAAATGGCGCGGTAGTTTTAAAATTTTAATTTTGAACTTTAACTGAATGTACAGGATTCAAAATAAATCAAAATTGAGTGAAACAAGAAATATTTAAATCTGTTTAACCATATCTTTCTAACGAATCCGAAAAATTGAAATTTCGTTTTAAAAATCAAAAGTTATGGCCAATTCAATATTTAAAAAGGTCGTTGTAGAATTTATATATATAATATATATGGCCCGAAGGGATACTTTTCACATATGAAGGAAATTGGACTCGAAACCACTTCCATTGAGTCTGGAATAATGTTTCTTCATTTAAAAAGTATAAACACTTATAAATTTTGAGTTTCGGAATTTATTTGTTTAAAAATGTATTTTTAATATTAAATGCATAGCACTTGAAAATAGTCATTTTTCAACCGACCTCCGTTTTCAACGAAACCACTTTTGTTGGAATCGGAATGTCAAATTATACCTAGATTTCAATTTTCAGAAATTTTTGAATTAATATGCGAGCGTGGCAAAAGAAAATGTGTTTTGACAATTTTAGTTAAATTTAAACGACTTGAAAATAGCCATTTTTCAAACAGTCTCAGAATTCAACGAAATTAGTCTTGTTAGAACTATATCGTCATAAGAAAGCTAAAAATATTTTTTTGGAATTTTCTGAGGTCGTATGTGGCCCTGGCATATTTAAATGTACGGTCAATAATTAATTAATTAATTTTTAATGTAATTTTAAATAAAATTTCTACAGATTTCGGAATTGGGCTACGAGACCTTTTCCATTGCGTTCAAAAGGTGTCAAAACCTTTAGAACGATAGTAAGCAGGCCCAATTCAGAGACAGTCCAGAAATCCACCTTTAAAACACGAAAAACGAGATTTATTATTAAAATAATATAATATTCCGGAAACCCTAACCCTAAATGGCCAGCCGCCGCCTATTCAATTCGAAGGCCAGAATCATCCGAAATTCAAACCTTAATTTCTCACAATCCATTCAATGAAAATCAACAAATTATATATCAAATCGAAGAGAATTCAGAGAGCTTTCCATCCATACGGATGATGGGTATCATTGGGATCTGGATTTCGCGAATTTGGAGCAGGAAGGGCCGCCATTCGGGTTTCGAGGCGAGGTGAGGGCCGAGTTCGTCGGTGCTTCAGTCGTGGGTCGAGTTCGGCTAGGGCTTCGTCGTGGCGGTGGTCGATCGGCGCCCGGGTGGCCGAGGGGGGTGCGACGTGGAGGTTGAAATGGAGAATGGGTTCGGCCGATGGTTTTGATGTATAAGAAAGTTTATATTTTATATTATTTTATTAATTTAATATTTAATTTATACAATCTTTAAAATTCAATATCTTTCTCATACGAGGGCCGTTTTACGAACCGTAAGTTGCGTTGGACTCGTCTTTCAGAGATCTTCGCAATGGCGTAGACCAGAGCTGAAACGGAGACAGTTGAATTTTCAGCCATATCAATGTGAGAACTCTAATTTTTATTATTTAATTTATTTTTAATTATTTTTCTCGCGTTAAAAATTATTTTATTATAATACTAATACAGATTTGAAATGTTTTGTGATTGATGAATAGTTGATTGTTGTTGGTGGTATGTTTTGTTGTCCATGATTGGATAGATCTGCATTGAATTTTATATAATATTGAATTTATTTGTGGTTAGGGAATTAAATCTAAATTTATATTTAAATCATATTTTATTCAAATCTAGTTGCTCAAATTTATTTTAAATTATTAAAATATTATTTTTATTATTTTAAAACGAACAATGAAATTTGAACGACAAATAAAAAATTATTTTTATTTGTTGATGTTACAATGAAATTTGAACGACAAATCTTTATTTGTTGATACTACAATAGAATTGGAACGACAAATAAAAACTCATTTTTATTTGTTGATATTACCATAGAAATTGAATGACATATAAAACCTTATTTTTATTTGCTTACCTTACAATAGAATTTAAACAACAAATAAACCTTATTGTTATTTGTTTATTTTAGAACAGGATTTGAACGACAAATAAAATATTATTGTTATTTGTTTATTCACAATAGAATATGAACAACAAATAGAATATATTTTTATTTGTTTCCATTACAACAGAATTTGGCTAACAAATAAAATGCTATTTTTATTTGTTTACATTTAGAACACGATTTATGAATTACAGTAAAACTTCTTCTTTTTACTGTCACATTAAACGTAAGATGTTCTAGGATTAGTATAACAATAAAATATTAAATTTTATTGTTGATATTAAAAACATATTAGTAAATTAAAACTTTATTTACATTGTATGTGTAAATTATAGATTATATTTGGAAACCACCACCTTTTTGCTTACATTTTTATGTAATTAAAAATACATGTTTTGGAAATCACAATTTTGTTTACATTTTATATGTAAATAAGAAATTATTTTTAGAAGTTGCATTTTTGTTTGCAAATATATTTTAAAATATAATTTATTCTTTTATCTGAATTCACTGATGCTAATAAATTTTAAAAATAAAATTTATTCTCTTATTTACATTCACCAATGCAAATATATATAGAAAATAGAAATTGTTCTTTATTTGCATTTACCAATGCAAATATATATTGAAACAAATTATTCTTTCATTTGCACTCATCAATGCAAATACATATATTGAAAATATTTTTTTTTATTTTCATTTATCAATGCAAATATGCATTGAAATTAAGGTTTATACTTTTATTTGCATTTATCAATGCAAATATTCAATGAAACTAAAGTCTATCTTTTTATCTACATTCACCAATACAAATGTATACATTTTTACACATTGAATAGAATTTGTTAAAAATATACTTTGAAAATAAATTTTGTTCTCTTATTTACATTCACTAATGTAAATATAATTTGAAAACAAAACTATTCTTTGTTTGCATTCACAAATGCAAATATTCATTTAAAATAAATGTTGATCTTTTATTTACATTCACTAATGTAAATACACATTGGAAATGAGTTTCCTTTCACATTCACTCAAATATACTTTTAAATCAAAATACAAAGTTACTTTTGTTATTTGCATTCCTAGTTGCAAATAAAATCTTAAAATAAAGTTCATCTTTGTTTGCAATTCTAAATGCAAACAAACCATCGAAATGAAAGTTGCATTTTTGATTTATAATTTTGATATGTATAGAATATTGTTTGAGAGTGGCATTTTTATTTGCACCCTTCAATGCAAATAGGACATGAATTAAATCTTTCATTTTACTTTCAAATTAAGAAATACCTTTTTATTCACATTTTCAGATATAAATAAAGGATAGGATTAAAAGTTACATTTTAGTACATACTAGTTGTAGCAGAAGAGATAATGTTTCATTTTATTTTCATTTAAAAGGACAATAGAAAGAATAGTTTTTAGAAGTGCATTTCTATTGCAATTCTATATGAAGTAAAAAGAGCCAATTTGTCAAATGTCTTATATGAAATAAAGGGAGTTCTTTTTGTCACTTCATAAAGAATGAATTGAAAATGTTTATTTAAGCTTTTGTAAAGAATGAATAACTAAACATTCATATTTTTATCATTAAAGTAAAATAGACAAAAACACTCATTTTGTCTAAATTAAAAGAATGAAACAAAATATAGCCCTGGAATATTTTATTAGAATTGAAACACAAATTAATCACTTGTAAATTTATATTAGTTAAAAACAATTATTCATTTTTGTTAATTTATACTAGTTAAAACAAATATTCACTTTTGTCAATTCACACTAGTTAGAACCAAATATTTACTTTTGTCAATTTACATTTGTTGAAACGAAGTATTTGTTCTGTTACTATAGTGTTGTTAAGATAAAGATATTCATTTTTGTTTTGTTATCACTTTTCCATGAAAAAGAATAGACATTTTGTCATTTTGAAAGATTATTCTTTTATTTGCAATCTCCAATGCAAATATACATTAGAATAAAAGATTATTTTTTTATTTGCATTCTCCAATACAAATATACATAAAAATGAAGATGTTCTTTGGTTTGCATTTCTTGATGCAAATAAAACATATATTAAAAGGTTACAACTCTATTTGTAACTAAAATGTGAATGAACACATAACTTCAAAAGATTACAACTCTATTTGTAACTAAAATGTGAATGAACACATAACTTCAAAAGATTACATTTTTTATTTGTCTTTTGATGTAAATAGGAACATAGTTTAAGAAATTATATCTCGATTTACATTTTATATGTAAATAAGAGGGTAGGACTGTAAATATTATTTTCTGTTTTTAAATTAGAGGCAATAGAAAGATTGTACATTAAAATATACATTTTTTCAAAAATATTCATTTTGTCAAAATGAATTAGTTAAAGCAATTTATATATAGATATATATTTATATCTTATGTTTGGCAAGACATATACTTGTCAAGGTAGGTTAGTTAAATCAAAATTATCCTTTTTGTCCCATTAGAATTATCAAAACAATATAACCATTTTTGCTTGAGTTTAAACTAGCAAAATAGAAATTATCAATAGAGACAAAGTTATTATTCTTATTCGTTCATTGCAATAGAATTATGTATAATATAAAAGAGACATTTTCTTGTCATGACTATATATTGTGTATTACACTTCCATTCACAAGTTACCCAACTTGTTTATGTGATTGGGACGATAATTTTCACACATCGTCCAAGTGCACAAATTAGTTTATTATTTGTTTGTTGGTTGAAACCCCACACGGGTGTTGGGATGAAAATTTACATACACTAATCCCAATATTCAGTTGTATATAGATCCTTGGATCGACATGCTGCGATGAGCGTTATTATTTAATTTTAACGCTTACACGGTGGAAATTACACTTTGGATGTAGATGGGCGATTTGATGATTATACTGTTATTGTCATATATATGATGTGTGTGAAATCCATATAATCCAAATTATATGGTAAATGATTGAGTCGCATTTCGATTCAGGTGTTCTTTTAAATAAGAATATTTTTACATTAGGAATCCTTTTTATATAAAGTATGTATTTTCATAAAAATATATTGTTAATCAACTATATGTTAAAAACAAAGAATATTTGTAAAAGATAAAAATTTGTAATATAAGGAAAACTTCCCATTTAGAATCTGCTATATAAAGAATATTTTTAATGATAATTTTAAAAAATGTTTTTTAAAGATTATTAGGATTTGCAATTATATTTTGTGATATGAAATAAATTGAGATGTGAAGTGGATTTATCGTGGACGATGTTTTAAACAACATTTGTCCTTTAATCCAATTTACATTGAAATTATTATTTGGAATTTATAAATCTATTTTATAGATTTAAAAAGGCATTTTCAAAAACAAGTTTTTTCCAATTTAATATATTAATAGGAATTTAGTGGGAATTCGATTGGTAATAATCGAAATGGGATTCTGTAAAAGAAGACCGATATTATGCATGGAATTTAAGAGGCCTTGCCGTTACTCCATTTATATTATTAGTCCAATACAGAAAACTATATCGATTATGTATTGATTTGATTTCTGTGGAATTCCATATTTTGGAAATTTGATTTGTAGGTTTATCGTGAACTATGTTTTAAAGGACACTAGTTCTTTAACCTGTTTAAGACAAGATTTATTCCTTAAAATAAATGATCTTGTAATAATGATTTTTGATATCAAATCAAAACTGGAGTTTTAATAAATCGTTTAAGGAAGATTTAAGATTTTATTTTCAGAGTTTACCTTGGATAAAATTAATGAGAATCTTTTAACACGAATATCTTATTAAAAGAATATGCTGAGTTGGAATGTGGTGTAATGTGTGATCTTCCAATATTTGCTTTCTAATCACAAAATACACGAGTTATTCAAAAAGACCGGGTTTAACCCATTCTGAATAATCATCCCGACGATCAAGAGTCGAAGATGAAGATGATGATTGAAGACCGAAGTTTTTCACATCGTTGGGATGATGATGACTGGTATCTTGAATTGGGATTGGCCTTCCAAGGAAAGGTATTTGGTAATGATCGTCCAAACACATTTGGAGATCGACGGACACGTTGTTTCTCTCAGACCCAGAGTGGACTAGTAAATGGATTATGTGTCTGACATTGTATTCCTTTCTACTGTATTTGTTGAACGCTACTGATTATATATTTCTGTTTGGTGGTAAAGAATTTATTCTTTACTTATCACCCTTCTTTAAGACGTATGAGCTTAGAGGTTATATATATATTGGTAGATGATCAATAATATGGTAGGGTCTGACAATGTGGCATGCTAAGATGCAAATGATCAAGGCTTTGTTGAAAAGAAGGCCTTATGGTTGATGATCAAAGCACAGTTTATTTAGGCATAGCTTTGTGTATATCGTGACTTCGCGAGCCTCACACACCGGTTGAGTCTAAAACGGGAGAAGGGAACGCAGGGAGTGCACACTTTTCTTTCTAGCTAGAAGTGGTGTCGGTGCTTAAACTGGCTGACATATGCTTATGTTGTTGTTGGAATTTTGCGAGGCCTCGATTTATTCTTATCGGTTGCCCACGGCTAATTTGTAGGTCCAATAGGATCGAGGAGCGTGTGTTCAGGCATAACTAATCCACTAAAGTATTTGTAGACGGCACTAAAGTATTTGTAGACCGGCTCCACCCGCGTCCGAATCCTGAGATATTGCTAGAGTGTCCCGAATCGGTCAGGAGCTCCTCCCTAGCCTTGACTCATGATGGAAACCCAATTTCCAATACGTCCATTGCGGTTTTGATTGTATAACTAGTATGGCGACATAGTAGATGGTAGCTATGCCGTGTAGGATTGATACTATATTTGAAATGTTTTAAATATATATATATATATATATATATATACACACACACTAATAATATCGTTTTTACGTATCAAGCATCTTTTGACCATTATAAGGTAAAACCCTATCCTCCGGTTTGCGTTGCATTGTTTGATGGGATCTGGGTCTTATAATGGTTTCATTTTTCTAAAAAGCATTATGTTATTTGACGATTTACTTTATTTATGCACTGGCAATCCAATGGTGTAAACCCGTTCCGCGTTAGCGGCGTGGTCCTGTGATTAGCCTTATTATTAGATAAATTTGGTTAAGAATTCTCACACCAGTCCTACGACTGACCTGTAGTTTGTTTCACTTTGCAAACTCGGGTGCCCTCTTTTCACATGGGCAGTCGAGTAGCTTTTTGCAGATATATTTTAAGCAGGATCCTGGATTAAAGCCTGTAGCTGGGTCCAGAATATTGATGGCCTTCCGCTGAGATTAGTTCCGCTGCAATGTATTAATCAATTGTAATTTATCTTCCTCTGTAATTTTATTCCGATGTACTCTGATATTCTGTACTCTGATGTGACATTTATTATTGATGTTATAGAAGTCTATGTTGTTGTTATGATGTGTTGTATGCCCAAAGTTAACGTATGCGGAATTTGAACGGTCTTGATCGATCTTGCGATCGATTGGGGTTGGGCAAAAATCCGTGTCGTTACGGTTGGTATCAGAGCTCTGGTTATCTCAAATCTTTGGGGTACAACTCATTGGAACTAAACAAAAGACCCATCAGAGATTGGATTAGTAATATCCAATAAGAATACTCATTCGAGATAGGATCAGCAGTATCCTAGAATGAGAATACTCATTAGAGATGGGGTTAGCAATGCCCTAGAATGAGTCAGAGTGGAAAATTTATAATTAACGTACTTGTTATTATATATATAATTCGATTTTAGAAAATATGATTTTGAATATATAAAAGTTATATATTTTTTAAAAAAATTAATCAACTAATTGATCGATGATTGTGTTGTGTGAATATGTGTTCAACTAATAAAATTATTAAACAATTAAAGAATGAAAATTAAATTAGTCAAATAAACAACTTTATCTTCATTTCCTTTTCGAGGACGAAAAGATTTTAAGTGGGGGAGATTGTAACAACCCGCAAATTCTGAACCAATTTAAAATTTTATTTTAGAGAATTTTAATGAATTTTGAGGATATAATATAATTTATATAAATAATAATGGCTAGAATTTATTTTAATCGAAGTTAAAACGAATAAATTTAATTTAAATATAAATGGAGTCAGAAATGGCATGGTAGTTTTAAAATTTTAATTTTGAACTTGAATGGAATGTACAAGATTCAAAATAAATCAGAATTGAGTGAAACAAGAAATATTTAAATCTGTTTAACCATATCTTTCCAACGAATCCGAAAAATTGAAATTTTGTTTTAAAAATCAAAAATTATGGTCAATTCAATATTTAGAAAGGTCGTTGTAGAAATTATATATATAATATATATGGCCCAAAGGGCTACTTTTCACATATGAAGGAAATTGGACTTGAAACCACTTCCATTGAGTCTGGAATAATGTTTCTTCATTTAAAAAGTATAAGCACTTATATATTTTGAGTTTCGGAATTTATTTGTTTAAAAATGTATTTTTAATATTAAATATATAGCACTTGAAAATAGTCATTTTTCAACCGACCTCCGTTTTCGATGAAACCACTTTTGTTTGAACCGGAATGTCAAATTATAGCTAGATTTCAATTTTCAGAATTTTTCGAATTAATATGCGAGCGTGGCAAAAGAAATTCTGTTTTAACTATTTCAGTTAAATTTAAACGACTTGAAAATAGCCATTTTTCAAACAGTCTCAGAATTCAACGAAATTAGTCTTGTTAGAACTGTAACGTCATAAGAAAGCTAAAAAAAAAAATTTTGGAATTTTCTGAGGTCATATGTGGCCCCGGCATATTTAAATGTACGGTTAATATTTAATTAATTAATTTTTAATGTAATTTTAAATAAAATTTCTACAGATTTCGGAATTGGACCACGAGACCTGTTCCATTGCGTTCAAAAGGGGTCAAAACCTTAAGAACGACAGTAAGCAGGCCCAATTCGGAGACAGTCCAGAAATCCACCTTTAAAACACGAAAAACGAGATTTATTATTAAAATAATATAATATTCCGGAAACCCTAACCCTAAATGGCTAGCCGCCGCCTATTCAATTCGAAGGCCAGAATCATCCGAAATTCAAACCTTAATTTCTCACAATCCGTTCAATGAAAATCAACAAATTACATATCAAATCGAAGAGAATTCAGAGAGCTTTCCATCCATACGGATGATGGGTATCATTGGGATCTAGATTTCCCGAATTTGGAGCAGGAAGAGCCGCCGTTCGGGTTCGGGTTTCGAGGTGAGGTGAGGGCCGAGTTCGTCGGTGCTTCAGGCGTGGGTCGAGTTCGGCTAGGGCTTCGTCGTGGCGGTGGTCGATCGGCGCCAGAGTGGCCGAGCGGGGTTGCGACGTGGAGGTTGAAATGGAGAATGGGTTCGGTCGACGGTTTTGATGTAGAAGAAGGTTTATATTTTATATTATTTTATTAATTTAATATTTAATTTATACAATCTTTAAAATTCAATATCTTTCTCATACGAGGGCCGTTTTACGAACCGTAAGTTGTGTTGGACTCGTCTTTCAGAGAACTTCGCAATAGCGTAGACCAGAGCTGAAACGGAGATAGGTGAATTTTCAGCCATATCAATGTGAGAACTCTAATTTTTATTATTTAATTTATTTTTAATTATTTTTCTCGCGTTAAAAATTATTGTATTATAATACTAATACAGATCTGAAATGTTTTGTGATTGATGAATTGTTGATTGTTGTTGGTGGTATGTTTTGTTGTCCATGATAGGCTAGATCTGCATTGAATATTATATACTATTGAATTTATTTGTGGTTAGGGAATTAAATCTAAATTTAGATTTAAATCATATTTTATTCAGATCTAGTTGCTCTAATTTTTTTTAAATTATTAAAATATTATTTTATTATTTTAAAATGAACAATGAAATTTGAATGACAAATAAAAATTTATTTTTATTTGTTGATGTTACAATGAAATTTGAACGACAAATAAAACGTATCTTTATTTGTTGATACTACAATAGAATTGGAACGACGAATAAAAACTCATTTTTATTTGTTGATATTACCATAGAAATTGAACGACATATAAAACCTTATTTTTATTTGTTTACCTTACAATAGAATTTAAACAACAAATAAACCTTATTGTTATTTGTTTATTTTAGAAAAGGATTTGAACGACAAATAAAATATTATTGTTATTTGTTTATTCACAATAGAATATGAACAACAAATAGAATATATTTTTATTTGTTCCCATTACAACAGAATTTGGCGAACAAATAAAATCCTATTTTTATTTGTTTACATTTAGAACACGATTTATGAATTACAGTAAAACTTCTTCTTTTTACTGTCACATTAAACGTAAGATGTTCTAGGATTAGTATAACAATAAAATATTAAATTTTATTGTTGATATTAAAAACATATTAGTAAAATAAAACTTTATTTACATTGTATGTGTAAATTATAGATTATATTTGGAAACCACCTTTTTGTTTACATTTTTATGTAATTAAAAATACATGTTTTGGAAATCACAATTTTGTTTACATTTTAAGCGTAAATAAGAAATTATTTTCAGAAGTTGCATTTTTGTTTGCAAATATATTTTAAAATAGAATTTATTGTTTTATCTAAATTCACTGATGCTAATAAATTTTAAAAATAAAATTTATTCTCTTATTTACATTCACCAATGCAAATATATATAGAAAATAGAAATTGTTCTTTATTTGCATTTACCAATGCAAATATATATTGAAACAAATTATTCTTTCATTTGCACTCACCAATGCAAATACATATATTGAAAATAAAGTTTATTTTTTTATTTGCATTTATCAATGCAAATATGCACTGAAATTAAGGTTTATACTTTTATTTGCATTTATCAATGCAAATATTCAATGAAACTAAAGTCTATCTTTTTATCTACATTCACCAATACAAATGTATACAATTTTACACATTGAATAGAATTTGTTAAAAATATACTTTGAAAATAAATTTTATTCTCTTATTTACATTCACTAATGTAAATATAATTTGAAAACAAAACTATTCTTTGTTTGCATTCACAAATGCAAATATTCATTTAAAATAAATGTTGATCTTTTATTTACATTCACTAATGTAAATACACATTGGAAATGAGTTTCTTTTCACATTCACTCAAATATACTTTTAAATCAAAATACAAAGTTACTTTTGTTATTTGCATTCCTTGTTGCAAATAAAATCTTAAAATAAAGTTCATCTTTGTTTGCAAATCTAAATGCAAACAAACCATCAAAATGAAAGTTGCATTTTTGATTTATAATTTTGATATGTATAAAATATTGTTTGAAAGTGGCATTTTTATTTGCACCCTTCAATGCAAATAAGACATGAATTAAATCTTTCATTTTACTTTCAAATTAAGAAATACCTTTTATTCACATTTTTAGATATAAATAAAGGATAGGATTTAAAAGTTACATTTTAGTACATTCTAGTTGTAGCAGAAGAGATAATGTTTCATTTTATTTTCATTTATAAGGACAATAGAAAGAATAGTTTTTAGAATTGCATTTCTATTGCAATTCTATATGAAGTAAAAAGAGCCAATTTGTCAAATGTCTTATATGAAATAAAGGGAATTCTTTTTGTCACTTCATAAATAATGAATTGAAAATGTTTATTTAAGCTTTTGTAAAGAATGAATAAATAAACATTCATATTTTTATCATTAAAGTAAAATAGACAAAAACACTCATTTTGTCTAAATTAAAAGAATGAAACAAAATATAGCACTGGAATATTTTATTAGAATTGAAACACAAATTAATCACTATTGTAAATTTATATTAGTTAAAAACTATTATTCATTTTTGTTAATTTATACTAGTTAAAACAAATATTCACTTTTTTCAATTCACACTAATTAGAACCAATTATTTACTTTTGTCAATTTACATTCGTTGAAACCAAGTATTTGTTCTGTTACTATAGAGTTGTTAAGATAAAGATATTCAATTTTGTTTTGTTATCACTTTTCCATGAAAAAGAATAGACATTTTGTCATTTTGAAAGATTATTCTTTTATTTGCAATCTCCAATGCAAATATACATTAGATTAAAAGATTATTCTTTTATTTGCATTCTCCAATACAAATATACATAAAAATGAAGATGTTCTTTGGTTTGCATTTCTTGATGCAAATAAAACATATATTAAAAGGTTACAACTCTATTTGTAACTAAAATGTGAATGAACACATAACTTCAAAAGATTACATTTTTTATTTGTCTTTTGATGCAAATAAGAACATAGTTTAAGAAATTATATCCCGATTTACATTTTATATGTAAATAAGAGGGTAGTACTGTAAATATTATTTTCTATTTTTAAATTAGAGGCAATAGAAAGATTGTACATTAAAATATACATTTTTTCAAAAATATTCATTTTGTAAAAATGAATTAGTTAAAGCAGTTTATATATAGATATATATATTTATATCTTATGTTTGGCAAGACATATACTTGTCAAGATAGGTTAGTTAAATCAAAATTATCCTTTTTGTCCCATTAGAATTGTCAAAACAATAAAACCATTTTTACTTGAGTTTAAACTAGCAAAATAGAAATTATCAATAGAGACAAAGTTATTATTCTTATTCGTTCATTGCAATAGAATTATTTATAATATAAAAGAGACATTTTCTTGTCATGATTATATATTGTGTATTACACTTCCATTCACAAGTTACCCGACTTGTTTATGTGATTGGGACGATAATTTTCACACATCGCCCAAGTGCACAAATTAGTTTATTATTTGTTTGTTGGTTGAAACCCCACACGGGTATTGGGATGAAAATTTACATACACTAATCCCAATATTCAGTTGTATGTTGATCGTTGGATCGACAGGCTGCGATGAGCGTTATTATTTAATTTTAACGCTTACACAGTGGAAATTACACTTTGGATGTAGATGGATGATTTGATGATTATACTGTTATTGTCATATATATGATGTGTGTGAAATCCATATAATCCAAATTATATGGTAAATGATTGAGTCGCATTTCGATTCAGGTGTTCTTTTAAATAAGAATATTTTTACATTAGGAATCCTTTTTATATAAAGTATATATTTTCATAAAAAAATATTGTTAATCAACTATATGTTAAAAACAAAGAATATTTGTAAAAGATAAAAATTTGTAATATAAAGAAAACTTCCCATTTAGAATCTTTTATATAAAGAATATTTTTAATGATTATTTTAAAATATGTTTTTTTAAAGATTGTTAGGATTTGCAATTATATTTTGTGATATGAAATAAAGTGAGATGTGATGTGGATTTATCGTGGACGATGTTTTAAACGACATTTGTCCTTTAATCCAATTTACATTGAAATTATTATTTGGAATTTATAAATCTATTTTATAGATTTAAAAAGGCATTTTCAAAAACAAGTTTTTTCCAATTTAATATATTAATAGGAATTTAGTGGGAATTCGATTGGTAATAATCGAAATGGGCTTCTGTAAAAGAAGACCGATATTATATATGGAATTTAAGAGGCCTTGCCGTTATTCCATTTATATTATTAGTCCAATACAGAAATCTATATCAATTATGTATTGATTTGATTTCTGTGGAATTCCATATTTTGGAAATTTGATTTGTAGGTTTATCGTGAACTGTTTTTTAAAGGACACTAGTTCTTTAACCTGTTTAAGACAAGATTTATTCCTTAAAATAAATGATCTTGTAATAATGAATTTTGATATCAAATCAAAACTGGAGTTTTAATAAATCTTTTAAGGAAGATTTAAGATTTTATTTTTAGAGTTTACCTTGGATAAAATTAATGACAATCTTTTAACACGAATATCTTATTAAAAGAATATTCTAAGTTGGAATGTGGCATAATGTGTGATCTTCCAATATTTTCTTTCTAATCACAAAATACGCGAGTTATTTAGAAAGACCGGGTTTAACCCATTCTGAATAATCATCCCGACGATCAAGAGTCGAAGTAGAAGACGGTGATTGAAGACCGAAGGTTTTCACATCGTTGGGATGATGATGACTGGTATCTTGAATTGGGATTGGCCTTCCAAGGCAAGGTATTTGGTAATGATCGTTCAAACGCATTTGGAGATCGACGGACACGTTGTTTCGCTTAGACCCAGAGCGGACTTGTAAATGGATTGTGTGTCTGACATTGTATTCCTTTCTACTGTATTTGTTGAACGCTACTGATTATATATTTCTGTTTGGTGGTAAAGAATTTATTCTTTACTTATCACCCTTCTTTAAGACGTATGAGCTTAGAGGTTATATATATATTGGTAGATGATCAATAATATGGTAGGGTCTGACAATGTGGCATGCTAAGATGCAAATGATCAAGGCTTTGTTGAAAAGCAGGCCTTGTGGTTGATGATCAAAGCACGGTCTATTTAGGCATAGCTTTGTGTATATCGTGACTTCGCGAGCCTCACACACCGGTTGAGTCTAAAATGGGAGAAGGGAACGCAGGGAGTGCACACGTTTCTTTCTAGCTAGAAGTGGTGTCGGTGCTTAAACTGGCTGACATTTGCTTATGTAGTTGTTGGAATTTTGCGAGGCCTCGGTTTATTCTTATCGGTCGCCCACGGCTGATTTGTAGGTCCAATAGGACCGGGGAGCATGTGTTCAGGCATAACTAATCCACTAAAGTATTTGTGGACCGACTCTGCTGTATCCAAGGGTTCGCCAGCGTCCGAATCCTGAGACATTGCTAGAGTGTCTCGAATCGGTCAGGAGCTCCTCCCTAGCCTTGACTCATGATGGAAACCCAATTCCAATACGCCCCTTGCGGTTTTGATTGTATAACTAGTATGGCGACATAGTAGATGGAAGCTATGCCGTCTAGGATTGATATTATATTTGAAATGTTTTAAATATATATATATACACACTAATAATATCGTTTTTACGTATCAAGCATCTTTTGACCATTATAAGGTAAAACCCTATCCTTCGGTTTGCGTTGCATTGTGTGACGGGACCTAGGTCTTATAATGGTTTCATTTTTCTAAAAAGCATTACGTTATTTGACGATTTACTTTATTTATGCACTGGCAATCCAATGGTGTAAACCCGTTCCGTGTTAGCGGCGTGGTCCTGTGATTAGCCTTATTATTAGATAAATTTGGTTAAGAATTCTCACACCAGTCCCACGACTGACCTGTAGTTTGTTTCACTTTGTAAACTCGGGTGCCCTCTTTTCACACGGGCAGTCGAGTAGCTTTTTGCAGATATATTTTAAGCAGGATCCTAGATTGAAGCCTGCAGCTGGGTCTAGAATATTGATGGCCTTCCGCTGAGATTAGTTCCACTGCAATGTATTAATCTATTGTAATTTATCTTCCGCTGTAATTTTATTCCGATGTACTCTGATATTATGTACTCTGATGTAACATTTATTATTGATGTTATAAAAGTCCATGTTGTTGTTATGATGTGTTGTATGCCCAAAGTTAACGTATGCGGAATTTGAACGGTCTTGATCGATCTTGCGATTGATAGGGGTCGGGACACCTATCTCCTGAACGAAGATGATCGAAGCTAATGGTCTGGTGTGGGTGGTTCATCGCCGGAAAGTGCTTGACTTTCGAGAGGAATTTGGGAGGCTATGGGAGGTCGAGTTGAGCGAGGTAGGGGGAAATTGACGACGACATCAAGGCACCTGGAATGGTGGACGGCGATGGTGGTCTGGTCTGACGATGGAGGGTGCAATGATGGATTTGGGTTAGCAACTGGTGGGTTTCACGGTTCAGGTTTATATGTGAAGAGAAAGACAAGGTTTTAAGTTTTTTTAAATTTTTTATTTTATTTAAAATCATTTTTGTTTTAAAAATTATTGTTTTAAAATCAGTTTTTATAAAAATATACCATTGTTTTTAAATTTCAGATTTTTAAAATAAAATAGTTTTAAATAAAATATGATTTTATTTATATGTAACATTGTTTTTAAATGTGATTTTTAAATATATATATATCAATAAATAAAATGTTATTTTTATATATAAATATTTTTAAATAAAAATATGTTTTTTCACTATATATAGAACGGTATTAAAAATGTAATTTTAATATATACCGCATATTAAAAATAGGATTTTTAATATATGTAAAGTGATTTAAAAATTAAAAATGCTATTTGAAAATGTAATTTAAAAATGAAATTTATATATATATATAAAGCATTGATTTATTTTTAGTTTTTTAAAAATAAATTAGCATTAAAAAAATGTAATTTATTGTAAATGATTTTAGCTTAAATAAAAATGTGATTTTTAAAATAGATAAAGGATTACTTTAAATATAGAAAAAGGATTGTTTTTAAAATAGAAATAGCAATATAAAAAATGATTTTTATATATAAAATAGCGATATAAAAATATGATTTTTATATATATAATAGCGATATAAAAATATGAATTTATATATATAATAGCGATATAAAAATATGATTTACATATATATAATAGCGATATAAAAATATGATTTTTACATATTATAACATTTGTTTTGGAAGTGTAATTTTTGAAGTGGAATAGCTTTAATAAAAATCTGATTTTTATATATGTAACATTGTATTAAAAATATGATTTTTAATATATATATATATATATGTAGCGTTGTAAAAATGTGATTTTAATATAAATAACATTAGTTTAAAATGTGATTTTTAAGTATAATTAGCGTTATTTAAAAATCTGATTTTTAATATATATACAGCATGAACCAGATTGCGATGGAACCGACTAGAAGCATAACAAAATCCAAACCGTCCAGAAAAGAATGGCGGAGTGGAATCCGACGGTGAGAACTCCTTCTCACTCAATTTATTTTACAATTAAAAATATTTTAGAATGCAGATGGGGCTTAGAAGCCCCCGACACTATTTATTATACGAACCATATTATGTGATTTGAATTATATGGAGTTCAACACTCGAATTCGCACAATCACATAAATTGAAAGCGATGTATGGATATTACCGACACATGGATTCCATACTCCGCGAATAGCCTCTTATGGCGCCGTAAATGGCATTGGGGTAGTTGAGTATTTATTTGGATGTTCTACGTGAATTGATTGTGATTGTAAAATTGGATTTGATTTGGATGTGAATTGGTTGGTGTGATGGCACGAGCTAGTATTAGGCGAGTGATAAGGCTAGACCTTATTCCGGTTCTAGTATCGTGCCGTTATGCTACTGAAATTTTCTAAAAAGTGTTAGAAAAATTTAGCTAGTTGAAAATATTATTTTTAGCTTATAACTGCGATAAATAGAATAATTATTGGGTAGTTAAAAATAAGTTTACACATCCATTTACAAGTCGGACGACTTGTTTATGCTCGTCGATTTTTATGATATCAATTGGGATGATAATTTTTACACATCGCCCAAGTTCACAAATAATAATAACTATTTGATGGTTGAAGCCCCAAACGGGTGTTGGGATGATATTTGACGTACACGAATCCCAATTATTTAGTTATATGTCATTCGATGGGTTGACAGACTGTTGTAAGCGTTAATTATTTATATTTAACGCTTATGTAGTTGTGTAATGCACTCTGGATGATGGTTGATTGTTTATCATTGTTGTTGTATACACGTGTGTATGAAATCCATATAAATAACATTATATGATAATTGGCTGTGACTGATTCCAATTCAGATAGAACGAATATTTTAAAATAAGGAAATATTTTAAAATAACGAATATTTTGAAATAATATTCTGTAAAGGATTAAATGTGATTTTAATGCCCGATTTGGGATGGACACGAAAATATTGAAATATACGAAGTCGTGTTGACTAGAGATGCGCCATTTTGGCGCGAACATTATTTGTATTGATTATTCATTTTTATAATGAATATCAAAAAGGAAATGATTTCAAAATCTGTTATTTTGAAAATATTGTCATTTATATATTATAATGATAAGGAGTATTCAATTTTGATTTAAAATTGAAAATGAAGTTAGAATCATTTTAAAATGAATTTATAAATGATTTATAAAATACGTTTTAAATGGAAATCGACGAAATATATATAATCTATGTATTATATATATTAATAGCCTGAATAGAACGCGCCGCGCCGCGACCGTTCGCGAAGTTCGACCATTGACTTCAATTGACATTACGGGAGATCCGGCCATCGAATTCTCCTAAAACTGGAACCATTAGCTTCTATCGAGAAGAGCTTTCCAAAGAATATAAGAGATTAGAAATCTAATGGATAGATTTGGAATTATTTCCAAATAAAATTTGGAAAAGGTCGCTTAAGTGCAGTTCTACGACCGTTTATGGAAATCGACTGTACGAGCCTTGATAAAATTATTAAAAATATTAATAATTTGCGTAAAATCATAATAAATGGTCTAAAAAGAATGAGAATGAAAAATCAACATTTGTAAAGGTAAAAATATATTTTTATCAAAATGAACTAGTTATTAATTAGATTTGAAATCCAATAATTTTTAAATAAAATAAATTGGATTTGTAAATGGTTTTAATATAACCAGAAATTTCCAACAAACGAATTGGAATGGATTTGAAATGGAAATATAACTTCGTAATATTTCGATATTGGATTCAATGATTATATGGATATCGTTATGGAAATTTGGAAGATATAAATACATCGTCATTTCCAATACGATATTTGTTGGTTTCAGAATTTGATATTGAATATAAGCCGATATAATTTCTATTCAGAGCCTTGTATTTAATATCAAATGGGATTTTGGGTTTGTCATGAATGGTGTCTTTACTAACACTGTTCTTAAAACCAGTTGAGAAAAGAATAAATCTTTTAATTAATATTTAGAGAAGTTTACCAATTAATTAATATTTAATTGGAATTGAATTGAGAATTAGATTTTTGGGTTTATCGTGAACGATGTTTTAAATAACACTTGTTCTTTAACCCGATTAACAGTGAAGTTAAGATTTGGAATTTACAAATCTTTATTCTAAGATTTAGTGGAATTTTCCAAAGTAAAGTTTTCCAATTTAATATAAATAAATTGGGATTGAATGGAATTCGATTCGGTAATAATCGATGAGCTTCTATGTAGGAAGACTGTTAATACATATGGAATTTAAAAGGCTTTGTCCTTATTCCATTTATGTTATTAGTCGGATACGGAAATTGATATCGATTATATATTGTCTTGTTTTTCTGTGAAGATTCCATAATTAATGGAATTTTATTTGGGTTTATTGTGAACTGTGTTTTAAATGAAATCGGTTCTTTAACCCAGTTAAAGGAAGGATTACATGTCTAACATTGTTTTTCAAATTGTTTTGTTGATCTCTGCTGAATATATATTTGTTTGGTGGCGAAGAATTTATTCTCTTGCTTAACACCCTTCTCTGAGACGTACGAGCTTAGAGGTTATATATAGGCAGAAATCAATGGTACGGTGTAGATTGTCGATGCGGCATGTTTGATTTCCCAAAGTTAAATAATCATTAATATTGATTTTTGGAAAGATTAAAACTAAGTGGAGTTTTAATGAATCTTTAATTAGACTGAAATAAGAATGTGATAATTTAAAATATAAAATTCGGGAAATGACTGAAAATGGAGTACCACCAGTTTTACTCCCAATGATAGTTAAATCTTTAATTAGATTTAAACGTGAAATGGAAATTAAATTTACCGATAACACTGTGTTGTTAGATATGGAGTATTACCAGTTTTGCTCCATGGGATGAATAGGTTGGGATTGGAAAATTAAACAAATGATAACTTCGGTAAGGTGCGCTAATCCCGACTAGTTTGGATAAACCTTAATTTGGTTAGAATTGATAACTAAAGGAAGATTAAACAATAAATTTAAAGAATTTATCTTTGATAAAATTAATGGTAACCTTTCCCAAATGATATGGATATTTAAATAAAAGAATATTCTGAATTGGAACGAGGCGTATGTTGTGTTTGTGTAGCACTTGTTTATAATATACGCGAGTTATTCGGAAAGGCCGGGTTTGTACCCATTCTGAATAACTGATTCGACGATAAGTCGACGACGAAGATGGTGGTTGAAGACCAGAGGTCTTCACATCGTTTGGATGATTACTGATGACTTGATTGGGCTGTACACCCAAGACAAGGTAATAAGTGGTGATCATCCAGACGTACTTGGAGATCGACCGGATATGTGAGGACCTCTCCCCTGTATTGGACATATGGGACGAGGAATAAGGTGCCTCCGTTTCGTTCAGACCAAGAACGAACTAGTAAATGGATTTGTGTTTGACATTGGATTTTATTCTGTGTTGATTTATTTCTATTAAATATATATCTATTTGGTGGTAGAAAATTTATTCCCTTGCTTAACACCCTTCTCTAAGATGTACGAGCTTAGAGGTTATATATCGATAGACATCAGTCGCACGGTGTGAATTGTCAGTGTGGCATGCTGATATGCAAATGATCAAGGCTTTTGTTGAAAAGCAGAGCCTTATGGTTGATGATCAAAGCACGACTTTAAATACCATAGCTTTGTGTAGCGTTAATTCGCGAGCCTCACACCTCGGTATGAACCTAAAATGGGAGAGGACTGCAGGGAGAACATGCGTTTCCTTCTAGCTAGGAGTGGTGTCATAGTATGGATTCTAGACATTTTTACTTATGTGGATGATGGAAAGCGAGGCACCTCGGATATATCGGTCACTACGGGGCTGATGGATGATATGGTCGACATACTGACCATACTTATTGTAACAACCTGGAAAATCAGAACCAATTTAAAATTTTTATTTTGGCAATTTTAATGAATTGTGAATATATAAAATGACTTTTTTAAAATAATAACGACTAGAAATTTATTTTGAATAGAATTAGAATGTATAAATTTCTTTAAATCGAAATTAGAATATAAATATTTATTTTAATTATAAAAGGAATTGGAAATGGCGTGGTAGTTTGAAAATTCGATTTCAAATTTCAAATGAATGTATAGGATTCAAAATAAACCGGATTTTAGTGAAACATGAAATATTTGCGTCTGTTTGAAAACATCTTTCCAAGAATGTGAAAATCCCAGATTTCATAGCGGGAATAAAATGTTATGTCCAGTTGAAAATTCAGAATAATCACTATAGAATTTTATATAATATATAGCCCTTAAAAATTGCGATTTTTCAAACGACCTCCGTTTTAAATGAGACTACTTTAGTTGGATCCGGAATGTCAAGTTATTGCTAGATTCCAATTTTCATAGTTTCTGGAATCGATATGTGAGCGTGGTGAATTTAAACGTGTTTGGTCAATTCAGTTTGAATTTAATCGACTGGAAAATGACCGTTTTTCAAACGGTCTCCAAATTCAACGAAATTAGTTTTGTTAGGATTGTATCATCAAAACATAGCCAGATTTATTTTTCTGGAATTTTTGGAGTCCGTATGTGGCCCGCCCCTGTAAAATAAAATGTGCGTTTGAATTTAAAATATAATGATTTATATTTTAAATTTAGCGGAAACTGATTGAAATAGTCGAGTGGGCTTTCGAAACATATCTCATTGTGTTTGGAATGGGAGTAATTAGCTAGGCGCGACAGTTGTTTTATATTATAATAATAAAGATTTGATTTTTAAAATAATAAAGATTTTATTTTTAAAACAAGAAAGATTTGATTTTTTTAAAACAATAAAGATTTGATTTTTAGAACCATAAAGATTTGTTTTTTTTATGAAGAAAGTTTAGATTTTTATTAACATAAAGTTTAGATTTATATTAATATAAAAATATGATTTTTATCTATATTGAGTAGCGATAAAAATGTGATTTTTATTTATGTAGGTTTGAAATAAAAATGTAATCTTTTTATATGTAGTAGCATGAAAAGAATGGGATTTTTAAAACATATGATGGCAAGATAAAAATATGATTTTTATACATATGGTTTTGAAATAAAAATATAATTTTTTATTATGAAGATAACGATATAAAAAAGGTTATTTTTATATTCATGACATTAGAATGAAAATTTGATATATATATATATATATATATATATATATATATATATATATATATAGAGAGAGAGAGAGAGAGAGAGAGAGAGAGCAGTGGTACAAATCTGATTTTTATATAAGTAGCAATATAAAAATATAATTTTTATATAGAATGTAGCGTTATGAAAATGCGATATTTAAAAATATAAACAATGATTTAAAATGTAAATATCGTATTAAAAATGTGATTTTTAATATAAAAATCGCGTGAAACAGATTGCGATGGAACTGGTGGGAAATGAATCCAAATCTGAACCTTTTAGAAATTCAGAATAGAATGGAGGAGTGGAATCCAAAGGTGATAACTTCTCACTCTAATTTATTTTCTAGTCAAATATATATACTAGGATGCAAACGGTGCTCAGTAGCGCCCGACACCTTTGTTTGAAACCATGTTTGTTTGGTTATTTGGTTGATTGGATTATTTGGTTGAATTTGGTTTGGGAAATAAAATGAATTGATTAGAATTGGTATGTACATGGCGCGAGCCATTATTAGGCGAGTGATAAGGCTAGACCTTATTCCGGTTCTAGTATCGCGCCGTTATACTGCCGAAATTCTCTAAAAATGTTAAAACAATTAAAAATATCATTTTTATTGTATGAATGAACTGGATAAAATATTCATGAGTTGAAATAAATATTTTATAGTTAAAAATATAATTTTTAACGTGTATATGAATAAAATAAATATTCATTTACAAATCGGATGATTTGTTTATGTACACACATTTAATTGATATTGATGAGGACGATATATTTTATACATCGCCCAACTGCACAAATAATAATCAGTTTTGGTTGTTTGAAAACCCCACATGGGTATTGGGATGATATTGGACATACATTAATCCCAATATTTAGTTGTATGTCAATCGATTGGTTGACAGGCTGTTGTAAGCGTTAATTATTCATATTTAACGCTTATGCAGTTGTGTAATGCACTCTAGATGATGGTTGACTGTGTTTGATTATTGTTGTGTACATATGGGTATGAAATCCATATAAATAAAATTATATGGTAATTGACTGTGTCTGATTCCAATTCGGAAAGAACGAATATTTTAAATTAAAGAATATTTTAAAATGACGGGTAATGAATATTTTAAAATAACTAATATTTTTAAATAATATTCAGTAATGGATCAAAATATGATTTTAATATCCGATTTGGGATGGACATGAAAATGTTTAAATATATAACGCCGGGTAGGTTAGATTAACACCATTTTGACATGAACAATATTTATATCGGTTTTATTCATTTTTGTACTGAATATCGAAAAGGAAGTGATTTCAAAATCTAATCTTTTGGAAATATTATCATATATATATTAATGATATGGAATATTCAATTTTGATTTAAAATTGAATATGTAGTTGAAATCATTTTTAAAAAGAATTTAAAACGATTTATAAAATACGTTTTAAATGGAAATCGATGAAATATATATAATATATATATATTATATATTTAATGGTCTGAATAGAACGCGCAGCGCCGCGGCAGTTCGCGAATTTCGACCAATGACATTGAAGGGACATTACGGGAGATCCGACCATCGAATTTTCCTAAACCGGAACCGTTGGGTTCGTATCGAAAAGAGATTTCCAACGAATATAAGGTATTTGAAATCTAATGGTTGGATTTGGAATTATGTCCAAATCAAATTTGGAAAAGGTCGCTGTAAGTGCAGTTCGATGATTGTTTATGAATCGACTGTACGAGCCTTGATAAAATTACTAATAATATTAATAATTTGTGTAAAATCATAATCAATGATTTGGAAAGAATTTGGATGAAAAATTCCATGTTTGTAAAAATAAAAATATATTTTTATCAAGATGAACTAGTTATGCACTAGAATTATAATCCAATATTTTTAAATAAATAAATTGGATTTGACATGGTTTTAAAAATAACCAGAATTTCCAATATATGAATTGGAATAGATTTGAATCGAAATTATCATCTGAATATTTCGATATAGGATTCCGTGATTATACAGATATTATGCAGGAATTTGGAAGATATATATATCGTTATTCCCAATACGATATTTGTTGATTTCAGAATTTGATATTGAATATAACCCGATATAATTTCTATTTAGAGCCTTGAATTTAATATTGAATTGGATTTTGGGTTTGTCGTGAATTGTGTTTTAAATGACACTGTTCTTAAACCCAGTTGACAAAAAAGATTAAATCTTTTAAATATGATTTAGAAGAGTTTACCAATTGATTAATATTAATTTGGAATTGAATTGAATTGGATTTTGGGTTTTGTTGTGAATGGTGTCTTTATTAACACCGTTCTTAAATCCCATGTGAAAAGAACAAATCTTTTAATTAAGATTTAAAGAAGAATTACCAATTAATTAACATCTAATTGGAATTGAAAATGTAATGTGAATTGGGTTTATTGTGAACTGTGTTTTTAACGACATTCGTTCTTTAAGCCGATTTGTAGTGAAATGTGATTTTGAATTTATAATTCTGTTTATTAAGATTTAATGGAAATTTCCAAAGTAAAGCTTTCCAATTTATTACAATAAATTGGAATGGAATGGAATTCGATTTGATAATAGTCGAAGTGAGCTTCTGTGGAGGAAGACTATCACTATACAAGGAATTTAAAGGGCTTGGTCGTTATTCCATTTATATTATCGGTCGGATATGGAAGTCTATATCGATTATATATATTGATCTATTTTTCGTGAAGACTCCATTGTTAATGGAATGCGATTTTGGGTTTATCGTGAACAGTTTTTTAAATGACATTAGTTCTTTAACCCAATTAGTGATTAGATTAATTTCTTAACTTTGAGTAATCATTACATAATGATTTTTGAGATTAAAACTGAATTGGAGTTTTAATGAATCTTTAACTAGATTGGAATGTGAATGGGATAACTAAATTTATCAAATTCATGGAATGATCGAGAATGGAGTATCACCAGTTTTTCTCCAAGCGATAGTTAAATCTTTAATTAGATTTGAACCTGAAATGGTAATTAATTTTACCGATAACACCATGGTGTTAAATGTGAAGTATTACCAGTTTTTCTTTATGGGATGAATAGGTTGGGATTGGGAAATATAACAAGTGATTACTTCGGTAAGGTTCGCTAATCCCGACTAGTTTGGATAAACCTTAATTTGGGTTGAATTGATATCCAAAGGAAGATTAAAGAATAAATTTAAAGAATTTATCTTTGATAAAATTAATGGGAAC
Source organism: Allium sativum (assembly GCA_030737875.1). NCBI lineage: Eukaryota > Viridiplantae > Streptophyta > Magnoliopsida > Asparagales > Amaryllidaceae > Allium > Allium sativum. The sequence goes on along the minus strand of CM060926.1, from coordinate 765,932,959 downwards.
TTTTGCCAAAGTATAAGAATTTTTGAATAAAGGAATATTCTGGATTGGAATGAGGCGTATGTTGTGTTTTATAGCACTTTCTTATTATATACATGAGTTATTCAGAAAGACCGGGTTTATCCCATTCTGAATAACTGATTCGACGATATGTCGAGGATGAAAATGGTGGTTGAAGACCAGAGGTCTTCACATCGTTTGGATGATTACTGATGTCTTGATTGGGCTGTACAACCAAGACAAGGTAATAAGTGGTGATCGTCCAGACGTACTTGGAGATCGACCGGATATGCGAGGATCTCTCTCCTGTATTAGACATATGGGATGAAGAATAAGGTGCCTCCAGTTTTGTTCAGACCCTGAATGAACTTGTAAATGGACGTGTGTCTGACATCGGATTTCATTCTATGTGATTGATAGACATCAGTCGCATGACGTGAATTGCCTATGTGGCATGCTGAGATGCAAATGATCAAGGCTTCTGTTGAAAAGCAGAGTCTTGTGGTTGATGATCAAAGCACGGATTTAATATAGCATAGCTTTGTGTATAACATTAATTCGCGAGCCTCACACCCCGGTGTGAACCAGAAACGGGAGAGAACCTCCGGGAGGACATGCATTTTCTTCTAGTTAGGAGTGTGTCAGGATTTTGCAAGCCTATACGTTTTACTTATGTGGATGATGGATAGTAAGGAACCTCAGATATATCGGTTACTACGGAGCCGATGGATATTGAGTCATCTGTCTCATTTACGCCCCATAGGGCAGAGAAACACATTGTTCAGGCATTTTAATCCACTCCGTGTGGACCAACCCTAACGATCCAAGGGCCCACCCAAGTCTTGGTCCTGAGGCTCGGGCTAGACAGTCTCGAAGCGGTAAGGACAATCCCTTGCCTTGGTTCACAGATGGAAATCCCACTTCCAATACGTGGCTTTGCAGTTTTAATTGTAGATGTAACACCCCACCTCCGTTAAGGTCACTCACAAAGGGAATGCCTTAACTTTGATGGAGCGTTTTATTAGACATAACAGAAATTTACAAGACAGATAATGCAGTACTTGAAAATTTTATTACTTTATTACAACAGAAATAGAAATAAGTTTGGTTGCATCTTTTTAATTTACAATATCAGAATTCAAGTACAAAATATCGGTCTTGTATAAAAGCCTTCAGAATGCATAGTTTCTAAAGTCATAATCCCCAACATAAATTGCCATGGAAAGATAGAGCCAAAGCCAAGCAATACTTCAAACATTTCAAGCAGAGAGAATCTGAATCAAGCTCCTATGTTTCCACCCTAAGCACGTGGGGGGGGGGGGGAGGGGGGTGGAATGGAAAGAAAAGAGGCGAAACAAAATAGATCAGACATTAGTCTGGTGCGTCCAGTGACTTTCGCATATAAACAGATTATAGTATCATGACATGTAAATAAAACTGGATGAGAGATAACCGAACAGGAATAGCAGGTTAACAGAATGATAGAGACTAAGCTAAGCTTCTTACTTGGTCTTCACTTCTCTGCACTAATACTAGTATAATGGGATTAGGTGTTACCCTAATGTCTAAACTGAAACAGAAATGGAAACAGAATAATCTCTACAGAAACAGAATGCTAGTAATGGGCCTTTACCACCCGAACAGACAGAAGGTACAGAAGCAGAATATTAATAATGGGCCTTTACCACCCAACTAATGGCCCTTTACCACCCCAACAGACAGAAGGTACGAAAACAGAACCGGAAACGGAATCAGAGGCGGAAACAGAATGTTAGAATTAGGTGTACACTAGTAATGGGCCTTTACCACCCCAACAGATGGTACCACGCAGAAACAGACAAGTGTTGCCACCCAACAGAAACAGACGGTACCAACAGAAACAGACAGAACTAAGTTTACCCTAAGTCCTACCCCCAAGCGATCGGCTCCCTAATACATAAGTACCCTGTGTCGGCCCCACAGTAGGGTGTATCACTCCCTAAAGTGGCAACCTATTGGTACAGACCTATTTACAGATGTCGGCCCCATAGTAGGGTGTATCACTCCCTAAAGTGGCAACCTATTGGCACAGACCTATTTACATATGTCACGGTGTCTTACACCCTCCGAGCAGACCGGATCCATGCCCACACATGACCCGGTTGGAACACACCATCAACACCCCTCACCATTATCAGAATGAACCGCTTATAATTAGTTCAGTAAGAGCGCCCGGACTTACATAGTATGGGGTCAAAGTTTTGACATCAGAAAGGGTTACTGACTAATATGGGTCCCAAACAACAGATGACACAATTATTTCCCTCCTAACCTTGTGTCCCCAGACTAACAAATTTCAAATTAACTTGTTTACAAGTTTCAGACATACAGAACTCAGATTTACTAGTTCACATATCAGACAATCAAGTTAACAAGTTTTCAGATTAACAGATTAGATGTACGGATTTAACAGACTTACAGATTGTTTTACCTAACTTTGTATTGGGCCTACAAATTTACGAAACGGGTTTATTAGATTCATCAGTCCAATTGTTTTAACCCTATCCACCCAACACGTTTTAGGTATCATATTTATCTTAGATTTGCATTAATTAATTATTAATGCACAGATCTCTCACATTAGGTCGGTAGCTTGTGGCCGCTGGATATGTCGGGCGATTCCGGGCAGACTTCTGCCATAAGCCAGACTTAACCTCGTGTCCAAGCATATTTTAGTTATGCCTACGACCTCTCACATTAGACTGACAGTTTGCGGTCGCTGGTTAAGCCGGTTGGTTCCAGGTAGGCTTCTACCACAAACAGAGTCTAACCTCGTGTCATAGCCACTTTACAGAAAATATCAGACTAATTATGTCTATTTAGCAGATTTAACTTCTTTACAAGTTACGGCAGATTATCCAAAGTTCTATTAACATGTTTTGCTCAACTTTAGATTGAGCCTCCAATTTATAATTATTCAGCTTTCAAAATATTAAGCAATTCAACAGATTTAGCAGATAACAATTTTAGCAGATTAGGCAATTCAGCAGATTTAGTTGATTAGGCAATTCAGCAGATTAAGCAGATAACAGATTTAGCAGATTAGGCAATTCAACGTATTAAGCAGATAATAGATTTAGCAGATTGGGCAATTCAACAGATTAAGCAGATAACAGATTTAGCAGATTAGGCAATTCAACAGATTAAGCAGACAACAGATTTAGCAGATTAGGCAATTCAACAGATTTAGCAAATAACAGATTAACAGATTAGGCAATTCAGCAGATTTAACAAATTAAATATTTCTTAAAGTTCTATTTACATATCTTGCCTAAGTCATGGTCATAATTCATAATACGACATATGCCCCAAATTTTAATTAAACTTTGCACAGTATAGAATATTCTCTAAAAAGTCCCAAACAATATGAACTATGCCTTATTATAGCCTATGATGCCAAATATCCAAAAATCTATATTTAGGCGCATTCACATTAATAGTTAACCGATTTTAATATAGATCTTTATGCCTAAGTCACATATATCTTTATTTTCTCTTTTTAAGTCATAGATCGTGATATAAAATATGCCCCAAAATCTAGATCTTAAATTTTAATCATGTATTAAGTCCTCAATATTAGATCTTGCATTAAAATATGCATTATATTCCAAATCCCAAGTCATATGCTATCATATAATAATTTTTCTTCCAAATCACAGTCTTTTATACATAGTATGCACTGATTCTAAATCTTAATTTACAACCTATGTTCTTTTCTCAAATCAGTCACAGATTAATTATGTCCAATTATGCAATATTCATTATTTGTCCCAAAATTAGCATTCATCCATTAATCTCTTATGAGATTTGGCACAGGCTCGTAGTAGCCTGTCTATAAAACTGAAAGAAAAAGGAGATACAGAATAGTCACAGAAAAAAGATCCGACAAATAAGAATAACCTCAGATTCAGATTTATAACCATGCCAATATCATAATAAAAGTTTATATCTGAAAATAACTGTACTCATAATTAAAAAGGTAAATCTTGATTTCAGGGATCTGTATTCTGACACTGAATAGCGCTCCTTTGGCATAGACTATCAATTAGATTTGATTCTCTTTTAACTCTATTCAGATTGGAAGAAGATGCACTAGTTCTAGTTTTAATTCTAGCAGAGTAGCGACTCCATTTTTATTTTTAATTAGAATAGAGGCAGAGTGAAACGACCCGCAAATCCATGCTATCTGAGTGGACTAAATACAACACACGTCCAACCCAAATAACACAGAAATACGACTCATTATTAGAAAGAAGTTAGAAGATGGGAAATAGAAAGAAAGAAATATTAGAATAGAAGAAAAACGAAGATCACAACTCACAGCGGAACGAATAAAATATATTCTATAACATAAGCTTTGAAATACAAATCTGTTTTGTACATATACACATACCATCATCAGAGTACGCATAACATTTGATTCAGCGGAAGTAACTCTAACTAACTAACGTTGAAGCCTCCTTCTTCAAGCTCCTCCAAGTGTATCTGTAAAAGCCTGAAACACTTGACTGCCCGTACAAATTTGGGCACCCAAGAGTTTAGGGAAAACAAAACAAAACAAACTCTGGGTCAGTCATGGGACTGGTGTGAGTAAACTCCAACTACTTGTTTAACTTTTAAGGATCCTTTCAAAAGAAAAGGTAATAGTAAGACCAGCCCACACATAAACACGGACGGTTTTTACCTTACTATAACCCAAAACACTTTGATACGAAAATCCAGTGATATTATAATAATGTCTACATCAAGTAAATAACCAAATAGCAGAACGCTTGCATCTCACGCTCCACATATATAGTATAAAATCAAAAACCGCATGGCGCTTATTGGAGATTGGATTTCCAACATGACAAGGTATGGAACCACCTTCCGATGATGTATCTCTAGAGGCGAATACACCTGGGTTCAACAAGAACATCTTGTAACCCGGCCCACACATGACTGACCACTCATTTCGCTTGAGTGTATCGAATGTATATCACCAACGGTTGGACTCAAACCACCGTTTCCCGAATGGGCAGAATCGATAGATTTAGAAACAAAAGGAATTTCTCTAGATAGGTGATTATACACCCTAATGGGTGCGACCCACATAGCCATGTTGCCTGCCCGATTTTTGTCCTTTCCCGGTTGTTGAGGCCTGAGGCTACGAATACTTACCATTCATTGATAGCACAATCACTTTGAATGCCACATTGTCAGATCCGTTAATCACTAGTCGAGTTTGCACAAATATTCTGGATATTATGCTAAGGGATAAATCCGTTGCAACCATATATATTCATACAGACCAACCCATTTGATTATTGGAAATACTCTGTCAGACATTCGTCCATTTACGTTCGTTCTGGGATTGAACGAAACCGAAGGCACCATTTCTATAAATAGAAAAGCCCTTGCACTTTACTCCGTCTTCAATATATTCAGCATACTTGGTTCGCAACGCTTATGCCGATACGGAGTGGTTCTTCGGATAATAATCCAACCGGTCTCTCCATATTGACAACGATGGTCAAAAACTTCGATAGTCTGTGATTTAACTATCGAATAAAAACAAGTGTTCATCCCACATATCAAACAAATCACTGGGCCCTTTAATTAATATTTCATTAATTAAATCTCTTCTCCATTTCCTTATCAATATTTGTTAACCAAATATTTCAATAACCATATTGGCCCTTTTCGCTATTTTTGATTTCGTTTCCTTGTCGAATTCTATATATATAGATATATAGATTTCTAATTGTCAAATTTCTTAAAAATATTCTAACTCCTTAAATTCCCGGAAAAATTCGCCATAACCTCCCCTGTATTGGGAGCATCGGGAAATTTCAAATAGCTTTCCCGGTCCTTCTAATCTGAAAAAGAAAAAGAAGAAGCCAAGCGGCTAGCCGATACGGCGCATAAAACCCATATATGAATTTAAACATGTACCTTTTGTCGAGCACATTATTTATATACCTGCATTATCCTTGTCCCATACCTGTCTCCTGTATGTCTATACCTGTCCAATTTATTTCAACTCCATACACTCGTTTGACTCAATTTGTTAAAGTAATTCTTTAACTAACTCTCTCTGCCTATCTCGCTTGTATATTTGAATATAACACGTTTTCAAATATATTTCCACTTACTTATCAATCAATTGAATTCAAATTCCAATTTTAGTTCTATATTTGATTTCGAATATATATTTACAATCCCAAATTTCACTTTTCAAAGTTCGATTTTAGTTCAAACTCGATTAACTAATTCTTCTTTAGTTAATTCTATTCAATAAATCAAAAATATGATTATTGTTTCAAAAATCATCTTCTTTACTTTACTTGAGTCCATATTTATTTTCTAACTCAAGTCTAGATTTTTAAATGGAAATCCGGATTTTTTTATTTGCTTAAAAATCCCAATATTTATATATAAAATCCATTATGGTTTATAATGGTTTCTGGCGCTGCATTTTTGAAAATTTGATTTTGACATAACTCAAAATCTATACGACGAAATTCATATTTTTCTCTTTCATTAGAAAATTATTATCAAACCGGTCTTGACGTTTCTTGTTTCAAAGAATTTCGACTTCAATTGGGTTATGTATACTCGATTGAAGTTCAAATCGCCAATTTACGAACTGCATCGCTGCGGCGAGTTCGTTTTAATTATATTTATATATATAAGCCTTTTTACTTCGTAAAATGAATTCAATTTCATTTAACTCTATTTGAATTCCTTGATTAAATTTCCAATCTCACTTTTATTTGAATTCTATATTCAAATTCCAATTCCCTTCCTATTTGACATTCAAATTCAAATACTTGAATTTCTATATTGAACTCCCTACATTCAAATTCTATGTTCGAATTCATTTGAATTCTTTTATTCAAACTCTATATTTAAATTCCATTTGAACTTTCTATATTCCAATTTCTATATTTGAATTCTATTGGAATTCAAATATTCAAACTCCTTTTTAAATTCTATATTTGAAATTCCATAGTTTAAAACTCATTTGAATTTCATATTCAAATCCCATAGATTAATTCCTATTTGAATTCAATTTGAATCTCTTACATTCGAATTTCATTTTCCATTTCCGACCCCATTTGAATTTCTAATATTCAAATTCATTTCAACACAATTTGAATTTCTAATATTCAAACTCATTTTCAACACCATTTGAATTTCTAATATTCAAACTCATTGGAATTCCCTTGAATTCAAATTCCATTTCAAAACTATTTGGATTTCCTATTTTGAAATCCTATTTCCATCCTACTTTGAAATCCTACTTTCAAAGTTTATTTCAAATTCTATTTTGAAATCTCATATTCAAATTTCTACTTGAATTCCTATATTCAATTCCATGTTCAAATTCAACACTTGAATTTCTATTTCAAATCTCAATTCAAATTTCATATTTAAATTCCATTCAAATCTCTATTCAAATTTCACATTTGAATTCTTCTTTGAAATACTATATTTCAAATTCTATTTAATTCTTCTTTGAAATTCTATATTTCAAATTCTATATTCAAATCTCTATTTGAATTTCTTTATTCAAATTTTATTTTAATTCCTTGAATTCAAATTCTATTTTTCATTCTAATTTCTTCTATTCAAATTCTATTTGAACTTCTATTTGAATTTCTAATATTCAATCTCCTTTTAAAATTCAAATATTTAACTCCCTTTAAAAATTCAAATGTTATACTCAAATTCCATTTGAGTTATATATATTTAAAAATTTCATTTCACATCCTGTTTTGAAATTTTATTTCAAATTCCAATTTCACACTGGTGTTTCTATTTCTGAATTATCAAATGATAATTCTTTTCGCTTCATTTATAACTTCGTTATAAAAGAACTATTTCTTAAACTTCGTTTAAAAAGAAACTACTTGTTTTATTTTTCAAAACAAGTTTATATTTTTACTCCATTTAAAATTCAAATTCTATTTAAAAATAGAAATTTTCCTTTCTAAATCTCAATATCCTTTTAATTGGCCCAGTGATATTTAAAACAATCAAATCACCCAATTTTCAATCATTTGGTTTTTAACACATCATATATGAATATATATGAAATCAAACAAACAATAAACAAATAATATATTTTTGAGGAATCCAGTTGGATTCCTCCAACCTGTTTTTCTGCATCCACAGATGTTAGCACATAAATAATACCCATTCTGCTTCGTGGCAGAATATCGCGGTATAGAAGGTCATCCACTAATCATAGCGTGGGGCGTATAGGGTAATCATCCGCTATGAAACTGCGGGCATCCGCTAATGAGACTGCGGGAATCCAACCAACCAATCAACCCAATATATATATATAATAGCCTAAATAACTAATATATATAAAACAACCAGAAAATATTCACACAAGAAACAGACAATTATTTTTAATGAAATAAAAATAATTCTAAAGGTGAGTGAGATTTACTCACCGTAATTGCAGTTGTCGAATATCCTGTTTATTTCCACATCATCGACTATGAATCTTCTCGAATGAATTCGCACCTTATCCTCAAATCAACGCAGAACTTGGAACCAAAACCCAGCTCCTCAGTTCGACCTTCATCAGAATCCCATCGCACTTCGCGATTCACGAAGCATCGCGACCCCCTAACTACTCCACTGCGGAACCCCATGGCTTACTCTACTCTCGCACCCCTCAACACAGTCGAAAACCCTCTGCAAACTCCGCTCAACTATAGACAACAACAACCACATCCCCTTTAAACATCCACGTCGCCACTGTTCGAGCGCCGATTTCCCCCTCAGAATCACATCGCAATCCGTGATTAGCCCCCCTTCAATTTATTCCGCAGCGTCCACGAGTCCTAGAAGAATATCGCGGATCGATTTCTGATATGGACTGGAAGATGGAAATGGAAGGAAGAGGCTCAAATTTGATTTCGCGTTTTGATTTAAGAAAAAGGAATAGAAAGGGGGAAAGAAGGATTGACTGGTTTTGTGGAAGTGAATGTCTGGTTTGAGCATTGAAGGCTATCAGTTTATTATATAGGCGTGGAGGGGGACAACTTATACAACGCCATTGAATTCGTTGTCTTCCTTGTTGTGAGGCTGGGAGACACTAATTCGTGCTCGAGAAATATAGGTCTGCGAAATGAAAACTAAGGTCGGCTGATGTAATGGATTTTATTATATATTGATTTGATTTTAATTAAATAATTAAAATATTTCGCGGTCCTTAACTAGAAATCCCGAACCACTATTTAACCGTGACGACCGATGTTTCCAGCGTTATTCACTATTCTGAATTCAATGAAATAGATTATACAATTAAATTTGAACGTATATTTAAAAGAACCATATTAAATCATTTTAAATTCAAAATAAATAATTTAACAAAAAATTTCAATTATCATTGTTCATATTTAAATCGTATATATACATTGATCATCTAAACTGTTTCGATTCAATTTTACCTTTGAATTAAATTGTTTAGTTCTCGTATTTTGATAATTATCAAATTAAATCGTATTTTGATTATTTAATCGATAATAAAAAAAAATACCATTTATTATAAATTCAATATTTAAAACTATATTAAATATTTAAAATTAATCGACGAAAAAACCTGGGTCGTTACATTCTTTCCCCCTTAAAATAATTTCGTCCTCGAAATTGCTAAGGTAGGAAAAATGGTACAAATCCATTTCTTTTCAACATCTCACTTATGTTGAAACTCAACTCCTCATATTTCTATGACTTTCATTTCAACCAAAACTTTTGGTTTCCATCCATATGCATTCTAATTCATATTCATTTCAATTTTATTTCAAATTGATTCTAATCAATTCACTCCCTTCGACCCATTTAACTTGTTTAAGTTAAATTTCAATTTCAGAATTCAAATCCCTGGGTTTTCTTTTCAAATTCTTTTGAAATCCCATAAATATATACATATATTTATTTTCATCTCAAATTCAAAACATTTGAATTTTCAAACCACTTGTTTTCTTTCAAACAACTTTCCATCAAAAACTTTTTCTAAGGTAGCAATCCATCACTTAGAACTCGGAAATGAACACTGATGATGTTGCAATCATCATCAGAATAATTTCCCAGCCACTGTAGTGAGTTCAGTGCTTTATCACTTCTAAAATCCATCTAAAACGATTTTCTTTCAAATCCTCCCAAAACAAAGCCACATTATTTTAATATACTTTGAAAAATATTTTTCAACTTCCCAGGATTTCCGAATTCTTAATTCTGGTTTGAATTTAGTTCTAATTCATCTCATTTGTATATATTTAATTCATATACAAACTTTATTTGGTTATAATTAACCATTTCAATCTTTATAATCTCATTTGATTATAAGAACAACAACCAACACATCCAAAATATAATAATTTCAGAAAATTATTCTTTCTACATCAAAATATAGTTTTGGGTAAAGTTATTTCATTTACCCACTTTAAAACAATATCGTGTCGAATTCTCTGTTCAAGTGCTTATAAATTCCTATCGACTTCGTGGCGTCCCACGATCCGACCAGAATTCATAAACCACTCAACAGACAAGCCAACACAATATAAAACAATTTTTATATCAAATAACAAATACGCTCTCTCGTATATGTATACACTCAACTCATTCTAGGGTACTACTGACCCTATCTCTAATGAGCACATGCCACACAAGCCTAGGTGTTCGCTCAACCTAAGCTCTGATACCAACTGAAACGACCCGCAAATCCGTGCTATCTGAGTTGACTAAATACAACACACGTCCAACCCAAATAACACAGAAATACGACTCATTATTAGAAAGAAGTTAGAAGATGGGAAATAGAAAGAAAGAAATATTAGAATAGAAGAAAAACGAAGATCACAACTCACAGCGGAACGAATAAAATATATTCTATAACATAAGCTTTGAAATACAAATCTGTTTTGTACATATACACATACCATCATCAGAGTACACATAACATTTGATTCAGCGGAAGTAACTCTAACTAACTAACGTTGAAGCCTCCTTCTTCAAGCTCCTCCAAGTGTATCTGTAAAAGCCTGAAACACTTGACTGCCCGTACAAATTTGGGCACCCAAGAGTTTAGGGAAAACAAAACAAAACAAACTCTGGGTCAGTCATGGGACTGGTGTGAGTAAACTCCAACTACTTGTTTAACTTTTAAGGATCCTTTCAAAAGAAAAGGTAATAGTAAGACCAGCCCACACATAAACACGGACGGTTTTTACCTTACTATAACCCAAAACACTTTGATACGAAAATCCAGTGATATTATAATAATGTCTACATCAAGTAAATAACCAAATAGCAGAACGCTTGCATCTCACGCTCCACATATATAGTATAAAATCAAAAACCGCATGGCGCTTATTGGAGATTGGATTTCCAACATGACAAGGTATGGAACCACCTTCCGATGATGTATCTCTAGAGGCGAATACACCTGGGTTCAACAAGAACATCTTGTAACCCGGCCCACACATGACTGACCACTCATTTCGCTTGAGTGTATCGAATGTATATCACCAACGGTTGGACTCAAACCACCGTTTCCCGAATGGGCAGAATCGATAGATTTAGAAACAAAAGGAATTTCTCTAGATAGGTGATTATACACCCTAATGGGTGCGACCCACATAGCCATGCTGCCTGCCCGATTTTTGTCCTTTCCCGGTTGTTGAGGCCTGAGGCTACGAATACTTACCATTCATTGATAGCACAATCACTTTGAATGCCACATTGTCAGATCCGTTAATCACTAGTCGAGTTTGCACAAATATTCTGGATATTATGCTAAGGGATAAATCCGTTGCAACCATATATATTCATACAGACCAACCCATTTGATCATTGGAAATACTCTGTCAGACATTCGTCCATTTACGTTCGTTCTGGGATTGAACGAAACCGATGGCACCATTTCTATAAATAGAAAAGCCCTTGCACTTTACTCCGTCTTCAATATATTCAGCATACTTGGTTCGCAACGCTTATGCCGATACGGAGTGGTTCTTCGGATAATAATCCAACCGGTCTCTCCATATTGACAACGATGGTCAAAAACTTCGATAGTCTGTGATTTAACTATCGAATAAAAACAAGTGTTCATCCCACATATCAAACAAATCACTGGGCCCTTTAATTAATATTTCATTAATTAAATCTCTTCTCCATTTCCTTATCAATATTTGTTAACCAAATATTTCAATAACCATATTGGCCCTTTTCGCTATTTTTGATTTCGTTTCCTTGTCGAATTCTATATATATAGATATATAGATTTCTAATTGTCAAATTTCTTAAAAATATTCTAACTCCTTAAATTCCCAGAAAAATTCGCCATAACCTCCCCTGTATCGGGAGCATCGGGAAATTTCAAATAGCTTTCCCGGTCCTTCTAATCTGAAAAAGAAAAAGAAGAAGCCAAGCGGCTAGCCGATACGGCGCATAAAACCCATATATGAATTTAAACATGTACCTTTTGTCGAGCACATTATTTATATACCTGCATTATCCTTGTCCCATACCTGTCTCCTGTATGTCTATACCTGTCCAATTTATTTCAACTCCATACACTCGTTTGACTCAATTTGTTAAAGTAATTCTTTAACTAACTCTCTCTGCCTATCTCGCTTGTATATTTGAATATAACACGTTTTCAAATATATTTCCACTTACTTATCAATCAATTGAATTCAAATTCCAATTTTAGTTCTATATTTGATTTCGAATATATATTTACAATCCCAAATTTCACTTTTCAAAGTTCGATTTTAGTTCAAACTCGATTAACTAATTCTTCTTTAGTTAATTCTATTCAATAAATCAAAAATATGATTATTGTTTCAAAAATCATCTTCTTTACTTTACTTGAGTCCATATTTATTTTCTAACTCAAGTCTAGATTTTTAAATGGAAATCCGGATTTTTTTATTTGCTTAAAAATCCCAATATTTATATATAAAATCCATTATGGTTTATAATGTTTTCTGGCGCTGCATTTTTGAAAATTTGATTTTGACATAACTCAAAATCTATACGACGAAATTCATATTTTTCTCTTTCATTAGAAAATTATTATCAAACCGGTCCTGACGTTTCTTGTTTCAAAGAATTTCGACTTCAATTGGGTTCTGTATACTCGATTGAAGTTCAAATCGCCAATTTACGAACTGCATCGCTGCGGCGAGTTCGTTTTAATTATATTTATATATATAAGCCTTTTTACTTCATAAAATGAATTCAATTTCATTTAACTCTATTTGAATTCCTTGATTAAATTTCCAATCTCACTTTTATTTGAATTCTATATTCAAATTCCAATTCCCTTCCTATTTGACATTCAAATTCAAATACTTGAATTTCTATATTGAACTCCCTACATTCAAATTCTATGTTCGAATTCATTTGAATTCTTTTATTCAAACTCTATATTTAAATTCCATTTGAACTTTCTATATTCCAATTTCTATATTTGAATTCTATTGGAATTCAAATATTCAAACTCCTTTTTAAATTCTATATTTGAAATTCCATAGTTTAAAACTCATTTGAATTTCATATTCAAATCCCATAGATTAATTCCTATTTGAATTCAATTTGAATCTCTTACATTCGAATTTCATTTTCCATTTCCGACCCCATTTGAATTTCTAATATTCAGATTCATTTCAACACCATTTGAATTTCTAATATTCAAACTCATTTTCAACACCATTTGAATTTCTAATATTCAAACTCATTGGAATTCCCTTGAATTCAAATTCCATTTCAAAACTATTTGGATTTCCTATTTTGAAATCCTATTTCCATCCTACTTTGAAATCCTACTTTCAAAGTTTATTTCAAATTCTATTTTGAAATCTCATATTCAAATTTCTACTTGAATTCCTATATTCAATTCCATGTTCAAATTCAACACTTGAATTTCTATTTCAAATCTCAATTCAAATTTCATATTTAAATTCCATTCAAATCTCTATTCAAATTTCACATTTGAATTCTTCTTTGAAATACTATATTTCAAATTCTATTTAATTCTTCTTTGAAATTCTATATTTCAAATTCTATATTCAAATCTCTATTTGAATTTCTTTATTCAAATTTTATTTTAATTCCTTGAATTCAAATTCTATTTTTCATTCTAATTTCTTCTATTCAAATTCTATTTGAACTTCTATTTGAATTTCTAATATTCAATCTCCTTTTAAAATTCAAATATTTAACTCCCTTTAAAAATTCAAATGTTATACTCAAATTCCATTTGAGTTATATATATTTAAAAATTTCATTTCACATCCTGTTTTGAAATTTTATTTCAAATTCCAATTTCACACTGGTGTTTCTATTTCTGAATTATCAAATGATAATTCTTTTCACTTCATTTATAACTTCGTTATAAAAGAACTATTTCTTAAACTTCGTTTAAAAAGAAACTACTTGTTTTATTTTTCAAAACAAGTTTATATTTTTACTCCATTTAAAATTCAAATTCTATTTAAAAATAGAAATTTTCCTTTCTAAATCTCAATATCCTTTTAATTGGCCCAGTGATATTTAAAACAATCAAATCACCCAATTTTCAATCATTTGGTTTTTAACACATCATATATGAATATATATGAAATCAAACAAACAATAAACAAATAATATATTTTTGAGGAATCCAGTTGGATTCCTCCAACCTGTTTTTCTGCATCCACAGATGTTAGCACATAAATAATACCCATTCTGCTTCGTGGCAGAATATCGCGGTATAGAAGGTCATCCACTAATCATAGCGTGGGGCGTATAGGGTAATCATCCGCTATGAAACTGCGGGCATCCGCTAATGAGACTGCGGGAATCCAACCAACCAATCAACCCAATATATATATATAATAGCCTAAATAACTAATATATATAAAACAACCAGAAAATATTCACACAAGCAACAGACAATTATTTTTAATGAAATAAAAATAATTCTAAAGGTGAGTGAGATTTACTCACCGTAATTGCAGTTGTCGAATATCCTGTTTATTTCCACATCATCGACTATGAATCTTCTCGAATGAATTCGCACCTTATCCTCAAATCAACGCAGAACTTGGAACCAAAACCCAGCTCCTCAGTTCGACCTTCATCAGAATCCCATCGCACTTCGCGATTCACGAAGCATCGCGACCCCCTAACTACTCCACTGCGGAACCCCATGGCTTACTCTACTCTCGCACCCCTCAACACAGTCGAAAACCCTCTGCAAACTCCGCTCAACTATAGCCAACAACAACCACATCCCCTTTAAACATCCACGTCGCCACTGTTCGAGCGCCGATTTCCCCCTCAGAATCACATCGCAATCCGTGATTAGCCCCCCTTCAATTTATTCCGCAGCGTCCACGAGTCCTAGAAGAATATCGCGGATCGATTTCTGATATGGACTGGAAGATGGAAATGGAAGGAAGAGGCTCAAATTTGATTTCGCGTTTTGATTGAAGAAAAAGGAATATAAAGGGGGAAAGCAGGATTGACTGGTTTTGTGGAAGTGAATGTCTGGTTTGAGCATTGAAGGCTATCAGTTTATTATATAGGCGTGGAGGGGGACAACTTATACAACGCCATTGAATTCGTTGTCTTCCTTGTTGTGAGGCTGGGAGACACTAATTCGTGCTCGAGAAATATAGGTCTGCGAAATGAAAACTAAGGTCGGCTGATGTAATGGATTTTATTATATATTGATTTGATTTTAATTAAATAATTAAAATATTTCGCGGTCCTTAACTAGAAATCCCGAACCACTATTTAACCGTGACGACCGATGTTTCCAGCGTTATTCACTATTCTGAATTCAATGAAATAGATTATACAATTAAATTTGAACGTATATTTAAAAGAACCATATTAAATCATTTTAAATTCAAAATAAATAATTTAACAAAAAATTTCAATTATCATTGTTCATATTTAAATCGTATATATACATTGATCATCTAAACTGTTTCGATTCAATTTTACCTTTGAATTAAATTGTTTAGTTCTCGTATTTTGATAATTATCAAATTAAATCGTATTTTGATTATTTAATCGATAATCAAAAAAATACCATTTATTATAAATTCAATATTTAAAACTATATTAAATATTTAAAATTAATCGACGAAAAAACCTGGGTCGTTACACAGAGTATAGGTAGAATGAAATTATGTGGAGGGAAAGCTGGGTTTGGGGGTGTTTAAATAGGTTAGAGATCATGAATCCGGTCAGAAAGGCGTCCAGGTGGAGAAAAATGGATCTGTCTATAGATCTGGGAAAGGGGGGAGGTCGACCCTAGTGTCGACCTGTTTAGCCAGGTCGACCCCCAGGTCGAATTAGCCCCTGGGCGGGAATTTTCCCGCCCTTCCCGGGTGTCTGTTTTTGAATTTTGAATCTGAATTTTGAATTCTGGGCTGATTTTTACTGAAACTTCTGAAGGCCATATCTTCTTCATATGTAGTCCGATTTACGCAAACTTGGACTTTATTCCAAGCAGAATTTTGAGAAGAACGCAATGGTGCAACCTGTTTCCCTTAATTATTTTGTTACAATTTAATTATTCTCTGATCTGTTACTCTTATGTTCATAGAAAATTTGGGGTGTTACAGTAGAACTAGTATGGCGACATGATAAATGGTACCCATGCCGTCTAGGATTGATATAATTAAATTTGAAGTGGTTTTATAAACTATGCACTTATAATAGTATCAAATGATTTGTTTTAAATGTACCAAGCATGTTTGGCCATTATATGGGAAAACCCTATCCTCCGACTTGCGTTGCATTGTGTGATGGGACCTGGGTCTTATAATAGCTTCATTTTTCAAAAAACATTGCGCTGTTTTGTTATGTACACTGGTATTCTTGGGAGGAAAGCCATTCTGTGTTATACGGCGTGGCCCCTTGATTTACTTTATTTTAAAGTAAAGATTTAATAGCTGTTTTAGTTCTCACATCAGTCACATGATTGAACTAGAGTTTATTGTTTTAACCTAAACTCTGGGGGCCCTATTTTCCACACAGGCAGCTAGTAGTTTCGGTTTTGCAGATATTGTATTCACAGGATCCTGGTTTACAGCTGGAGCTATATTCAGAATGCTCTGTATCCATGTATTTCTTTCAGTTGTGTTTTGTATTATTTTCCACGGCATTGTAATTTGTAAATATCTGATATTTATCAAATGTATTTTATTTGCTCATACTCTATATATTCTTGTACTCTGATGTAAATTGTTGTAATATGCAATGAAATGTTCCTCTGTTTTTGTTCTGATTTCTTGTGTTCTTAAACAATTCGTTCTTTCTCTTCTCTTCGGAGAGTGGGGAAGTTCAGGTCATTTCAGTTGGTATAAGAGCTTTGGTTTACAAAGCTCGGAGAACAAGGCACCTTAGAACCAAACGAAAGAATTCATCAGAGGTTGGATTAGTAATATCCAATAAGAATGACTCGTTAGAGATAGGATCAGCAGTATCCTATAATGAGTCTGAAGGGTGTTATTTTTAAAATAAAAATGAAAACAATTTTTGTTTTGAAAATTTAAATCTTATTATATGTATTTGAATATTTATTTTAAATGGATTTTGGACAATCTATTATATAGGGATTTTGAATATATGCGCAATTAACGTGTATTCGAAGCTTCAAATATACTGGATAGATATAGAATCACACTTTAGTCGCCCGGAGATGATTCTGATGATTGAAGCTTCATCATCAGAATTTATGTTTGAGTTTCTAAAGTGAGATATCTATATATTTCCAATTGACTGGTGTGAGAACCAAAACTAGATAGGGTTTATTTGTGTGATTTAGCATCAAAAACATGATTTTGAATATATATATATATCAAAATTATGAAATTGAAAATTTAATCAACTAATTGATTGTTGATTGTGATGGATGATTATTAATTCCACTAATAAAATCATTATGTGAATGAACGGTAAATATAACCAAATTGAGTCAAATATTGAACTGAATTGAAAATTTATTGCAGTTGCATGCATATACATGTATATACATTGGACAGGTCATAGCAAGGAGGCTAGAGAAGAAGAATAAAATTGTATGCCCGATAAATAAGTACATGTTTACTAATTTATTGGGTTTGGATGATTTTATGAGCCGATTGGCTAGCTGCTTGGCTTTTCTTTTCCTTTTTGGATGATGAGGGACCTGTGTGGCTAGTTGAGGTTTAAAATGTCGCCCCGTACAAAGGAGGTTATGGCGAAATTTTTCAAAAATTTAGGGTGTTAGCCAAATTTTTAAAGAGTTGGAAAATTCTTAGAAACTGAAAAGTTGAAGAATGAAAGCCAAACTGAAAGTTGAGTTGATTAGTAAAACACTTTCATCTTCGTTCCTTTTTGAGGACGAAAATATTTTAAGTGGGGAGATTGTAACAACCCGGAGAATCAGAACCAATTTAAAATTTTTATTTTGGCTATTTGAATGAATTTTGAATATATAAAATGATTTATTTTAAATAATAACGACTAGAAATTTATTCTAAATAGAATTAGAACTATTAATTTTTTAAATCAAAATTAGAACATAAATATTTATTTTAATTATAAAAGGAATTGGAAATAGCGCGGTAGTTTGAAAATCCGATTTCAAATTTCAAATAAATGTACAGGATTCAAAATAAACCGGATTTTAGTGAAAACCGGAAATATTTGAATTTGTTTGAAAATATCTTTGCAATGAATGTGAAAAATGCAAATTTCATAGTGGGATAAAAAGTTATGTTCAGTTGAAAATTTAGAATAGTCGCTATGGAATTTTATATAATATATAGCCCTTAAAAATAGCGATTTTGCAAACAATCTCCGTTTACGACGAGACCACTTTTGTTGGATCCGGAATGTCAAGTTATTGCTAGATACCAATTTTCATAATTTTTGGAATCGATATGTTAATGTGGTGAATTTGAACGTGTTTGGTCAATTTAGTTTGAAATTAATCGACTGGAAAATGACCGTTTTTCAAATGGTCTCCAAATTCGATAAAATTAGTTTTGTTAGGACCGTATCGTCAAAACATAGCAAGATTTATTTTTCTAGAATTTTTAAGTCCGTATGTGGCCCCCGTAAAATAATATATGCGTTTGAACTTAAAATATAATGATTTATATTTTAAATTGAGCAGAAATCGATTGAAACATTCGAGTGGGCTTTCGAAACATATCTCATTGTGTTCGGAATGGGGGTAGTTAGCTAAAGGCGACAATCGTTGGATTTGAATAGGAGTTCGAATGAAAAAATTTACCTTTTCGAATTTGGAATAATTAAATACATATATATATAATTAAATAAAGTCAACCCCCTCCACCTTTATCTCCCCCGATCAGTTAAAAGAAATAAAAAAAGAGAAAACAAAAATCGCGCCCCCAAAATCGATCTGCGCCCGTCGCCGCCTCATCCCACGCCACCGCCGCTTGTGGCGCTGCCCCCCTTCTTCTCCAGTCGCCAAAGCCCCTTTCTTCTCTCTCCTCACAGAAGTGAAAAATCCACAAAACCCTATGCGCTTTTCCACCATCCCGCATCGCCAACGCCCCCTTGCTTCCCTCTCCTCACAGAAGTGAAGAGTCCACAAAACCCTAGGCGCTTTTCCACCATCCCGCCACCACTGGACCTGCGCCACCCTCCTCCCCGCCTGCGCCTCCACCTCCAACGTGCAGACACCCCTCGACTCTCCTTTGATCAAAACCTGAAATGTAAGTTTTTATTGTGATTTTTAACATAATAAAGTTACGTTTTTTTAATATGATAAAAGTTGTGACTTTTAATATAATAAAAGTTGTGATTTTTAATATGATTTTTAGTTTTGGAATGATAGGATTTTTAACTATAGAAAATATGATTTTTATTAGTAGAAAAATATATTTTACATTATAATAATAAATATTTGATTTTTAAAACAATAAAGATTTGATTTTTTTAAATAATAAAGATTTGATTTTTAGAACCATAAAGATTTGATTTTTATATGAAGAAAGTTTTGATTTATATTAACATAAAGTTTAGTTTTTTATTAATATAAAAATATGATTTTTATCTATGTTGAGTAGCGATAAAAATGTGATTTTTTATCTATGTAGCATTGAAATTAAAAATATAATCTTTTTATATGTAGTAGCATGAAAAGAATTAGATTTTTTATACATATGATGGCAAGATAAAAATACGATTTTTATACAAATCGTTTTGAAATAAAAATATAATTTTTATTATGAAGATAATGATATAAAAAAGGTGACTTTTATATACATGACATTAGAATGAAAATTTGATTTATATGTATAGTAGTGGTAAAAATATGATTTTTATATAAGTAGCAATATAAAAATATAATTTTTATATAGAAAATTGTGTTATGAAAATGCGATGTTTAAAAATATAAACATTGATTTAAAATGTAAATATCATATTAAAATGTGGTTTTTAATATAAAAATTGTGCGAAACAGACTGCGATGGAACTGGTGGAAAACGAATCCAAATTTGAACCGTTATAAATTCAGAATAAAATGGAGGAGTGGATCCCAAAGGTGAGAACTTCTCACTCTAATTTATTTTCTAGTTAAATATATATATACTAGGATGCAGATGGTGCTTAGTAGCACCCGACAACTTTGTTTGAAACCATGTTTGTTTGGTTGATTGGATTATGTAACGACCCGGATTTTCAACGACTTTGGTTATCGACATAAACACGATGTCGATAACCAAACCATCGAAAAATCCTGGTAATTAGTGAAAGAAGACAGAGGGTGAGAATAGATAAGATAGAAACTTAGAATAGAAGAAGAAGAAGAACACAACATCAGAGTAACACGAATCTCACAGCGGAACGAATAACATATAATAGATAACATATCCTTGAAATAAATCATTATATGTATACAATACATGATCAAAGTATAGCACTTACAACACAGCGGAAGTAACTATAGCTATATGATCCAGAAGCCTCCTTCTCCAGCTCTTCAAGTATATCTGTAAATCTCGACTACTTGACTGCCCGTACAAATTTAGGCACCCAAGAGTTTAGGGAAAACAACAAAGTAACTCCGGGTCAGTCATGGTACTAGTGTGAGTAAAACAGTTTAAACAGGTATATGAACAAGTAAACAATATCTCATAAGACCACGCCGCAGAGTGGAACGGGTTTTTCCCTTATGAGAATCCAAAATATCTTTATATCAAAAAACCTTTTGATATTATAATAATGTCTATGTACAAATAGATATCAACTAGCAGAAACGCTTTCATCTCACGCTCTACTATATAGTATACAATCAAAACCGCAAGCACGTATTGGGTAATGGATTTCCAACTATGACAAGGTATGGAACCAACTTTCACTAGTGTACCTCTAGAGAGGAATACACTGGGTTCAACAAGAACATCTTGCAACCCGGCCACACATGACCGACCACTCATTTCGCTTGAGCGTATCAAATGTATATCACCAACAGTTGGGATCAGCAACCGTTTCCCGAATGGGACAGCATCAACAATAGATTTTTAGAAGTAAATGAAACTCTAGATCAGGTGATTATACACCCTACTTCGGTGCGACCGACTTAGCCATGCTGCCTGCCCGATTTCTGTCATTTACCGAATGTGAGGCTAGAAGCTACGCTTTATCATCACACCAGATTCACTTTGAATGCCACATCATCAAATCCATCCAAACACCAATTGACGTCCTCAACAATACATTATGTGTTAGCTAAAAGAAGTTTCCTTCTTCGCTTCCACTCTTGGTACGGTTGGAGAAATCAATATATGTGATCGTCTGGAAATATTCTGTCAAACATCCGTCCATACAAGTCATCCAGGAACAGGATGAACCGAAGGCACTATTCTGTAAACAGGATAGCCCTTGCATAACTCCGTCTTCAATTTCCTTTGGCATATATGATTCGCAACGCTTATGCCAATACAGAGTGGTTCTTTGGATAATAATCCAATCGGTCTCTCCATATTAACAACGTTAAAATGGTCAAAACTTCGATAGTCTGTGATTTAACTATCGAAGAAAAACAGGTGTGCAACCAACGATATTATTTCCAAATAGAAATTTATATCGATCAAACATCATTCAACATTTTCTCTTTATTTCATAAATTTACTTATCTCCTGTTTCCCTATATTCAACATTTCTTATTTTCTAAAATTAGAAAATATATGTTATTACCATTGGAAAACATTTCCATTTCTTGTTTCTTTATTAGAAAACATTTCTGGTTTCTTATTTGGAAAACATTTCCAAAGCTTCTTCATTGGACTTAGACAGATGTTTAAACAAACCATCGCGATGCCAATTCAAACCATTTCCTTTACTACCGAACCTTAACTATTCCTTAGTTAAAACAAAGTCAGTCAAGTTGGGGTAGAACTACCTCTCAGACCTTAACTGAACAACATTTCTAACTTTGAAATTGGCAAAGTTCACTTTATATCCCTTTACTAACTTCCTTACTTAACCCTCCTTCGAATAGCTATATTTGATTGACTCTTTTCACTTAACTCTATTCGATTAACCCTTATCAATTAACTCTATTGGACTAACACTATTGGATTAACTCTATTTGACTAACGCTATTGATTTACTCATTTCACTTAACTCCTTTCGAATAAACTATATTCGATAACTCCTTTTACTCTCTATTCGAATAAACTATATTCGATTAACTCATTTTACTTTCTATTCGAATAACTATATTCGATTAACTCATTTTACTTTCTATTCGAATAACTATATTCGATTAACTCACTTTACTTTCTACTCGAATAACTATATTCGATTAACTCACTTTACTTCTATTTGAATAACTATATTCGATTAACTCTTTTTTTCTTTCTATTCGAATAACTATATTCGATTAACTCATTTTTTACTTTCTATTCGAATAACTATATTCGTTTAACTCATTTGCTTCTACTGTAATCGATTAAACTAACATCGATTAACTTCTTTGCTTTAACTCTAATCGACTAAACTAACATCGATTAGCTCCTTTCACTTTAACTCTAATCGATTAAACTAACATCGATTAGTTCCTTTCACTTTAACTCTAATCGATTAAACTAACATCGATTAGCTCTTTTGCTTTAACTCTAATCGATTAAACTAACATCGATTAGTTCCTTTCACTTTAACTCTAATCGATTTAACTAACATCGATGAGCTCTTTTGCTTTAACTCTAATCGATTAAACTAACATCGATTAACTCCTTTATTCTATTCGAATAAACTATTCATTTATAAAGATTTACTTTTAGTAACAGTTCTTCACTTTACGAATGATTTCCCTTTTATAAATCTCTATTCATTTTAAAAAACATTTTTCCCTTTTATTTACTTTCGAAATATTTCCTTTTATAAAATCTGTTGATTTTATAAAATCCCTTTATTTCAATATACATTGAAATAATTCTTTTTACATCCCAGTGTCTTTTATGATATTTAAAATATCGAATAAAAATAATCAACATCATTCCAACACCCATAATCCATAACAGATTATATAACACATCATATATCACAATATATGAAAACAGTAAAATAAATGTTGAGGAATCCAGTTGGATTCCTCCAACTTGTTTCCCTGCATCATAGATGTTAAACAATATAGATAACATCACTTTCAGTTCTATATGATACATTCTGTTAAACAGAATCAATATAGAAATTCAACTAACTGACTAACAGTTCAATCAAAATTCAACATACAGTCAATCAACCAATATCTAACAGTTCTAAAAATACAACATGAAATTATAAACTATTCAGAGTTAGTGAGATTTATCACATTGGACGATTATTGTTGATAACGATAACCATCGCTCGATTTGATTTAGACGGACAATTTATTTTGCTATAAATTGTAACGGACTCCAATCGACTCGTGGTCATTTCCATTGTGTAGTGTCCGTCCATACGATCCCAACGGATCTTGTTTCGCTTGATTCTGACATCATACGCAAAAGTTATGATATTACGAAGTTGAGATACTTTTAAATTAAATTAAAACATGATTAAATTTATAAATGGGCTTAACCTCAACCTTGGGCCTAACTGGAATTAACAGGTCCGTTATCTTCCCTTCCCCCAATTCGATAAAATCCATCTTCTTCCCCAACTTCCACACAGTCGCTTCCTTCCTGTCAACTCCCTATTCCGATCCACAAACAAATTACCCAAAATCCCTTCCCATTGAAACCTCTTCAACTTCATCACCCAAAACTCCAAGTCGCTTTACATAAGTGCATCGCAACTTCCAGTTGGAACCGCATCATCCAGTCATCGCAAATCCCCAAACATCACCAAAACCACACTGTCACCACCGTCGAATTCGTCACCTTCCCCTCTCTTCTGTCGGTACCAGCACAAGTACCCTGCCACACCACCGAACAAAGACTAACCCATCAACCATTGATTAACTAAATGTTTGATGCTCCCTTCACGCAAGTAGTTCTTCATGTGAGCAGTTCCACTTCCAGCTTTGAACCCATATACTCCTCCTACCACTTGTACGTCCCTTAAAACATTTGAAGACTTCAGCATCCTCATCTCCTTCTCGCACACCTTCACCCACCACCACATCAACTCACGGTTATCACCAAAAATCCCCTTCAGTCACCCTACAACAAACCTGCTCCATCATTTATCACGCCATAGCACCCTTAACACTCGCCCATCCCCTCACACGTTCACTGGTTCACCACGAACAGCTGTGCACACTTCCATCCATCCTAGCTCGAAAAGTATACGCTATAAATTATAACAGCGGACAAAGTTCAAACGAACTCAACTAGCGCTGCTTACAAACATGGGCAAAAGAAAAGTGTCGAAACCAAGTTGATTCATAGCGTGGAGAACAACATCTCGCGAGTTCAGGGCTTCTAGTTTGGAGTTTACGTTTTCTGGAAAAAAAAAAAGAATAGAAGTGGCGGCCGGTTTATGATGGAGGAAAGTGAATGAATTAGGCTATACATTTGTATTTATAGATTTTAGCTGGACATTGGTTTTGTGGATCTAAGGAAAACACGAGTGGGTTTTTGAGGCCAAGGAAAGCTTGTGGGTTTTTGTGAAGGGAACGTGGCTTAATTATTGACTAAGGGAATAGTTAGGATATTTTGTTATAATATTTTTAGTAAAATCATTTAAGTCATTATCAAAATTATAAATTTATAAACTTACGAAATGCTACAGACAGAAATAAAGATACCATGGTATTCAGTAAGGTGCTATGATCCCAGAAATATAAAAATATCGGTAGTTCAACTCATTTTGTGAAACCCCAAAATGTTGATTACAGGGTGCGAAATACTCCAAATAAAAAGTTGCTTATTTAATTAATTAAAAAATACAGTAAAATTCTAAAAATTATTTTATCACTATTTCCCAAAAGAACCTTGTCTAAATTCAAACCCGACCTCTAGTTATATCGAATAAACCGTTACGGTCGATAAACGATTCTATGGCGACTATTTTAAAATTTGATTTGGACATATCTCAAAATCTACACGATGAAATCCTGATTTTTCTCTTCCACTAGAAAGATATACTCCACCAGCTCCACACGTTTCTTGTTTCACATAAATCCGACTTAAAACGAATCCTGTACATTCAGTTGAAGTTCGAATCACCAATTTACGAACTACAGCGCCATTTCGAGCTCGATTTTAATTATAATATAATTATACGTTCAAACTGTCGTTCAAATAATATATTCGTTATTCAAATTCAATTTCAAGCTGGATTAAATATCACAGATGATCCGGTTCACACCATATCGTCATTTCAGCCAATTCTGATTATTTCAGAATTAAATATATTATTGAATTTATTATTTTAATTAAATATTCACTATTATTTAATTCCACGATCATTTAGTTCACTATACCACCATTGATATAATTAAATAAATAAATCATAATACCTCTGCCAATGCGGGTCATTACAATCTTTCCCACTTAAAATAATTTCGTCCTCGAAATTGCTAAAAAGTAGAGGACGACCCTATCGACTGGTTAGAACATATTTGTTCACTTCTTAACTTCAGTTTCAACTGAACCAAATTAAATTCAATTAAATTATTAATTAATTCTTATCAACGAAAATTTTCAAAAATCCTGAAAATTTTCTAACGCCTTAACTCTTCGAAAAATTTCGCCGGCACCTCCTTTGTACTGGTCAATAGGTCAAACTCCAACTCGCCTCTCTGGGCCATCTCCAACCCAAAAGAAAATCAAACAGCCAAGCGGCTTGCCAATTCGGCTTATAAATCTTATATCCAATAGAAATATAAACTGGTACCTTTTTGTCGGCATATCATTATATCCTTTCCACCTGTTATCAATTCGGCGGATACAAGGGTCATCCCAATCAAATTCTATTCTACTTTTATCCACCCCACAACCATTCGCTTATATCCAAGCCAAATCTCATTTCACTCAAGTCAAATTCTTGATTTTTAATTCCTTAACTCCTCAATCCAATACCATTTCGGATTCTAATTTCACAAATCCAATCTTATTCGATTTCAATTTAACTTCAGTTACCACTTAACTGATTTTACTTTAATTCAAATTTTCTTTCACAAATTTCTGTTAAATTTGTTTTTAATTCAAACAGTCTTTACCAGGGAGTTTTTAACAGTTTACTCTTTTCAAAAATCAAAATTTCCTTTTGAACATCTCACTGAGCCCTTAACTCATATTCCATTAGTTAAATCACTTCTCTATTTCTTCATCAATATTTGTTAACCAAATATTTTCAATAACCATATTGGCCTTATATGTTATTTGGAAAACATTTCCGAATATCGCCTTTCTTTATTTTCTAAACTTTAGAAAATACATGCTATTTAAAATTGGAAAATATTCCAATTTCTTATCTCTTTTCCGATCTCGTTTATTTCTATACTTAGGAAATATTCTATATTCTATTTCCAATCTTACATTTCATTTGGGTTAAAATGGATGTTGTGTAAAACATCGTTACGACAACCCAAATACTATATTCAACTAACTCCTATTCACCGTTGATCTTCGAGCCTGAAATCTTACTATTTATTTGTTAATAATGAAATCAATCAAGTTGGGGTATAACTACCTCTCAGACCTTGGCTGAATAACATTTATAACGTCAAAACAGATAAGACTACTTACTCGAATAATCAATACCATACAACTACTTATTCACTTTTAAATACATATATGCTTTCTCTTTCTATTCTTACTAGATTTTATTCTAGACTTCCTCTTTGATTTTACTATTCTATTTCTACGTTCGTTTCCTTATCGACTTATATATATATATATATATATATATATATATATATATCGATACGTTGACTTCAAACTATCAAATTATCTTAAAAATATTCTAACTCCTTAAATTCCCGGAAAAATTTGCCATAACCTCCTTTGTACTAGGAGCATCGGGATATTTCAAATAGCCTCCCATGGCCCTTACCAATCCAAAAGAAAAAGAAAAAGCCAAGCGGCTAGCTGATACGGCGCATAAAATCTCATATATGAATTAAATACATACCTTTCCGTCGGGCATTCTATTTATAAACCTTTATACCTTATCCATACCTATCTCATGTATATTTATACATTTCTAATTCATTTCAACTTAATCCAATCATTTTAACTTAGTTCGTTAAGTGATTTTCAAATTACTGGTTTGCCCATTTCACCTTTTTATTTGAATATACTTGTTCAAATATAGGTTTAACTTGTTTATCAACTAATTGAATTCCATTTCAATTTTATTTGAATTTCCTATATTCAAATTCCATTTCGATTCTCTTATTCAAATTCTATATTTGAATTTCATTTCAATTCACTTATTCAAATTCCATATATGAATTTCATTATTCAAATCTATTTTCAAACTCCATTTGAATTTCTATATTCAAATCTATTTGAATTCTCTTTATTTCATTTCAATTCCCTTCGAATCTTCTATATTCAAATTTCAATTTTAATTCTATTTGAATTCTCTTTATTTCATTTCAATTCCCTTCGAATCTTCTATATTCAAATTTCAATTTTAATTCTATTTGAATCCTCTTTATTCAAATTTCATTTTAATTCAATTTGAATCCTCTTTATTTAAATTTCATTTTCAATTCTATTTGAATCCTCGACATTCAAATTTCATTATTACTCTATATGAATTCTATATTCAATTTTCCATTATTTAAATCTTTTTTATTCAAATCTCATTTGAATTTCTATATTCAAATCCCCTTTGAATTTTCTATATTCAAATCCCCTTTGAATTCTCTATATTCAAATTCCTTTATTATAAATCCCATTTGAAATTCAACACAACTTGTCTTTCCCAAAACAATTTCAACACAGTACCTCTGGTAGTAATTCGTCACTTACAACTCGAAAATGAATACTGATGATGCAGCTGTCATCATCAGAATATATTTTCCAGCGATCGAAGTGAGTTCAATAATATAAAACCATTTATAAACATTTCCACTTTGGAATTCATTTCAAAATATAATTCACACTGCTTGTAAAACAATTTAAAATCTCCCAGGATCTTAAATTTTCCTTATTTTTAATCCAAATCTATTTACAAACACTTATCAAATTCTCCAGAGTTTTAATTCAATTTCTAGTTTAAATTTTCAGATTTAACTCATCTGATTTCACGTATTTCACTTATATGAATTCTGATTGGTTACTTACATAACCATTTAATTTATAATCTTTCTCGATTATAATAACAACCAATATATCCACTATATTATAATCATTTCGATATAAATCCTTTATATCAAAAATCTAATTTGGGTAAAATTATATGGTTTACCCTCTTTTCAAAACATACCATGACGGTTCATCGTATTCGAGTGCTTACAAAATCCCTACCGATACAGTGGATCAAACTGATCGACCAGAACCTATAAACAACTCAACCAATAAATCTCCACAATATAAAACAAATTTTTATATCAATAACAAATACGTTCACTCGTATATATACACTCAAACTCAATCTAGGGTATTACTAACCCTTTCTCTACCGAGTCACGCCACAGAGCCAAGTGATTCTTAACTTAAGCTCTGATACCAACTGTAACGACCCGGATTTTCATCGACTTTGGTTATCGACATAAACACGATGTCGATAACCAAACCATCGGAAAATCCTGGTAATTAGTGAAAGAAGACAGAGGGTGAGAATAGATAAGATAGAAACTTAGAATAGAAGAAGAAGAAGAACACAACATCAGAGTAACACGAATCTCACAGCGGAACGAATAACATATAATAGATAACATATCCTTGAAATAAATCATTATATGTATACAATACACGATCAAAGTACAGCACTTACAACACAGCGGAAATAACTATAGCTATATGATCCAGAAGCCTCCTGCTCCATCTCTTCAAGTATATCTGTAAATCCCGACTACTTGACTGCCCGTACAAATTTAGGCACCCAAGAGTTTAGGGAAAACAAAAAGTAACTCCGGGTCAGTCATAGGACTGGTGTGAGTAAAACAGTTTAAACAGGTATATGAACAAGTAAACGATATCTCATAAGACCACGCCGCAGAACGGAACGGGTTTTTCCCTTATGAGAATCCAAAATATCTTTATATCAAAAAACCTTTTGATATTATAATAATGTCTATGTACAAATAGATATCAACTAGCAGAAACGCTTTCATCTCACGTTCTACTATATAGTATACAATCAAAACCGCAAGCACGTATTGGGTAATGGATTTCCAACTATGACAAGGTATGGAACCACCTTTCACTAGTGTACCTCTAGAGAGGAATACACTGGGTTCAACAAGAACATCTTGCAACTCGGCCACACATGACCGACCACTCATTTCGCTTGAGCGTATCGAATGTATATCACCAACAGTTGGGATCAGCAACCATTTCCCGAATGGGACAGCATCAACAATAGATTTTTAGAAGTAAATGAAACTCTAGATCAGGTGATTATACACCCTACTTCGGTGCGACCGACTTAGCCATGCTGCTTGCCCGATTTCTGTCATTTACCGATTGTGAGGCTAGAAGATACGATTTATCATCACACCAGATTCACTTTGAATGCCACATCATCAAATCCATCCTAACACCGATTGACGTCCTCAACAATACATTATGTGTTAGAAGAAGTTTCCTTCTTCGCTTCCACTCTTGGTACGGTTGGAGAAATCAATATATGTGATCGTCTGGAAATATTCTGTCAGACATCCGTCCATACAAGTCATCCAGGAACAGGATGAACCGAAGGCACTATTCTGTAAACAGGATAGCCCTTGCATAACTCCGTCTTCAATTTCCTTTGGCATATATGATTCGCAACGCTTATGCCAATACAGAGTGGTTCTTTGGATAATAATCCAACCGGTCTCTCCATATTAACAACGTTAAAATGGTCAAAACTTCGATAGTCTGTGATTTAACTATCGAAGAAAAACAGGTGTGCAACCAACGATATTATTTCCAAATGGAAATTTATATCGATCAAACATCATTCAACATTATCTCTTTATTTCATAAATTTACTTATCTCCTGTTTCCCTATATTCAACATTTCTTATTTTCTAAAATTAGAAAATATATGTTATTACCATTGGAAAACATTTCCGTTTCTTGTTTCTTTATTAGAAAACATTTCTGGTTTCTTATTTGGAAAACATTTCCAAAGCTTCTTCATTGGACTTAGACAGATGTTTAAACAAACCATCGCGATGCCAATTCAAACCATTTCCTTTACTGCCGAACCTTAACTATTCCTTAGTTAAAACGAAGTCAATCAAGTTGGGGTAGAACTACCTCTCAGACCTTAACTGAACAACATTTCTAACTTTGAAATTGGTAAAGTTCACTTTATATCCCTTTACTAACTTCCTTACTTAACCCTCCTTCGAATAGCTATATTCGATTGACTCTTTTCACTTAACTCTATTCGATTAACCCTTATCAATTAACTCTATTGGACTAACACTATTGGATTAGCTCTATTTGACTAACGCTATTGATTTACTCATTTCACTTAACTCCTTTCGAATAAACCATATTCGATAACTCCTTTTACGCTCTATTCGAATAAACTATATTCGATTAACTCATTTTACTTTCTATTCGAATAACTACATTCGATTAACTCATTTTACTTTCTATTCGAATAACTATATTCGATTAACTCACTTTACTTTCTATTCGAATAACTATATTCGATTAACTCACTTTACTTTCTATTCGAATAACTATATTCGATTAACTCACCTTACTTCTATTCGAATAACTATATTCGATTAACTCTTTTTTTCTTTCTATTCGAATAACTATATTCGATTAACTCATTTTTTACTTTCTATTCGAATAACTATTAACTCATTTGCTTCTACTCTAATCGATTAAACTAACATCGATTAACTTCTTTGCTTTAACTCTAATCGACTAAACTAACATCGATTAGATCCTTTCACTTTAACTCTAATCGATTAAACTAACATCGATTAGTTCCTTTCACTTTAACTCTAATCGATTAAACTAACATCGATTAGCTCTTTTTCTTTAACTCTAATCGATTAGTTCCTTTCACTTTAACTCTAATCGATTAAACTAACATCGATTAGCTCTTTTGCTTTAACTCTAATCGATTAACTAACATCGATTAACTCCTTTATTCTATTCGAATAAACTATTCATTTATAAAGATTTACTTTTAGTAACAGTTCTTCACTTTACAAATGATTTCCCTTTTATAAATCTCTATTCATTTTAAAAAACATTTTTCCCTTTTATTTACTTTCGAAATATTTCCTTTTATAAAATCTGTTGATTTTATAAAATCCCTTTAGTTCAATATACATTGAAATAATTCTTTTTACATCCCTGTGTCTTTTATGATATTTAAAATATCGAATAAAAATAATCAACATCATTCCAACACCCATAATCCATAACAGATTATATAACACATCATATATCACAATATATGAAAACAGTAAAATAAATGTTGAGGAATCCAGTTGGATTCCTCCAACCTGTTTCCCTGCATCATAGATGTTAAACAATATAGATAACATCACTTTTAGTTCTATATGATACATTCTGTTAAACAGAATCAATATAGAAATTCAACTAACTGACTAGCAGTTCAATCAAAAGTCAACACACAGTCAATCAACCAATATCTAACAGTTCTAAAAATACAACATGAAATTATAAACTGTTCAGAGTTAGTGAGATTTACTCACATTGGACGATTATTGTTGATAACGATAACCATCGCTCGATTTGATTTAGACAGACAATTTATTTTGCTATTAATTGTAACGGACTCCAATCGACTCGTCGTTAGTTCCATTGTGTAGTGTCCGTCCATACGATCCCAACGGATCTTGTTTCGCTTGATTCTGACATCGTACGCAAAAGTTATGATATTACGAAGTTGAGATACTTTTAAATTAAATTAAAACATGATTAAATTTATAAATGGGCTTAACCTCAACCTTGGGCCTAACTGGAATTAACGGGTCCGTTATCTTCCCTTCCCCCAATTCGATAAAATCCGTCTTCTTCCCCAACTTCCACACAGTCGCTCCCTTCCAGTCAACTCCCTATTCCGATCCACAAACAAATTACCCGAAATCCCTTCCCATTGAAACCTCTTCAACTTCATCACCCAAAACTCGAACTCGCTTTACATAAGTGCATCGCAACTTCCAGTTGGAACCGCATCATCCAGTCATCGCATATCCCCAAACATCACCAAAACCACACTGTCACCACCGTCGAATTCATCACCTTCCCCTCTCTTCTGTCGGTACCAGCACAAGTACCCTGCCACACCACCGAACAAAGACTAACCCATACACCATTGATTAACTAAATGTTTGATGCTCCCTTCACGCAAGTAGTTCTTCACGTGAGCAGTTCCACTTCCAGTTTTGAACCCATATACTCCTCTTACCACCTGTACGTCCCTTAAAACATTTGAAGACTTCAGCATCCTCATCTCCTTCTCGCACACCTTCACCCACCACCACATCAACTCGCAGTTACCACCAAAAATCCCCTTCAGTCACCCTACAACAAACCTGCTCCATCATTTATCACGCCATAGCACCCTTAACACTCGCCCATCCCCTCTCACGTTCACTGGTTCACCACGAACAGCTGTGCACACTTCCATCCATCCTAGCTCGAAAAGTATACGCTGTAAATTATAACAGCAGACAAAGTTCAAACGAACTCAACTAGCGCTGCTTACAAACACGGGCAAAAGAAAAGTGTCGAACCCAAGTTGATTCATAGCATGGAGAACAACATCTCGCGAGTTCAGGGCTTCTAGTTTCGAGTTTACATTTTCTAGAAAAAAAAGAATAGAAGTGGTGGCCGGTTTATGATGGAGGAAAGTGAATGAATTAGGCTATACATTTGTATTTATAGATTTTAGCTGGACATTGGTTTTGTGGATCTAAGGAAAACACGAGTGGGTTTTTGAGGCCAAGGAAAGCTTGTGGATTTTTGTGAAGGGAACGTGGCTTAATTATTGACTAAGGGAATAGTTAGGATATTTTGTTATAATATTTTTAGTAAATCATTTAAGTCATTATCAAAATTATAAATTTATAAACTTACGAAATGCTACAGACAGAAATAAAGATACCATGGTATTCAGTAAGGTGCTATGATCCCAGAAATATAAAAATATCGGTAGTTCAACTCATTTTGTGAAACCCCAAAATGTTGATTACAGGGTGCGAAATACTCCAAATAAAAAGTTGCTTATTGAATTAATTAAAAAATACAGTAAAATTCTAAAACTTATTTTATCACTATTTCCCAAAAGAACCTTGTCTAAATTCAAACCCGACCTCTAGTTATATCGAATAAACCGTTACGGTCGATAAACGATTCTATGGCGACTATTTTAAAATTTGATTTGGACATATCTCAAAATCTACACGACGAAATCCTGATTTTTCTCTTCCACTAGAAAGATATACTCCACCAGCTCCACACGTTTCTTGTTTCACATAAGTCCGACTTAAACGAATCCTGTACATTCAGTTGAAGTTCGAATCACCAATTTACGAACTGCAGCGCCATTTCGAGCTCGATTTTAACTATAATATAATTATACGTTCAAACTGTCGTTCAAATAATATATTCGTTATTCAAATTCAATTTCAAGCTGAATTAAATATCACAGATGAACTGGTTCACACCATATCGTCATTTCAGCCAATTCTGATTATTTCAGGATTAAATATATTATTGAATTTATTATTTTAATTAAATATTCACTATTATTTAATTCCACGATCATTTAATTCACTATACCACCATTGATATAATTAAATAAATAAATCATAATACCTCTGCCAATGCGGGTCATTACAGATTATTTGGTTGAATTTGTTTTGGGAAATGAAATGAATTGATTAGAATTGGTATGTACATGGCGCGAGCCATTATTAGGCGAGGGATAATGCTAGACCTTATTTCGGTTCTAGTATCGCGTCATTATGCTGCCGATTTTTTTTTAAAATGTTAGAACAATAAAAATATCATTTTTATCATATAAATGAACTGGATAAAATATATATGAGTTGAAATAAATATTTTATAGTTAAAAATATAATTTTTAATGTGTATATGAATAAAATAAATATTCATTTACAAATCGGACGATTTGTTTATGTATACACATTTAACTGATATTGATTGGGATGATATATTTTACACATCGCCCAACTGCACAAATAATAATCAATTTTTGTTATTTGAAAGTCCACACCGGTATTGGGATGATATTGGACGTACACTAATCCCAATATTTAGTTGTATGTCAATCGATTGGTTGACAGGCTGTTGTAAGCATTAATTATTCATATTTAACACTTATGCAGTCGTGTAATGCACTGTGGATGATGGTTGACTGTGTTTGATTATTGTTGTGTACATGTGGGTATGAAATCCATATAAAAAAATTATATGGTAATTGACTGTGTCTGATTCCAATTCGGAAAGAACGAATATTTTAAATTAAAGAATATTTTAAAATGACGAGTAATGAATATTTTAAAATAACTAATATTTTAAAATAATATTTAGTAATGGATCAAACTTTGATTTTGATATTCGATTTGGGATGGACACGAAAATATTTAAATATATAAAGCCATGTTGATTAGATTAACGCTATTTTGACGTGAACGGTATTTATATCGATTTTATTCATTTTTATAATGAATATTGAAAAGGAAGTGATTTCAAAATCTAATGTTTTGGAAGTATTATCATATATATATATATATATATATATTAATCATATGGAATATTCAATTTTGATTTATAATTGAATATGTAGTTGAAATCATTTTTAAAACGAATTTAGAACGATTTATAAAACATGTTTTAAATGGAAATTGACGAAATATATATAATATATATTATATATATTTAATGGCCTGAATAGAACGTGCCGCACCGCGGTACTTTGCGAATTTCGACCATTGATTTCGAAGGGACATTAGGGAGATCCGACCGTCGGATTCTCCTAAAACTAGAACCAATAGGTTCATATCGAAAAGAGCTTTCCATGAGTATAAGGAATTTGAAATCTAACGGTTGAATTTGTAATTATGTCCAAATCAAATTTGGAAAAGGTCGTCGTAAGTGCAGTTCGATGATCGTTTATGAAAATCGACTGTACGAGCCTTGATAAAATTATTGAAAATATTAATAATTTGTGTAAAATCATAATAAATGATTTGGAAAGAATTTTGGATGAAAAATTCCACATTTGTAAAAATAAAAATATATTTATATCAAAATGAACTAGTTATGAACTAGAATTATAATATAATATTTTTAAATAAATAAATTGGATTTGAAATGGTTTTAAAAATAACCAGAATTTCCAATATATGACATGAAATAGATTTAATTCGAAATTATCATTGTAATATTTCAATATAGGATTTCGTGATTATATGGATATTGCGGAGGAATTTGGAAGATATATATATCGTTATTCCCAATACGATATTTGTTGATTTCAGAATTTGATATTGAATATAAGCCGATATAATTTCTAGAGCCTTGTATTTAATATTAAATTAGATTTTGGGTTTATCGTGAACTGTGTTTTAGATGACACTGTTCCTAAACCCAGTCGAAAACAAGATTAAATCTTTTAAATAAGATTTAGAAGAGTTTATCGATTAATTAATATTTAATTGGAATTGAATTGGATTTTGGGGTTTGTCGTGAATGGTCTTTATTAACACCGTTCTTAAACCCCGTGTGAAAAGAACAAATCTTTTAATTAAGATTTAAAGAAGAATTACCAATTAATTTACATCTAATTGGATTTGAAAATGGAATGTGAATTGGGTTTATTGTGAACTGTGTTCTTAACGACATTCGTTCTTTAACCCGATTTGTTGTGAAATGTGATTTGGAATTTATAAATCTTTTTATTAAGATTTAATAGAAATTTCCAAAGTAAAGTTTTCCAAATTAATACAATAAATTAGAATGGAATGGAATTTGATTTGATAATAATCGAAGAGAGCTTCTATGGAGGAAGACCGTTACTATACATGGAATATAAAAGGCTTGGCCGTTATTCCATTTATATTATCGGTCGGATATGGAAGTTTATATCGACTATATATATCGATCTGTTTTCCATGAAGACTCCTTTGTTAATGGAATGTGATTTTGGGTTTATCATGAGATGTGTTTTAAATGACATTAGTTCTTTAACCCAGTTAAAGATAAGATTAATTTCTTAACTTTGAATAATCATTACATAATGATTTTTGAGATTAAAACTAAATTAGAGTTTAAATGAATCATTAATTTGATTGAATGTGAATGGGATAATTAAATTTATCGAATTCATGGAATGATCGAGAATGGAGTATCACCAGTTTTGCTCCAAGCGATAGTTAAATCTTTAATTAGATTTGAACGTGAAATAGTAATTAATTTTACCAATAACACCGTGGTGTTAGATATAAACTATTACCAGTTTTGCTTCTTGGGATGAATAGGTTGGGATTAGGAAATATAACAAATGATTAATTTGGTAAGGTTCGCTAATCCCGACTAGCTTGGATAAACCTTAATTTGGTTTGAATTGATATCCAAAGGAAGATTAAAGAATAAATTTACAGAATTTATCTTTGATAAAATTAATGGGAACCTTTCCCAAACTATAAGAATATTTGAATAAAGGAATCTTCTGGATTGGAATGAGGCGTATGTTTTGTTTTTATAACACTTGTTTATTATATATGCGAGTTATTTAGAAAGACCGGGTTTATTCCATTCTGAATAACTGATTCGACGATATGTCGAGGATGAAGACGGTGGTTGAAGACTAGAGGTCTTCACAACGTTTGGATGATTAATGATGTCTTGATTGGGCTGTACACCCAAGACGAGGTAATAAGTGGTGATCATCTAGACGTACTTGGACATCGACCGGATATGCGAGGATCTCTCTCCTATATTGGACATATGGGACGAGGAATAAGGTACCCCCAGTTTCGTTCAGACCCAGAACGAACTTGTAAATGGATGTGTGTCTGACATTGGATTTCATTCTGTGTGATTGATAGACATCTGTCGCATGGCGCGAATTGCCTGTGTGGCAAGCTGAGATGCAAATAATCAAGGCTTCTGTTGAAAAGCTGAGTCTTGTGGTTGATGATCAAAGCACGACTTTAATATAGCATAGCTTGGTGTATAGCGTTAATTCGGGGGCCTCACACCTTGGTGTGAACCAGAAACGGGAGGGGACCCTAGGGAGGGCATGCATTTCCTTCTAGCTAGGAGTCGTGTAAGGGTTTTGCAAGCCCAGACGTTTTACTTATGTGGATAATGGATAGCGAGGTGCCTCAGATATATCGGTTACTACAGAGCCGATGGATATTGAGTCATCTGGCTCGTTTACGCCCCACAGGGCGGGGAAACGCATTGTTCAGGCATTTTAATCCACTCCGTGTGGACCGCCCTGATGATCCAAGGACCCACCTGAGTCTGGGTCCCGAGGCTCGGGTTAGACAGTCTCGAAGTGGTAAGGACGAACCCCTGCCCTGGTTCACAGATGGAAATCCAACTTCCAATACGTGACTTTACAGTTTTAATTATAGAACTAGTATGGCGATATGATAGATGGTACCCATGCCGTCTAGGATTGATACATTTATATTTGAAGTGATTTTATACACTATGCACTTATAATAGTATCAAATGATTTATTTTAAACGTACCAAGCATGTTTGGCTATTATAAGGGAAAATCCTATCCTCCGGATGGCGTTGCATTGTGTGATGGGACCTGGGTCTTATAATAACTTCATTTTTCCAAAAAGAATTGCGCTGTTTTGTTATATACACTGGTATTCTTAGGAGGAAACCCATTCCATGTTATACGGCATGGTCCCATGATTTACTTTATTTTAAAGTAAAGATTTAATAATTGTTTTAGTTTTCACACCAGTCACATGACCGAACTGGAGTTTGTTGTTTTAACCTAAACTTTGGGTGCCCCTATTTTCCACACGGGCAACTAGTAGTTTCAGTTTTACAAATATTGTATTAACAGGATCCTGGTTTACAGCTGGAGCTATATTCGGAGCGCTCTGTATCCGCGTATTTCTTTCAGTTGTGTTTTGTATTATTTTCCACTGCATTGTAATTTGTAAATCTCAGATATTTATCAAATGTATATTATTTGCTCATACTCTGTATATACTCCTACTCTGATGTAAATTGTTGTAATAAGCAATGAAATGTTCCTCTGTTTGTGTTCTGATTTTTCGTGTTCTCAAATAATTCGTTCTTTCTCTTCTCTTCGGGGACCACGGAAGTTAGGGTCGTTTCACTTACGCCCTATAGGGCGGGGAAACGTATTGTTCAGTAATAACCAATCCACTAACGTAAGTGTGGACCGGCCCTGAAGATCCAAGGTGCACTTACGGTTGTATCCTGAGGCACGGGCCAGAGCGTTCTGAATTGGTAAGGACGATCCCTTGCCTTGGTTCATAGATGGAATCCAATTTCCAATACGTGACTTTTCAGTTCTAGTTGTAAACCTATATGGTGACATAGTAGCATGGGATACTATGCTTTCTATGATTGATACATTTATATTTGAAGTAGTT
This sequence comes from Allium sativum, assembly GCA_030737875.1. NCBI lineage: Eukaryota > Viridiplantae > Streptophyta > Magnoliopsida > Asparagales > Amaryllidaceae > Allium > Allium sativum. The sequence goes on along the minus strand of CM060926.1, from coordinate 765,893,683 downwards.
TGATACACTATGCACTTATAGTAATATCAAAATGATTTGTTTTAAAACGTACCAAGCATGTTTGGCTATTATAAGGTAAAACTCTATCCTCCAGCTTGCGTTGTATTGTGTGTTGGGACCTGAGTCTTATAATAGCTTCATTTTTCCAAAAAGCATTGCGCCGTTTGTTTTATATACTAGTATTCTTGGGAGGAAACTCATTCTGTGTTATACGGCGTGGTCCCTTGATTTACTTTATTTTTAAAGTAAAGTTTGATAACTATTTTGAGTTCTCACACCAGTCCCATGATTTACCTGGAGTTTATTATTTTAACCTAAACTTTGGGTGCCCCTATTTTCCACATGAGCAGCTAGTAGTTTTGGTTTTGCAGATACTATATTGACAGGATCCTGGATTTACAGCTGGAGCTATATACGGAAAGCTTTGTATCCGTGTATTTCTTTCGGTCATGTTATGTATTATTTTTCCCTGCATTATAATTTTAAATCTCTGGTATTTATCAAATGTATAATATTTATTCATACTCTGTTATATTCTTATACTCTGATGTAAATTGTTGTAACAACAATGAAATGTTCTATTGTTTGTGTTCTGATTTGTCATGTTCTCAACTCAACTCATGTTTTCCCGTAAGGGCGAGTTTCGGGCTGTTCCATAGACATTCGTCCATACAATTTGTCCCGGTCTGGACAAACAAAACCCTTGCATTTCACTCCATCTTCCATTTCTTCGGCATAATATGATTTGCAACGCCTATGCCTACACAAAGTGGTTTTTCGGATAATAAATCCAACCGTCTCTCCGTATTGACAATGATCGTAAAAATATTTGATAGTTGGTGATTTAACTATCAAAGGAAAATGAACTTCCATCAAACAATCAAACGATCACTGGCTCCTTTTAATTTACATTCATTCATTAACTATTTTCCAATTCCCTTATCGATTTACATATATATATATATATATATGTATATATATATATATATCGATATATTGATTTCTATTTTAAAAATTTCTCAAAAAAATTTAAATCCTTAAATTACCGGAAAATTTCGCCAGTACCACCTTCGTACGGGTCACTCGGTACAACTACAAAATGCCTCTCTACGCCCTTTCCATTCAAAAAAAAAAAAATAATCAAAAAAGCCAAGCGGCTTGCCCGTTAGGCTCATAAAACCTCATATGGAATTGAAACATGTACCTTTTTGTCGGACACTCAATATATAATCTTCATTCCCTTCATTCCATACCTGTTTACATATATATGTCCATTTCCAATTGATTTCAATCAATTCATCCCTTTTTACATAACTTGCTTTCAATTCGCTACTTGAATTTTTAAATAGCTTCTTGGTTTCATTTACTTTTAAGTTTGAACATATCACGTTCAATGATATTTGTATTCGCTTGTTCACATATCAACTCAAATTCTTTCCTTGCTTCCCAATTCAAGTCCATGTTTCATACTCAAATTCTTAGTTTCAATTAACGAATTCAACTTACTTAACAAAGATAAGTTCGAACCAAAACATTATTAATTAATTCCTTTTCAAATTAGTTAACTTCATTTGATAATTCAAAATATGATTTTTATATCAAAAATAACTCTATTTACCCCGCTTGAGTTTGTATATATTTGATAACTCAAATCCGGAATTTTTTAACAGAAATTTGGATTTTTATTCATTCAAAATCTTTTCATTTTATTTAATAAACTGTTATGGTTTATAAACGACTATGGTGCTGCTTTTCTGAAAATTTGATTTTGACACGACTCAAAATCTATAAAACGAAATCTAGATTTTTCTCTTCCATTTGAAAACTATCATTGAATAGGTCCGAACGTTTCTTGTTTCATTGAATTCCGAGTTATACTGAGTTTCGTATACTCAATTGAAGTTCGAATAGTTAATTTACGAACTACCGCAATGCTGCGAGTTCATTTAATTTAATTAATATAAACGTTATAAAACTTCGTTTATAAATCAATTCCAACATCATTCCATAATATTTAAATATAATTTAAAACCGTTTTCCAAATCTAATGAAACATCTTGATTTTCCAAAATTGTTGATTTCTTTATTCAAAATTCATAACTCGGTTATAAATTCTTTACAATTCTTCACAATTCAACTTCTACATTAAATACCAATTCCGTTGGACATAAATTATTTTATAAAAATTCGATATAATCGAGTTCCAATTATAAATTTCCTTTATGGGAAGAATAAACTTATTCAACAGTCTTCACCATTACAAACTAATATCATACCTTAATAATAGTGAAGTGATTCAAGTTGGGGTATTTTATTTACCTCTCAGACCTTGACCGACAACGTTCTTATCTTGAGACAGATAAGAGTTTGTAATATAAAATTGCCACTATTTTTCAACAAAATCTCCTCTTCTATCTCATTTAAAAATAAAGGTTTTAAATGCCATCTCTTATTTTTGGGAAAAATCTATTTTTGAATTTACCAAATTAAAATCACTTCATTATATTTATAAACCTGGTTTATAAATCACTTCCTTATTTTATATTAAACAACTTCCATATTGAACTCCACTGAAATTAACTTCCAAATTTTCCAACGACAATAAATATTGATTGTAAGTTAATTTCCTTGTTTATAATTTAAAACAAGCTTTCGTTATGAAAACCATTTTTAAATTCAATTCCTATTTGGGATATTTTATTATCATAACATATATATATATATATATATATATGTATAAACATAGCATCGAGTTTCCTTTTTAATCTTATATTTTAGTATTTATCTAAAACAAATTCCAATATTCTTTCTGGAAATAATTTATTTCATAGATTCGATATAGTCGAATTTAAACCATAATCCATATGGATTTATTCCAATTTTATTTATATTTCGAACATGGGAAATGATTTTATTCCTTTTGAAATGATTCTCAATTCCCATTTTTAAATTCATAATTGAATTTATATAATCCAATTTCCCATGATAATTATTTATTTTCATTTATAACCATTATTTATAAAATTCATTTCTTCTTTCAAATATTAGAACAAGTTTCCGATTCCAAATTCCATTTGAAATCCAATTTCCATTTTGAAATGTAAGTTTCCCTTTTTAACATCATACTTGAATTTACATTCTAAATTATCCGATGATAATTATTAGACATTGTTTGTAAGTAAAACTACCTCTTTCTATTACTAAAACAAGCTAATATTTTTATAGCTAAGTCTGAAATTCAATTCTATTTCAAAAGATAAATTTCCCTTTTAAAATCATACTTAAATTCGCCAATTTTTAAATTATCCAACGATAATTTGTTTCACTTCATTTATAAACTTTATTCATAAATTCAATTCTCGTTTTAACTATTAAACGAGTTATTATTTCCTAACTATTCGAAATTTCATTTCTATTTTGGAAATTAAAATTTCCTTTTTAAATCTAAAATCCCTTTATATAATATTTTTAAATATCCATATTTAAGGCCATTGACATTCAAATATCCAAAACACACGATTTCCAATCACAGGTATCAAACACATCATATATGATAATATATATGGAAAACAAACAATTATAAATTTAGAGGAATCCAGTTGGATCCCTCCAACCTGTTATCCTGCATCCACAAATGTCAAACAACATAAATAATATCAATCCTGCTTCGAGGCAGGATATCGCACTATAGAAGGTCATCCACTATCATATTGTAGGGTGCATAGAGTCATCCACTAATGTCACTGTGGGCATCCACTAATGGTACTGCGAGAAATATCCAACCACCAAAATATATATAATAGCCACAACCACCAAGCCTAAATACTTAATATATATAATCAAAAAAATTTATAAATGAACAACAATGCAATCAATCAACCAACAAACATCATATAAATATTTGTATTAATAAAAATTTAATTATAATAAATTATAATCTAACAAAGGAGTGAGTTTACTTTCCTGATTTTTATTTGGCGAATTCCCACTTAAAAATGTCATATCATCTTCGCTACGCGTCTACTTGAATTGTCTTTTATTTTTCACCTATGATCATTTATTTTTAATTAACGATTAATAGACAATTTATTTAATTAACTAGTGCAATAAATAAATTAATTCTATATATTTTTACTAAAATACCTCGTGGTTACTACAACCCACTTGATCGATTGACAATCCAGAACCTCAAACAGCTCTGTTCTATTTCGATATTTCCTCGAGCATCCTACCAACAAGCTATACCGTCCCTTTTTATCAATTCAAGAACTACTGTATTGGCTTAAAATAGTCCAGTTTTATCATTTAAACCAATCTGCATAATGTCAGTCCCTTTTCTTTACACATAATTCATCCAAGCTTCACGATTTCAAACTGTCGATCCTCCCCATCCCTAGTTCCAACTCCAGTCAATCGCAATACTTTATTTCATCTGCCTCAACATAGTTCTTTCCACGCCCTTATTTATCTTCTTCCCCAGGTGAACGCATCACTTCCAGGAACCCATCCATGACTGAACTCCTCCAATTACTCATTGTCGAACCCCTTCAACCAAATTGAACCCTTAATGATGTCAAAACTCCTCTGCAGTCCCTGAACCACCCATGACAAACTCCACTGTCGCACCCCCGCCAAACCCATAGCCGTCGAGTTCAGTATTCGCACCATCTCACTCAAACAAGTTGATCGATGCACCTCAGTTTCAAAAATCGATCCCCAAATCAACCTCATCCTTCAATCAAAACAATTCGAACACCACCAGTAAATGGTTCGACTACTCCTTGCACGAACCGCCACCTTCTCCTTAAACCGCGACCACTCCACTATTGTACACTTCCAGAACCCCAAGAACAAAGTTGTGACACGGTTTTGCAGTCATGCCTCAATTCGTGAACGCAGCCTTGCTTCCAAATATGGCCTGCGATGAACTTGACTTTAGCTCATTGCTCAAATCGAGCATTAGGAAATCACGTGGATTGCGATGCCATTTTTTTAACTTGGTGGATTGATTTCTGATTTGTTTCATGATTGGAGAAAAAGGAACAAAGGGGGAAGAGTTGAAATGATTTTAGAATAGGGAAAACAGGTAGGTGATGGACTGGTTTTGTAAGCAAGAGAAGGAGACAATTGAGTATGAGGCCATTAAATTGTTGCTTCCTTGATATCGAAGTTGGAAGACAAAAAAAATAGCTCGAAGTAGCCTGAGCAATTTCATTTCCTAGGGTAGCTGTGATGTTGGTCGACCAGATTTAATTTTGACTTGATATGAACTATCCTTATTAAAAATATCTCACCGTTCTGAATCCCTATTTGAACGTAACAATTGGCAATTCTAAGTTTATATCTCTATTCTGAACACACTAGAACTGCATCCGAAGCCTAATCCGATCATATGGAAAAATATCAATTTAAATTATTGATTTAGAATTAAATTCAATTTAATTATTTAAAATAGTTTAAATGTTTAAAATATAAATTGGCTTTAAACAGTTAAATTCATCAATAATAAATAATTTTTATCACTCTAATTCAATAGAATTTATATTAATCAACTAAATTGTTTCGATTCAGTTTTTATATTCTAAATTCAATTATTATCATTTCGCATTATGATACCCGATATATTTGATATTAAATCGTATATCGATTATTAAATCGTTAAATTCAATGGAGAATCCATATATTATTCCAAATCAATATTTGAAATAAATTTAAATATTCGTTATAAAACAATTGAAAATTTGGGACGTTATAGCAGATGACGCAAGCAGTTTACTGAGTTCAAGTTCTATAGAAAGAGTATGAGGTGGAAGAGAAACTGATGAGAGTAATGAAGGTGATTTTTTTCCAAAATTCATGAAGCGGAATTGGAGAAACGATGTTGGAAATGTTTTGTAATGGCCATAAGAAGACGGGTTCGATCTGTTAACAAAGAAGAAAAGGATGAGCGTAGGTATTAAAGGTGGATGACATGGACTAAAAGTAATTAGCATTAATTATTTAATATTTAAATGTTAATAATCGAGTTTAATTGTATTCATAACTTTTAAACTTAATATCTTTCTCATACGTTATCCAAATTTAGCAAAACAAGTTCCGTTGGGATCGTATGGACGAGAGCTACACAATGAAACAGATTGGAAGTGAATTGGAGCTTGTTTACAAATTATAGCAAAATTAAAAGTTTGTCTGAATCAAAGATGATTTATCATCATTTAACGATAAATTATCAATGTGAGTAAATCTCACTAACTCTGTTCAGTGTATATTTTTATAACGTATTTTAAGAATTGATAAGTGATGGTTGATTGCTCTGTGTTGATTGTTTGGACGAATTGCTAATTAACTGGTTGAAGTTATAGATCTAGTTATATATATAGCGTTAATTAAATATTTATTGACTTTATCAGAATATTTCATACTGAAATGAAATTGATGTTAATTATATTGTTTAACATATGTGAATGCAGGGAAATAGGTTGAAGGGATCCAACTGGATTCCTTAATATTTATAATACTGTTTTTCATATATAGTGATATATGATGTGATATCTATTCCGTGACTGAGTTTGATATATTTGGATGACATGATCTTTTTATATGGTATTTTAAATACCGTAAGCAATACTAGAATGTAAAAAGGGAATTTTCAAAGTGTATATTGAAAATAAAATATTTATATAAAATTAATGGATTTTATAAAAAGTAATTATTTGGGAAATAAATAGAATTATAAAAGTAATTATTTGGAAAATAAATAGAATTATAAAAGGAAATATTTGGGAAATAAATAGAATAATAAAAGGGAATATTTGGGAAATAAATAGAATTATAAAAGGAAATTGGCAAGATATAAAAGAACTATGAGAAGATGGATTTAAAGTAGATTGTAAATAGTAATCTTTTTTAACAAATAAATTAGGAAGATTAATTTATAAATAATGTTTTATAAATTAAGTGAAATATTTATCATTGGATAAACTGAATGTATAAGTCTAAATTTATAAAGAGAAGTAAAAATCGGTTTTAACACCGATACTTGAGATTGAAGGTAAACTTAGCAATTATAAAGGGATTTATAAATGAGAATTAAGTGTTAGAAGTAAAAAGAGGATTTCGTATGAATAATTCTATAAATAGAAGTATAAATAGAATTTGTAAATGCGATATTATTTTTAAATACAAAATCAAACTGAATGGATTATATAAAAGAAATATTATTCACGTTCGATGTTAATAATGGATTTAAGTAAATATTTTGCAAATAAAAACATTTATAAAGGAAATTGGATTTTTAAAATAGGAATTCAAATAGAAATTTGAATGAGAGAGGAAATTGTGTTAAAATTAAATAGTGGATTCTTTTAGAGAAAAATGGATTAGTTGTGGATTTATAAAATGACTTGATACACAGAAATTGAACCTTTAATAATATTTATAATTTGAAATCAAGTTTTGATTTGATAGAATAGGTCTAGATTTTTAATAGGATAATATTCATGTTTTAAAGTGAATAATGATTTGAATGCAAATGTCTAGAAAAATTGGAATGGAATATAAAAGGAATTGGTAAATATTTGGAAGTGTTAAATTCTAAAATGAATTTAGAAATTGAATTGACCTGAAATGGTAAATTATTCTGAAATTCGGAACATTAATCGAATATTGGTTATTCGAAGGAGAGTTATCGAATATAGTTATTCGAAGCAGAGTTATGGAATATCGGTTATTCGAAAGAGAGTTATCGAATATCGGTTCCGAAAGAGACTTATCGGATATAGTTATTCAAAGGAGAGTTATCGAATATCGGTTATTCGAAAGGGAGTTATCGAATATCGGTTATTCGAAAGAGAGTTATCGAATATAGTTATTCGAAAGACAGTGATCAAATATAGTTATTGTAATGTCCCGACTTTTCTGACGACTTTTAAATCATTTTAATAAGTAATTAAAATGAGATTTGCTATTTAAAATCAAACTAAAGAGATTTTTGAAACAAATATATATATGGATAAGCACATGTATGTATAGACTTGATTTAATCTTGAAAAAGGGAAAAACAAGTGTAAAACATTTAAGTTGAAAACTTAAATAAAAATACATACAAGAACATAATGGTTCATAGTTTGACCATTTAACGAAGTAAGGATTTAAAAACAAAAAGCCTAGAACATGAATCATTGAAAGGGTATTTTATTCACTTGGAAGATAAAGAGGGACCTTCGGACAAAAACAACCCAACATACATATAACAAAGCAAGACAAAAATATTAATTTAGGATTCTATAAATCTAGTATAGAAAATAGCATACAAGATAAGACAAGAACAAAGATATGATAATATGGATAATATATGAGGAGTCATCACCTAAGGATCCTAAATAATATCTAACAAATCTAAACCATGTGAAAGCATTAAATGAAACATACCCTAAATAGTAACACTAAAGATTAGCAAACCATTTCTCTAAATCCTATAGTGTAGATAGCATGAACACCTCAGCAAGTAAAATCAAATGGAAACATTTGTTTAAGGCCATAAAATTCCAAAAAGGGGTCATTGCATTTAATGAAGTTAAGGTTCATCTTCTAGAAGCCATCACATATGGACATGTCATTGGCTACAAGCCTAAGTAAGACAAAATTTGAAACCATGTTCTCCTCATTTTGTGCCGTAGGTGATATAGAAGAGGGGTGAGGCTAGAAGGGTTTTGCTGTTGGAACTTGTGCACAGGAATTCATATTCTAATGCATGAATTTACCTATAAATACCACTCAATTCCTTCACATTTTCATCACAAACAAAACTGAATTCCCATTCTCAGATCTGAAGCATTTTCTGGATCATTTGGATAGCATTGTGGTGAGTAAACTATCCTTTTATCTTCTTTTATGCATTGATATACACATGCATATAATAGGATAGACATGGTTGTGTTTAGGCGGTTACATCTCAGTGAGTAAACTCTTTTTTTTTCTTTAAACTATTACAGATTATATATATATATATGTATGGTTCTTGAATGATTTGTATTTAGCTAATTTGTTATCAATATTAAACTGGGAAAACAGAGATGGAAACAGAAAGTCACCTCGCTAAGTAAACATCAAATTTTAAGCTCACTAAATCAGTTCTTTGAGTGTATACCAAATGATGTAGCTTCTGTATGTGTTTTATACTTAGTGTGTACGGGTTATATCATATATACAAATCGTTCCTTTGGATTGTAGATGGAAATTAGAACTGTGCTATCACATATTAAAACCTGTAGAGTAGGCAGAGCCAAAATTCTAACTTCCATGTTAACTTCGAATGAAAATCTATAACTCGATCTACACTAAGTTATAGACCTAAGCTCTTCCTTATGGAAGTTGTTGACATGAATATGTAGTATATAATGCAAAGATATGTGTAACCCATTATATGTTAACATATTAGAAAACCTCTGTATTTAGCTTAGGAAAAGAAAAAAAAAAGTAAGATGCCACTGATTTGATTGTCAGTAGCTCGACAAAGTGATGTGTGCATGTGAGGAAAGGAGTAGTTAAAACACCATGAGTGGATCGAATAAAAATATGGAACAAAATGTATAAAAACAGAAAGGAGAAAAACATAAAAGCAGTAGGAACAAGGAAGTGGAAGGCGGCATCAACAAGAAGGAGTGAAGGGCGGAACAGTAGAAAATAAATCTAGGTATTAACTTGTTCTCAGTGGAGTTCGAAACAACTTTGTTCCCACTGTATAAACCCAGCGCACGTTCTAAGTGTCCTAGGATTGGAAATTTTGTAGAAATTAAGCATTAATTCATGTTGTTGGTATTGTAATTGAGTTGTAGGATTAAATAGCACATATTGGAGAAATTTGAGGGTTAATGGTGATAGGTCGTTCATGATTTTCACTGTAAGGGGGGAACGGAAGCTGTTCATTGCATTTGAGAAAGTGGATTCGAGTTATACAAAAATGGTATGGTTGTGTAGAGATTTCGTAGGAGATGAGGATGACATTGTTCGTTTGAATTTTAGTGAAGTAATGGAAGAAGCAATGGGAGAGGATGGTGCGGTAATGGAAGAAATAATGGAGCAGGTGTTCTAAGAGGAAGAAGAAGCCGTAATTAAAATAAGGATTGGTGGCCTAATACTTATACATGGTATTAGAGAATAATTAATGCCTAATTATTAATACATGGTATTAAATATTTACCTTTAATTAAACTAAGGAGCAGGTGGACTAAATGGTTTTTGCGGTAGGGATGTTTTCTTGTTTTATATACGGTGCATGGCACATGCGTGAGAATTAAATGGGGGAACAAAGGAAAGACGCACCAAAATGTTGTGGTGCATGGCACATGCGTGAGAATTAATTGCCAGCAAAAGAAGAAATGGGGGAACAAAGGAAAGACGCACCAATTGTTGTGGTGCATCATGCATGGCACATGCGTGAAGAACAATTTACAGCAAAGAAGAAGTGGGGAAAGAATGGAGTGATGAACTATTGTTAAGAAGTCACATGCCTCTCTATCATATGTTAGGCTAGGTTTGCTGTGCTAGACCTATAAGCAGTGTATACAAAACATAGCCAACAAATTACATTTAAATACATACCAAATATATAAGCTTTATCCAAACCATTTTAGTTTATATCAGTTATATCAGTTGGATAAAGGCGGACTAGTTTTCATTGGTTCTACCTTGATTAACTTTGAACAGTTTTGTCTATTTGAAAATTTACATCAGCAATCTAAATAAGTGGTGCAACAATGATGATTTCTTTAAAGTGAGTACTAGTTGGGTATCTCCACTACCATAACTGAGAAAAGAAATAATGCACTTCAGTTATATAAGATTTTTCAACATCTTAAGTTTTGTGCAAAGACTTGAATAGCTTACTTAATTAGTGTTGTGTGTAGGTCAAAAACATATGTGCGCATAGTCGTAGCATTTAGCGCACGTATATCGAGTCGTTCATATTAAGTAAAATCGCAAGTATGAATCGTGAAACCCGTACTTTGCGAAACAAGGAAGCGGTACTTTGCGAAATAAGGAAGAAGTAAATAAATAAATAAAAAGAGAAATTTTTATTTAAATATTGTAGGAAAGTGCGAGGAAGACAACAGCAGAAGGCTAAAATGCAGAAGTTCGACTGTAGAAGATTAACGAGTTTTAAAAATAGAAATAATATAAGAAATAATTAAATAAATTATAAATTTAATTTATTTATGATTAAATATGAGTAAGAAAATAATTTACAAGGATAATGGAAGAATTAAACATCGTATAAACTACGACGACAAACGAAGAAAAAGACCGTGCGCGATGCACACGCTTTATTTTCTCATTTCTAAATGATGATCAAAACTGAATAAAATACCGTATGTGACGCATACACTTAAATTGTTCATTTATAACCGATAATCAAAATATCCAGATATGAACAAAGCAAACATATACTGTTTGTTTGACTGAAACTCCTAGTTAAAGAATGTGTAAACCGTATTATAATCATGATAGGCTGATAATTATTTATCCACTGTAAAAGACATTTCGTACATCGTTTCGAAGAGACCGGAATAAATATTCCACTTTGATTCGAAGTATACGACACGTGTCAGAAATATTGAAGAAAGAGATATGCAATGACTATTTTAAATAGTACCTTCGGTCTGTTCAGTCCTAGGACAAACCCGAATGGACGAGTGTCTGACAACGTATGTCAATTAGATTCTACACATCGTTTTACGTAAGTATATTACGTGGGTGGCGGAGAAATTCGTTTCTCTTAGCCTCATTGCCCGCAATATATTTGGGTAATCGAATGAGTGTTTCTGACGGATATGACGATGTGGCATTCAAAGTAATTGAAGAGAAATCTGTCAGAAGGATAAACGTGACCTCAGAACCTCACAACCCGGAAGTAACAAAAGTTGGGCAAGGCAGCATGGCTAGTTGGGTCATACCCAAGCAGGGTGTATTATCACCATCTAGAGAAATTCCTTTTGTCTTCTCATCTAAATTTCACTGCTGCAGCATTCGGTAGCGGTTGCTGATCACAACCGTGGAGGTGATAATATATTCGTTACACTCAAGCTAAATGAGTGGACGGTCATGTGTGGCCGGGTTGCAAGACGTTCTTGTTGAACCTGCAGTGTATACCCTCTAGAGTACACTGATCGGTAGGTGCTCCCATACCTTGTGTGTTGGAATCCAATCTCCGCTAAGCGCTCTGCGGTTTTCGATTTTATACTATATGTGAACGTGAGATGCAAGCGTTTCACTAGATGGTTATTTATTTGATAAAAACTATTATAATATCACACGTTTTGATATAAAATACTTAGATCATTATCCAGATATTAGACATGGATTGATCTAATGACTTCTAAAATAAATAAACCTGTCAACATGAAAAACCTAAATCCTTATTCCTTGTTTACATTTCTTATCTATGTTTACTCACACCAGTCCCCCAACTGACCCAGAGTTTATTTTCTGTGTTTCCTAAACTCTTGGGTACTCATAATATTTATTATGAGTAGACAAGTAGTCCAGGTAGGCAAGTGGAACCTGATGAAGTCAAGGCCAAGACCAGTATTATATCCACATCTGTATTATTCTAAGTCATGATGTATAATTATGCTGTTAAACTCTGATGATGATGTATTATGATGATGTACTCTGATGTAACAAACTCTGATATGTAATATTATATATATTTTGTGAAATTCTGCTGTGAGATTATTTCCACTGTGAGACTCTGATATCTTCTTACTCTTCTATTATATTAGTTCTACCTCTTCTATCTCACCTTCTAAATTCTTTCTATTAACAGTCAGGAGTTCAATACTTGGTTTTGTTCGACGAGTAATACAGGATTTCGTATTACTGTTGAAAATTCAAGTATGGTGAATTCCCGGCCGTTACAGTTATTCGAAAGAGAGTCATCGAATATAGTTATTAGAAAGAGAGTTTTTGAATATCGGTTATTCGAAAGAGAGCTATCAAATATTGGTTATTTGAAAGGGAGTTATTGAATATCGGTTATTTAAAAGAGAGTTATTGAATATAGTTATTCGAAAGAGAGTTATACATTGAAATTTGATTATATCGAATGTAGGAAAGTACTATATACATTCCGTTTTTTAAACCAAGATTTATTTATTTAATAAATTTATTAATTATTATTTATTCAAATTAATGAATAAAAGTTATATTTTGAAGTTAAATATTTCGAAAGTAGGGATTATAACGTTATCGTTATAACCAAGGTTTTTCATAAAAGAATTGGATTTGTAAACTGAATCCGAGAGTTGCGTAAGCAATGATTTGATAAGAAGATAAGAAACGGAGTTAAGGAAATTAGAAACTGACTGGAGATTAGTTATGTTAAATAGCTTTCTAGATATCGATCTGATGTTAGTTTCGGCCTTCGGGGTTGATATTCAGGGAATTGTTTTCTTACTAGTTCACAGTTAGAAACTGATGGATGTGGGTGGATAGTGATGCGTGAATAAGAAATGGAAATGTTTTTTTTCCAATGTTGATAATATATATTTTCTAAATTTAGAAAATAAGAATTCATGAATATATGGAAAAGGGAAATGGGGAAATGAATAAATTAATGATAAATTAATTAAAAGGGAAAAATGATGATTGATGACTAATCGGTACAATCTCCATTTGGAGATAAGATCGTTGTATGTATGGATGTTTTCCTTTGATAGTTAAATAACCGACTATCAAAGTTTTGACCATTTTTTCGTCGTTAATACGGGGAGACCGGGATCAAATTTATTGTCTGGAAACCACTCCGTAGGGGCATTAGTGTTGCGAATCAAATAAGATGAAGATAACTGAAGACAGAGTTTGTGCAAGGGCTATTTTGGCAAATCCTAGGTACAAATTGCCTAAAATGGGTTTACAAAATAGTGCCTTCGGTTTGTCCAGTCCCAGGACAACCTTATGGAAGAATATCTGACAGATTATGTTTAATAGATCGCGTAAGTTGATCTCTTCAAACCGTATTTACATTCGGTGGTAGAGAAATTCGTTTCTCTTAGCTGTATACCCATGGTATTTTTAGGGAAATCAATTTGTGATTTAGCGGGTATTATGATGTGACATTTAAAGTGAATAAAGGTGTGATCTATACGTTATGGCCTCTAGCCTCACAACCGAGAAATGATATAAAATTGGGTAGGTCGCATGGCTAAGTGGGTAGCTCCCAATTAGAGTGTATTGTCACCTGATCTAGAGAAATTTCATTTACTTCTTTAACCTATTTCGATGCTGTCCCTTTCGGGAAATGGTTGTTGATCCCAACCGTTGGTGATAATACATTCGGTAAACTCAAGCGAAATGGGTGACCAGTCATGCTTAGCCTGCGTTACAAGATGTTCTTGTTGAACCGGGTGTATTCATGTAACATACTGACTTTCCCGTACCCTTTGAGTTGACAATCACAAGTCACGTCCAACCCAAATTGTACCGAAATGCAGATAGTTATTAGAAAGAAATTAGAGGGTGAGGTAAGAAAGAAAGAAATATTAGAATAGAAGAAGAAGAAGAAACAGATCAGAAACAGAGACTCACATCGCAGCGGAATAAAATATAATATAGAAATAAATATTTATTGAGAGCTTGAAATAAAACTTATAATTTTCAGAGTACATCACACATCTTGATAGTTATAATAACCTGTCCTCTTATACAACACACAGTGGAATAGTATATATATAATATCATACGTCTGAGTTCTTCCAGTTTGTCTCTTCACAGCATTCAATAACCTGAACCTGTACAACCCGGCCTAACCCGAGTATTACAAACACCGGGTTAGTCTGGTGAACAAGAGTGAGAAAAACACATTAAGTTTAAAGGCATCACACAACTTGCTTTTAACATCAAAAAATCTTTTCAAAAGAAAAGGATAATCGTAAGACCGAATCCACACATAAATACGGATGGTTTTTACCCTATGATAAACCAAAACATTTTTGAAATCAATATCTTCTCTGATATTATAATAGTGTCTAAATACAAATAAATATCAATCTAGCAGAACGCTTGCATCTCACGCTATACATATATAGTATACAATCAAAACCGCGGGCTCTTATTGGAGATTGGATTTCCAACTATGGCAAGGTATGGGACCACCTTCCGACAATGTACCTCTGGAGATGAATACATTGGGGAATCAACAAGAACGTCTTGCAACCCTAGCTAAACATGACCGGCCCCTCACTTCGGTTGAGAGTACCAAATATATCATTACCACGAGTGGGGGCCAGCCAACCAAACCGATAACATACATATAAAAATAAAAGGGTCAGTCGAAGGCATTTGAGTTCACCAGATCAAGTAATGATATACCCTTTTGATGGGTGTGACCCACATAGCCATGCGACCTACCTGATTTGATACTATTTCCTGGTTGAAGAGGTTTGAGGTCATAATTAATTAATTAATTAATTTTATTTAATTTTAAACATCTGCTTATCCTTCAGAACAACACATCTCTATTCACTTTGAATGCCACATTGTTAGATCCGCTGGATATCACTAATTGATGTCCACAAAAATACCCTGGGGTTTTAAGCTAAAAGAAATGAATTCCTTGGCCACCAAAAGAAGTACATTTGTAGAAATTAATGTACGTGATCCTTTGGAAATACTTTGTCAGACATTCACCCATACAAGCCATTCAGTAATAGAATGAACCGAAGGCACTCTCCTACCACTTCTTATATAGGTATCACCCCAAGGATCAGTAGCGAGTAGTCCTTGTAATCCGAAGATTCCAGTCACGATAGAATCACAAGTCAAATTTCATCAGAAGCTATCCTTAGAAATTCAACAAGTAGTTCTTCCACTTATGAAGATCAACGGTCTTCAATTGCTCCATCTTCAACCAACATCTTCACGTAATTGCTGGCTCGGAATGGTTTTCGAATATAAATTCAATCCCGGTCTTTCCGTACCAACAATCGTATTGGCCAAATTTTGATAGTCGATTATTTAACAATCAAATAAATGAACATAAAATAAAACCAAATGGATCCATTGGTTTAGTACACATCGTCACTTGGCCTTTAAAAATAATATATTGGTTGTAATACCAAAATAATATATTATTTTTAATATATTAATATTCTCAAATCCTTTTTTAATACTTCGGAAAATATCTTAAATCATATTCAATTTTCCTTCAAATCTCATTTCAAAATATTATTAAAAAAATTATTTATTATTTAACATTTAGAAGTCGATCCAGATTTTTCATTCTTAAGGCAACCGTTACGAAAACTCCTTTTCGTTTCGTTATTTGAACATCATAATCATCACTTATCCTTTTAGAATAACCCATTCTAAATCCCATTTCTTTGTTTTGAAAATATTGTTATATTTTCACAAAAATCTTCTTTTATTATTTCTTTACTATAGAAATATCATTCCATATCTTAAGCCCTTATTAAATTCCAATATATGTATATTCCCAACTTCTTCAAATAATGTTACATTATTATTTCACAAAATAATTCACTTTTAATATTTCCATCATTACAACTAATATCATCCTTCGATAATCCTGAAGTCGTTCAAGTTGGGGTATTTTAATTACCTTTCAGACCTTGATCAACAATATTCTTATCTAAGATAAATACTAGTTGTAATTCAAAAACCCATATTTATTCTAATACCAACCGATACCAATTCACTATTTTATTATAAATACGGTTTCATAAAACCTTCTTACTTTTGAAATCTCCCTTTTAAATATACTATTATTAACTAAATTCATTGATTTAGTAAATGATAAATAAAACATCAACCTTTCAACTTCAACTTCATTAAACTATCTATTTTTATTATTTGGGTTCTTATTACAAATTTCATTTCCAAAACTTTTACCAAATTGAATTACAAGAATACCTTTACCTAAACCTTTTAATTATTTCCTTTGGGAAAAATCTTATTTCAAATCCTATCCATTTCACTTAAAGCCATCATTTGGTAACATTAATTAAAATTAACGCTTTAAATTCACATCTCTCTTTATAAGCTTGTTTACACAACTCTGGTTTAATATAAACCCTTTTCATCTCGATTTCCTTTTCTTAACTTAAACATTTATTTTAAGCTTATCGCATTCGCTTAAAATCACTTTATAAGTTCATTCACCAAATTCGGTTCAAATATAAACCGTTCATAGACTTCCTTAGAAATTCAATTATATTTCCTTACCACTTTGATTACTTAAATGAACTTCATTTAAGAAATAACTCCTCAATTTATTATAATTTACTTTATCGTTAACTGGAATAAATATAAAATTTCCCTTTAAAAATCTTATGAAGTTAAACGACTATTCGTTAAATTATTCCATTAGATTAATTAGTATAAACTAATATAATTTAAAAATCAATTTACATTAAGTTGGCTTGGTCAACTTTAAAACATGAATATCTCGTTGATCAACTCTAACTCTTCTTTTCATTTAACTTAATTAATAATATTATTAATTTAAATTATCCATCTACTTCGATTATTATTAAATGGATAATAATCGATTAGTATAATTCCATTTTAATTATTATTTAAAAACAATTAATCTCAATTATTAATCGTTACATTGATCCTTGGTCACCTGCTTATCCATCTTATTAATATAAGAACTAGTTTTTATAAATCATTTAACAATTGAGATGAGGCACGTGCTTCGCACACGATAGATTTTGATACAAAAATGGTGATTTGTGGTTAAAACAGTCAATATATGCGTATGCGTCGCACACGGTATATTTTTGGTACAAAAACGGTATTTGTGGCTAAAACAATCAATATATGCATGTGCATCGCACACGGTATATTTTTGATACTAAAATGGTATTTGTGGTTAAAACAATCAATATATGTGTGTGCGTCGCACACAGTAAATTTTTCTTTTTATAAGCTTCATTTTAAATAATATGTTTAAAATTCTATATTCAGTTATAAAATAAATTTTATAACTTCATTTCTAATGATTCACCTAACGGTAAATCAATCTTTATAAAACGATTATAATTTTAGGTCATCTACTGTCAATTTCTCAACCAATATTTGTCATTGGTTAATACCAAGGGTTCAACAGTAATCAATAATCAATCCATAATCCAATTGGGTTATTAAATAGTACATGTGATATAACATAAAAATAAACAATAAATTTGAGGAATCCGGTTGGATTCCTCCAACTTGTTCTTCTCTGTATTCAATATGACAATCGATAATAAACATGAATAATTTATTAACCGGTATCTGTTAGCTAACAACCTTTCAAGCATCCAATTCAATTTTAAACATTTATATTATTATAAACGTAACCAACACGGTAAGTTACCTTCATTGGAATTAATCATTAGAATAACGATTCCATTTCAATTAAATTAAACAATCGTTTAATTTAAACAATATATAAAATTAAACAAACAACCAACGGTCATCAATCAGTTAAAGATAGCAAGCATAACAGACAAATATTCAAACCCGACTCATATAAATATAAGTGGGGTAACTGGGTGAGTTTAACTCACCTTGATTTGATTTGTTGTTTAAACCATTCGGTTCAATTAAATTAAACAAGTGTTTAATTTAACCGAAAAATCCAGTTGATTCCAGTTGCGTCCATTTCTGTTTCAAAATGTAGTTGTCATCACCATGATTCCAGTGTAACTGGTTTTGTCCAATTCTGAGTACGAAATAAATAATTATGCACAATTTGATAAAATTACTTTTAACTTAAATTAATTAATTTCTTAAATTAACTATTTGTATAAAGAATTACTTTTGGGTCAAAAATACATCAAGTCGACCTCCTTTTGTTTAAGATTTACTGCATGCCTTTGTTCCACAAGATTCACACAACCCTTCTGCATGTTCCCTTCAACAAACTTTCATCCCTTAATGTAATTTGTGATTTACAAACCCAAAGCACTCCATTTTTCTTCTTGTAACCCAAACCCAATGATCAGCCGACTATATTTCATTGATGAAGAACTAGCCCGCCCCTTCTAAAATTTTGGTTTACATAGCCATAAGATATAACGAATCAATTAACCCAATATTACTTAATTAAGTAATGAAATGCAGTACATTATTACTTTGGTTATCAAAAGAAGATGGGCTAATTGTAATTTTTTCCTTTGATGCCTTGTTCAGGCTTTGCTCCTTGCATCGTTGAGGACATATTTAAATTAACTAACATTTCTTTAAATAATAATCATCTCTAAATTAAATTAATAAATTTTCTTTAATCAGAGATTAGCCAACAATAATTACTCTGATTTGGCAAATAAGTAGTCGGCTAAAATTCTCGTTCGTTCAAAACAGAACTCAACTACTGCTTTGCGGTACTGCTTCATTCCACAACCGGATACCACGCTTGAAGACTTTCCAATTAATCACCATCACGTTGAACCCATATATGCAACTGCCACGTGACCATTTCACGCTGGGTTGAAAATCTCACCTTACTTCATGCCATCTCATGCACTTACATTTTCCGTTTCATGCCATTAGAAGCTCCCCCACGTCTTTATTGTAGAATAAGCTAACTCCTACTACCATGTTCACAACTGCATCATGCATGCTTCATTGAACTGCCCTTGTATTTCATCCCAAGAAACAGCTGCGTCTTCGTCTTCGAACCACGCTCGGACCCCGTCCCTTCACCGCTGCACGCTCCGCCGTCCACCGGATATGGATCCGAGACCCCCCAATGCTGCAACCGAGCCACCTCGACCTCCTCCGCACACGAGCTGTTTCTTTATACTTCTTCCGCTCCAATGTGATTTCCCACTCACATACCCATTGCCACCTTCGAGTTCCATTCCGTCGGCCCACTAACGGCTCCTTCAGTCAATGACGAACACAACGTAAAGACATGGAAGCTATGTCGAAGTTTTGTCATTCGCTGTGTTCTTTGTATCGCGTGCACAAGTGAAATACGTGCTAAAAAAAGAAAGAAGAGGGCAGAGCATGATTTTCTGGAAAGGGAATTATAAAGAGGGGTTTGGTTTTGAATACAAATGGAGCTGGCAATTTGACTTGGCGAGAGGAAGGTTTCATTTTGTTACAATTTCATTTGTACGCTATAGAAGCTCAGCTCGAGTTCTGAACGAAAAAACAAATGAGGACATTTGGTGCATATTTAAAAAGGGTAGGATCCTTAGCAATCAAGTTTTAGGCTAGTAGACTAGGTCCGTGCAATTATTGTAGTAGGTGTTACGTGATTTGATGATATAGGAGAGGAAATAGAATAACTGTATCAAAGTGTATCAGTATACGTGTGTTCTTTACATTTGTGTATTGGCCAATCAAAATAGGATAGGTGTTGCGTGTCTTTTCACATGTAGCAAGCTTTATTTTTGTTGGGTATAGACAAGTGGACATATTTTAAACATATAGCAGAAGGTAAGATAAGCAGAGCAGTTTTAAGGATTGTATGGCTTGGTTTCAATTCCTTAGCTTGTAAGTTATTTCATCATATTCGTTTATGTGATCACGTACAAATTTACTTAGGATTTAAGTTTCACTTTTATTTCATATTTTTTTTTGGCGAGCTGTCATTTACCTCCAAACCATTTATACGTAATGACACACACACTTCTAATGCAATTGACATACGCACTTCTAACGCAATGAAAATGAATATACCGCTCCATTTCCAACTCGTTTATAATTTAAATATAAATTACGTTCAAACTTTGTTTTAATAAACGAATTCAACATTTTAAATCTATTTAAAAATTCCAAATCAATATTTCAAATTATAAAATATATTAAATATTTGACTAACAAAAATATGGGACATTACAATTCATCTCTGGAGATGCACTGTCGGAAGGTGGTCCCATACGTTGCCAATTGGAAGTCCATTACCCGATACGCACTCCCAGTTTTTAATTATATATTATGTATGTGGAATGTGAGATGAAAACGTTATACTAGATGATGGTTAGTTGTGGATGATATACAATATTATAATATCAAAATAGTTTTGATATAAAGATTATCATTTCTTTCGAAAGGATTTCGAAAGTTGAATCAAGTATTTTGGATTCGCATAAGGGAAAAACCAATTCTGTGTACTACGGCGTGGTCTTATGAGATATCGTTTATTTTCTCAAACTGTTTTAAATTGTTTACTCATACCAGCCACATGAATGACCCGGAGTTTATTTTGTTATGTTTTCCCTAAACTCTTGGGTGCCCAAATTTGTACGGGCAGTCAAGTAGTCGGTATTTTACAGATATACTGAGAGCTTGGAGCAGGAAGCTTTAGGATTATATAACTGTTTGTGTTATAAGTGATGTACTTTGATAATGATATGTATGTTCAAGTACATATTTGTATTTCAAGGTTATGCTATATAGTATATTTTATTCGTTCCGCTTTGAGATTCGTGTTTGCTCTAATGTTGTATGTTCTTCTTCCTCTTCTATTCTAACTTTCTTTCTTTCTATTTCTCACCTCTAACTTCTTTCTATTAATGATCCGGTATTTTCGATGTTTGAATAGTTGACATAGGTTTTATGTCAATTTTCTAGGTCGAAAATCCAGTTCGTTACGGTGATATCAGAGCTGAAGGTTAAGTAATTACCTTGGCTTTGTGGTGTAACTCAGTAGAGATGGGGTTAGTAGTACCCTAGATTGAGTTTGAGTGTATATATACGAGTGAACGCATTAGTAGATTTTATAAAAATTGTTTTATACTATGAAGATTTATTGGTTGAGGTTTTTACGAGTTCTAGTCGATCAGTTTGATCCACTGTATCGGTAGGGGTTTCTAAACACTCGATACGATGAACCAACACAGTATGTTTTCAAGAGGGTAAATGAAATAATTTTATCCAAATTATGTTTTGATATAAAAGATGATTGATATTATAAATATTATAGTATATTGGATGTGTTAGTGGTTATTATAATCGAATGAGATTATGATTGAAATGATTATAAATAACCAATCAGAATTCATTTCAAGCAAAATATATAAATCAGATGAATTAAATCTGAATTTAAACCAGAATTGAAATTAAAACCTTAGAAATTTGGAATGGTTTTTGTAAATGGACTCGGATTTAATATATGAGAATTTTAAAATCCTGGGAGATTTTAAATTGTTTTACAAGTATTGTGAATGGTATTTTGAAATATATTTCAAAATGGAAGTGTTTAGAAACGGTTTTAAAAGTGATATAGTATTGAACTCACTTCGGTCGCTGGAAAATAATTTGATGATGATCCGGACATCATCGGTGTTCATTTTCGAGTTCCAAGTGATGGATTACTACTAAAGATACTGTTTCAAATTATTTTTAAAAAAGGTTGTTTTGAAATTCTGAAATGAGTTTGATTATAAGATAAAGCAAAGTTTTTTAAAACTCCTAGGAAGAGACCGTGTGAATTAAAATCAAATTAAACAGGAATTTGCAAAAGCAAATTCAAATTGAATTGGATTAGAATCATATCGAATAAAACTGGATTGTGAGTTAGGAATCTAAAATGGTATTGGATTGGTGAATTAAGAGCCTGGGATTGAGAATGGAACTCGAGTTTGGAATAAAATTTGGCTTGGGTATAAGTTAATAATTGTGTTGAGGATAAAACTGATTGGAATTTGATTGGGGTGACGGTGGTACATATTGAAGTAGTAGCAGATGGAAAAGATATAATGATATGCCGAACAAAAAGGTACAAGTTTATTTTATATGAGTTTGGAGATTTATGAGCCTATTTGGCAAGCTACTTGGCTCTTTGATTATCTTTTGGCTTAGAGAATGCCTAGAGAGGCGAGTTGTCGTTGTACCAATTGACCCGTACAAAGGGGACGGTGGCGAAATTTTTCGAATATTTAAAGTGTTAGAAATTTTTCGAAATTTTTGAAAAATTTAGTTATTTGGAATAAATTAATATTTAACTGAAATTAATTGGTACAGTGAAACTGAAATTTAAGAAGTAAAAAATAATTTTTAACCCAGCTAATAGGGTTTGTTTTCCACCTTAGCAATTTCGAGGACGAAATTTTTTTAAGGAGGGAAGAATGTAATGTCCCGTATTTTTACGGTATAATAATTAGTTTATTTAATTATGTAAATAGTGTTTAGAGATTTAAATGGTTTCTTAATTAAAAAATATTGAATTTTTAATTAATATAAATAATAGAATAATATATTCAATTTCGAAATAGTCGGAAATAGTGGAATTCGCAACATAATGTGAATTGGATTATTTATAAGATATAATTCAGTTTGGAATTGAATCATCATAAAAAAATTGTTATTTAAAACAAAATTTGAACGTATAATTATAATATAATTATAATCGAGCCTGTAATGTTGCGGTAGTTTGGAATACTGAGTTTTGAACTTCAGTTGGATATAGAGAATCCATTTGAAGTCGGATTTCTGTGAAACAAGACACGTCCGAATCTGTTGAATGATATTTTTCTAATGGAAGAGAAAAATCAGGATTTTGTCATGTAGATTTTGACATATGATCAAATCAAATTTTCAAAAAGTTGCTATGGAATTTGTTTATAATTTATAATGATTTATTTATATTTTAAATGGATTTCTAATATAAATTGAATACTGATTTAACCTGGATTTGAAACATCGAGTTATAAATCCAGATATGTATATTTTAGAGCTGTATGATATTTTACGTGAATATATACAATAACATTAATTTATTAATACCAAATCAAATTGTTTTTAAATATATTATATTTTATTTGGTTTATTTAGAGCTTTAAAAATAGCTATTTTTTCAAACAATCTCTGTTTTCGATGAAATTAATTTTGTTGGATCCGGAATATTAAATTATTGCTAGATTTCAATTTTCGTGATTTTTGGGGTCAATTTGTGGCCGTGCAGAATTTTAATGTGAAAAATAGTCAATTATTTGACTTTAAAATACACTTGTGAGCAAACAGACTCACAATTTGACGAAACAATTTTCGTTGGGTCCGTAATGTTGAACCATATCCGTATGTCCATTTTCGTCTGAATTAGATTTTGTATGTGATCCTATGAATTTTTAGACAACAAATACACATAGCGGCTGATTAAATCTAAATATAATAATCAATAAAATATATTTAAAATTACCTATAAATGTCACTCCGTCTTCTAACCTTAAGTAATTTTTTCAGAGTGGTCGAAACGTGAGCCGCCAAAATTTTCCATCTCCAGTAAAACGTATGGTCTTTGGAAATTCATTTTAATTCATATAAATCCCAAAACTAGAGTATTGGAGTTCATATGGAGAATCTCTTCAGTTCTATAGTGTTCATGTTGGGTTTGACGCTATTGATGGTCACTCTAATAAGAGCAACGACGCCTAAGGTTAGAATTTTTGAGAAGTTCATGCTTTGATTCGAATTTTAAACGTGGTATTCGGGTTCATGACATTGTTTAGCAACTCGGGGTAGAGTTTTGTGTATTTCCGTGCGGATGGAGGTTGCAAGTTTTCCGCAATGTACGGTGGAGAAGGCAGATGACGCGAGCAGTTTACTGAGTTTGAGTTCTACAAAAAGGGTATGAGGTGGAAGAGAAACTGATGAGATTAATGAAGGTGATTTTTGTTTTGAAATTCATGAAGTGGAATTGGAGAAATGATGTTGGAAATGTTTTGTAGTGGCCATAAGAAGGCGGGTTCGATCTGTTAACGAAGAAGAAAAGGATGAGCATACGTATTATAGGTGGATGATGTAGACTAAAAGTAATTAGCATTAATTGTTTAATATTTGAATGATAATAATTGAGTTTAATTGTATTCAAAACTTTTAAACCTAATATCTTTCTCATACGTTATCCCAATTCAGCGAAACAAGATCCATTGGGATCGTATGGATGGGAGTTATACAATGGAATTGATTGGGAGTGAATTGGAGCTCGTTGCAAATTATGACAGAATTAAACGTCTGTCTGAATCGACGATAATTTATCATCATTTAATGATAAATTACCATTGTGAGTAAATCTCACTAACTCTGTTCAATTTATACTTTTATAATGCATTTTTAGAATTGGTACATAGAAATTGAACTTATTATAATATTTATAATTTGAAATCCAGTTTTGATTTGATAGAACATGTCCACATTTCAATTAAAGGATAAAATTCACATTTTAAAGTGAATAATGATTTGAAAGCAAATGTCTAGAAAAATTGGAATGGATTATAAAAGGGGATAGGTAAATGTTTGGAAGTGATAAATTCTAAAATGAATTTATAAATTGAATTGACCTAAAATGGTAAATTGTTCTGAAATCCAGAACGTTAATCGAATTTCGGTTATTCGAAAGAGAGTTATCGAATATAGTTATTTGAAGGAGAGTTATCGAAAATCGGTTATTCAAAAGAGAGTTATCGAATAACGGTTATTCGAAAGAGAGGTATCGAATATAGTTATTCAAAGGAGATTTATCGAATATCGGTTATTCGAAAGAGAGTTATCGAATATCGGTTATTCGAAAGAGAGTTATCGAATATAGTTATTCAAAAGAGAGTTATCAAATATAGTTATTCGAAAAAGAGTTAACGAATATAGTTATTCAAAAGAGAGTTATCAAATATTGTTATTCGAAAGAGAGTTATCGAATATCAGTTATTCGAAAGAGAGTTATCGAATATCGGTTATTCGAAAGAGAGTGATTGAATATAGTTATTCGAAAGAGAGTTATACGTTGAAATTCAATTATATTGAATGTAGGAAAGTACTATTTACTTTTTGGTTTTTAAACTAAGATTTATTTATTTAATAAATTTATTAATTATTATTTATTCAAATTAATGAATAAAAGTTATATTTTGAAGTTAGATATTTCGAAAGTAGGGATTATAACGTTATCGTTATAACCAGTGTTTTTCATAAAAGAATTGGATTCGTAAACTGAATCCAAGAGTTGCATAAGCAATGATTTGATAAGAAGATAAGAAACGGAGTTAAGGAAATTAGAAACTGACTAGAGATTAGTTATATTGAACAACTTTCTGGATATCGATCTAACGTTGGTTTTGGCCGTTGGGACTGATAATGTGGGAGGATAGTGATGCGTGAATAAGAAAAGGATTTTTTTTCAATGTGGTAACGTATAGTTTCTAAATTTAGAAAACAATAATTTATGAATATATGGAAAGGGAAATGGGAAAATGAATAAATTAATGATAAACTAATTTAAAGGGAAAAATGATGATTGATAATTAATCGATACAATATCCATTTGGAGATAAGATCGTTTTATGTATGGATGTTTTCCTTTAATAGTTAAATAACTGACTATCAAAGTTTTGACCATTTTTTCGCCATCAATACGGAGAGACCGGGATCAGATTTATTATCTGGAAACCACTCCGTATGGGCATTAGTGTTGCGAATCAAATCTGATGAAGATAACTGAAGACGGAGTTTCTGCAAGGGCTATTCTGGAAAATCCTAGGTAGAAATTGCCTAAAATGGGTTTACAGAATAGTGCCTTCAGTTTGTCTAAGCCCAGGACAACCTGTATGGAAGAATGTCTGACAGAGTATATTTAATAGATCACGTAAGTTGATCTCTTCAAACTTATTTACGTTTGGTGGCGGAGGAATTTATTTCTCTTACCTGTATACCCATTGTATTTTTTGGGAAATCAATTTGTGATTTGGCGAGTATGACGATGTGACATTCAAAGTAAATAAAGGTGTGATCTGTACGTTATGGCCTCTAGCCTCACAACTGAGAAATGGTATAAATCGGGTAGGTCGCATGGCTAAGTCGGTAGCTCCCAATTAGGCTGTATTGTCACCTGATCTAGAGAAATTTCATTTACTTCTTTAACCTATTTCGATGTTGTCCCTTTCGGAAAATGGTTGCTGATCCAAACTGTTGGTGATAATACATTCAGTACATTCAAGCGAAATATGTGACCGGTCATGTTTAGCCTGGGTTACAAGATGTTCTTGTTGAACCCGGTGTATTCCTCTGTAGAGATACACTGTCAGAAGGTGGTCCCATACCTTGCCAGTTGGAAATCCGTTACCAGATAAGCCCCCGCGGTTTTTAATTATTTATTATGTATGTGGAACGTGGATGAAAGTGTTCTGCTACATGATGATTGGTTGTGGATGATAAACACCATTATAATATCAAAATAGTTTTGATATTTCAAAAGGATTTTGAAAGTTAAATCAAGTGTTTTGGATTCTCATAAGGGAAAAATCCGTTCCGTGTGTTACTGCGTGGTCTAATGAGATATCGTTTATTTTCTCAAACTATTTTAAATTGCTTACTCATACCAGTCCCATGACTGACCCGGAGTTTATTTTGTTTTGTTTCCCTAAATTCTTGGTTGCCCAAATTTGTACGGGCAGTCAAGTAGTCGGAATTATACAGATATACTAAGAGCTTGGAGCAGAAAGCTTCAGGATTATATAACAATCGTTTATTTCCGGTGTGTTGTAGGTGACGTACTTTGATAATGATATGTATATTCAAGTATAGATTTGTATTTCAAAGTTATGTTATGTAATATATTTTATTCGTTCCGTTGTCAGATTCGTGTTTACTCTGATGTTGTATGTTCTTCTTCCTCTTCTATTCGAACTTTCTTTCTTTCTATTTCTCGCCCTCTAACTTCTTTCTATTAATGATCCGATATTTTCAATGCTTGAATTGTTGATATGGGTTTTATATCGATTTTTTAGGTCGAAAATCCAGTTCGTTACAATAAGAAATGAAGGACATTTGCTTACTATTCTTGTGGTGCAAATAGCTCTGTAAATTGGGTTTTGATAACCCTTTTCTCTAGTTGTATCCTATGATGTTCGTAGTGTAAAACTACTACCCGTACACCATTCTTAATGGTCTGGTAAGTCAGAAGAATGGGCTATGACCAAATTGAACTGTTCAGCTGCCTCTCTCGTAGCAAGATGTAATGATGGATTTAAGATATTTTCCTATAGGATAAGATCCACTATATCATTCTCGTTTTCATGGCCTGGAATCTGTTAATGCCAAGGATGTCAACAAGCCATTTACAGTTTAACCAGGGTTCAAACCACAGCGATGTTTACAAGCCATTTGAGATCGCCTTGTTGAAGAATTGTTTTCCGTTGGTTCTTAAACACAGAATATTTTTCTAGGTACTAGAGGCATTGTTGTTAATAGCCATAGACAAGAAATGCTTGCCAACGCAATATCTCTTCCTCATCCCCTTGCACCAAAGGCTGTCAGTAGTTAGAAAATTCCATAGTAATGAAGCATCATGCTTTTCTTAATTCTAAGAAGAATTGGATGCCTATTCCTTCTTCTAGTTTAGGTTTGCACAAGGAGCTCCAAGAAACTTTGTGTTGAGATCCTCCCTAGAAGAAATTTGCGCAAATAAATTGCAGTTTATCTAATGTAAATTATGGAATCTGGTAAAGAGTGAGCCATTAGAGAATTATGGGGGTGATAACAGACTTGACAAGATCAGCTCTCCCCGCATAGCTTAAGAAATTGGACTGCCATCCTTGGATTTTCTTCTGAATTCGATGAATAAGAGCCTGGCATTTGGAATAATGGAGATAGTTTAAAAAGGGTGGCACATCAAGATATCTGATAGGTAAGTTTCCCTTCTCAAAACCCAAAAAACATTTTATGTCAGTAATGTTCGCGGTAGCTTGGCTGAAGTAAATTTTGGGATTTTCTGCATAACAATTAGACCTGCAAATTGTTTTAGCTTTTGAATAATCCAATGTAAGAAGAAAGCAGAAGTCGAGTTAGCTTTAATGAAAATTAGCAAATTGTCAGCATGAAGTAGATGTGTAATTATAGGAGAAAATCTGAAAACTGGGCTGAAGAGTTGCATTTCAGTGACCTCGTGCATTAGAAAAGAAAAATATTCCATTGCGATCGTGAATAGGTAAGGAGACAATGGATCTCCTTGTACGAGTAGAATAAATAAAACCTTTTGGTATGCCTTGAAACATAATAGAGAAAGTAGTAGATGAAATGCATGCATATATTATGTTAATAAAGTGTGTAGGAAAAGCCAGACGTGACATTATACAGTAAATGAACTCCCGACTAATCATGTCATAGGCTTTCTGACGATCCACTTTTAAACAAAATCTCGACACTCCAACCTTTTAAAGGTCTCTAATAATTTATGTGCTAGAAGAATGTTTTCACCAACATAGCTTCCTTTAATGTATGCACATTGATTTTCTGATTTTAAATGCGGTAGAAAATGCTTAAGCATGTTACATAAAATCTTGAAGAACACCTTATAAAATGTATTACACCATGAAATTGGACGATAATGAGTGATGGATGTAGGCTTATCTATTTTGGGAATTAATGCGATGAAGGCATGATTGACACCTTTTTGGAATCTTTCCAGAAGCAAATATATCTTGCATAGCAAGGAGGAGTTCATGTTTGAGTAATTCCTAGTGATGTTTTATGAACTTAGCATTAAATCCATCTAGACCTGGGCTAGAATCATCGTGAACTGAAAAGACAGCTTGTTTGACTTCCTCCATAGAAATATGTCACAGCAGGAAATCTTTCCTAGGAGTGTTAATACATACATACATACATACATACATACATATACATATACATATACATACATACATACATATATATATATATATATATATATATATATATATACAGACTCAAACAGAAATGTACACTGGACCATAAAACTTTGCATATGCTTGCACATGAAAATGTAAATATGCATATGTACATACATAGTCATTTTAAATGAACTATAACCTGAATTTAGCATATTATTTGCATAAAACACTTTGATTTTGACATGAGTCATTTATTGGGCACTACTTGATTAACCTTAAACCATCAAACCTTGCTCTTTAGTAACGTATTGGTCCTCTCACTCATGCTTGTGAACCCAGAGCCATTGTTTATAAAATGTCAAACCCCTGTGCATTGCCACCTTACATTACTTAATCTAATTCGAATCACAGAATTTGACAAATGTTGGGCCATACAAGTACTTCCCACCTCAGCCGAAGTCTTCGCCTTTGCAGGCAGGTCAAAGCCTCATCTACTCCTAAAGCCTTTGTTGCCCTAGCTATGCTGATTTAAGGTGAGTATCTGCTCATGATCTACTTTATTCCAATTTTTGCAACATCGATATAAACTACTTATAATAGTTGAATCTTGGTTGCTATTGTTCGCCTTGTGCTATTTCCTTCTTCGTTGCCTTAAATTGGGGAACTCGAACATGTTGTTTGACCCTGCTATTTTGAAAATGTGTCTTGCATTTGAATGTATGTTGCAACACATTTATGCCTTACTATGTTGTTTTATGGACATGCATCCTTTGTTTTGCGAGCCAATTGGATTCTTGACTTGGGAATTTAACAAGTAGGACTATACGTTAGGCACTGAAATTTTGTTCTGAACTAGGAAATATGTAAATGAATGCAGTGAAGTTTTTTTTTTTCGATGCTTGACCAAACAATCGAAATGAGTGTCTATGTTTGTCGTTGGGGATTTGTATGTATGTATGTATATTATATATATATATATATATATTTGTGTGTGTGTGTGAGAGAGAGAGAGGCTATGATATGTATACATACATACATACATACATACATATATATATATGTGCGTGTGTGTATTCTAACCAAAGCAAGCGCATCTTCATGTGCTTCAAGCTTCGATAGCTGGAATTCTTAGATCTGCAACACTCATGTCTCTGTTTATGTTTTATTTAATCTAATGTACGTATTGTAAATCTTCCGCTGTATAATGAAATTTTGTAAACTCTGATATTTTATATAAACAAATTTTTCTATGAGATATTGTTGTTTATTATGTGTTTGTGATTCTATGTATATTCAGTTAAACCCTGTAAGCTAAATAACTATCTGTCATTTGAGTTGGTTTAATTACCGACTTAGGCGGTCAAAAAGGCAGTAATCATTGTTGATATATTCGATCTTCCCTTCTTAAATTTATTCAATAATTGGAGTTTTCCCTTTTCATTTGGGAAACAATTCCTTTTCCTCCTCCAAAATTAAAGATATTTTGTATGTTTCACCATCTTCTATTGAAATTTCTTCTCCCATGTAGGTTTCTTCTACATAGACTTCACCCGATAAACCTTATCCTTCTCTCCGAGCGTCTTCGCAGGAGCTGTGGGTTATGAAAATAGAGAGGAAATAGACTATAGAATTACTAAACGACGAGACTTTAGAAAGCATAACATAACCCGTATTTTCACAAATTCTCGTTGGTCAAAAGGGACTTGGCCTTTTGTTTAATAACATTGACTACACATAAATCATTAACCATTGGCTTATGCATTCTATTTCTATTTTGGCATAGGATAACAACCAGAAAACATATAAAAAAGACAAAGAAAAACAATTAAAAAATTACTTTATCTTAGTCATAGGCGATTGAATATTTTTACGTACTTAAAAAAATATTCACTCTTAAAGGCATAATGTTTGTAGTAAAGATTCAACATCGCATTCCATTTTCATCTAGCTTTGGTAACTGTGAAGGATGGGTAATTTTGTCCTTTTTAAAAATGAAAAGGTAAGTCAGCTCATGTGACGACCCGCCTTGCACCAGCCGACATTTCCAAAGAAAGTGCGTTGTGCCAATGCCCGACTAGCACGGGACGGTCGTCGAAAGAAAAGAAAAGAAAAGAAAGGGGAAGAAATGAATTTGAAACTATGAACAAACAAGAAACCTGTAGAATGTCTCACAGCGCATGAAATAAAATATAATAATAACATACTTGACATAAAATAGGAGAGATAGTGCATAAGCTGAAAACTAAATCATAATCATCATAGCAACGAAAATTCAAAATACAACTTATTACAACTCCAACATACTGTCTCTAAAGCAAAGAAAAAGGAAAGGTACACTGCTAATGCCCGAAGTAGTGACCAGCAGCGACACAGGGAGAATATGTATAGAGGATAATACATGTAAGCCTCCTGCTCGTCTCCGGACAGCTACTCGTGCACAACCAGCTAACCTGTTCCTAGTCTTCCCGTTTAATAGCACCCAGAATAATAAGAAGAGACAAAAAACTCTGGGTTAGACAAAAGTCTGGTATGAGCGATAAGCAACAAAACAAAACAATAACAGGTATAATCCAATCATACCTGAACCTGTTCCTGCAACCAAAGAGTTAGCACAACAAGATGTACAGTACTATAAGGTAATACTAACACAAAGTGTAAATGGGGTGGGGGGTCATGGTGATAGCAAACATCAAACATAGCAATCATCCTCACATCTCTTACTCAATGCGTAAATCATACTATATCCACCACTCGATCACCCAATCCTTTCCTACGATCACTTTGCCCCATAGAGTCACTATGACCCCATTGCACTGATCCATAGCCACTTATCTGTCTCTAAGAGGTGAACTAAATTTATGGATATCGATAACCCCTTTGCACACGTCCCGCAGCAAAGCCCAATCATGAAGTTAACTCATCGGTTCCCATATGGATTCTGAGTGCTAACTTCTCATTTCGACTACCTTTGCATCTTGGGTTTTGGTCTCCATCGTGGTTTGGTCTCCAACTGGTTCGGTTCGTGACCGTCATATGGGTTCGGATCGCGATTACCCAACCGGGTCGGGTCAGGCATATCCATCTAGGTCGATTCGGGTCGTGGTACATACTCCGGGTCGGGTCAAGCTCCTTCACTGGTTCGGGTCATGCTCCATCGGTTCGTGGTCAAGCTCCGGGTCTACTCCTCACGGCGGTGCGGCTCGTGAGCACTCCATGGTCCAGGTCGGTTCGTGACCCAGGTCCTTCCTCTGATCGGTTCGGGTGTCTTCAGGGCCGTGGCTCGTGATATATGCTTCAGGAGTGGTGTGGTTGGCTTGTAGTTTGGGGTTGTGGTGCCTTGGCCACGAGCGGATCGGTTCGGGGTTTATGACCCAATCTGATTTCCTGCACTTCCCCCAACGAGTTGTTTGCACCACACGACGACATTTTCGAGTATTCTAACTTTGCTAACAACCATGAAGCATTCCAAACAGCAATAGAAACATGTATAATCAACCACAAACACTAAAACAACAATTTTAACATGTTAACATGAATCAAACATACCCCAAAACCCCTGTTTTCCCTTAACCCCCTTAATCAAGATTTAACCATACTATTAACAAAACATATCCAAATTAACACAAAATTTCTATCAGAGCCCTAAATTAATATTTTTGTGAATTCATAAATATTTTTCTAGAATTTTAACATGCATAATTTCGCTAATTAACATTAATCACCCCTAATTAGCCGTAATTAGTGAAAAACGATGCAAATCACTCACCTTAGCCACAAATTAATCTTAGATCTGAAAATATCTCTGATTTGGGTCGAATCTCTATGCAACACAGCAGCTTCAACTCTGATTTGATGCTATTTTAACTTGATTTGATGTTGATTAGCTTAATCCTTGACTAAAAGGTGATCAGAGGTGTTTTTAGAAGGTAGAAGCCATTACTAGGGTTGAAGGAATAAAAGTGGCGGCTGCAAAAATGACAAAGAAGGGTTTCTCTAGTCCCTTTCAGTCCTTAAATACCCCTAATCCCGAAATCCCCCAATGGGCCTAGCTGTTAATCACCCTATTTGGCTCGGTTAACCTGTTTTTCACCTTCTAAACCTTAATTCAGCCATATCTCCCAAATGGTAAATCCGTTTGATTAATGTCACCACACTAATGGAAGTGGTCTCAGGTCAAAACTCCTTACCATTCAAAAGTTATAGGCGAAACAAGATTCGCCAAGGGCAAAATAGTCATTTAAAAATCGGCAAAAATGAACATGGAAAATGACCCCAGTAGTCGTTCCCCAAAGTTACACAACTATACGACCTCATATGAAAAAGAAATAAATATTCTGCGATCCTTCGATACGTAGAGTGCGGATCGTTACACTCTCCCCCCTTATGAAATTTCGCCCCCGAAATTCCTCAACTAAGAAACAACCAATGGGTCCCGCATGCCTATTAGTCATTCACAAACAATCAAACACACAAAACAAACCTATCCTAGCATGTGGGAAGACTAAATCGGAATGAAAACCTTACCAGGCAAAGAGTTCTGTATATGTCTCCTTAATGCTCTCATCTGTCACCCAAGTACAGTCATTTTCATCCTCGCCCCACTGAACCTTGACTAGATTCACCACTTTCCTTCGAAGCTGCTTCGTATCATGCTCGACAATACGAATCGGCTTGGGATCTCAACCGCCTCGGGTTCTACTTCGATGTCATCCAACTGATCCGGTGAAATTGTCATATCGGGGTCATGCACAAACTTCCTTAACTGGGAAACATGAAATACGTTGTGAACTCCCGCCTTCTTGTTTGGAAACTCAACTTTATATGCCAAATTCCCAACTTGTTCGAGACCTGGGAATGGACCAACAAATCTTGGTGCTAACTTGCCTTTCATACCAAATCGAATCACGCTCTTTAATGGAGAAATCTTGAAAACACCAAGTCGCCAATGGAGAATTTTAAATCTGTTTGCCTCTTATCAACATAACTTTTCTGCCTATCTTGGGCAGCCTTCATTCGCTATTGGATAACCTTGATGTTATCTGAGGTTTCTCTTATCACATCTTGCCCAAGCACAAATTTCTCACCTGTTTCTGACCAATATGATGGTGATTTGCATGGTCTTCCGTATAAAGCTTCAAATGGAGCCATACCAATACTGGGTTGATAACTGTTATCGTGTGCAAGCTCTTAAGAGAACTTCTAATACTCGATTCACCCTCTCTGTCTGACCGTCGGTTTGAGGATGATATGCGGTACTGAGATGTAATTCTGATCCTAACGCCTCTTGTAAGCTCTTCCAAAATCCACTAGTAAACAACGGATCTCGGTCGCTCACAAATCCTTTGGGTATTCCATGAAATCTCACTACCCACTTCATATACAGTTCCGATAACTTAGCTGTCGTTCTATTCGACTTAACGGGTATAAACCTTGCACTCTTGGTCAATCAGTCCACAGTCACCCAAATGCTATCATGGCTCGATCTAGTACTTGGTAACCCATCAATGAAATCCATTGAGACTTGTTCCCATGTCCATTCTGGAATTTCTAATGGTTGCAACAAACCACTAGGTTTCTTGTAAGGACCCAGAACTTCCCCGGTCTCCGAAGAGAAGAGAAAGAACGAATTGTCTTGAGGACAAGACGAATCAGCACACAAACAGAAGAACATTTCATTGCTTATTACAACAATTTACATCAGAATACAAGAATATAACAGAGTATAAATAAATCATATACTTTTGATCAATATCAGAGATTTAAATTACATTTAAATACATTGCCGCGGAAAACAATACAAAACACAACTGAAAGTAATACACGGATACAAAGCATTCCGAATATCGCCTCAGCTATAAATCAGGATCCTGTGGATATAAATCTGCATAACCAAAACTACTAGTTGCCTGTGTGGAAAATAGGGGCACCCAGAGTTTAAGTTAAAACAATAAACTCCAGGTCAGTATGTGACTGGTGTGAGAACTAAAACAATTAATAATCTTTATTTTAAAGTTAGGTAAATCCCGGGACCACGCTGTATAACAAGGAACGGGTTTCTTCCCAAGAATACAGTGCATAAAACAATAGCGCAATGCTAAATAAAGAACAATGAAGCTATTATAAGACCCAGGTCCCATCACACAATGCAACGCAAGCAAGAGAAAAGTGTTTTTACCTTATAATAGCCAAGAATGCTTGGTATGTAAAATTTCATGTGTTATAATTACTATAAGTGATAGTGTCAAAACAATTTCAATCATAAGTATCAATCATAGATGGCATAAGTGCCCCATACCACTATGTCGCCATATATAGGCTTACAATTAAAACCGCAAAATGTCGTATAGGAAGTTGGATTTCCATCTGTGAAACGAGGCAAGGGATCGTCCTCACCGCTTCAAGACAATCTAGCCTACCATGTCTCAGGAATAGCCGCAACTGCACCTTGAATCGTCAGGGCCGGTCCACACAGAGTGGATTAAAATGCCTGAACAAAGTGTTTCCCCACCCTATGAGGCGTAAGCTGGTCATATACCGACCAGACGATCGGTCTCGGATCGACCGATATAACCGAGGTGCCTCGCTATCCGTCATCCACATAAGTAAAATGCCAAGGCTAGTAAAACGCTGACACCACTCATAGCTAGAAATAAACGCATGCCCTCCCTGATGTCCCCTCCCGTTTCTGGTTCACACCAGGGTGTGAGGCTCGCGAATTAATGCCACGCAAAGCCATGCTATATTAAAGTCGTGCTTTGATCATCAACCACAAGACTCTGCTTTTCAATAGAAGCCTCGACCATTTGCATCTCAGCATGCCACACAGGCAATTCACGCTATGCAACCGATGTCTATCAATCACACAGAATGAAATCCGACGTTAGACACACATCCATTTACAAGTTCGTTCTAGGTCTGAACGAAACCGGAGGCACCTTATTCCTCCCCATATGTCCAATACAGGGGAGAGGTCCTCGCATATCCGTTGATCTCCAAGTACGTCTGGAAGATCACCACTTATTACCTCGCCTTGGGTGTACATCCCAATCAAGACATCAGTAATCATCCAAATGATGTGAAGACCTCGGTCTTAAAAAACCGTCTTCTTTCTCGACACATCATCGGATCAGTTATTCAGAATGGGATAAACCCAGCCTTTCTGAATAACTCGCGTATATAATAAACAAGTGCTATAAAAACACAACATACACCGCATTCCAATCCAGAATATTTCTTTATCCAAATATTCATATACTTTGGGAAAGGTTCCCATTAATTTTATCAAAGATAAATTCTTTAAATTTATTCTTTAATCTTCCTTCGGATATCATTTCAATCTAATTAAAGATGCATTAACACTCCAATTGGTTTTAATCTTCCTAAAAATCAATATTAACGATTGTTTAACTTGGGAAATCATATCCTGTCTTTAACTGGGTTAAAGAACCAATGTCATTTAAAACACGGTTCACGATAAACCCAAATCACATTCCATTCCATCAGTCTTTACAAGTGAACAATTCCTTAAGTATTGACCCCGAAGGCCGAAACCAACATCAGATCAATACCCAAGAAACCATTCAACTTAACTAATCTCCAGTTAGTTTCTGATTTTCTTAACTCCATTGGGCCTAAGAATAATATTATTAAAGATACCATTCACGACAACCCAAATCACATTCCATTAATTATGGAATCTTCACAGAAAAACAAATCAATATATAATCGATATCAATTTCCATATCCGACCAATAATATAAATGGAATAACGACAACGCCTCTTAAATTCCATATGTATTAATAGTCTTCCCCCACAGAAGTTCACTTCGATTATTATCAAATCGAATTCCATTCAATTCCAATTTAATATATTAAATTGGAAAACGTCTCCTTGGAAAATTCCTGTTAAATCTAAATAAAAATATTTATAAATCCCAAATCACATTTCACTATAAATCGGGTTAAAGAACGAATGTCGTTAAAAACACAGTTCACAATAAACCCAATTCACATTAGCATTAACCGTAAATTAGTAAGAGAACAATCCCCTAAGTATTAACCCCAAATGCCGAAACCAACATCAGATCAATACCCAGGAAACCATTCAACTTAACTAATCTCCCGTTAGTTTCTAATTTTCTTAACTCCATTCGGTTCAAGAACAGTATTATTAAAGATACCATTCACGACGAACCCAAAATCCAATTTGATATTAAATACAAGGATCTGAATAGAAAAAATATCGGCTTATATTCAATATCAAATTCTAAAACCAACAAATATCGTATTGGAATAACGATATATATATATCCTCCAAATTCCTCCACAATCTCCATATAATCACAAAATCCAATATCGAAATATTCCGAGCATAGTTTCGATTCAAATCCATTCCAATTCATATATTCGAAATCCTGGTTATTTTTAAAACCATTTCAATCCAATTTATTTATTTTAAAAATATTGGATTTATTATTCTAATTCAAAACTAGTTCATTTCGATAAAATTCTATTTTTATCTTTTCAAGTATGGAATTTTTCATCCTAATTCTTTTAAAATCATTTGTTATAATTTTACATTAATTATTGATATTTTTTTTATAATTTTATCAAGGACAGTACATTCGATTTCCATAAACGGCCATCGAACTGCACTTACAGTGACCTTTTCCAAATTTGATTTGGACATAATTCCAAATCCAACCGTTAGATTTCAAATCTCTAATATTCGTTAGAAAACTCTTTTGACACGAGCCCAACGGTTCAGGTTTTAGGAGAATCTGATGGTCGGATCTCCCGTAATGTCCGTTTGAAGTCAATGGTCGAAATTCGCGAACTATCGCAGCGTGGCGCGTTCTATTCAGGCCATTATATATATATATATATTTATATAATATGTACATTACATATATTTCATCGATTTTCATTTAAAACGTATTTTATAAATCGTCTTAAATTCGTTTTCAAAATGATTTCAACTTCATATTCAATTTTAAATCAAAATTGAATATTCCATATCATCGATATATAAATGATAGTATTTTCAAAACATTAGATTTCGAAATCATTTTCTTTTCAATATTCATTATATAAATGAATAAAATCGATATAAATATCGTTCACGTCAAAATGGCGTTAATCAAATCAACACGGCTTTACGTATTTAAATATATTCGTGTCCATCCAATATCGGACATTAAAAATCAGATTTTGATTCTTTACTGAATATTATTTTAAAATATTCATTATTTTAAAATAATCGTTATTTTAAAATATTCATTCTTTCTGAACTGGAATCAAACACAGTTAATTACTATATAATTTGATTTATATGGATTTCATACATACATGTATACCACAACAATCAAACACAGTCAACCATCATCCAAAGTGCATTCTACACTGCATAAGCATTAAAAATAAATATTCAATGCTTATAACAGTCTGTCAACCGATCGATTGACATACAGCTAATTATTGGGACTCGTGTACGTCATATATCACCCCAATACCAGTGTGGGGTTTCAATCAACAAATAATGAATTTTATTTGTGCAGTTGGACGATGTGTAAAATTTATCGTCCCAATCAATATCAGTCAAATCATTGTACATAAACAAATCGTCTGATTTATCTATGAATATTTATTTCATTCCTATCCACTTTAAAAATTATATTTTTAACTATATAAAATATTTTTAACTATAAAATATTTCATTCCATTTCACATCACACAATCAACTTTCACAACATAACCAAACAAATAAACAAGTCGTCCATGGTCTGTGGACAACGGATGTCGGGTGCTGCTAAGCACCGTCTGCATCCTAGTATATATTTCAACTAGACAATAGAATAAAAGTGAGAAGTTCTCACCTTAGGATCCACTCCTCCAATCTATATTTATGAACGGTTCGAATTTTGTTTTGATTTCAGTCTGTTCCATCGCACTCCTTTCCAGGCTATTCATAGTAAAAATAATATTTTCATCATTTCATACAAATAGATAAAAATCATATTTTTATCGTTTCGTCTAAAAATAAAAATCACATTTCTACTTCACTACATATATAATAAAAATCAGATTTTTATTACCATAAATATAAAAAAATCATATTTTTAATTTGTTACTCATATAAAAATTATATTTTTAAACGCTAGAAATATAAATGAAAATCCTATCTTTTCATGCATATATAAAAATCAAATTTTTTTTAACCGCTACTTCACATATATAAAAATCGAATTTTTACATAGCTAAAAAATATATTTTAATTTCAAATCTATTTATATAAAATCATACTTTTATCATTTTAAAAATCAAACCTTTATCACTTTAAAGTATAACCTTTTCTACTATAAAAACATGATCTTTTCCTTACGAAAAATATAATCTTTTCCGTACGATAATAAAAATCATATCTTTATAAATAAAAATCAAAATTTTACATATATGGAAATCAGATTTTATGTACATGAAAATCATAATTTTATATAATAAAAAAATAAAAATAACATATGAAAACTTACTATTGCTTTCGGAGGAGGGGGCTTACTCGCGGGTTCAGGTGGGTGGAAGAGGGTGCGCTGATCGTGCATGGCCGGAGGCAGCGGATTTGGGTTTTGGGGGCGGTGCGGTTCGAATTGGAAGAAGGGGGAAGGGAGGAGAGAGACGGGGGAGCGAGAGAGGGCGAGGGTGGTGGGCGATGGCGGCCGCGCCAGCGGCGACGCGCTGAATGGAGGAGCGACGGCCGCTCCTCCTTCCCTTTTTTTTTTTTTTTTTTTTTCTGCTAAATGATTTGAACAGGAGGGGGTTGACTTAGAAGATAGAAGGAGAGAGGGGTTTATTTATTTTATATATATATATATTTTCATTTCAAAACGCAACTTTTTATTTCGAACTCAGAATCGAATCCACCGACTACTGTCCCTAGCTAATTACCCCCATTTCGAACACAATGGGATATGTATCGTAAGCTGATCCGATCGTTTCGACCAGTTTTCATCAAAATCAAGATATAAATCTATATATTGACTTTGAACGCGCATTTCAATTTACCGGGGCCACATATGAACTTTAGAAATTCCCGAAAAATATTTTCTACCTTCGTATTGACGATATGGTTCTAACAAAACTAATTTCGTCAAATTTGGAGACCGTTTGAAAAATGGCCATTTTCTAGTTGATCCAAATTGACTGAAACTGAAAAACACGTTTTACTATGCCACGCTCACATATTGACTTCAAAAATTATGAATTTTGGACTCTAGCAATAACTTGACATCCCGGATCCAACAAAAGTGGTTTCCTTGGAAACAGTGGTCATTTGCAAAATTTCATTTTTAAGGGCCAAAATTCCATAGCGACTATTTTGAATTTTCAACTGGGCATAACTTTTTATCCCTACTATGAAATTTTGATTTTTCGGATTCGTTGGAAATATTTTTTCAATTAGATCCTAATAATTCTGGTGTCACAAAAATTCTGATTATTTTGAATCCTGTACATTCATTTGAAAATTGAAATCGAAATTTCAAACTACCACGCCATTTTCAATTCCTTTTATAATTAAAATAAATATTTATATTCTAACATCGATTTAAATAAATATATACATTCCATGTAATAACCTGGAAAATCTGGGCCAGTTTAAAATTTTTATTTTGGCAATTTTAGCGAATTTTGAATATTTAAAATAGATTATTTTAAATAAATATCGACAAGAAATTTATTTTGAATAGAATTCGATC
Source organism: Allium sativum (assembly GCA_030737875.1). NCBI lineage: Eukaryota > Viridiplantae > Streptophyta > Magnoliopsida > Asparagales > Amaryllidaceae > Allium > Allium sativum. The sequence goes on along the minus strand of CM060926.1, from coordinate 765,852,336 downwards.
GTATATATTATATACGTCATCGTTAGGATATATATAATTATAAATAGAATTGAAAATGATGCGGTAGTTCGATAATTCGATTTCAAATTTCAATTGAATATATAACGAATTTGATTTGAATAGAAAATGAATTTGATTTCAATTGAATATATAACGAATTTGATTTGAATAGAAAACGAATTTGATTTCAATTGAATATATAACGAATTTGATTTAAATAGAAAACGAATTTTATTTCAATTGAATATAAAACGAATTTGATTTAAATAGAAAACGAATTTGATTTCAATTGAATATATAACGAATTTGATTTGAATAGAAAACGAATTTGATTTCAATTGAATATATAACGAGTTTGATTTAAATAGAAAACGAATTTGATTTCAATTGAATATATAACGAATTTGATTTAAATAGAAAACGAATTGGATTTCAATTGAATATATAACGAATTTGATTTGAATAGAAAATGAATTTGATTTCAATTGAATATATAACGAATTTGATTTGAATAGAAAACAAATTTGATTTCAATTGAATATATAATGAATTTGATTCAAATAGAAAACGGAAATGAATGGAATATAAAACGATTTCGAAATGAATTGAATATAAAACGAATTTGAATTGAATCAAATAGAAAACCAATTTGAATTGAATCGAATAGAAAACCAATTTGAATTGAATCGAATAGAAAACCAATTTGAATTGAATCGAATAGAAAACCAATTTGAATTGAATCGAATAGAAAATGACTTTGAAATTGAATTGAATTGAAACCGAATTCAAATTGAATTGAAAGCGAATTGAAATGAATTCAAATTGAATTGAAATTTGAATTGAATAGAAATGAATTTTAAAACGAATCTATAAAGAAGAATTCAATTTTGATTTGAATTGAAATGGAAGTCGAAAATGTTTTTTAAACGAATTCAAAACTATTTATAAAATTTGTTTTAAATAGATATCGACGAAATATATATTATATATATTATATATATAATATAATGGTCTGAATAGAACGCGCCGCACTGCGGCAGTTCGTGAATTTCAACCATTTATTTCAAACGGACATTACGGGAGATCCGACCGTCGGATTCTCCTAAAACTGGAACCGTTGGGTTCGTATCGAAGAGAGCTTTCTAACGAATATTAGAAATTTGAAATCTAACAGTTGGATTTGGAGGTACGTCCAAATCAAATTTGAAAAAGGTCGCTGTAAGTGCAGTTCGATGGCCATTATTGGAAATCGACTATACGGGCCTTGAAAAAAAAATTATTAAAAATATCAATAATTTGTGTAAAATCATAAGAAATGATTTGAGAAAAATTGGGGTGAAAAACTCCATATTTGAAAGGATAAAAATGGATTTTTATCGAAATGAACTAGTTTTGAACTAAATTTAGAACCCAATTATTTTTTTAAATCAATAAATTAGATTTAAAAAGGGGTTTTAAATAAATCGGAATTTCTAATATATTAGATTGGATTCGAAATGGGTTTATCGTGAATGGTGTTTTAAATAACACTAGTTCTTTAACCCGATAATAAATAGAATGTGATTTGGGTTTGTCGTGAACTGTGTTTTAAATAACACTAGTTCTTTAACCCAGTAAAAGGAGTTTTAACGAATCTGCAATTAGATTGAAATGTAAATCTATAATCTAAATTATCAAATTTAGAAATGAGCGAGAATGGAGTATCGCCAGTTTTGCTCCAAAGCGATAGTTAAATCTTTAATTAGATTTGAACGTGAAATGGTAATTAATCTTACCGATAACACCATAGTATTAGATATGGAGTATTACCAATTCTGCTTCATGGGATGAATAGGTTGGGATTGGGAAATAAAATTAATAATTACTTCGGTGTGGTTCGCTAATCTCGACTAGTTTAGAAAACCATAATCTGGTTTGAATTGACATCCAAAGGAAGATTAAAGGATAAATTTTAAAGAATTTATCTTGGATAAAATTAATGGGAACCTTTCCCTAAGAATGTGATTTTGGTGAATAAAAGAATATTCTGAATTGGAATGAGGCGTATGTTGTGTTTGAGTAACATTTGTTTTTAATATACGCGGGTTGTTCGGAAATTCCAGGTTTATACCCATTCTGAATAACCGATTCGACGATATGTCGAAGAAGAAGACGGTGGTTGAAGACCGGAAGTCTTCACATCGTTTGGATTATTACTGACGATCCTGATTGGGCTGTACACCCAAGAGGATGGAAATAGTTGGTGGTCGTCCAGACGTACTTGGAGATGGATGGATATGCGAGGAAAGTGCCTCCGGTTTCGTTCAGACCCAGAACGGACTTGTAAATGGATTGTGTGTCTGACATTGGATTTTATTCTGTGTTGATTGATTTCTATTAAATATACATCTGTTTGGCGGCGGAGAATTTATTCTCTTGCTTAACGCCCTTCTCTGAGACGTACGAGCTTAGAGGTTATATATCGATAGATATCAATCGCATGGCATGAATTGCCTGTGTGGCACGCTGAGATGCAATGATAAAGGCTTCTGTTGAAAAGAAAAGTCTTGTGGTTGATGATCAAAGCATGCCTACATGGCAGCTTTGTGTATAACGTGAATTCACGAGCCTTACACCTCGGTATGAGTCAAAAACAGGATAAGGACCCAAGGAGTGCATGACGTTTCTTTCTAGCTATGGTGGTGTCAGTGACTTACCAGCCCTGACATTTATATACTTTTCACCTATGTGGTTGTTGGAATGTGAGGCGCCTCGATTATAGGTCTGTAAGGACCGGGAAACGTGTGTTCAGGAATAACTAATCCTCTAACGTATGTGAGGACCAGCCTTGGAGGATCCAGGATTGCCCAGAGTGTGTAGTCTTGAGGCATTTGCTAGAGTGTCTCGAACGCGGAGAGGAGCTTGCCCCTTGCCTCGACTCATGACGGAAATCCAATTTCCAATACGTGTATTTCGGCTTTATTTGTAGAGCCTAGTATGGAGACATAGTAGCATGGGATATTATGCCGTCTATGCTTTATATTTATGATTGAAATTGTTTTGACACTATACACTTATTATAGTATCAAATGATTTGTTTTAAACGTACCAAGCATGTTTGGCTGTTATAAGGTAAAACCCTATCCTCCGGCTTGCGTTGCATTGTGTGATGGGACCTGGGTCTTATAACAGCTTCATTTTTCGAAAAAGCATTGCATTGTTTATTCTATGCACTGGTATTCTTGGGAGGAAACCCGTTCCGTGTTATACGGCGTGGTCCCTTGAATTACTCTCTTTTAAAAGTTTTAAATAACTGTTCTAGTTCTCACACCATTCACATGACTGACCTGGAGTTTATTGTTTTAACCTAAACTCTAGGTGCCCCTATTTTTGCACGGGCAGCTAGTAGTTTGGTTTTGCAGATTTATATTCACAGGATCCTGGTTTACAGCTGGAATGATATCCGGAAAGCTCTATATCCGTATATCACCTTCAGTTGTGCTTTGTATTATTTTCCGCTGCTATGTAATCTATTGTAATCTCTGATATTTATCGAATGTAATTTATTCAATTATACTCTGTATATTCTTGTATTCTGATGGAATTGTTGTAATAGCAGTGAAATGTTCTTCCGTCTGCGTTTTGTTGTGTGTTGTTCTCAAAGTATCCGCCCTTTCCTTAACGGGGAAGAAACGGGTCCTTACATTTGGTATCAGAGCTTTGGTTTACAGAGCTCGAGAACAAGACACGTTAGAACCATACGAAAGAATTCATCAGATATTGGATTAGTAATATCCAATTAGAATGACTCGTTAGAGATAGGATCAGTAGTATCCTAGAACGAGTGTGAAGAGTATATTTTTTCAAATGAAGACAATTTTATTTTGAAAATTTAAATCGTTTTAGACGTATTTGATTATTTATTTATTTTGAATATGGACAATCCACTATATAAAGATTTTGCATATACGCGTCATGAACGTATATTCGAAGTTTTAATATACTGGATAGATATAGAATCATACTCTAGTGGCCCGAAGATGATTCTGATGGTTGAGTACTCGTCGTCAGAATTTATATTCGAGTGACGAAGGTGTGATATCTATATATTTCCATTAGACTGGTGTGAGAACCAAAACTTATATAGCTAGAACACTTTGTTGTGAATTGGCGTCAAAAACATGATTTTTTGTATATATATCAAAATTATGAATTTGAAACTCTAATTCACTAATTGATTGATGTTTGTGTTGTTTGTTTATTTGTTTGATAATTTTGAACCATTATGCCTAATTGAATCAAATATTGAAAATTATTGAAAATTGGTCGCATTTGCTTGCATATACATATACTTACATTGAACAGGTCATAGCAAGGAGGCTAGTGCCGAAGAATAAAATTTGTTTGCCCGACAAATAGGTACATGTTTACTTTAATTTACTGTTTTGTTTGGGTGATGATGATTTTATGAGCCTATTGGCTAGCCGCTTGGCTTTTTCTTTTTCTTTTTGAGATCAGAAGGCCTAAATGGCAATTTCGGGATTTTCCCGTGGCTCCCGGAGCAGGGGAGGTTATGGCAAAAAATTTCGAAAATTTAGGGTGTTAGGCAAATTTTTGAATTTTTTTGGAAATTCTCAGAAACTGAAAAGTTGGAGAATGGAAGCCATATCGAACGTAGAGTTGATTAATCAAACCACTTTCGACTTCGTTCCTTTTCGGGGACGAAAAGTTTTAAGTGGGGGAGATTGTAATAACTCAGAAAATCTGGGCCAGTTTAAAATTTTTATTTTGGCAATTTTAGCGAATTTTGAATATTTAAAATAGAATATTTTAAATAAATATCGACGAGAAATTTATTTTGAATAGAATTCGATCGTATATATTATATACGTCGTCGTAAGGATATATATAATTATATATAATTATAAATAGAATTGAAAATGGCGCGGTAGTTCGATAATTCGATTTCAAATTTCAATTGAATAATATATCGAATTTGATTTGAATAGAAGACGAATTTGATTTCAATTGAATATATAACGAATTTGATTTGAATAGAAAACGAATTTGATTTCAATTGAATATATAATGAATTTGATTTAAATAGAAAACAAATTTGATTTCAATTGAATATATAACGAATTTGATTTGAATAGAAAACGAATTTGATTTCAATTGAATATATTACGAATTTGATTTGAATAGAAAACGAATTTGATTTCAATTGAATATATAACGAATTTGATTTAAATAGAAAACGAATTTGATTTCAATTGAATATATAACGAATTTGATATAAATAGAAAACGAATTTGATTTCAATTCAATATATAACGAATTTGATTTGAATAGAAAACGAATTTGATTTCAATTGAATATATAACGAATTTGATTTGAATAGAAAACGAATTTGATTTCAATTGAATACATAATGAATTGATTCAAATAGAAAACGGAAATGAATGGAATATAAAACGATTTCGAAATGAATTGAATATAAAACGAATTTGAATTGAATCAAATAGAAAACCAATTTGAATTGAATTGAATAGAAAACCAATTTGAATTGAATCGAATAGAAAACCAATTTGAATTGAATTGAATCGAATAGAAAACCAATTTGAATTGAATCGAATAGAAAACGACTTTGAAATTGAATTGAATTGAAACCGAATTCAAATTGAATTCAAAGCGGATTGAAATGAATTCATATTGAATTGAATAGAAATGAATTTTAAAACGAATCTATAAAGAAGAATTCAATTTTGATTTGAATTGAAATGGAAGTCGAAAATGTTTTTGAAACGAATTCAAAACTATTTATAAAATTTGTTTTAAATAGAAATCGACGAAATATATTATATATATAATATAATGGTCTGAATAGAACGCGCCGCGCCGCGGCAGTTCGTGAATTTCAACCACTTATTTCAAACGGACACTACGTGAGATCCGACCGTCGGATTCTCCTAAAACCGGAACCGTTGGGTTCGTATCGAAGAGAGCTTTCTAAAGAATATTAGAAAATTGAAATCTAATGGTTGGATTTGGAGATACGTCCAAATCAAATTTGAAAAAGGTCGCTGTAAGTGCAGTTCGATGGCCATTATTGGAAATCGACTATACGAACCTTGAAAAAAATTTATTAAAAATATCAATAATTTGTGTAAAATCATAAGAAATGATTTGAGAAAAATTGGGGTGAAAAACTCCATATTTGAAAGGATAAAAATGGATTTTTATCGAAATGAACTAGTTTTGAACTAAATTTAAAACCCAATTATTTTTTTAAATAAATAAATTAGATTTAAAAAGGGGTTTTAAATAAATCGGAATTTCTAATATATTAGATTGGATTTGAAATGGGTTTATCGTGAACGGTGTTTTAAATAACACTAGTTCTTTAACCCGATAATAAATAGAATGTGATTTGGGTTTGTCGTGAACTGTGTTTTAAATAACACTAGTTCTTTAACCCAGTAAAAGGAGTTTTAACGAATCTGCAATTAGATTGAAATGTAAATCTATAATCTAAATTATCAAATTTAGAAATGAGCGAGAATGGAGTATCGCCAGTTTTGCTCCAAAGCGATAGTTAAATCTTTAATTAGATTTGAACGTGAAATGGTAATTAATCTTACCGATAACACCATAGTATTAGATATGGAGTATTACCAGTTCTGCTTCATGGGATGAATAGGTTGGGATTGGGAAATAAAATAAATAATTACTTTGGTGTGGTTCGCTAATCTTGACTGGTTTAGAAAACCATAATCTGGTTTGAATTGACATCCAAAGGAAGATTAAAGGATAAATTTTAAAGAATTTATCTTGGATAAAATTAATGGGAACCTTTCCCTAAGAATGTGATTTTGGTGAATAAAAGAATATTCTGAATTGGAATGAGGCGTATGTTGTGTTTGAGTAACATTTGTTTTTAATATACGCGGGTTGTTCGGAAAGTCCGGGTTTATATCATTCTGAATAACCGATTCGACGATATGTCGAAGATGAAGATGGTGGTTGAAGACCGGAAGTCTTCACATCGTTTGGATTATTACTGACGATCCTGATTGGGCTGTACACCCAAGAGGATGGAAATAGTTGGTGGTCGTCCAGACGTACTTGGAGATGGATGGATATGCGAGGAAAGTGCCTCCGGTTTCGTTCAGACCCAGAACGGACTTGTAAATGGATTGTGTGTCTGACATTGGATTTTATTCTGTGTTGATCGATTTCTATTAAATATACATCTGTTTGGCGGCGGAGAATTTATTCTCTTGCTTAACGCCCTTCTCTGAGACGTACGAGCTTAGAAGTTATATATCGATAGATATCTATCGCATGGCATGAATTACCTGTGTGGCACGCTGAGATGCAATGATAAAGGCTTCTGTTGAAAAGCAAAGTCTTGTGGTTGATGATCAAAGCATGCCTACGTGGCAACTTTGTGTATAACGTGAATTCTGAGCCTCACACCTCGGTATGAGTCAAAAACGGGATAAGGACCCAAGGAGTGCATGACGTTTCTTTCTAGCTATGGTGGTGTCAGTGACTTACCAGCCCTGACATTTATATACTTTTCACCTATGTGGTTGTTGGAATGCGAGGCCTGACATTCGACACAATTTTAAACATGTTTATTGTATTTTTTGGGTTTTGGATATTACTAATCCAATCTCTGATGAATTCTTTCGTTCGGTTCTAATGTGCCTTGTTCTCCGAGCTCTATAAACCCAAGCTCTGATACCAACTGTAAGGACCCAGAACTTCCCCGGTCTCCGAAGAGAAGAGAAAGAACGAATTGTCTTGAGGACAAGACGAATCAGCACACAAACAGAAGAGCATTTCATTGCTTATTACAACAATTTACATCAGAATACAAGAATATAACAGAGTATAAATAAATCATATACTTTTGATCAATATCAGAGATTTAAATTACATTTAAATACATTGCCGCGGAAAACAATACAAAACACAACTGAAAGTAATACACGGATACAAAGCATTCCGAATATCGCCTCAGCTGTAAATCAGGACCCTGTGGATATAAATCTGCAAAACTAAAACTACTAGCTGCCCGTGTGGAAAATAAGGGCGCCCAAAGTTTATGTTAAATCAATAAACTCCATGTCAGTCATGTGATTAGTGTGATAACTAAAACAGTTATTAATCTTTATTTTAAAGTTAGGTAAATCAAGGGCCCACGCCGCATAACACGGAACGGGTTTCCTCCCAAGAACACCAGTGCATAAAACAACAACGCAATGCTAAATAAAGAACAATGAAGCTATTATAAGACTCAGGTCCCATCACACAATGCAACGCAAGCCGGAGGATAGAGGTTTTACATTATAATAGTGTAACACCCCGTGTATTCTATAACCGTGGAATTAACAAATTAAAGTATAATTAATTTGAAATCAAAGAACTAAACGGGATACGCCATTGCGTTCGTCTCGGAAAAATACGCAAAATAGAGTCCGAGTTTTCGAAAAACGGAGTCCGTATGAAGAAGATATAGCCTCCGGAAGTTTCTGAATCAAGTCTAAAATTAAAAATCGGGCCCAATTGGCCAGGGCGGGAAAAGTCCCGCCTAAGACACCCAGGTCGACTGGGCTGTCGACCTGGTCTAGCCAGGTCGACAGGGCTGTCGACCTGGTCCAGAGCCAGGTCGAACCCAGCCCAACCTGGCTGGCCTATTCTATGTTGGTCGATTTTCTGTAGTCTGCTTTGTCATTAGGGCTAGGTGGCAGGCTCTAATTGGTCTCTCTTTCGAATGAATGGCTACGATCAATCCAAGCAACATCGATGGTCCTAATCAGTTCATAAACTCTATAAAAATGACCCTAGACTCTACCTAGGTTTCTTACACAATTCTCTAGCCTCCATTGCTCTCTTCTTCTAATAAAAAAATAAAAATGGCGTCGCTGCTCTGCTGGAATTAAAACTAGAAGATAATCAACATCAGCCTAAGCAACTCAATTCAAACTAGAGATTAAAGTTTCTGCAAAGATTCTACAACAAGTTAAAGTTCTTTCTTTAATCCAATCAAGGCAAGTACAGTTATTTTCCGCTATAAACGTTAATTATAATTTTGATATGTTTTTAATTCTGAATCTGAGATTGTATATATATTCTCTTCTGTCAGATTTGTTTTTCTGTGACTGTTCTGTATCCCTCTTCTTCTTTTCTGTTTCTGTTAAAGTATTCTGTACCCGTTCCTGCTTCAATTTAGACATTAGGGTGACACCTAATTCTGCTATACTAGTATTAGTGCAGAGAAGTGTAAAACAATAGTTTATATCATTCTGTTTTTCTGTTATATCTGCTACACCTGTTATAGTTATCTCACATCCAGTTTTATGTTCATATCATATTATTATTATCTGTTCATATGCTGAAAGTCGCTGGACTTGCCAGACTTTTTGTCTAACCCTTGTTGTTTCGCCTCCTTTCTTCCGTTCCCCCCCCCCCTCCCCAGGTTATCCAAGGAGGGAAATACTTTAGCTTGATCCAGATTTCTCTTTGCTTGAAGTGCTTAAAGTATGGCTTGGCTCTGTATAGCTTTCGTTCCATGGGGATTATGATTTTAAACTATGCATTTTGAAGGCTTTTGTACAAGACTGATATTTTGTACTTGAATTCTGAAATTGAAAGGATGTAACCATATTAATTTCTGTTTCCGTTGTAATAAAGTTAAAATTTTTCAAGTACTGTTTTATCTGTCTTGTAAGTTTCTGTTCTGTTTACTAAAATGCTCCACCGAAGTTAAGGCATTCCCTTTGTGAGTGACCTTAACGGAGGTGGGGTGTTACACTTGGTATCAGAGCTGAAGGTTACCAGATTGGGTAAAGTTTTGGAAAACTGTTTTCAAAAAGGTTTTGAAAGGAAGTATTTTCAAAAAAATAAAGCTTATTTTGGAAAACATGATCCCCAAGAGCCATATATCTTTCTTCCAGTCCTTTTTGTGTTGAACCTTTCCTTTTTCGTTCCAGCATGTCTGAAGCATCTGAGATACCAGAGGGTGTTCATGTACCCGGTTGGTTTCGTCAATATCTTGAGGCTAGGACCGCCGCTGCAGGTCCAGCAAATGATCCCCCTCCTCCACCCCCTCCTCGTGCAATTGCTTTCTCAAAGATCTGTAGAGATTTTAGGGCCATGGGTGGGAAGGATTTCAAAGGAACTGAATCATTCGTAGAAGCAAGGAATTGGCTCAAAGAAACTGAGGATCTATTCGTTATCTTCGAGGTGGACGATAGGCAGAAGGTACAGTTGGCAGTATGGCTGCTCAAAGATGAAGCTTCCTACTGGTGGGAAGTCACTAACGCCGAGAGGCCGGTTGAGACAAGGATGGATTTCAGAACAAGGTTTGAGACAAAATTCCTCTCGCAAGCTGAACGAAGTTTACAATTGGAAAAGTTCTTGTCTCTTAAGCAAGGAAGTATGACGGTCAAGGAATACGTCAACCAGTTCAACCAACTAGCAAGATTCAGATTGGATTTAGTCAACACTCAGCATAAAAAGGCTCTCCGCTTTGTTAAAGGATTGAATGAGCCACTGCACAGCCTAGCCATGACCCATGTACCCATGGGAGCAACTTACGAGAAATTGGTGGATATGGCACTACTGCACGAGGAAGACAAGGGCCCGAAAGAGACAAAGAAGGAAGAACCACAGAATAAGAAAGCGGGGCCCAAAAAGGAAACACAAAAGAAGGATGAGAAGCCTGAAGATAAGAAGGGGAAAAGTGCTTTACTTGTGGGAGCTCAACTCATCTGAACAAGGATTGCAGAAAAAGGAAGGGCGCTTGCTTCAACTGTGGGGAGATGGGACACTTCACTAGGGACTGCCCGAAGAGACGAGGACAAGGAGGGCAGGCGAACACTCTTGAGGCTAGTGGCTAGGATAGAAATAGGAAAATTTCTATAGTAGGTTTAATTTCTTTATCTGATTGTGACTTTTTCTGATTTTGGTATTTTGATTTTGTAATCAATACTCTGCACTTTAATGCTAGTATTATTTCTGAATTCCGCTATAGACTCAGACCCATAAGGGTTATGGATCATCTGTTTGAGACTGGGGTTTGAGGGATATCTGTGTTAGGCGTCAAGTATGATGCATACATTCTGAGTTTTCATGGGGTGTCAATTTGATATTGGTTTCGGTCTTTGGGGCCGATACTTAGGACCCATGTCTAATGGGAACCAAATTTTCGTTCTATCTGTACTCGCTTCCATCATTCGACTGTATCCTATCGATCGAATATTTGAACTTTAGGTAGAAACTAATGGGTGTAAACATGTGTTTGAGACATGTTATGTTTGATGGTTGCAAGTGGATGCAAGTGGTTGCTAGTGGTTGCCCGTGGATGCATATACACACACTAGGCACTAGATCGGCTCGAAAACACTCTCATACTGCATATGGATGGGTGAGCATTTTTCAATTCTTGTGGATGCAAATTGGTTGATTCAGCACATGGATGTTGCATTTGAGTGAATGGTTGTGCACTCATATAGAAATAATATATATCATCAGAATTCTATTGCATACATGTTGGACTCATGGCACTGACATAATTCGCATTAAGGAGGTCAACTGAATCAGTAGACCGCCTGATCTTTGCATTAGATAAGGAACATATACACACACTTTTGCATATGTTCATACAACATTAGAAGTTTTCTAAAGGACAATGGATGCTTGTGGATGATGGTTGAGTAGATGGGTGATTGGATGGTAGGACACATTCTTCTTAACTTGAAGATTTCGGGGACGAAATCCTTTTAAGTGGGGGAGAATGTAACACCCCGTGTATTCTATAACTGTGGAATTAACAAATTAAAGTATAATTAATTTGAAATCAAAGAACTAAACGGGATACGCCATTGCGTTCGTCTCGGAAAAATACGCAAAATAGAGTCCGAGTTTTCGAAAAACGGAGTCCGTATGAAGAAGATATAGCCTCCGGAAGTTTCTGAATCAAGTCTAAAATTAAAAATCGGGCCCAATTGGCCAGGGCGGGAAAAGTCCCGCCTAAGACACCCAGGTCGACTGGGCTGTCGACCTGGTCTAGCCAGGTCGACAGGGCTGTCGACAGGGCTGTCGACCTGGTCCAGAGCCAGGTCGAACCCAGCCCAACCTGGCTGGCCTATTCTATGTTGGTCGATTTTCTGTAGTCTGCTTTGTCATTAGGGCTAGGTGGCAGGCTCTAATTGGTCTCTCTTTCGAATGAATGGCTACGATCAATCCAAGCAACATCGATGGTCCTAATCAGTTCATAAACTCTATAAAAATGACCCTAGACTCTACCTAGGTTTCTTACACAATTCTCTAGCCTCCATTGCTCTCTTCTTCTAATAAAAAAATAAAAATGGCGTCGCTGCTCTGCTGGAATTAAAACTAGAAGATAATCAACATCAGCCTAAGCAACTCAATTCAAACTAGAGATTAAAGTTTCTGCAAAGATTCTACAACAAGTTAAAGTTCTTTCTTTAATCCAATCAAGGCAAGTACAGTTATTTTCCGCTATAAACGTTAATTATAATTTTGATATGTTTTTAATTCTGAATCTGAGATTGTATATATATTCTCTTCTGTCAGATTTGTTTTTCTGTGACTGTTCTGTATCCCTCTTCTTCTTTTCTGTTTCTGTTAAAGTATTCTGTACCCGTTCCTGCTTCAATTTAGACATTAGGGTGACACCTAATTCTGCTATACTAGTATTAGTGCAGAGAAGTGTAAAACAATAGTTTATATCATTCTGTTTTTCTGTTATATCTGCTACACCTGTTATAGTTATCTCACATCCAGTTTTATGTTCATATCATATTATTATTATCTGTTCATATGCTAAAAGTCGCTGGACTTGCCAGACTTTTTGTCTGACCCTTGTTGTTTCGCCTCCTTTCGTCCGTTTCCCCCCCTCCCCAGGTTATCCAAGGAGGGAAATACTTTAGCTTGATCCGGATTTCTCTTTGCTTGAAGTGCTTAAAGTATGGCTTGGCTCTGTATAGCTTTCGTTCCATGGGGATTATGATTTTAAACTATGCATTTTGAAGGCTTTTGTACAAGACTGATATTTTGTACTTGAATCTGAAATTGAAAGGATGTAACCATATTAATTTCTGTTTCCGTTGTAATAAAGTTAAAATTTTTCAAGTACTGTTTTATCTGTCTTGTAAGTTTCTGTTCTGTTTACTAAAATGCTCCACCAAAGTTAAGGCATTCCCTTTGTGAGTGACCTTAACGGAGGTGGGGTGTTACACTTGGTATCAGAGCTGAAGGTTACCAGATTGGGTAAAGTTTTGGAAAACTGTTTTCAAAAAGGTTTTGAAAGGAAGTATTTTCAAAAAAATAAAGCTTATTTTGGAAAACATGATCCCCAAGAGCCATATATCTTTCTTCCAGTCCTTTTTGTGTTGAACCTTTCCTTTTTCGTTCCAGCATGTCTGAAGCATCTGAGATACCAGAGGGTGTTCATGTACCCGGTTGGTTTCGTCAATATCTTGAGGCTAGGACCGCCGCTGCAGGTCCAGCAAATGATCCCCCTCCTCCACCCCCTCCTCGTGCAATTGCTTTCTCAAAGATCTGTAGAGATTTTAGGGCCATGGGTGGGAAGGATTTCAAAGGAACTGAATCATTCGTAGAAGCAAGGAATTGGCTCAAAGAAACTGAGGATCTATTCGTTATCTTCGAGGTGGACGATAGGCAGAAGGTACAGTTGGCAGTATGGCTGCTCAAAGATGAAGCTTCCTACTGGTGGGAAGTCACTAACGCCGAGAGGCCGGTTGAGACAAGGATGGATTTCAGAACAAGGTTTGAGACAAAATTCCTCTCGCAAGCTGAACGAAGTTTACAATTGGAAAAGTTCTTGTCTCTTAAGCAAGGAAGTATGACGGTCAAGGAATACGTCAACCAGTTCAACCAACTAGCAAGATTCAGATTGGATTTAGTCAACACTCAGCATAAAAAGGCTCTCCGCTTTGTTAAAGGATTGAATGAGCCACTGCACAGCCTAGCCATGACCCATGTACCCATGGGAGCAACTTACGAGAAATTGGTGGATATGGCACTACTGCACGAGGAAGACAAGGGCCCGAAAGAGACAAAGAAGGAAGAACCACAGAATAAGAAAGCGGGGCCCAAAAAGGAAACACAAAAGAAGGATGAGAAGCCTGAAGATAAGAAGGGGAAAAGTGCTTTACTTGTGGGAGCTCAACTCATCTGAACAAGGATTGCAGAAAAAGGAAGGGCGCTTGCTTCAACTGTGGGGAGATGGGACACTTCACTAGGGACTGCCCGAAGAGACGAGGACAAGGAGGGCAGGCGAACACTCTTGAGGCTAGTGGCTAGGATAGAAATAGGAAAATTTCTATAGTAGGTTTAATTTCTTTATCTGATTGTGACTTTTTCTGATTTTGGTATTTTGATTTTGTAATCAATACTCTGCACTTTAATGCTAGTATTATTTCTGAATTCCGCTATAGACTCAGACCCATAAGGGTTATGGATCATCTGTTTGAGACTGGGGTTTGAGGGATATCTGTGTTAGGCGTCAAGTATGATGCATACATTCTGAGTTTTCATGGGGTGTCAATTTGATATTGGTTTCGGTCTTTGGGGCCGATACTTAGGACCCATGTCTAATGGGAACCAAATTTTCGTTCTATCTGTACTCGCTTCCATCATTCGACTGTATCCTATCGATCGAATATTTGAACTTTAGGTAGAAACTAATGGGTGTAAACATGTGTTTGAGACATGTTATGTTTGATGGTTGCAAGTGGATGCAAGTGGTTGCTAGTGGTTGCCCGTGGATGCATATACACACACTAGGCACTAGATCGGCTCGAAAACACTCTCATACTGCATATGGATGGGTGAGCATTTTTCAATTCTTGTGGATGCAAATTGGTTGATTCAGCACATGGATGTTGCATTTGAGTGAATGGTTGTGCACTCATATAGAAATAATATATATCATCAGAATTCTATTGCATACATGTTGGACTCATGGCACTGACATAATTCGCATTAAGGAGGTCAACTGAATCAGTAGACCGCCTGATCTTTGCATTAGATAAGGAACATATACACACACTTTTGCATATGTTCATACAACATTAGAAGTTTTCTAAAGGACAATGGATGCTTGTGGATGATGGTTGAGTAGATGGGTGATTGGATGGTAGGACACATTCTTCTTAACTTGAAGATTTCGGGGACGAAATCCTTTTAAGTGGGGGAGAATGTAACACCCCGTGTATTCTATAACTGTGGAATTAACAAATTAAAGTATAATTAATTTGAAATCAAAGAACTAAACGGGATACGCCATTGCGTTCGTCTCGGAAAAATACGCAAAATAGAGTCCGAGTTTTCGAAAAACGGAGTCCGTATGAAGAAGATATAGCCTCCGGAAGTTTCTGAATCAAGTCTAAAATTAAAAATCGGGCCCAATTGGCCAGGGCGGGAAAAGTCCCGCCTAAGACACCCAGGTCGACTGGGCTGTCGACCTGGTCTAGCCAGGTCGACAGGGCTGTCGACAGGGCTGTCGACCTGGTCCAGAGCCAGGTCGAACCCAGCCCAACCTGGCTGGCCTATTCTATGTTGGTCGATTTTCTGTAGTCTGCTTTGTCATTAGGGCTAGGTGGCAGGCTCTAATTGGTCTCTCTTTCGAATGAATGGCTACGATCAATCCAAGCAACATCGATGGTCCTAATCAGTTCATAAACTCTATAAAAATGACCCTAGACTCTACCTAGGTTTCTTACACAATTCTCTAGCCTCCATTGCTCTCTTCTTCTAATAAAAAAATAAAAATGGCGTCGCTGCTCTGCTGGAATTAAAACTAGAAGATAATCAACATCAGCCTAAGCAACTCAATTCAAACTAGAGATTAAAGTTTCTGCAAAGATTCTACAACAAGTTAAAGTTCTTTCTTTAATCCAATCAAGGCAAGTACAGTTATTTTCCGCTATAAACGTTAATTATAATTTTGATATGTTTTTAATTCTGAATCTGAGATTGTATATATATTCTCTTCTGTCAGATTTGTTTTTCTGTGACTGTTCTGTATCCCTCTTCTTCTTTTCTGTTTCTGTTAAAGTATTCTGTACCCGTTCCTGCTTCAATTTAGACATTAGGGTGACACCTAATTCTGCTATACTAGTATTAGTGCAGAGAAGTGTAAAACAATAGTTTATATCATTCTGTTTTTCTGTTATATCTGCTACACCTGTTATAGTTATCTCACATCCAGTTTTATGTTCATATCATATTATTATTATCTGTTCATATGCTAAAAGTCGCTGGACTTGCCAGACTTTTTGTCTGACCCTTGTTGTTTCGCCTCCTTTCTTCCGTTTCCCCCCCTCCCCAGGTTATCCAAGGAGGGAAATACTTTAGCTTGATCCGGATTTCTCTTTGCTTGAAGTGCTTAAAGTATGGCTTGGCTCTGTATAGCTTTCGTTCCATGGGGATTATGATTTTAAACTATGCATTTTGAAGGCTTTTGTACAAGACTGATATTTTGTACTTGAATTCTGAAATTGAAAGGATGTAACCATATTAATTTCTGTTTCCGCTGTAATAAAGTTAAAAATTTTCAAGTACTGTTTTATCTGTCTTGTAAGTTTCTGTTCTGTTTACTAAAATGCTCCACCAAAGTTAAGGCATTCCCTTTGTGAGTGACATTAACGGAGGTGGGGTGTTAAAAATAGCCAAGAATGCTTGGTACGTAAAATTTCATGTTTTATTATTAATATAAGTGATAGTGTTAAAACAAATTAAATCATCAGTATCAATCATAGACAGCATAAGTGCCCCATACCACTATGTCGGCATATATAGGTTTACAATTAAAACCGCAAAATGTCGTATTGGAAGCTGAATTTCCATATACGAACTGAGGCAAGGGATCTTCCTCACCGCTTCGAGACAATCTAGCCTACCATGTCTCAGGAACAGTCGCAACTGCACCTTGGATCCTCAGGGCCGGTCCACATGGGGTGGATTAAAATGCCTTAACAATGTGTTTCCCCACCCTTTGGGTGTAAATTGGTCATGTATCGACCAGACCATCGGTCCCGGATCGACTGATATAATCGAGGCGCCTTGCTATCCATCATCCACATAAGTAAAATGCCAGGGCTAGTAAACGCTGACACCACTCCAAGCTAGAAAGAAACACATGCCCTCCCTGATGTCCTCTCCCGTTTCTGGTTCAAACCACGGTGTGAGGCTCGCGAATTAGCGCCACACAAAGCTACGCTATATTAAAGTCGTGCTTTGATCATCAACCACAAGACTCTGCTCTTCAACAGAAGCCTTGATCATTTGTATCTCAGCATGCCATACAGGCAATTCACGCTATGCAACCGATGTCAATCAATTACACAGAATGATCTTCGAACGCTCTCAAATTAAAAATCTTCCCTTTCATTCTCAAATGAGAATACAAGGAATTTTAGTTTCATACAATATCTTAATTTAATTTTAGGGAATGATCAATCATCCGATGTTAGACACACATCTATTTACAAGTTTGTTCTGGGTCTGAACAAAACCGGAGGCACCTTATTCCTCCTTCATATGTCCAATACAGGGGAGAGTCCCTCGCGTATCCGTCGATCTCCAAGTACGTTTGGACGATCACCACTTATTACCTCGCCTTGGGTATACAACCCAATCAAGACATCAGTAATCATCCAAATGATGTGAAGATCTACGATCTTCAACTACTGTCTTCTTTCTTGACACATCGTCGAAACAGTTATTCAGAATGGGATAAACCCGGCCTTTCTGAATAACTCGCGTATATAATAAACAAGTGCTCTAAAAACACAACATACGCCTCATTCCAATCCAGAATATTTCTTTACCCGAATATTCATATACTTTGGGAAAGGTTCCCATTAATTTTATCAAAGATAAATTCTTTAAATTCATTCTTTAATCTTCCTTTGGATATCGTTTCAATCTAATTAAAGATGCATTAAAACTCCACTTGGTTTTAATCTTCCCAAAAATCAATATTAACGATTGTTTAATTTGGGAAATCATATCCTTTCTTTAACTGGGTCAAAGAACCAATGTCATTTAAAACACGGTTCACGATAAACCCAAAATCACATTCCATTCCATTAGTCTTTAACCGTAAATTAGAAAGTGAACAATTCCCTAAGTACTAACCCCGAAGGCCGAAACCGACATCAGATCAATACCCAAGAAACCATTCAACTTAACTAATCTCCAGTTAGTTTCTGATTTTCTTAACTCCATTCGGTTCAAGAACAGTATTATTAAAGATACAATTCCCGACGAACCCAAAATCCAATTTGATATTAAATACAGGGCTCTGATTAGAAAATATATCGGCTTATAATCAATATCAAATTCTGAAATCAACAAATATCGTATTGGAATAGCGATATATATATATATCTTCCAAATTCCTCCACAATCTTCGTATAATCACGAAATCCAATATCGAGATATTCCGAGCATAGTTTCAATTCAAATCCATTACAGTTCATATATTGGAAATCTTGGTTATTTTTAAAACCATTTCAAATCCAATTTATTTATTTTAAAAATATTAGATTTATCATTCTAATTCAAAACTAGTTCATTTTGATAAAAATCTATTTTTATCTTTTCAAATATGGAATTTTTCATCCCAATTCTTTCCAAATCATTTCTTATGATTTTACAATAATTATTGATATTTTTTTATAGGTCAGTACAATCGATTTCCATAAACGGCCATCGAACTGCACTTACAACGACCTTTTCCAAATTTGATTTGGACATAATTCCAAATCCAACCATTGGATTTCAAATCTCTAATATTCATTAGAAAGCTCTTTTCGAGTCGAACCTAATGGTTCTGGTTTTAGGAGAATCCGGTGGTCGGATCTCCCGTAATGTCCGTTTGAAGTCAATGGTTGGAATTTGCGAAATGCCACAGCCCAGCGCGTTCTATTCAGGGCATTATATATATAATATATATTATATATATTTCGTCGATTTCCATTTAAAACGTATTTTATAAATCATTTTAAATTCGTTTTCAAAATGATTTCAACTTCATATTCAATTTAAAATCAAAATTGAATATTCCATGTCATCGATATATAAATGATAGTATTTTCAAAACATTAGATTTCAAAATCATTTGCTTTTCAATATTCATTATAAAAATGAATAAAATCGATATAAATATCGTTCATGTCAAAATGGCGTTAATCTAATCAACACGGCTTTATGTATTTAAGTATATTCGTGTCTATCCCAAATCGGACATCAAAATCAGATTTTGATTCTTTACTGAATATTATTTTAAAATATTCATTATTTTAAAATAATCATTATTTTAAAATATTGTTTCTTTCAGAATTGGAATCAGACACAGTCAATTACCATATAATTTGATTTATATGGATTTCGTACATACATGTATACAACAACAATCAAACACAGTCAACCATCATCCAAATTGCATTCTACACTACATAAGCATTAAAAATAAATATTCAACGCTTATAACAGTCTGTCAACCGATCGATTGACATACAACTAATTATTGGGACTAGTGTATGTCATATATCACCCCAATACCCGTGTGGGGTTTAAATCAACAAATAATGATTTTATTTGTGCATTGGGAAATTTGTAAAATTTGTCGTCCCAATTAATATCAGTCAAATCAATGTATATAAACAAATCGTTTGATTTGTCTATGAATATTTATTTCATTCCTATCCACGTTAAAAATTATATTTTTAACTATATAAAATATTTTTAACTATAAAATATTTCATTCCATTTCACATCACACAATCAACTTTCACAACATAACCAAACAAACAAACAAAGCGAGAAGTTCTCACCTTAGGGGTCCACTCCTCAATTCTATATTTATGAACGGTTCGGATTTAGTTTTGATTTCACTCCATTCCATCGCACTCCTTTCCACGCTATTCATGGTAAAAATCATATTTTCATCGTTTCATACAAATAGATAAAAATCATATTTTTATCGCTTTGTCTAAAAATAAAAATCACATTTCTACTTCACTATATATATAAAATAAAAATCAGATTTTTATTACCATACATATATAAAAATCATATTTTTAATTTGTAACTCATATAAAAATTATATTTTTTATTCCTTAGAAATATAAATGAAAATCCTATCTTTTCATGCATATATAAAAATTGATTTTTTTTACCGCTACTTCACATATATAAAAATTGAATTTTTACATAGCTAAAAATTATATTTTAATTTCAAATATATATATATATATATATATATAAATCATATTTTTATCATTTTAAAAATCAAACCTTTATCACTTTAAAAATTTAACCTGTCTACTATAAAAATGTAATCTTTTACTTACGAAAATATAATCTTTTCCTTACGAAAAATATAATCTTTTCCTTACGATAATAAAAATCTTATCATTATAAATAAAAATCAAAATTTTATATATATGGAAATCAGATTTTATATACATGAAAATCAAAATTTTATATAATAAAAAAATAAAAATAATAAAAAAACTTACTGTTGCTTTCGGAGGAGGAGGGGGTTTACTCGCAGGTTCAGGTGGGTGGAAGAGGGTGCGCCGATCGTGCGGTGGCCGGAGACGGAGGATTTGGGTTTTGGGGGTGGTGCGGTTTGAATTGGAATAAGGGGGAAGGGAGGAAAGAGATGGGGGAGCGAGAGGGGGCGAGGGTGGTGGGCGATTACGGTCGCGCCAGCGGCGACACGCTGGAGGGCGTGGTGGCACATTGAATGGAGGAGCGACGGCCACTCCTCCTTCCCTTTTTTTATTTTTTGTTAAAATGATTTGAACAGGAGGGGTTTGACTTAGAAGATAGAAGGAGAGGGGGTTTATTTATTCTATATATATTTTATTATTTTAAAATTTCAAAAAGCAAATTTTTATTTCGAACTCGGAATCGAACCCACCGACTGTCGTCCCTAGCTAATTACCCCCATTCCGAACACAATGGGATATGTATCATAAGCTGATTCGATCGTTTCGATCTATTTTCATCAAAATCAAGATATAAATCTATATATTGACTTTGAACACGCATTTCAATTTACCGGGGCCATATACGGACTTTAAAAATTCCCAAAAAATATTTTCTAGCTTCATATTGATGATACGGTTCTAACAAAACTAATTTCGTCAAATTTGGAGACCGTTTGAAAAATGGCCATTTTCTGGTCGATCCAAATTGACTAAAACTGACTTGGAGATGATTTCCAATAGGTTAGGATCGTCCCTCTGACTGGAATCAATCCGCTCAATCAAAGTCAGTCTAACCATCAAACTTGCTAACATTTTTGGATCCAATCCATACTTACGTCTGAGATCATATCCCACGATATACTCCAGTTGCTTCCATTCAAGAAACATAGCATATAAACTGTCATGTCTCCTATTCAATGCATCAGCTATCGCACCTAGTCCGATAGCATAGGCGTCCATGTATGCCGTCATCTCTTCGTTCTCTATTACCAGAATCCTACAAGTGATAGTCTACTCAAGGGAATAAAAATAGGAACAAACATAGCAACCATAGTATCCACCAAACATGTCCTATCTATCAACTGCGAAAGCCATAAATATGTCAATACCTACCTGACTGGTCCAACCAATCCCAAGGCTAATGGAAGCCTTGCCTCCATACATACATCGATGCCTTCTTGACTGGTCCAACCAATCCCAAGGCTAATGGAAGCCCCGCCTCCATACGGACAACCGTACGTCCAATGTACGTTTATCCTCCAAGGATAACTAGATCACGTCCAATGGATCCAAGGTAATGGGCGTCCCCAGATACCCCTGCTTCGAGTCCACCTAGAATATTCTAAGTATCGACGATTTCTTGGTACTCTCATCAGAACAGCTACCACATACTCTAACCCAATCTCGAGTACCCATTACTGACAAATCTCAAGTCCAACATGAGTCGTATCTCTATTCGTTGCATCTCCAAGATCAACGAACAACCATTTTTCTTTTACAAGTTCAAGTCCAACTTGAATCGTCCTACCCCTCGTTGCAATTCCACGATCAACAAACACATCTTATCTCTTCGAAGTTCTACCATTCTTGAACCAAAGAGAACACCAACATAAGGTCCTAAACAATACATTACATTGCAGCTTCCTCAAGTCCCACTTGAGTCATCTCCTAGCACTATCGAATCCAACTCAAGGCAGTCTATACCATTGAACAGTCTTATCATGCCACGGCTGCACATCACTCTTCGAGTAAGCCGAGATATTACTCAATGGAAATCACAACAACTATTTATATCTCGAACTCGACGTTCCCAAAGCACAAGCCCTAAAGGCCTAAACCAATATCAGATAAGCACTCAAGGAACATATCCTCCGAATTTAGACAATCTACGTGAGATGATACTAGCAAAACAACTAAGTAATCACAAGCAAACATACACCCATAACTCGATAAGACCACATTACAACAATTCATGTAAAGACTAGTCAAACCACCAATTAGGTTCATCACAACTAAAGATCTATCGACTATCTCAGGTTCCAATCCATACTTATCTACCAGGTCACTAGATATAATGGAATGGGATGCCTCGCTATCAACAAAACTAGAATAGAAACATCATAAATAGAAAACATACCTCGAATAATGACGCCCTTTCCCTTCTCCGCCGTAGTTGGGGCATTCGACGAAGAAGGAACAGCGTTGATAAGCATATGCTTTCAAAATCTGCTTCTCTTTAGGGGGTTGTGGGAAATTATCCTTGTGATGTCCAACTTGGCCGCAATTAAAGCACTTCCTTTCCCCAGGCTTTTTCTGACAATCTTTAGCATAGTGGCCCTTCTTGCCACAACTAAAGTACTCTTTATCTTTCTTGTCCTTCTTTTTCTGACCACCCTTGGTCTGATCCTGTTTTCTCTCATTCTGAAACTCCTTCTTCCCTCCACCGCTTGCTTGCGACTTTCTTTCCTCTACAGATACAATAGCAACATCGGCCTTTGAGTTACGGTAAAGACTCTCTGATCTCAATGCTTTCCCCACTATAGACTCGAACGTCTTGTCGATGTGGTTTATCATCCTTTCCCCTAAGTACTCATCAAAGTCGGTTATGAACTTCTCGTTCATCTTCTCGGCAGTGTCGATAAATAATAATCCATACTTCGATAAAATATCGAACTCAACAATATATTCCGAGACTGCCCTACCATTCTGCTTAAGTTCCACAAATTTCCCAAACAATTCAGATTTGTGAGCAGTTGGAATGAACTTTTTGCTGAAACGAGTCATAAACTGATTCCAAGTAACTTGATCTTCAGGAGTAGCTCCTTTAATAGCATTCCACCGATTCATAGCTCGTCGTTGAAGCCAACGCGATGCTAACTTTCTCTTCATGGCATCATCGATTCCCAAGTCCTCGAAGATGCGCTCACAACTATCCTGTAACAACCCAAATTTTTTGTCATTGAATTTTGAATATTTAAATTTGTTTTAAATATTTTATTTGAATTATATCTAGGAATTTATAAGGAATCTATTTAATAAAAACGACATTTTCACATATAATTTATATATAAATTAAACGAGCTTGAAATAGTCGCGGTAGTTCGTAATTTACGATTTAAACTTCAGCTGAATACACAGGATCCAAAATAAGTCGGATTTCTTTGAAACAAAAAATGCTTGGATCTATTTGAATATATTTTTCTAGTGGAAGAGAAAAATCGAGTTTTCATATTGTAGATTTTGTTTTATATCCAAATCAAATTTTGAAATAGTCGTTGTAGAATCGTTTATGGACCATAACGATTTAGTTAATATAACTAGAGATTGGTTATGAATTTGGACAAGGTTCTTTTGAGGCGTAGTTATAATTTAATTTTTAAAATTTTACTGTAATTTTTAATTAATTAAATACGCAACTTTTTACTTGGAGTATTTTGCATCCTATATCAATATTTTGGGTTTTCAAAATATAAGTTAAACTACCGATATTATTATATTTTTTGGATCATGGTACCTTGCTGGATGCGACCGTATTCTTGCTTCTATCTGTAGCGGCTGTGAATAAACGAAAATTGTTTGTAACTGGTACCACATAAATCTCAAATAAATAAATCAGTATAGTTTGATAATAAAAGGAAAATATATCTTCATTGTACGCTTCGGACGGTATGCCCGACCAATTTCTCAACAACAAAATAGTTAAACAGAATGAAAAATAATGGTGATCCCAATTCCATGCTCATCAAACTTTTAGACCCGTGTAAGCCAAGCAGTTCAAAACCGTACTTGGCACGCTTCCAACACCGTGAATACCACACTTCTCAAATCTGTAAAACAAGCTGACACTCTCTCATTTTTCCTTCAACAAACTAAAAGAGAACCCTTCCCTCAAAATACAAATTCGATACTTTTAAAAATCAAAAGAAAAATATATACTTAACAAAATTCAGGGAAATTAATTCGTAGAGTTCCTCTTTCGAATAGCTTCTTCCTCATACCGATTTATTTAGTTCAGCAACTATTATTTTTGCATCAACAAACCCTATTCCGATCTTTTTGGGATTTCCTCGAGTTATGGTGGTTAAGGAGGTATCAGACCTTGGGGACAAGGAGCGCCATTGATAGGGGTTAGACTAGTGATGTCAATAGGGGACCGGCTATCGAAATCCGCGCTGGCAATCAAGAGAGGAGGGCGGGATTGAGTTGGATGCCTGGAATGACATATTGAAGGATTTTCCTGGGGGAAGCGTCGCTGGTATGGGACGGAGACCGAAAGGGGCGCTGCTCCTGGGTAGTTGCGGTAACAGTAGGAGTCATTGAGGGAGGAGAAGGTTAAGGAAAAGAGTAAGGATAAGTTAAGTGGATTACTGTTATTTGTTCAAAATCGTACAGGGAGTGGCATCAAGTATGAAATGGTAAATCTATATTCAAAATTATTCCATTCAGAATTTTTTGCTTTATCAAAACGTCGGACTTCTAAATTCTCATAAGGTCCTCCAGGAATAGCCATATTTGTGATAATTGGAGAAGTGTGAGCAGTGATTCTCGTGGGTCACGGTATGTAAACGTTGAGGGGTTATTAACTTAACATGGTAGTTATCACTAATTAAGTAATTAGTGATTTTTTTCTATAATAATTCTAGTTCAAAACTTGGATAAACTGTGTGGAATATAAGGGACTGCATGAGGTTATGTGTGGGCTTAGTTAATGTAAAAGGAAGTAGTGAAAAGGATGGGTTATTTGCAGTGGACGCAAGTTAATAGGAGGAAGTGGGTTATGTTTTCTTATCGTGATGATTGCAACGAAAGTTCTGCAATATTATTGCAAAAGAAACCATGATTTGGGGGAAGAATATGGTGAGTTGGGACGTTGCACTGGTGATATGGGAGGAGATCCATATTCGAAGGATGTCAGTTGCGGGGCTGTCTTCAACAGGGAAGATAGCGAAACTAGAGGGTTCAAGTAAATAAGGAACGCAGATATAAGGTGGATAATCATGTGTTTGCCAAAGAGAACTAACAGCAAGATCGACATTCATGATTTTAACATTGGTTAAGAAGCCTAATTTGAAGATAAGGTAAACTAATTTAATTAGCTAATATATAAAATACTCGTTAAATCTTGGAAAAAGTATAATTTGTTTGTTCGTTATCAGAAGCTGACAAAGTCAGTCACATTGGAATCGTACCGACAAGAGCTACGTTGTCGAACTGATTTTTACTGAAAATGGAGCCATTGGATTTCGTGACAAAATCAAATGCTGTTTGATTTTAAACGGAAGTGAAAGCAGAATCGTCAACTGCAAAACAATATGAGTAGACACACTAACTCTGCCTCGTTTATATTTATATAAATGAAGTTTTAAATTTATTTATTGTAATTTTATACTGTGCAATGGTTGATTGGTCGAATAGTTGGTAAAATTTGTTGAAATGGTTAATATGATTACATCGTTGATCGATTTTTAGTTCTGATATTTCATATTGATGTGAAATAATATTATTGATGTTGATTAACATCTGTAGATGCAGAGAAATAGGTTGGAGGGATCCAACTGGATTCCTCAACATTTATATTATTGTTTAATTTTATTTATTTGATGTGTGATATAACCTGTGATTGATCATGTTGTATTTGAATATCATTGGCCCTAGAATTTTGGGTATTTTAAATACCGTAAAATATTTTTAAATGTAAAAGAAGAACTTGAGTTTTTGAAAGGGAAATTTATTACCAAAATATAAATAAAATTCCGAATGGACTTGAAAGAAGGAAAAAAGGATTTGTTTCAAATGGATAAAACAAGAAGATTATTATAAACGACGTTTAAATTTAGTAAAATATTTATTATTGGATGGACATGAAATATAAAGTCTGAACTTATTGGGAAAAATGGAAATGGGATTTGAAACCATTAACTTTAGTTGGGTTTGAACTTATCGGTTACAAAGGAAATTGTGAAAGAGACTTATATAGGAATAGAATATAAAAATGAGATTTTCTATGGAAAATTCTATATAGACATTATAAATGGAAATTGGATTAGAAATGTTATATAAAGTATAAGATCAAACGGATTTGATTATATATAAAAGAAATATATTTATGGATAAAGTGAATAATAGTTTAAATGAAATATTTTGCAAATGAAATATCTTTAAAGGAAATTTAGATTTGAAATATAAATCAAAATTGAAACTTGAATGAAAAAAGGAAATGGATAATCGTTTAAAATGAAAACGATGTGTTTTATTCCAAATTTTGGAATGTGAAATAAGTGTGATAACGTTATGTAAACCGGAATGGTTATAAAGGGATTTGGTACTGATTTGGGAAGCATGACTTCAAAGCAAATTTGGAATTTGAGTTAACCTGAAATGGTAGATAAATTCCAAAGTTCAGAAGATAATCGAATATAGATTATTGGAGAAAGATTTGTTGAAATTTTATTATATCGAATTTAGGGAAGTAGTTATTTTTACTTTCCATTTTGAATCAATCTAATTATTTATTTGTTTATTTATTTATTAATTGAATTAATAAGTACAAGTTATATATTTGTATACCAATTATTTGTGAACAGCGATTATAACGTTGTTGTTATAATATATGTTTGTAAATCTAAATAGCAATTTTAGCGCAGTCATTATAATAAATGTTTTTATATAAATCTAAACAGTGATTTTAGCGTTGTCGTTATAGTGAATGTTTTGTAAATCTGTTATAGCGCTTTTAACGCTGTCGTTATAATATCTTATAAGCCAAATATTTGAAAATAGCGATTATAACGCTGCTGTTATAATCAGTGTTCTTCTGTAAAGGAAGTGTATTCTTAAATTTAACCCGAGAGTCGCAAAAGCGATGTTTTTGTTAGAAGTTGTGAGCTTTGACTATTTCAAAGTTAAGAATGTCGTTCATTTAAGGTCTGAGAGGTAATTATATCCCAACTTGACTGATGGCTTGATTTTCGGAGAAATGGTTAAGGTTCAATAGCAAGGATTGGTTAGTGATATCGTTAGATAACGAATGATTTATGGTTTGAGTTATAATAACCATGTTTTATAACATCACATTAATTTAAAGGATTTTGAATTGTTTTTCCCCAAATAAAATGAGAGATTTTTTTGTGTAATGGATTGGTCAACGAGGAATTAAGAAACTGAATATGGAAATATTTTCCGATATTAATAAGGTATATTTTCTGAATATAGAAAATAAGGATTTGTGAATATATAGAAATGTTCCTAACTGGAATAAGAAATATTTTCTCGAATAAAGGAAATTTTGATATGGGAAATGTTTTTTCCAAGAACCGAGAAAGACAATTGAATTTTGAAAGAAAACAAAAGAGGGATAAAGGGAATTTGGAATCGATAATATAATAAGGAATTAATATAAAAAAAGGCCAGTGTTGTTTTATGCTTGATAGGTAGGATTTCCTATTGGAAATTGGACCGTTGATTGTATGGATGTTACTTTGATAGTTAAATCACCGACTATCAAAGTTCTGATTTATTTTATACCTCCGTTATCAGTATGGAGAGACCGGGATCAGATTTAATATCCGAAAACCACTCCATATTGGTATAAGCGTTATGAATCAACTTATGCTGAAGATAATTGAAGGCGGAGTAAAATGTGAGGGCTGTTCTGTTAACCCTAGGTAGAAATTGCCCAAGATGGATTAATAGAACAGTGCCTTCGGTTTGTCCAGACCCAGGACAACTTGTATGGACGAGTGTCTGACAGAGTATTTCCAAAGGGATTACGTACGTTGATTCCTTCAAATGTACGAAGTTGGTGGCAAAGAAGGGAAATTTCTTTAGCCTAACAATCTGAGTATTTTTGTGGGAATCAATTAGTAATTTCCGATGGATCTGACGATGTGGCACTCAAAGTGAATGGAGGCCAGATGTTCTGGAAGATAATTCAAACCTCAAGCCTCACAATCGGGAATTGACAAAAATCGGGCAGGCAACATAGCTACGTTGGTCGCTCCCATTAGGATGTATAATCACCAATCTAGAGAAATTCCATTTGCTTCTTTAGTCTACCAATGCTGTCCCTTTCGAGAAACGGTTGTTGATCCCAACCGTTGGTGATATACATTCGATACACTCAAGCGAAATGAGTGGTCGGTCATGAGTGGGCTGGGTTGCAAGATGTTCTTGTTGAACCCCAGTGTATCCTCTCTAGAGTACACTGATTGAAAGGTGGTTCCATACCTTGTCATGTTGGAAATCCAATCTCCAATAAGCGCCTTGCGGTTTTTGATTGATTCTATGTTATATATGGAGCGTGAGATGCAAGTGTTCCGCTAGATTCTGTTTATTATATGTAGACACTATTATAATATCATTGGATTTTGATATCAAGATACTTTTGGGTTATCGTAAGGTAAAAACCATCCGTGTTTATGTATGGATCGGTCTTACGATTATCATTTCTTTCGAAAGGATTTTGAAGTTAAACAAATGGTTGGAGTTTACTCACACCAGTCCCATGACTGACCCAGAGTTTATTTTTTTTATTTTCCCTAAACTTTTGGGTGCCCAAATTTGTACGGGCAGTCAAGTAGTCGGGAGTTTTCAGATTCTCTTGGAGGAGCTCGAAGCAGGAGGGTTCATCAAGTAGTTATAGACTATCACATTTTCCGCTGTGTATTGTGTTGTATTTGGACACAGGTTTTTATAACTGTTCCAGAAATAGTTGTTGTGCTCTAATAATGGTATGTATATGAAGTTACTGAATTATATTTCAAAGTTTATGTTGTCTAATATATTTTATTCGTTCCGCTGTGAGTTTGTGATCTTCGTTTTCTTCTATTCTTATATTTCTTTCTGTTTCTCATCCTCTAACTTCTTTCTAATAATTATTCATATTTCTATACAATTTGGGTTGGGCGTGTGGTGTTATTAGTCGACTCAAAGTGTATGGAAATTCGGGACATTATATATCCAACCAATCTTGAACATCCGCAGTCGACTCCATTCCATGGAACGACTTCCCACAAAGACTAGTATAATCCTTGTTAAGCTTGGCGAAATCGGCCCTAGGCACCTGCACTACTACACCACCACTGTTAGCAGCATTAGGAACTGCTCCCCGAGCATCCCTAAGCATCTCTTGCATGAAGGTAGTAAACATCGTCCTCATATCAGGAACATCCCTACTGTTTTCTCCTGAACCTATACTCCTCATATATCGGCTCATCGTTTAGTCTGTAAAGAGAAAACGATTAACCATCTCAATGTGGTGCTAGTGCAGTATGACTTCCTCCTTAGATATACTAATAGTATATATATAGCTTTTGAAAACCAAAATATCACAAATATGTGCTCTCATATACGTAAAATCTCTCCTTGGTGTCTTGCCCTAGGTTAATTATGCAACCTAGAGCTCTGACACCCAGTGTGGCAGCCCGCCCCGCACCAGCCGACATTTCCAATGAAAGTGCGTTGTGCTAATGCCCGACCAGCACGGGACGGTCATCGAAAGAAAAGAAAAGAAAAGGGAAGAAAGGAATTTGAAAGTAAAAACTAACAAGGAACCTGTAGAATGTCTCACGGCGCATAGAATAAAATATAATAATAACATACTTGACATAAAACAGGCGAGACAGTGCATAAGCCGAAAACTAAACCATAATCATCATAGCAGCTAAAATTTAAAATACAGCTTATTACAACTCCAACATACTGTCTCTAAAGCAAAGAAAAAGGAAAGGTACACTACTAATGCCCAAAGTAGTAACCAGCAACGACACAGGGAAAATATGCATAGAGGATAGTACGTGTAAGCCTCCTGCTCGTCTCCGGACAGCTACTCGTGCACAACCAGCTAACCTATCTCTTGTCTGCCCGTTTAAGAGAACCCAAATTAATAAGAAGAGACATAAAACTCTAGGTCAGACAAAAGTCTGGTATGAGCTATAAGCAATAAAATAAAACAATAACAAGTATAATCCAATCATACCTGAACCTGTTCCTGCAACCAAAGAGTTAGCACAACAAGATGTACAGTACTCTAAGATAATACTAACATAAAGTGTAAATGGGTTGGGGGTCATGGTGATAGCAAACATCAAACATAGTAATCATCCTCACATCTCTCACTCAGTGCGTAAAGCATACGATATCCACCACTCGATCACCCGATCCTTTGCTACGATCACTTTGCTCTATAGAGTCACTATGACCACATTGCACTGATCCATAACCACTAATCCATCTCTAAGTGGTGAACTAAAGTTATTGATATCGATAACACCTTTGCACACGTCCCGCAGCAAAGCCCAATCATGAAGTTAACTCGTCGGTTCCTATATGGATCCTGAGTGCTAACTTCTCATTTGGACTACCTTTGCATCTCGGGTTTTGGTCTCCATCGCGATTTGGTCTCCGACTGGTTCGGTTCGTGACCGTCATTTGGGTTCGGTCGTGATTACCCAACCTCGTCGGGTCAGGCGTATCCATCCAGGTCGATTCAGGTCGTGGTATACACTCCGGGTTGGGTCAAGCTCCTTCACTGGTTTGGGTCATGCTCCGTCAGTTCGTGGTCAAGTTTCGGGTCTACTCCTTATGGCGGTGCGACTCATGAGCACTCCATGGTCCATGTCAGTTTGTGACCCAGGTCCTTCCTATGATCGGTTCAGGTGTCTTCATTGCCGCGGCTCGTGATACAAACTTCACGAGTGGTGTGGTTGGCTTGCGGTTAGGGGTCGTGGTGCCTTGGCCACGAGCAGATCGGTTCAGGGTTCATGACCCGATCCGATTTCTGCACTTCTCCCAGCGAGCTGTTTACGCCACAGGACGACGTTTTAGACCATTCTAACTTTGTTAAATAATCATGACGCATTCCAAACAGTAACAGAAACATGTATAATCAACCACAAACACTAAAACAAAAAATTTAACATGTTAATATGAATCAAACGTACCCCAAAACTCATGTTTTCCCTTAATCTCCTTAATCATGATTTAACCATACAATTAACAAAACATACCCAAATTTACCCAAATTTCTATTAGAACCCTAAAATAATATTTATGAATTTCTAAATATTTTTCCAGAATTTTAACATGCATAATATCGCTAATTAACACTAATCACCCCTAATTAGCTGTAATTAGTGAAAAACGATGCAAATCACTCACCTTAGCCACAAATCAATCTTAGATCTGAAAATATCTCTGATTTGGGTCGAATCTCTATGCAACACAGTAGCTCCAACTCTGATTTGATGCTATTTTAACTTGATTTGATGTTGATTAGCTTAATCCTTGATTAGAAGGTGATTAGAGGTGTTTTTAGAAGGTAGAAGCCATTACTAGGCTTGAAGGAATGAAAGTGGCAGCTGCAAAAATAACAACGAAGGGTTTCTCTAGTCCCTTTCAGTCCTTAAATAGCCCTAATCCCCAGATCCCCCAACGGGCCTAGCTGTTAATCATCCTATTTGGCCCGATTAAGCTGTTTTTCACCTTCTAAACCTTACTTCAGTCATATCTCCCGAACGGTAAGTCCGTTTGATTAATGTGACCACTCTACGGAAAGGTAAACCATCATCCGAATCTAATGGAAGTGGTCAAAAATCCTTACCAATCAAAAGTTATAGGCGAAACAAGATTCGCTAGGGGGAAAATGGTCATTTAAAAATCGGCAAAAATCGTGAACATGGGAAATGACCCCAATAGTCGTTTCCCAAAATTACACGACTATAAGACCTCATATGGAAAGAATTAAATATTCTACGATCCTTCAATACGTAGAATGCGGGTCATTATCGCTCATCAATTTTAAAGAATGACTAGACGTTCACATAAATATGATATACTCAAAAGCTAGTATTCATTTATGAAATTGGAATTGACTCAGACAGAATTCTTGTAATATCACTAGGAATCCTTAAAAGAGGCATCTCTCCACTCAAGCACATGCATTGATTGCAAGTAGTGAAGTCAGAAGTAGTCATTCATTAAGATCAGTAACAATTAGCAAAAGCACGTCGCTCCTTGGAATACCATATTGGAAGTACATATCCTAAAACATTTTAACAGTGAGAGTTGACGAGTTTGCTCGTTTGGGTTGTTTTGATTGATTCAATAGGATTCGATCAATTATGGATTTACTAGGACTATCAAGATATATGGGCTTGATGTGATGAGTTGGACAAGATTTTCAAGCTAGGGTTGGGGCCGTGTTGAAAGCTATCCTAAAAATTTCAAAAAATAATGCATGACAAACCAATGTTCTTTCTGTCAATTGGAAAATCAGAAATAATGAAGATTATATTTGTAATGGTAATGGAGAATTTTGTATATTGAAATGAATTGTAAAATGAACTATATTATATGTTGAATGTAATAGCATATATATACATGCGAAAAAAATGAACTAATGGGCTAAGCCCAATACAACAGCCTACAAATATGTAAAGGGAATAAAAGAAAATATGCTGAGCTGACATTTCATTTAACTCCCCCCTAAAACATCAACTAGGGTTTCATTGAAAAGTAAAATGCGCCTCCTCAGAATCAAAGTATGATTAATGAAAGGATCTGCTCGTCAGGCCTCCACGACAAATAAATCTAGTTAAACTTGAGCTTTTTAGCTTGAGATTAATTGTGATTTGCTGAGAGAAAATAAATTGGAGCTTCGACAGATTTACACTTTGAATTTGTTTAAAACCTAGCTGAACGAGTAGGATCTGACATCAATTAGACTTTGTGTAACTGGTTTGAGTAGTAAGTTTCAGTAATCAGGAATAAAGATGGCTCTTTTGGATCTCTGAGTTGGATCTGCAGCTTCTATGTTTAATTCCTTTATAAGCTTTGTGAAGCCGGGCTTGGATAAGGGCTTCGTGAGTATATCTTCTTTTTGTTCCACCGATGGTATATATCCAACTTTTAACTTATTTTTGATTACTTGTTCTCTAATAAAATAGAGATCTAACTCTATATGTTTGTTCTTGCAAAACTGGATCTAACGTTAGAGAAACAGCACTAAAATTGTCTCACCAAATTGTAGCTTGTTTTGCAGTTGTAACTTGTAGTTCAATCAGAAGTGATTCGATCCACATGATTTCTGCACAAGCACTAGCAACACTTCTGAATTCTGCCTCAGCATTAGATCTCGACACTGTATTTTGTGTCTTTGCACACCATGAAACTGGATTTTTCGCGAGACAAATACAGTAGCCTGAAGTTGATTTTCTATCATCACTGTCTGTACCCCATTCTACATCAACATAAGCATTAATATTTAATGTATTACTAGGCTTAAAAATTAATCCATGATCAATAGTTCCTTTGATATATTTGAGAATTCGTTTAACAGCCTTCCAATGTGTATCCAAAGGATTTTGCATGTATTGGCTGACCTTGTTAACACTATAAGCTATGTCAGGTCTAGTAATTTTTGCATATTGGAGTGCACCCACAATACTTCTATATAGCTTTCCACTTTGAAAGTGTTCTCCTTTGTGTCTTGACAAATATATGTTTGTGATCATTGTTGTAGTTAGAGGATTGGCTTTATCCATTTTTGCTCTAAATAAAATCTCTGAAATATATTTCTTCTAACTGAGACATATCTCTGAATTTGATGATATTTTAACTTCTACACCCAGAAAATAGTTCTGTTCTCCCAAATCTTTAATAGAAAATTCTGAATTCAGCATATTAGTGATTGCATTAATTTCAGATTCACTACTACCTGTAATGATATAATCAACAACATAAACCAATATATAAGTTGTAGCAGTATTTTAAATTTTAGTAAATATTGAGTCATCATATTTGGCAGATTTATAGCCATGATTGACAAGTGTTGCTTTCAACTTGTCAAACCAAACCCATGGAGCTTGTTTGAGTCCATAGATTGCTTTGTTGGGTTTGCATGCCAAATTTTTGTTCGATTGTTGCATAAACCATTGAGGCTGCTCCATGTAAACTTCTTCCTGTAATTCACCATTAAGAAAGGCATTATTTACATCAAGTTGTTTGATGTTCCAATTTCTATACAAAGCAATGGTTAAAATTATTCTTATTGATGTTTGTTTCACAACAGGTGAGAAAGTTTCTGAAAAATCAAACCCATACTATTGTGAATAGACTTTGCAACAAGCCTTGCTTTGTACTTAGAAATTGAACCGTCTAGATTTTTCTTCAACTTATATACCCATCTACAACTAATGATGTTTTTATTTTCTGGTATCTCAACCAGTGTCCAAGTTCCTTTATTATTAAGGCAGTATATTCATCTT
The DNA here is from genome assembly GCA_030737875.1 of Allium sativum. Lineage (NCBI taxonomy): Eukaryota > Viridiplantae > Streptophyta > Magnoliopsida > Asparagales > Amaryllidaceae > Allium > Allium sativum. Next base: position 765,817,529 of record CM060926.1, on the reverse strand, counting down.
GCATAGCTGCCTGTCATTTTTCATTCTATGCTTCTTCAGTATAAGATGATGGTTCTTCAGGAACAATAGCAGTGTTATAAATTTTTGGTTTATATATACCACATTTTGCTCTAGTAAGCATAGGATGTTGATTAACAGCATCTCTTGTAGTAGTATTTGGATTATCATTTGCTATGCTTTCCTCTGACCGATGAACATTAGTATGACTGACTTCTTCTTCTTGTATTTGTTGATCTGCAACATCATCATCATCATTGCTGGAGAAGAATTGCTTTTGACGTGGCCTATTAGAGGGCACTGTGTGTTGAGAGGAGAAGAGTCGCTCTTGACCTGGCTTACTAGAGGGCATTGTGTGTTGAGAGTTTGGACTGGTGTTATGCTTCTTTTGGTGAGCAGGCACCAAAACTTCGCGGCCAGTATATCCATTATCCAACTTCGCAACCAATAATTGTTCACTTGGCTGCTTTCTATCTGTCTGATCCAGGGCCAGGGCTTCCTCCCTTATTAGAGCTACGCTACCCAATTAATATACTGGGCATAAGAATGTGAAGTCTTGATTCAATAATTTGGAATCTTTGACAACCAACTATGGGGTACTACGAGCCAAACACCAGCCCTGGCTCGCTGCCTATGCCAAATGATCCTTCTTTGGTACTACCTTCCTCATCAGGTACATCAACAATAACCTGTCTTGCTTACAGATTTTTCATATGTATTTGTTTTTGATTTCCTAAAAAGATAAAATTTCTCATTGAATCTGTCTAGAAATATACAATTTTTCTTTACTATCCATACATTTATACCCTTTTTGTTTATTGCAGTACCCTAAAAACGTCTAGGGAGTTGACCTAAAATCTAGTTTATAATTATTATAGGGTCTAAGATAAGGAAAGCATTGACATCCAAATTTTTTTATATGGTTATATTCTGGTTTAACTTTTGTTAACACTTCCTATGGACATTTGAATTCTAGAACCTTCATAGGCATCAAATTGATCAAGTGTACAATAATATTAAATGCATCAAGCCAATATTTAAAAGGCGTAGAGGCTTGAGATAACAAAGTTAAACCAGTTTCTATAATATGTCTATGTTTTCTTTCTATAATTCCATTTTTCTCAGAAGTATAAGGGCATGTAGTTATGTGATTAATACCTTTTTTCTCAAAAAATTCTTTAAGGGCTTGAATTCTCTTCCACCATCAGTCTGAAAATTAATAACCTTATTTCTAGTAATGTTTTCAACTTTATTAATGAATTATATCACAACATTACTAGTTTTAGATTTAGATTTAATCATACAGATCCAAACAAATCTAGAATAGGCATCAATAAAAGATATGTAATATCTGAAACCATAATTTGAACTGATAGGAGCAAGACCCCATAAATCAGTGGCTATCAATTCAAATGGCCTAGTATAACATGTTTGTGAATCTGGAAATACAAGTTTATGACTCTTTCCCAATTGACATCCAGAACATATATAAGAATCAGGAATTCTGCTTATAGAAATGTTATTGCTATTCATGACATGCTTCACAATTTTTACACTGGGTTGTCCTAGTTTACAATGCAACATATCAAATTCTTTATAGCATTCATAACAGACATTATACAATTATTTCTACTAGAATCAGAAATTTAAGAATTACAGATACAAAATCTGTATAAACCCTTATTCTCTTTACCCTACAAAATAATTTCTTGTGTTAGAATGTCTTTGATTATGCATCCATTTGGGTAGAATTCAAAATAAACATTGTTATCTTTAGCAAATTGGGAAACGTTCATTAAATTTTTCTTGATTGATGGAACTCTTAGTAGATTTTTTAAATATAGTTATTTAGTTCCACCAATACTTGCATTTCCAATGTGTGTAATATGTGCAATTTTACCATTACCAACAATAATATTTTGTGTACCTTTGTACTCCATGTTCCCTAACTTCAAATTGCTTAAATTGTTGGTGACATGGTTTGTTGCACCTAAATCTGGGTACCAACAATCATCAGCACTAGAACTTTCAGTGTTATTAACTTCTTATGTTTGTGTTTTGCCATCTTTTGACACATTCACCATATTGGCACTAGTATTACTGTTCTGCTGAGAGGGTGTGTAGTTGGTGTTAAATCTGAAGTAACATTTGCTGACACTGTGACCCACTTTTTCACAGATTTGACACCTAATTTTGTTGTTATTATTATTATTACTTCTTCCTCCTCTTCTTCCACTTCCTAACCAACCCCCACTCTGATTGTTAAATTGGTTTCTTGATCCTCCTCCTTTTTCTTGATTTTTTTCCTCTTCCAAATGTAGTGTAATTAACAGAGAGATCAGAATTGATATTATTTTTATGTTTTATTCTACCTTCATGTGATACAAAGGTAGAATAAACATGTTGCAAGGAAGGTGTTAGATCCATAGACAGTATGATAGTCGTAACACTTCATATTCATCATCTAAACCGCTGATAATTGCAATTACCTATTCTGATTCAAGTATTAAATGGCCTGCTAAATTTAATTGATCACATATATTCTTGACTTTTAGCAGATACTCATTCATAGAAGACTCGCCTTTTCTGATACTGTGTAATTGTCTTCTGTGATGCATTATTCTTGCAAAAGGCTATGCCGAGAAATTTCTTTCCACAGTTGCCCAAACTTCTTTGGCATTTTTAACCCCAATTAATTGAGGTAAAATTGCAGATCCAATAGAGGACATTATCCATGCACAAATGAATCCATCTTGCCTCTATTGAATGGTATATTCAGGATTGGGAACCAATTTTTCTTCAGCATCTCTTATGAATTTTGGTGGAATAATCTTTGTTCCAAAAACATATTCTTCTAATCTGTATGCTCTAACAGATGTTTCTACCTGTAATTTCCATAACTGGTAATCAGATTCATCGAGATGGATCGATATTAATTGGCTTTGAGGCTATATGATGGTCTTCATCAAATCTTGAATAGGATCAGGTTGTCTGTTGCTGGAAACTTGAGGGCTAGATTTATCTATCTCGAAGAAACATTAAAAAATACAAGGTAAGATTTGAATTTCTTGAAGCTTTCGAATTGAGATACAATTAGAAATTCACACAATTGTTGACTGATGCAACATTGAGTGCCTGGATGATGAAACACAAGGTAAATGTCTGTAGAAATTTTTTGATGGACATTCCTTGATGGCATTGAAACTATTGTGGGGCTTTTCTTTATTGATCTTGATCAGTTTCTTGTGTTCTGATCATACACCAACAATACAACTTAATGTATAAATCAAGATGCAACCACTAAGACGTAGGCGAGGCACTTGATTTGTAGATAAAGCAACAACCCTCAAACGACAAAAGAATTTTAATGAGGGATAATCCGAATGATGTGAACTTTCTGATGGATCTTCAATAGATCAACACTTCTTATGATCTATTATTCTTAGATGAACACTGTGAGATTGCAGTCGAGCTCTGATACTGAGTTGCAAAAACAGATGATGAAGATAATATTTGTAATGGTAATGAAATTTTTTATATAATGAAATGAATTGTAAAATGAACTATATTATATGTTGGACGTAACAACATATATATACACACATATATATACACACACACATGCAGAAAAATAAACTAATGGGCTAAGCCCAATACAACAACCCATATATATGTTTAAGGCATAAAAGAAAATATGCGGAGACGTTCATTTAACTCTGTCAAATGGTTAAAGATTGCAAGGCGTTAGAAATGAAAATAAAAAAAGTAATAAATAATCATGGATCTGACAAGCAAATTCTTAAGTGGTTTTACAAGAAAATTTCTTATTTGATCAATGATTTTTTTAGTACAGTCCTATCTTTAGCCATTTAACAGGAAGGATACTGACTTGAAATGCACTGTCTTCTGAAATCTTGAAGGTAGTTTTCAACATAACTCTAACTCTAGCTTAAAATGCAGTCAAACTCATCACATATGATCGGACAGCCCCAGCAGGTTCTATAATCAGCTGCTATCTTGCTGAATCAATCTTAAACAACCCAAAAGAGAAAACTCATTCAACACTCACTACTAAGATGCTTCGGAACATATGCGACCACCAAGATATTATAAAGAGCGATATGCTCTGCCTTTTGCAACCGATCTTACGAAAATGTCTCCTTTCGACTTCACTGCTTATAACTAATACACATATGTGTAGAGTCGTGCTTTTATTTAATGGATTCCTGAAGATGTTATTACAGTATCTCAATCTGGCTTCATTCTAAATTCATTCAAAATAATTTAAACTTATTATCTCGTTGTATATACTATTTATGTGAACATCCTCCAAGGTTCAATGAGTTGGCTTACCTTCTCATGTGTGAGAGGGGACAAAATCATCCATACTTCAAGGCTATCGAAGTAAGAGCAAACAGAATGTGATATTGGAATTTTTATACAAGCCATATGCCTTCGTGAGCGTATATTTTTTGTTGATGCCCAGGGAGATTTATTTGCCTCTAGTTGACAAAAAGTAAATTTCTATATGTTTATTTATCTTGTAGATATGTTTTGAAATTTTGACTTGCTATGTGCTCCCTTGCATGTATCTTATGTTAAAATAGAAGTAGAGCACACAAGTCGATATTTTATGATTTATGTGTTTTAACGCTACTGAATAAAATGCCAAGCTCATTTAGATTAATGAGAATTTATGAAAATATGACTTTCTGTATTTTAAAAGGATAGGTATGCCTTCTAAACTCCCATCATCCAGTGGTTCTAGCGTCCACACCTTATTTTCTCTCATAGTTTGTAGATTCAATGAGAGGAAGTTTGTTAGCAGGGGACGGTCTATCAAGCGAAGTCTATGTAGAACCCAAATAGGAGAAGAAATTCCATTGATGAGTGGTGAAGTAAGCCGGATATATTTAATTCCAATGGAGGAAGAGGTGTTGTAACACCCTGAATTTTCTATGAATATTAAATTAACAAATTTAAGAATACTTAATTTCAAATATGAGAATTAAGGGAAACGGGTTACGCCTTTGCGTTCGTCTCGGAATTCTGCTTGAGATAGAGTCCGAGTTTGCATGCATTGGACTCCGTATGAAGAAGTTATGGCCTTCCGAAGTTTCAGAATTTAAATAAATCAAAAATAGTTCGAAATTCAAATTCAGACAGGGGAGCAGGCTGGGCGGGATTTCTCCTGCCCAAGGGCCAGGTCGACCAGGGGGTCACCTGGGGGTCATCCTACCCATATAGGTCGACCAGGGGGTCAACCTTGGGGTCGACCTGGGGATCGACCTAACCCCGCGGGCAGATCTGAAAGATGACGCTGTTTTGACTCCTTACTGAGTCATTAGGGCTGAGGTGTTATCTATCTTGACTAGATGGTCTTAATTGCTTCTAGGGTTAATATGACGGCTCTAAATTAATTAAAATTCTATATAAGTAACCTAACTCTTAATCTAAAATCACACTAATTCATACCAATAGCCGCCATGTCATCAATGGAGAACCTAGAGTAGCCGCCATACTCTTTCAACACAAAAGAAAGATAGAATCAAGAATCAAAATCAAAATCTAATCTAAATTAGAATAACAATTAGTCTACATCAAAGGCGAGCAATTCAATTTCAGAATACAGATCCCAGAAAAACAAGACCGTTCTTTTGTTTGTGAGTATAATTTCTTTCACAAAATAATTATTTAATTTAATTGTGATAAGTTATAATTGGGATTATGAGAATATGACTTTGAATCATGTGATGTTATCGTTGACAGTTTTGTTATTGTGGGTCTATTTCATATGTTGAATTGTACATGTTTAACTTGATTTATCTTATGCAAGTTTGGGATGTTAAATCATATGTATATGAATCTTATTCAAGTTTGGGATGTTAAATCATATGCTAGTTTACGAATCTTATGCAAGTCTGTAGATGGATTATACACAAGTTCATATGTGAATCATGTAGATACATGTGCTAATTTATAAGCAAACACGTGACATTAATTTACATATTTAGATCCATATGAAAGTTCACATTTTTGTGTTTAGATCTATATTTAGATCCATGGCAGTACATAGTTATGCAAATTTATGTTTTATATGCCCATTACCTATGCTAGTTTTGTATGTGAATCATATGTTAGTTTGAATGAAATTCATATGCAAGTTATAGGAAAACCAAATCCATATATGCATGTTCATGATTACATGTTTAGATCTATATTTAGATCCATGATAGTTTATGCAAATTTATGTATATCCATTGCCTATGCAAGTTGTTGGCAATGCAAACTTATGTCATGATTCTTAGATCTATTTTATGTTTTGTGCAAGTTGCGATGTTGCTTTTCTTTTTATAAGTTAGATTATTCGCGAGTCTAACATATGTCATATTAAAACGTAAGAATGGCATGGGGACAATGGAAAAATATTAAATATACATAATTGTGAATTGGCATAAAATGACCTTAAAGGCATATAATTAATTTGAGACATTAATTAGTATAAATTTATATACCTAAAATTATGGACATAATTTAGGTAACAATTATGGACATAAATTAATTTGGAATTTATTGACAAATTTGAATAGGGATATTAATCCAATTTGGGGTTAAATAATTATGTGTAATAATTAACCGCCTAAGACATGAGGTTAGACTCGTTTGTGGGATAAGACTGCCCGGACTCGCCCGGCAAATCCAACAACCACAAACGGTGGTCAAATGTGAGAGGTCAAAGGAACAAATTAAATGCGTAACTATTGTAAAGACACGAGGTTAGGCTCGTTTGCGGTATAAGACTGCCCAGACTCGCCCAGCAAATCCAACAACTGTAAACGGTAGTAAAATGTGGGAGGTCTTTACAAGGTTACTGTTCTGATGAATTAAGCAATATTTAACCAGATTAACATGTGGTGGGACATGGGGGTTATGTAGTTGGCCTGGGTGGCATGTGAAATACGATTAGAAACACTTAACCAAGTTGAAAACATGTAAGAATACATGAATAAGAAGGGGTTAAGTGGGATGTTCTAGTGGGGACCAAGCATAGGTGAAAAGCTTGTGTCAAACACGGGGACCCTTTTCAAACCAGTAACCCATTAAGTATCTTTGTGAGCTCGAGTTATATCGAGGACGGGACACGCTAACTGGGTTTGATTGTAAGAGGTCAAAAAGGGTTAGCGGTGGCAATGCAAGTCCAACGGGGTCATACGCGTGTGTGAGCTCGGGCTGGTAGTTAAGATGTTATTGCATCGTGTAGATATAAGCCGTGCATCTTTAGTGGTATCGGGTTGCCACTTTGGGGAGTGATACACCCCACTGTGGGACAACACGGGTATCTACGAGTTAGGGAGCCGATTGCATGGGGGTAGTGGGTAAAACTAGTGGAGATTGGGAAATGCGGCACCTATGAAGACAGCTAGGGGTACACGAAACTACCATTATGATTATTGTGTTTAGTAGGCGGGATCAACTTTTAGGGTGGCTAGTAGTGGTGCAGTATAGTAATTATCCTATAGTGATTAGGAACGAGATTAACGCCAGAATATTCCTCTTGTTGCGTTGTCATGCTCACTTGTTTCACGGTCTTACCTTGTTTTACCAATTTATGCCTTATCCTAGTTACTTTAATAATTATATTATCAAAGTTATTATACTCGCCAGACTTTATGTCTGACCCCCTTTGTTTTCGCCTCTTTTCTTCCTCCCCCCCAAAGGTTCTTAGGGTGGGACTAGTACTAGTGAGCTTGATCTTGGATCTCTTTCTCTCTCTTTTGGAAGTTCTTGGATTGCTGAAAGTAAAGTTCAACTCATCTCTTTTATGGCTACTGGTGTTGGGGTTATGCTTTTTATTTTATGTACTCAGAAAACAATTTGTCAAGATGGTTACTAAGTGTACTTGGTTTTTCGGTTGGTTTATGATGTTGTTGTAATCAAACTATTTCTCCACTGCAATAAATGTTGTTTTGAAAATTTTCAAGTACCAATATATGTATCTGTCTTGTTATGTTCTGTTCTGTTCACCAGTAATACAACATGAAAGTTAATGCATTCCTTTTGAGAGTGACATTAATGGACATGGGGTGTCACACGTGGTATCAGAGCTGATGGTTAACAGATAAGAGATTTTGAAAAACTGTTTTTCAAAAAGCGTTTTATAAAGAAATACTTTCAAAAATATGTTTTAAGGAAAGTATTTTCAAGAGAAAAGTTTGTTTTAAAAACACAACCCCTAAGAGCCGTATATCTTTCCTTCGATTCTCTATTTTGAATCTCTTCCTTTTTCTTTTTTAGCATGTCTGGGAACCTGAGATACCCAAGGGCATACCGATACCAGGCTGGTTTAGAAGGTATCTGGAGGCTAAGTCCACTGCCGTAGGCCCAGCAAATGTTCCTCCTCCCTCAGCTGTAGTCGCTCCTCCTCCTCCCCCTCCCCATGTTGATACTTTTTCATAGATATGCAAAGACTTTCAAGCAATGGGCGGAAAACCTTTTCGTGGACCAGAGACGTTTGTTGAAGCTCGAAATTGGCTTAAGGAGGTAGAAGACTTGTTTGGTATCTTCGAGGTGGAAGATGGAAGGAAGGTCCAATTGGCCGCTTGGTTAATGAAGGACAAAGCCTCGTTTTGGTGGGAGGTCATGAATGGAGAGCGTCCAGTAGAGACGTGGATGGATTTCAGGCATAGGTTCGAGATGAAATTTCTCTCACGATCAGAAGAGAATTTATACATGGAAAGATTCTTGGCGCTGAAGCAAAGAAATTTATCAGTAAAGGAGTATGTCAACAAGTTCAATCAGTTGGCGAGATTTGGCTTAGGCTTGATAAACACACCTAAGAAGAAGGCCCTGAGGTTCGTTAAGGGTTTGAATGAGCCGCTACATGGGTTGGCTATGATCCACATTCCGATGGGGGCTACCTTTGAAAGATTGGTTGACATGACGCTTATGCATGAAGAGGAGAAAGGTGCTAATGCTAATAAGGCACCGGAGAAGAAAGGAGATCAAAAAAAATCACAACAACAAAACAAGAAAGGTGGTAAGGATAACAATGGAAAGGAAAAGAAAAAGTGTTTTAATTGTGGGACACCAGGCCATCTAAGCAAGGACTGTAGGAAAAAGAAGAAGACTGACTGCTTCCACTGGGGAGAGGCAGGACATCTAGTTAAAGACTGTCCGAGGAAACAGGGGCAAGCGCAAAGAATAGGGTCCACTTCTAGAGGGCATATTCAGGCTCTCATGGCGCCAGGGCAGGCAAGAGGGCAGATTCAGGCTCTCATGGCACCAGGACGGGAGAGAGGTAGAAACATTTCTGTTGAAAGTTTGGTTTCTGTTTGATCATCCTGTTCGTACTTTATTTGATTCTGGCGCATCACACTCGCTTGTGTCTGCTTCGTTAGTTGAAATACTGCACCTAAATACTAGTCTAGTTACGGATCCCATAGTAGTCTCAAATCCTATTGGTGGTTCGGCTCATCTTTCAATGATTTGTCGGGATTTAAGAGTGTCTATTTTGAGCGTTGAGTTTGAATGCAGCACCTTCATTCTTGGCTTCACGGGCTATGGATTGATTCTAAGCATGGATTGGTTATCCAGTAATGGTGTTTCCTCGATTGTGAAAGGAGAGTGGTTAGACTTATGACTCGCCTTGGCAACACTCTCGAAATCTCTTGTAACCCCATACATTCTGTTATGCTTAGTTACCTAGAATCTCTTGGTGCGTCTGTTGAAAACTTGCAGTCTGTTAGAGTAATCCGTGAATACTCAGATGTATTTGAAGAGATGAAGGGCTTACCTCCAAAGAGGGAGATAGACTTCCAAATATATCTTGTTGATAATGCAAAACCCATAGCTCTACCCGTTAGACACATGGCTCCTAGGGAGAGAAAAGAGCTCAGTAAGCAAGTCAAAGAGCTGCTCGAAAAGGGGTTTATAAGGCGGAGTATTTCTGAATGGGGTGCTCCAGTAGTATTCGCAACCAAAGCAGACAGTTCACTTTGCTTATGCGTTGATTATAGGGTGCTAAACAAGCTGATCAAGAAGAATAGACACCCACTTCCTAAAATAGATGACTTGTTTGACCAGCTTGTAGGTGCGTCTGTTTTCTCCCTACTAGATTTAGCTATCGGGTTCCATCAGCTAAGAGTGGCTGAAGACAGCATTGATAAGACCGCGTTCAGAACCCCGGATGGTTTCTTCGAATGGCTTGTCATGCCTTTCGGCTTGACAAACGCACCCACTTACTTCGTTGACTTGATGAGTAGGGTGTTTAGAGAATTCCTTAATAAGTTTATGGTGGTCTTCGTAGACGACATTTTGATTTTCTCAAAGAATGAAGAAGAGCATGCTTTGCATTTAAGGGATGTCATGGATACTCTTCGTACACATCAGCTGAAGGCCAAATTCTCTAAATCCCACTTCTGGAAAGAAGAGGTGAGGTTTCTTGGGCATGTGGTATCCAAAGAAGGGTTAGTCGTGGACCCTGCAAAAGTAGTTGCGGTGCAAGACTGGAAGGTTCCACGTAATGCAACCGAAGTCCAAAGCTTTCTCGGGCTAGCGGGTTTTTACCGAAAGTTCATTAAAGACTTTGCTAAAATCTCAGCCCCACTCACAAGATTAACACAGAAGAACCTAATTTTCGCTTAGTATTTGGATTGCGATATTTCTTTCCAACCTTTGAAAAGGGCCCTAACAACAACCCCAGTTCTGACATTGCCGGATGGGAGCAAGATGTTTACCGTATACACGGATGCATGTGGTACATGACTAGGGGCTGTCTTGATGCAAGAAGAGTGGGTAGTGGCTTATGGAGGCAGACAGTTGAAAGTACATGAGAAAAACTACCCAACCCACGATCTAGAGTTGGCTGTCATCGTCTTTGCGCTTAAGTCTTAGCACAATCATCTCCTAGGTGAGAAGTTTGAATTGTATACTGACCATAAATCGTTGAAGTATCTTTACTCGTAAAAAGATCTTAACTTAAGACAACAAAGGTGGATGGAATTTCTGGCCTCTTATGATTTTGAGATTTCCTATACCCCAGGCAAGGGAAATGTGGTAGCAGATGCCTTAAGTAGGAAGACGCTGACCTTGAGTCTTCTCTTTGCAGAAAGGCAAAGCTTGGAATATATAGCAAACTTTAATTTTAGACCCTCCTCTGAAATTATGTCTGGTCTGTTAGCATCACTAGAGGTGCAGCCTACTCTTTTGGACTCAATAGGAACCGCGCAAGGAGAAGACCCTCAGCTAGTTGATGTGATGGAAAAGCTAGTTAGGGGTGAGACTTCTAGTGACCTCAATAGATACTCCATCAATGATAGGGCTTGGCTGAGACGGGATGGGAGGTTATGCGTCCCACAAGTAAGGGATTTAGTGAAGATGGTTCTCGAAGAGGCGCACCATTCCTAACTGACCATACACCCAGGCGGAGACAAGATGTATAAAGATATAAAAAGGGTTTTCTTTTGGAATGACATGAAAAGTGATGTAGCGGAGTTCGTCGCTAAGTGTTTGATATGCTAGCAAGTCAAAGCGGAGCAAAAGAAGCCCGGTTGTCTGCTTCATCCCCTAGAGGTCCCACAGTGGAAGTGGGATAGCATTTTGATGGACTTTGTTGATGGGTTGCCTAGGTCAAGAAGGGGCAATACCAGTATTTGGGTAATAGTGGACAGGCTCACTAAAAGCGCTCACTTTATACCTGTTAAAAGTAGAAGGACTGCCTCGTCACTAGCATCCATTTATCTTAAAGAAATAGTTCGACTCCATGGGATACCCTCCACCATAGTGAGCGATCGAGATCCTATATTTACGAGCAAGTTTTGGAAGAGTTTACAAGAGGAAGTAGGCATCCAATTTTGCTTAAGCACGACCTATCACCCCCAAACCGATGCTCAGACGGAAAGGGTGAATAGAGTATTAGAAGACCTCTTGATATTGTGCATTCTTGACTTTGGAAGGACATGGGAGGATCATCTTCCTTTGGTGGAATTCGCCTATAACAATAGCTACCAAGCCACCATAGGAATGGCGCCCTTTGAAGCTTTAACTGGAAGACCGTATCGATCACCAACTTGTTGGTGGGAGTCTACAGACAAACTCGTACTTGGGCCAGACATGATTAGAGAAACCTCAGAAAAGGTGGACTTAATAAGAAGACGAATGAAGGCTGCACAAGATAGACAGAAGTCCTATGTAGACAAAAGAAGGATCGACCTTGAGTTTAAGGTTGGAGATTGGGTGTTCCATAAAATATCTCCTTTAAGGAATGTCATTCGCTTTGGGTCCATAGGAAAGCTAGCACCAAGATTTGTGGGTCCATTTCCTATCATTGGAAGGATTGGGACGATGGCTTACAGAGTAGAGCTACCCAAGAGACTAGCTGGAGTTCATAATGTTTTTCATGTTTCTCAACTCCGAAAATGCTTACATGAATCTGCGGAAGTGGTGGAGCCAAGTATACAAGAGGAAGTAGAAGTGGAATGAGAAGCAACTGTAAGAAGAGTTCCAACTCGTATCTTGGGTACGGAAGTCAAAAAGCTACGCAACCGTGAAGTCAAGCTTGTTTAAGTTCAATGGAGTGATGCTGAGGAAGACGCGACTTGGGAAACTGAGACGAAAAAATGCGCAACCTACTCTTTTCTCTTTGAGGGTACCTCCTTAATCTCCTTTTCCATAAGTTTATTCATGCTTATATCTACCTTTTCAAGTATTTCTCCTCAGTCTTATTCTTTATCCTTAGGTAGAAACCAATGGATGTAAACATGTGTTTGAAACAAGTTATGATTGATGGTTTCTAGTGGTTGCTCGTGGATGCATGTACACACACAGTAGGCACTAGATTGGCTCAATCACTTTCATATTGCATATAAATGTGTGTGCATAATTAAATTAATGAATGTATAATGGTTGTGTTATCATATGGATGCTGCATTCTGGTGAATGGTTGTGCACAAATGTAGAAGTAATATGTATCGTTAGGATTCTTTTTCATGCATAATGGACGCATGGCACTATCATGATTTGCATTAAGGAGGTCAACTGAATCAGTAGACCGCCTGATTTTGCATTAGATAAGGAACATATACACATACTTTTTGCATATGTTCATATGGCATTTGAAATCTTGTAAGGACGATGGATGCCTGTGTTTGATGGTTGAGTAGATGGATGATTGGACGTTAGGATATACATTCTCCTTAACTTGGAGATTTCGGGGGCGAAATCCTTTAAGGAGGAGAGAATGTAACACCCTGAATTTTCTATGAATATTAAGAATACTTAGTTTCAAATATGAGAATTAAGGGAAACGGGTTACGCCATTGGGTTTGTCTTGGAATTCTGCTTGAGATAGAGTCCGAGTTTGCATGAATCAGACTCCGTATGAAGAAGTTATGGCCTTCCAAAGTTTCAGAATTTAAATAAATAAAAAACAGTTGGAAATTCAAATTCAGACAGGGGAGCAGGTTGGGCGGGAATTCTCCCGTCCAAGGGCCAGGTCGACAAGGGGGTCGACCTACCCATACAAGTCGACCAGGGGGGCGACCCACCCCCCCGGCACATCTGAAAGAGGACGATGTTTTGACTCCTTGTTGAGTCATTAAGGCTAAGGTGTTATCTATCTTGACTGGATGGTCTTGATTGCTTCTAGGGTTAATCTGACGGCTCTAAATTAATTAAAATTCTATATAAGCAACCTAACTCTTAACCTAAAATCACACTAATTCATACCAAGAGCCGACATGCCATCAATGGAGAACCTAGAGTGGCCGCCGTACTCTTTCAACACAAAAGCAAGATAGAAGCAAGAATCAAAATCAAAATCTAATCTAAATTAGAATAACAATTAGTCTACATCAAAGGCGTGCAATACAATTTCAGAATACAAATCCCAGAAAAACATGATCGTTCTTTTGTTTGTGAGTATAATTTTTTCACAAAATAATTAATTAATTTAATTGTGATAAGTTATAATTGGGATTATGAGAATATGACTTTGAATCATGTGATGTTATCGTTGATAGTTTTTTTATTGTGGATCTATTTCATATGTTGAATTGTACATGTTTAACTGGTTCATCTTATGCAAGTTTGGGATGTTAAATCATATGTATATGAATCTTATACATGTTTTAGATGTTAAATCATAGCTAGTTTATGAATCTTATGCAAATCTATAGATGGATTATACACAAGTTCATATGTGAATCATGTAGATACATGTGCTAATTTATATGCAAACATGTGACATTAATTTACATGTTTAGATCCATATGCAAGTTCACATCTTTGTGTTTAGATCTATATTTAGATCCATGGCAATACATAGTTATGCAAATTTATGTTTTATATGCCCATTACATATGTTAGTTTTGTATGTGAATCATATGCTAGTTTGAATGAAATTCATATGCAAGTTATAGGAAAACCATATCCATATATGCAAGTTCATGATTACATGTTTAGATCTATATTTAGATCCATGATAGTTTATGCAAATTTATGTATATCCATTGCCTATGCAAGTTGTTGGCCATGCAAACTTATGTCATGATTCTTAGATCTATTTTATGTGTTGTGCAAGTTGCGATGTTGCTTTTATTTTTATAAGTTAGACTATTTGCGAGTCTAACATATGTCATATTAAAACGTACGAATAGCATGGGGACAATGGAAAAATATTAAATATACATAATTGTGAATTGGCATAAAATGGCCTAAAAGGCATATAATTAATTTGAGACATTAATTGGTATAAATTTATACACCTGAAATTATGGACATAATTTAGGTGACAATTATGGACATAAATTAATTTGGAATATATTGACAAATTTGAATAGGGATATTAATCCAATTTGGGGTTAAATAATTATGTGTAATAATTAACTGCCTAAGACACGAGGTTAGACTCGTTTATGGTATAAGACTGCCTGAACCCGCCCGACAAATCCAGCAACCACAAACGGTAGTCTAATGTGAGAGGTCAAAGGCATAAATTAAATGCGTAACGATTGTAAAGACACGAGGTTAGGCTCGTTTGCGGTATAAGACTGCCCGGACCCGCCCGACAAATCTTGCAACTGCAAACGGTAGTCTAATGTGGGAGTCTTTACAAGGTTACGGTTCTAATGAATTAAGTAACACTTAACTAGATAAACATGTGGTGGGACATGGGGGTTAAGTGGGTGGCCTGGGTGGCATGTGAAATACGATTAGAAACACTTAGCCAAGTTGAAAACATGTAAGAAGACATGAATAAGAAGGGGTTAAGTGGGATGTTCTAGTGGGGACTAAGCATAGGTGGAAAGCTTGTGTCAAACATGGGGACCCTTTTCAAACCAGTAACCCATTAAGTATCTTCGTGAGCTCGAGTTAGATCGAGGACGGAACACGCTTACTGGGTTTGATTGTAAGAGATCAAAACAGGTTAGCGGTGGCAATGCAAGTCCAATGGGGTCATGTGCGTGCGTGGGCCCGGGCTGGTAGGTAAGACATTGTTGCATCGTGTAGATATAAGCCGTGCATCTTTAGTGGTATCGGGTTGCCACATTGGGAAGTGATACACCCCACTATGGGACCAGCATGGATATCTACGAGTTAGGGAGCCGATCGCATGGGGGTAGTGGGTACAACTAGTGGAGATAGGGGCAGGCGACACCTATGAAGACAGCTAGGGGTACACGAAACTACCATTATGATTATTGTGTTTAGTAGGCGGGATCAACTTTTAGGGTGGCTAGTAGTGGTGCAGTATAGTAATTATCCTATAGTGATTAGGAACGAGATTAACGCCAGAATATTCCTCTTGTTGCTTTGTCATGCCCACTTGTTTCACGGTCATACCTTGTTTTACCAGTTTATGCTTATCCTAGTTACTTTAATAATTATATTGTTAAAGTTATTATACTTGCCAGACTTTATGTCTGACCCCCTTTTTCGCCTCTTTTCTTCCTCCCCCCAAGGTTCTCAGGGTGGGACCAGTACTAGTGGAGCTTGATCTTGGATCTCTTTCTCTCTCTTTTGGAAGTGCTTGGATTGCTGAAAGTAAAGTTCAGCTCATCTCTTTTATGGTTACTTGTGTTGGGGTTATGCTTTTTATTTTATGTACTCAGAAAACAATTTGTCAAGATGGTTACTAAGCGTACTTGGTTTTTCGGTTGGTTTATGATGTTGTTGTAATCAAACTATTTCTCCGCTGCAATAAATGTTGTTTTGAAAATTTTCAAGTACCAATATATGTATTTGTCTTGTTATATTCTGTTCTATTCACCAATAATACTCCATGAAAGTTAATGCATCCCCTTTGAGAGTGACATTAATGGACATGGGGTGTCACAGGTGTTGTACCGTAAAAAGAAAACTTAAATTATTGAAGAATTTGAGGAAAGGAAGATAGTGATAACAATTATCATGATAACAAAAGAAGTGTTTAATCATGTGATGAATTGACTAAAATGAGTGCCGAAATCCCAAATTCACCCCTCCTGAATATATTACATCGGATGTCCCTATTATAACTAAATTTCCTTATAATTTTCCGCTCCACTATGGATTTGTTAATTTGGCGACTTGAGCGAAATCCTAGTCAATAATATAAGCTTATGTAGCACTTTACTTCAGTCAATTGGGTTGAAGTGGAAGAGCTTAGGTTGTGGTTGTTGATGGGTAACAAACCATTAAGACACATATTAAAGGTGGATATTTTTTATCATTCTTAAGCTCATTGCCATGTCAAAGATTGTGGATGCTGATGGCATGGAGTGGTTCTCCATCGTCGTCATTACTACATCTAAGTTCTTTTTTTCTTCTTTCTTTTCTAAAAAGTAAAAGGTTGCTACTTAAATTATTACTTTGACAATGATCCATGTAAAACTTGTTATCAGCATAACTTAGCATTAATATTTCTAGAAATATCACCTTTTATATAATGTCAATTTCAAGAATCAATTACCTGTTCAGTGGTTGAACAATTTAAGTTTGATGAAATTGATAGTTGAGAATCTATCACATCAATATTTGGTTTTTAAAATCTAAATGTGTTTCGTGATTGACATCACAAAAGTTCTATAAACTATATTGATAACAAACCATAGCCAAAGTTTGGCCGCTATTAAAGCAGTCCATCTAGATGTGAAAGCAAAATCAGTTGGCATGAAATCCTACATAAGTTCACTATTGTTGACTTGGATGTCACTCTGTAACACCCCACGTCCATTAATGTCACTCACAAAGGGAATGCATTAACTTCTATGGAGCGTTTTAAGTAAGTATAGAACATAAACTTAACAACAAGACTGATATAAATAGTACTCAATGATTTAAAGCTTTATTTCATTGCAGCGGAAAACACATATGTTTGCTTACATCATCAAAAACCAGAGTCAACGTACATAATATCCATCTTGACTATCAAAAGTACATAAATTGAAAGACATAATCCCCAACATCAAAATAGCCATAAATAAAAGAGAAGCTGAACTTTACTCCAGCGATCCAAGCAATCTTCTAAAAGCAGTCCAAGATCAAGCTCCATCGGAGCTAGTTCCAACCTGAGCACCCGGGGGGGGGGGGGAAGGAAGGAAAGAGGAGGAAACAAAGGGGGTCAGACATAAAGTCTGGCGAGTGCGATAATTTTAGCAATATAATTAACAAAGTAACTAGGCTAAGGCATAAGTTGGAAAACAAGGAAATGACCATGAACCATTGAATATGGCAGAGTAAATAAGGAAACAAGATGAACAACGATATCGTTAAAACGCACCTAACCCACTGTATGATAATTACTAAACTACACCAACACTATAGGATAATTGCTATACTGCACCACCACTAGTCACCCTAAGTTTGATCCCGCCTACAGAACTTAATAATGATATTGGTAGTTTCGTGCACCCCTAGCTGCCTTCATAGGTGTCGCCTGCCCCTATCTCCACTAGATGTACCCACTACCCCCAAGCGATCGGTTCCCTAACTCGTAGATACCTGTGCTGGCCCCACAGTGGGGTGTATCACTCCCCAAAGTGGCAACTCGATACAACCAACAATACACGGCTTATACCTACACGATGCAACAACGTCTTACCTACCAGCCCGGGTCCACACACGCATATGAACCCGTTGGACTTGCGTTGCCACCGGTAACCCGTTTTGGCCTCTTACAGTCAAGCCCAATATGCGTGTCCCGTCCTCGACTTGGGTCGAGCCCACAAAGATACGTATGGGTTACTGGTTGAAATGGACCCCCATCACTTGACACAAGCTATCCACCTAAGCTTGGTCCCCTCTAGTACATCCCACTTAACCACTTCTTATTCATGTTTCAATTACATGTTTCAATTTTGGTTAAGTGTTTCTAATCGTATTTCCAAATGCCACCCAAGGCACCCACTAGATTCCACATGCCACCCAAGGCACCCACTTAACCCCCTCGTGTCCACTACATGTTTATCTGGTTAAGTGTTTCTTAATTCATTAAGACCGTAACCTCATAAAGACCTCTCACATTAGACTGGCATTTGTGGCAGCTGGATTTGTCGGGCGGGTCCGGGCAGTCTTACACCACAAAAGAACCTAACCTCATGTCTTTACAATTGTTATGTATTTAATATATGCCTAAGACCTCTCACATTAGACTGGCATTTGTGGCAACCGGATTTGTCGGGCGGGTGCGGGCAGTCTTACACCATAAAAGAGCCTAACCTCGTGTCTTAGACGATTAATTTCTCCTAATTAATCATTCCCCAAATTTGAATTACTTTCCCTATTCAAATTATCAATCAATTCCAAATTTAACGATGTCCATAATTGACTCAATTATGTCCATCCATTTATGGTATGCAAAATCATACCAATTTTCACCACAATTATATTTTATGTTAAAGGCATTTATGCCAATTAAATCTTTTTAATATTATCCCCTTTACCCCACGTTGTACGTTTGTTCATTTAAGGTAAAATACACGTTAGACTCGAATAGTCTAACTCATGGAATAAAGAGAAAACATAACAATGTACACATAATGAAAGCATAGATCTAAACATAGGGATGAACTTGCATATGTGAATGATGTTCTACGTCTAAAACTTGCATAGGCCAAAGTTACAACTTGCATAAACAACATATGTCATGGATCCAAATCTAAAGGTGTGAACTTGCATAAATCATGTATGTCATAGATCTACATCTAATGGTGTAAACTTGCATAGGCAATAACCCAAAACTTGCATAACATGATTCGTACCCCAAACTCGTATATTTATAGAAACTTGCGTATGTGATTTATCCATCATAACAATGGTGTAAACTTGCATCTAACATGTAAAATATCATGTAGAATTTAGCATATAACTCACCCATGTCATAGCCTAACCTTTAATCAAATTTTCACATAAACTAGATGTCATAACCATGTAAGGTCACATATAATTTTACCCAACTTGTATATGATTCATGTTTAAATAAAAATCTAAACTTGCATACATATGATTTATCATATGAATCAACATCACCAAACTAGCATATGAAACATGATGATTTGGTTATATATATAAAATTACAACATAGAAGATAGCAACGTAACTTTACATCATAAATGATAGCATCACAAAATAACGTCATAGAGATTTCAACACAGTTCTACAACATAATTACAACATGTGATCAATAATTCACATCACATCCATACAATTCGCATCATAACTTAATCCAATTAAATTACTAATTATTTTATTAAAACTATCGAACTCACAACTCAAAGGCTGTCTTGAGTTCTGAGTTCTGATTTCTGAAGTTGAATTAGCTTTCCTTTGAAGAAGATTCGCTGTTAGGGTTGAATAGAACTGGTTTGATTTGCTGTTCTTTCTATCTAATTGCCGGCGGTTGCTCTAGGGTTCAACACGACAGCATGACGGCCATAGTTTTAGTCTTAATTTTGATTTAGGGTTTGAGTGTATGGGTCTTTTTATAGAGTTTTGGATTTATTTACAGCCGTCAGATCACTCTAGAATCCGTCTAGGCCTTAGAAAATAAGAAATGATGTCAACAGACCAATCAGAAATCACCACCTAAGCCCTAAAACATAAAATTTCGTCATAGACCATTTAGGTCCAACGGGACCAATTCCAAACCTCCAGAGTTGACCCTGGGGTCGACCCAGCGGGCCTCGGGCCTCGGGTCGACCCAGCGGGCCTCGGGTCCACCCATAAAATAGGTCGGTTTGGTGTTTTGCCTTCTCGCTTCCACTGTTTTGAATTTTTTCTTAAATTTTAGGTTAAATTTCATTATATATATATATATATATGTATATTTCTATCTTCCTAATTAACTGTTTTCACACTAAACTACTTTTTGAACCGTGTTCACACTAGGCCGCTTTTTAGCCATTCCACTAAACAAAAATATGGCGTTGGCGGGGATCGAACTTTGTACCTCTTGTATGCAAGTCACATGTTCCAACCAAATGAGCTACTAAGTCTTTTGCTTACAAACCTTAGAACATTGCTAAACATTTATTCTTTAATTTAGTTAATTCGATTATTCAAATATCCGGGGTGTTACATTCTCCCCTCCTTAAAGGATTTCGCCCCCGAAATCTCCAAGTTAAGGAGAATGCATATCCTAACATCCAAACAACCATCTACTCAACCATCAAACACATGCATCCATTGTCCTTATAGAATTTCTAATGTTGTATGAACATATGCAAAAAGTACGTGTATATGTTCCTTATCTAATGCAAAATTAAGCGGTCTACTGATTTAGTTGACCTCCTTAATGTAAACCATGATAGTGCCATGCATCCATTATGTATGCGAAAGAACCCTATCGATACATATTATATCTTCATGTGTGCACAGCCATTCACCAAATGCAACATCCATATGATAGCACAACCATTATACATCCATTAGCTTAAATATGCACACACATTTATACGCAATGTGCAATACGAAGTGACTGAGCCGATCTAGTGCCTAAAGTGTGTGTATATGCATCCACGAGCAACCACTAGCAAACACTTGCATCCACATGCATCCATCACACATAACATGTCTCAAACACATGTTTCAATCATAGGGCTACCCTATCTAAAGGTCAAAGGTACTAATGAGAGGACACACTAAAGATAAGATAAGTATAAGGTAAGCGATAATGGAGAAACTAAAAGATATACCCTCGGAAAGAAAAGGGTATAAAGAATGCATCTTCTCTTCCGTCTCCCAAGTAGCGTTGCTTTCATCATCTCCCCATTGCACTTTGACTAGCTTGACCTCTCGATTCCTCAACTTCTTAACCTCCGACCCAAGAATGCACGTAGGAGCTCGCCGAATCGTCGCATCACGCTCTATCTCCACCTCTCTAAGCAAGCTCGGCTCTACCACTTTCGCGGTCTCGTGCGAGCACTTCCTCAAATGTGACACATGGAATACATCGTGTACGCCACCAAGTCTCTCGGGCAACTCCACTCTATACGCCATCTGCCCAATCCTCTCCTTAATAGGAAACGGCCCTACGAACCTTGGTGCTAACTTCCCAACGGACCCAAAGAGAATGACGTTCCGTAATGGAGACACCTTGACAAAGACCATGTCCCCAATATCAAACTCAAGATCTATCCTCCTCTTATCCGCATAAGATTTCTTCCTATCTTGCGCCGTCTTCATCCTCCTTCGAATCAAATCGATCTTTTCTGAAGTCTCTCTAATCATATCGGGCCCAAGTAAGATCTTATCTGTAGACTCCCACCAACATGTAGGCGAACGACACGGCCGTCCATAAAGAGCCTCGAATGGTGCCATGCCAATGCTAGACTGAAAGCTGTTATTATATGCGAACTCCACCAACGGAAGATGTTCCTCCCATGTACCTCTGAAATCTAAGACACACAACCTCAATAGGTCCTCTAGAATACGATTCACCCTCTCGGTCTGGCCGTCCATCTGAGGATGATATGCGGTGCTCAAACATAACTAAGTCCCTACCGCCTCTTGCAAACTCTTCCAAAATTCGCTAGTAAAGATAGGATTGCGGTCGCTCACTATGCTAGAAGGAACACCGTGCAAACGAACTATTTCTCGAATGTATGCGGAGGCTAACCATGGAGCAGTCCTCTTACTCTTCACAGGAATGAAATGGGCGCTCTTAGTAAGTCTATCTACCACGACCCAAATCCCCGTGTTACCCTTTCTCGATCTTGGTAATCCATCAACAAAATCCATCGAGACGCTTTCCCACTTCCATTATGGGACCTCCAATGGGTGTAGTAATCCACCAGGCTTCTTTTGCTCTGCTTTTACTTATTGGCACACCAAGCATCTAGCGACAAACTCTGCCACGTCCTTCTTCATGTCGGCCCAAAAGTAAACTCGTCTCATGTCCAAGTACATCTTGTCCCCACCGGGATGGATGGTCATCTTCGAACAATGTGCATCATCAAGAATGGTCTTCCTTAGGTCCTCGTCTTTCGGTGCACAAAGCCTACCGTCCCTACGTAGCCAACCCTTATCATCTAGGGTATACCTACGGAGATGGCTTGATGACTCCCCTCCTTTGAGCTTCCCTACTAACTCAACCAACTGTGAGTCATCTCGCTGTGCCTCACCAATCCATCCCAAAAGCGTAGGTCTGACCTCAAGGACGCTAGCAAACTGGGTACAAAATCAATGGATGGTCTAAAGTCCAAGGTAGAGATAAACTCTATGCTACGTCGCTCGATAAACAAAGGACTCAATGTCAACTTTTTCCTACTCAAGGCATCCGCCACAATGTTACCCTTGTCAGGGGTATATGCTATCTCGAAATTATAGGACGCCAAGAACTCCATCCACCTTTGTTGCCTCAGGTTTAGATCTTTCTGAGAGAACAAGTACTTTAGTGACTTATAGTCTGCAAGCAACTCAAACTTCTCACCAAGCAAATAATGACGCCAAGACTTGATCACAAAAACTATGGCAGCTAATTCTGAGTCGTGGGTAGGGTAATTCTTCTCATGGACTTTCGACTGTCTTCCACCATAACATATCACCCTTCCCTAGAGACCACATACCCTAAAATCCTCACTTCTTTCCTCCAAAAATGGTATTTTGGAGAACTTAGCTTTAAGATGGTGCGCTTGTAGGGTCCCTAAGCTTTCCCTAAGATGTAGGGCATGCTCTTCTCTGCTTCTAGAGAAAACCAGGATATTATCCCATGCAAAATCATCACAACTATCCATCTCTCACACAGACCATCCTAGTCGAACTCGACATCACCCAAGTGCAAGCCCCAAAGGCCTAAACCAATATCAGACAAACACCTAAGGGATACCTCCCTCGAATTCAGACGACCTACATGAGATGATACTAGTAAGACGACCAACCAATTGAGCACTTGACCGACTCTGGCTGTCCTTGCCAGTCTTTCTCCAAAACCACCGCTGATCACATAACTAGCTTTGCTTAATCTATTAAGCACATACGAAAACTTATTTCGTGCCTCTGGATAAACCCCGCACTTTATCAAAGACGTCTCCATACTCACGGACCACACAAACAGACCCCCAATCATCGTTGGATGCGTCAAGAGATTCTAGGTAGCTAAGCATCACTAGACCTCTAGGGTCATAAGAAATATCGAGGGTCTTTCCACATCGAGTCAACAATCTAACTACCCTTCTTTCACAATCTAGGATGGCACCGTATCTGGCTAGCCAATCCATTCCTAGAATCAAGCTATAGCCCGTGAAACCCAGAACGAAGGCATTGTATTCAAACCCAACACCCAAGATAGACATTCTCAAATCCTGACAATTCATTGAAAGATGAGCCGAACCACCAATAGGATTTGAGACTACAATGGGATCCATAACTAGATTAGTACTTAGAAGCAACGTTTCTACTAATGAAACAGAAACAAAAGAGTGTGAAGCGCCAGAATCAAACAAAATTTGAATAGGATGATAAAAAGAAACTCAAATTTCAACCGAGATGTTTTCTACCTTTATCGGGTATGCCAGCCGTGAGGGAACGCATCTGCCCTCCAGAAGATCCTGTACTTTGTCCTTACCCTTACCTCTTTGGACAACCCTAATAAAATGTCATGTCTCTCCGTAATGATAACAACTAGTCTCCTTCTTCTTCCTAACGTCTTTCTTTAAGTAGTCAGGTATTTCACAAGTGTGGTCCTTCCTTTTCTCTTGGCCTCTTGTTATCCTTACCGCCTTTCTTTGGATCTACTTCCTTATCGTGTGTCCTTTCCATGTCTCTCCTACACATTCTCCATTCATGACCTTCCACCAGAATGAAGCTTCATCCTCCATTAACTAAGCAACTGGTTGAACCTTCTTCCCATCGTCTATCTTAAAGGTACCAACAAGTCCTCCACTTCCTTGAGCCAACTTCTAGCCCCGACAACTGTCTAAGTCCCGTGAAGCGGCTTTCCGCCAATCGTAGGAAGTCCTTATTTATCTTAGAAAAAGCATCTATACGCGGAGGAAGAGATTCAAAAAGAGGAAGAGGAAGAGATTCAAAACGGAGAATCGAAGGAAAGATATATGGCTCTTGGGGGTTATGTTTTTAAAATAAACTTTTCTCTTGAAAGTACTCTCCTTAAAACATATTTTTGAAAGTATTTCTTTATGAAAATGCTTTTGAAAAACAGTTTTTCAAAATCTCTATCTGTTCTGGTAACCTTCAGCTCTGATACCACGTGTAACACCCCACGTCCATTAATGTCACTCACAAAGGGAATGCATTAACTTCTATGGAGCGTTTTAAGTATAGAACAGAAACTTAACAACAAGACAGATATAAATAGTACTCAAAGATTTAAAACTTTATTTCATTGCAGCGGAAAACACATATGTTTGCTTACATCATCAAAAACCAGAGTCAAAGTACATAATATCCATCTTGACTATCAAAAGTACATAAACTGAAAGACATAATCCCCAACATCAAAATAGCCATAAATAAAAGAGAAGCTGAACTTTACTCCAGCGATCCAAGCAATCTACTAAAAGCAGTCCAAGATTAAGCTCCAATGGTGCTAGTTCCAACCTGAACACCTAGGGGGGAAAGGAAGGAAAGAGGAGGAAACAAAGGGGGTCAGACATAAAGTCTGGCGAGGGCGATAATTTTAACAATATAATTAACAAAGTAACTAGGCTAAGGCATAAGTTGGAAAATAAGGAAATGACCATGAACCATTGAATATGGCAGAGTAAATAAGGAAACAAGATGAACAACGATATCGTTAAAGCGCACCTAACCCACTGTAAGATAATTACTAAACTACACCAACACTATAGGATAATTGCTATACTGCACCACCACTAGTATACTGCACCACCACTAGTCACCCTAAGGTTGATCCCACCTACAGAACTTAATAAAGATATTGGTAGTTTCGTGCACCCCTAGCTACCTTCATAGGTGCCGCCTGCCCCCTATATCCACTAGGTGTACCCACTACCCCCAAGCGATCAGCTCCCTAACTCGTACATACCCGTGCTGGCCCTACAGTGGGGTGTATCACTCCCCAAAGTGGCAACTTGATACAACCAACAATGCACGGCTTATACCTATACGATGCAACAACGTCTTACCTACCAGCCCAGGTCCACACACGCATATGAACCCGTTGGACTTGCGTTGCCACCACTAATCCGTTTTGGCCTCTTACATTCAAGCCCAGTATGCGTGTTCCGTCCTCGACTTGGATCGAGCCCACAATGATACGTATGGGTTACTGGTTGAAATGGGCCCCATCACTTGACACAAGCTATCCACCTAAGCTTGGTCCCCTCTAGTACATCCCACTTAAACACTTCTTATTCATGTTTCAATTACATGTTTCAATTTTGGTTAAGTGTTTCTAATCGTATTTCCAAATGCCACCCAAGGCACCCACTAGATTCCACATGCCACCCAAGGCACCCACTTAACCCCCTCATGTCCACTACATGTTTATCTGGTTAAGTGTTTCTTAATTCATTAAGACTGTAACCTCATAAAGACCTCTCACATTAGACTGGCATTTGTGGCACTAGATTTGCCGGGCGGGTCCGGGCAGTCTTACACCACAAAAGAGCCTAACCTCATGTCTTTACAATTGTTACGTATTTAATTTATGCCTAAGATCTCTCACATTAGACTGGCATTTGTGGCAGCCGGATTTGCCAGGTGGGTCCGGGCAGTCTTACACCACAAAAGAGCCTAACCTCGTGTCTTAGACGATTAATTTCTCCTAATTAATCGTTCCCCAAATTTTAATTACTTTCACTATTCAAATTATCAATCAATTCCAAATTTAACGATGTCCATAATTGACTCAATTATGTCCATCCATTTATGGTATGCAAAATCATACCAATTTTCACCACAATTATATTTTATGCCTTTTAAGGCATTTATGCCAATTAAATCTTTTTAATATTATCCCCTTTACCCCACGTTGTACGTTTGTTTGTTTAACGTAAAATATACGTTAGACTCGAATAGTCTAACTCATGGAATAAAGAGAAAACATCACAATGTACACATAATGAAAACATAGATCTAAACTTAGGGATGAACTTGCATATGTGAATGATGTTCTACATCTAAAACTTGCATAGGCCAAACTTATAACTTGCATAAACAACATATGTCATGGATCCAAATCTAAAGGTGTGAACTTGCATAAATCATGTATGTCATAGATCTACATCTAAAGGTGTAAACTTGCATAGGCAATAACCCTAAACTTGCATAACATGATTCATACCCCAAACTCATATATTTATAGAAACTTGCATATGTGATTTATGCATCATAACAGTGGTGTAAACTTGCATCTAACATGTAAAATATCATGTAGAATTTAGCATATAACTCACCCATGTCATAGCCTAACCTTTAATCAAATTTTCACATAAACTAGATGTCATAACCATGTAAGGTCACATATAATTTTACCCAACTTTTATATGATTCATGTTTAAATAAAAATCTAAACTTGCATACATATGATTTATCATATGAATCAACATCACCAAACTAGCATATGAAACATGATGATTTGGTTATATATAAAATTACAACATAGAAGATAGCAACATAACTTTACATCATAAATGATAGCATCACAACATAACGTCATAGAGATTTCAACACAGTTCTACAACATAATTACAATATGTGATCAATAATTCACATCACATCCATACAATCCGCATCATAACTTAATCCAATTAAATTACTAGTTATTTATTAAAACTATCGAACTCACAACTCAAAGGCTGTCTTGAGTTCTGAATTCTGATTTCTGAAGTTGAATTAGTTTTCCTTTGAAGAAGATTCGTTGTTAGGGTTGAATAGAACTGATTTGATTTGCTGTTCTTCATCTTTAATTGGTGGCGGATACTCTAGGGTTCAAGATGACAGCATGACGGCCATAGTTTTAATTTTGATTTAGGGTTTGAGTCTATGGGTCTTTTTATAGAGTTTTGAATTTATTTACATCCTTCAGATCACTCTAGAATCCATCTAGGCCTTAGAAACCAAGAAATGATGTCAACAGACCAACCAGAAATCGCCACCTAAGCCCTAAAACATAAAATTTCGTCATAGACCATTTAGGGCCGACGGGACCAATTCCAAACCTCTTGAGTCGACCCTGGGGTCGACCCAGCGGGTCTTGGGTCGACCCATAAAATAGCTCGGTTTGGTGTTTTGCCTTCCCGCTTCCGCTGTTTTGAATTTTTTTCTTAAATTTTAGGTTGAATTTTATTTTATTTTTATATATATATATATATCTATATATATATTTCTATCTTCCTAATTAACCATTTTCACACTAAATTGCTTTTGGAACTGTGTTCACACTAAGCCGCTTTTTAACCATTCCCCTAAAACAAAAATATGGCGTTGGCGGGGATCAAACTCTGTACCTCTTGTATGCAAGTCACATGTTCCAACCAAATGAGCTACTAAGTCTTTTGCTTACAAACCTTAGAACAATGCTAAATATTTATTCTTTAATTTAGTTAATTCGATTATTCAAAAATCCGGGGTGTTACACACTCAGATTTCCAAAATCATAGAGCCATTGTAGGATGGAGAATTATGACGTGCTTCGGTTGTAATAGGGACATTTGATATTATATTTTAAAGATGAGCCGAGTTTAGAAGTCTAGCCACTCATTTTAGGCGATCCTTCACATGATTCAGCACTTTTATTTTATCATAGTAATCACTATCGCTATATCTGATGTCCCTTTCTTCAACTTCGTCAATAATAAGAGTTTTTCTATTGCATCTAGGAAATAGTTCCTCTTTTTTTTAGAATTGAAGATATCTAGTATGTTTCATTATCCACCATTAAAATTTCTTCTCTCATGCTGGTTTCTTAAACATAGACTTCGCATGATAAACATTTTACTTATTCCTAAGCATTCTTGTTTGAGCTACGAGCTACGATAAAAGAGAAGGCATGGACTCTAGTACAGTTTGACGATGAAATTTTAGAAGGAACAACATTCCTTTTAAAATAGAGTTAGTCGTAGTTTATCAAATTCTCTTTGCTCAAATGGCACTCAGTCTTTTGGTCAGTAGCATCGGCTATACATAAATCATCAAAAATTGACTTATACAATTTATTTCTGTTTTTGCATAGAGTACCTGCTAGAAAACACATAGCAAGCTAGAAATTCAGAACATATTGATTAGATAGAGATAACAATTAGAAGCCTTCTTTCTAGTAAGCAGATACAACTTGTCTTTTTGGGCAATCAATAAAAAAGTATATTCTTTGAAAAGGCAGGGCATTGTATTAAATATCCAACATCATACTTTGTTTTCTATTAGATTCAATATAATCACAAAGGACAGATAATTTTATCATCTCTTCAACATCAGAACATAAATCAGCTTATTAAATTTTTCAAGACGACTGAACGTTCACATAAATATAATATAGATGGAGGTCAAAAGTTCATATTATTTCACATGAATTTGGAATGTAGTTAGATTGAGTTCTTATTGCACCATCTTAATGAATCTATTAAACGAGGCACATCTCCTTTCAAGTACA
Source organism: Allium sativum (assembly GCA_030737875.1). Classification (NCBI taxonomy): domain Eukaryota; kingdom Viridiplantae; phylum Streptophyta; class Magnoliopsida; order Asparagales; family Amaryllidaceae; genus Allium; species Allium sativum. Next base: position 765,788,485 of record CM060926.1, on the reverse strand, counting down.
TATACCTATTACAAGAAGGGAAGTGGGAAAAAGACATGCGTGAAAGATCAGTTACGGTAGATAGGAGTACATCGCTCTCTATAGAACAGTGCTGGAAGTATATATCCTAGAACATTTTTATATTAAGAGTTGAACGAGTTTGCTTGTTTGGACTGTTTAAGATTAATACCATAGGATTCAATCGATTAATGGACATATTGGGATTATCAGGCTAAATAGGTCTGATGTGACGAGTTTAACTACATTTTAAGATGGTGTTGGAACGATGCTAAAAGTTGCCATCAAAATTTCAGAACAAAATGCATTTCAACCAATGTCCTTTCCATCACATGGTTAAAGATTTGACTATATTAAAAAAAAATCATGGCGCCATCTTCTACCGGGATAGCTCGACCCTTAATATGTCTGGTGTAACAAACTGGAATTTTCAAACTTGCATATTTTAATATTAAAGTGAATGAAATTGAAATTTAATGAATTGGATCAAATTTATTTGTGAATTCGATTATCGAATTAATTTGAAATTATGAATCTTGAAATTTAGTATGGAACTAAATTTATCTTAAGTTTAATTATGACTCATATTGAATTAGAATGTTAATTAATGTTAATAAGAAATTATTATTAATGAATTTGAGTGTTTGGAGATCGATACGCTTTTACTTGATTTTGTTAACATGTGAAACTAGCCATTCTGCAGACAGTCTCCTAATTCGATGAGACTAATTTTATTAGATCCAAAATGATTTATCGTTCTAAAATTTCAAATTTCGGATCTATCAAACTTGTTGTTGTGATCTTGCATGATACAAACACATATTGGTAAATGATATAAAATTATAATATGATTTTAAAAGCCCGATTTTGCATACATCGAATTTGATTTCGAAGCTAGTTCCATTGTGTTTGAAATGTGGGATATTAGCTATCATTTTGAGTTCAGATCTTTTTCGACTCGATGAATAGTGTTTTGGAGGAGGCTATATAACCATCTCAACTCCTCACTCTAAAAACCTAACCTCCATTCACATTTCAATGGCTGAAATATCTCGATTCAATCTATCTACAATTACCTAGATATCCCAAAATGAATGTTGTTCGTATCTCCGAACAAATGCATCTAAGTTAGTTGTTTGTTGACAAAACCTCAGGGGTTGCCCAAATCTAGCCAAAGTGTAATAACCCGAAAATCTGGGCCAGTTTAAAATTTTTATTTTGGCAATTTTAGCAAATTTTGATTATTTAAAATGATTTTTTAAATAATATCGACGAGAAAAATGTTTTGAATTGAATTCGACGTATATATTTATATACGTCGTCGTTAGAATATAAATAATTATATATAATTATAAAAGGAATTGAAAATGGCCCTACAGTTCGATAATTCAATTTCAAACTTCAATTAAATGTACCGGGTGCAAAATAAACCGGATTTTGGTGAAACCAAAAATAATAGGATCTAATTGTGAATATCTTTCCAACGAATCTGAAAAATCAAAATTTCATAGCGGGGATCAAAAGATATGTCCAGTTGAAAATTCTGAATAGTCGCTATGGAATTCAGCCCTTAAAAATGGAAATTTTGCAAACGACCTCGGATTTCGACGAAACCACTTTTGTTAGATCCGTGATGTAAAGTTATTGCTAGATTCCAAATTTCATAATTTTTCGAATCAATATGTGAGCGTGGCAAAGGAAAACGCGTTTGACCAGTTTTAGTTGATTTTAATCGACTGGAAATTGGCGATTTTTCTAACGGTCTCGGATTTCGACGAAACTAGTTTTGTTAGGACCGTATCGTCAATACGAAGCTAGAAAATATTTTTCTGCAATTTATAGAGTTCGTATGTGACCCCGGTAATTAGAAATGTACGTTTAAAATAGTATATATATATATATATATTTATATTTCAATTTGAACGGAAACTGATCGTAACGATCGAATTGGCCTACGTGGCATATCCCATTGTGTTCGGAACGGGGGTAATTAGCTAGGGGCGACAGTCGTTGGGCTCGAATTGGTGTTCGAAATAAAAACTTGCTTTTTAAAAAAAATCAAATGGAAAAAATATAATATAATATAATATATAAATATATATTTCCCTCTTTTCCTTCTACTCCTTCAGTCAACGCCCTTCTCAGAAATCGAAAAAGGGAAAAGCCGATTAACCCTAACCCGCTATCGCTCCGCCTCTTCACCATCGCCCTCGTCCTCCGGCCGCCTCCCCTCTGACGTCGCCGGACCCCCACCTCGCAACCGACCCCCTCCTGAAATCGAAGACCAAACCTCAACGCCCAATCACCCCAAACCACCACCGCATGACAAATGGGACCCGCCGCTGCACCTGCCACCGCCCCTGGCCTGTGTGCGCCCCCACTGCTCCGGTGAACTCCCTCACGACCACTAACAACAGCGCTCAACCCTTCTGGCGCGATAAAACCCTAAGAAAAGCAACTATAAGTCTTTATTTTCTTTTGTTTGATCGAATCAGATTTTTTTTTATAGGGTATAGCATGAGGAAAATCATATTTTTATGCTAAGTAAAATATAGATATGATTTTTAAAAATAGCATATGATTTTTTAAAAATAAAGATAGGATGTCTGAGATAAAATATACATTTTGTATATGAGGTAGCATATTAAAAATATGATTTTTATGAATGTAAGAGATTAAAAATGTGCTTTTTAGTATATAGATTACATTCTAAAAATTTGGTCTTTATGTATGTAGCGTTGTGAGGGAAATTTGACTTTTATCATGAAGTAGGGTATATAAAAATTCGATTTTTATTATTGAAATGGTAAAATAAAATACACTTTGCTTTGAAAATAAAATTTACATTGTTTTGGAAATTAAATATGGAGCAGGATAAAAATATGATTCTTGTATATGTAGTAGAGTTGTTAAAAATCTAATTTTGAATACAAATGCGTGAAACAGACTACGTGGAAAACAAGGCGAAGATTTCCTACATATGAAGAGTCATGGCGTTTGGTTTAGCTTATAGGTGAGAATTTCTCACCTTTCAATTTCTTTTTCTAGTTACATATATATATATACTAGGATGCAGACGGTGTTTAGTAGCACCCGACACAATCGTCCACAGACCATGGACTTGTTTGTTTGGTTGCATAAATTAGTTAGATTATTTGATTGAAATTGAATTGTTTGGTGAAATGAATGGATTTTATTGATGTGTGAATGGCGTGGGCCTTCACTAGACCGGGGATAAGGCTAGGCCTTGTCCCGTTTCTAGTATCGTGCCGTTATGCCGCCGAAATTTTCTAAAATAAGTTAGAAAAATAAAAATATCATTTTATTGAATAAATGAACTGAATAGAAATTCATATGTTGAAATAAAATGTTTTGTCGTTAAAAATATAATTTTTAACGTGAATGTGAATAAATAAAATATTCATTTACAAACCAGACGGTTTGTTTATGTACACTGATTTGACTGACATTGATTGGGACGATAAATTTTACACATCGCCCAACTGCACAACTAAATCTGTGTTTGATTGTTTGAAACCCAACACGGGTGTTGGGATGAAATTTGAAGTTCACTCATCCTGATTGATTATATATGTCGATCGGTTGATTGATAGGCTGTTTTAAGCGTTAGATATCTATATTTGATGCTTATACAGTGTAGTGCACTTTGGTTGATGGTTGATTATTTTTCCATGCTATTATATACGTGTGATGTATGAAAATCCATATAATTAATATTATATGGTGATTGGTTGGGCCTCATTCCAATTTACAAAATAAAGAATATTATAACATAAAAGTTCATGTGTTGACTGTACTCATTCGTTGAGATTAGTCATGTGTTGAACGAAATATTTTAATAATAAAATTTGCATCTTTATCAATATAAAATAAAGGTTCATGTGTTGATTGTACTCATCCATTGAGATTAGTCATGTGTTGAACGAAATAATTTAACAAAAATTGTCACACGTGGACAGTACTCATTCGTTGAGATTAGTCGTGGGTTGACAAGAATAAATATTCATTTGTTGAATAGAATATTTGAAAATAGAAATATATGAAGCCGTGTTGGTTAGATTGACGCCATTTTGACGTGAACGATATTTATATCGATTTTATTCATTTTAAAATGCATATTGAAAAGTGATTTCGAAAACACATATTTTGAAATGAAATCGAAACGAATTGAATGTAAAACGATTTCAAAATGAATTGAATATAAAACGATTTCGAAATGAATTGAATATATAATGAATTCGAATTGAATGGAAAACGAATTTGATTTCAATTGAATAGCAAACGAAACGAATTCGAATTGAATTGAATAGATAACGAATTTGAATTGAATTGAATATAATACCAATTCGAATTGAATTGAAAACGAATTCGAATTGAATTGGAAACAAATTGAAATGAATTCAAATTGAAATGAATTCAAATTGAAATGAATTCAAATTGAATTGAAATTTGAATTGAATAGAAATGAATTTAAAACGAATTTATAAAGAAGAATTCAATTTTGATTTGAATTGAAATGGAAGTTGAAATTGCTTTTGAAACGAATTTAAAACTATTTATATAATTCGTTTTAAATAGAAATCGACGAAATATATATTATATATATAATATAATGGCCTGAATAGAACGCGCCACGCCGCGGCAGTTCGTGAATTTCGACCATTTATTTCAAACGGACAATACGGGAGATCCGACCGTCGGATTCTCCTAAAACCGGAACTGTTGGGTTCGTATCAAAAAGAGCTTTCTAACGAATGTTAGAAATTTGAAATCTAACGGTTGGATTTGGAGATACGTCCAAATCAAATTCCAAAAAGGTCGTTGTAAGTGCAGTTCGATGGCCGTTGATGGAAATCGACTGTACGGGCCTTGATAAAATTATTAAAAATATCAATAATTTGTGTAAAATCATAAGAAATGATTTATGAAGATTTGGGATGAAAAACTCCATATTTGAAAAGATAAAAATAGATTTTTATCAAAATGAACTAGTTTGAACTAGTATTATAACTCTATTTATTTTTAAATAAATAAATTGAATTTAAAATGGTTTTGAAAATAACCAGGATTTCCAATGATTGCATTGGAATGGATTTGAATCGAAATTGTCTTCGGAATATTTCGATGTTGGATTTCGTAATTATACAGATGTTGTTATGGAAATTTGAAAGATATATATATATATATATATATATATCGTTATTTCCAATACGATATTTGTTAGTCGTAGAATTTGATATTGAATATAAGCCGGTATATTTTCTATTCAGAGCCTTGTGTTTAATATCAAATGTGATTTGGGTTTGTCGTGAATGGTGTCTTCACTAACACTGTTCTTGAACCCAGTTGAGAAAAGATTAAATCTTTTTATTTAGATTTAATGAAGTGTACCAATTAAATAATATTTAATTGGAATTGAATTGATATTGATTTTTGGGTTTATCGTGGACAGTGTTTTAAATAACACTCGTTCTTTAACCCGATAATTAATGAATGTGATTTTGGGTTTATCGTGAACTGTGTTTTAAAGGACACTGATTCTTTAACCCAGTTAAAGATTAAAACTAAGTGGAGTTTTAATGAATCTTTAATTAGATTGAAAAGATCGAAAATGGAGTACCACCAGTTTTGCTCCAGGCGATAGTTAAATCTTTAATTAGATTTGAACGTGAAATGGTAATTGAATGTACCGATAACACTGTGGTGTTAGATATGAAGTATAACCAGTTTTACTTCATGGGATGAATGGGTTGGGATTGGGAAATTAAAACAAATGATTACTTCGGTAAGGCTCGCTAATCCCGACTAGATTGAATTGATATTCAAAAATAGATTAAAGAATAAATTCAAGGAATTTATCTTGGATAAAATTGATGGGAACCTTTCCCTAAGAGTGTGAAATTTAGAAACTAACTGTCGGTTAGCTAAGCAGAATGGTTTTCTGGATATTGATCTGATGTTGGTTTCGGCCTTTGGGGTTAATATTTGGGGAATTATTCTCTTGATTAATTTACGGTTAGTGACTGATGAATTGGAATGAGGCGTATGTTGTGTTTGTGTAACACTTATTTAAAATATACGCGAGTTATTCGGAAAGACCGGGTTTATCCCATTCTGAATAACTGATACGACGAGAAGTCGAAGATGAAGATGATGGTCGAAGACTGGAAGTCTTCACGTCGTTTGGGTGATTACTGATGATCTTGATTGGGATGTACACCCAAGAAGATGGAAACAGTTGGTGATCGTCCAGACGTACTTGGAGATCGATGGATATGCGGGGTACTAGGTGCCTCCGGTTTCGTTCAAACCCAGAACGGACTTGTAAAAGGATTGTGTGTCTGACATTGGATTTTAGTATGTGTGATTGATTTCTATTAAATATATATCTGTTTGGCGGCGGAGAATTTATTCTCTTGCTTAACGCCCTTCTCTGAGACGTACGAGCCCAGGGGTTATATACTGATGGATATCAAACGCATAGAGTGAATTGCCTGTGTGGCATGCCTAAGTGGCGAATGATCAAGGCTTCTGTTGAAAAGCAAAGTCTTGTGGTTGATGATCAAAGCATGGCCTTTGTGGCGTAGCTTTGTGTAACGTTTACTTCGCGAGTTTCACACCCGGTATGAACCAAAAATGGGAGACGGACCTCAGGGAGGGCATGCGTTTCTTTCTAGTTAGAAGTGGCGTCAGTGGTTTTACACGCCCTAACGAGTTTGACGTATGTGGTTGTTGCTGTTGCGAGGCGCCTCGGTTTGATCGGACGATCCGGGTCCGATGGAGTCATTCGTTGGCTCATTTACGCCCCATTGGGCGGGGGAACGCATGTTCAGGGTTTAAGTTTAATCCACATCGGTGGACCGGCCCTGTCGCTCCAAGGGCCCACCTGAGTCTGGGTCCTGTGGCTCGGGCTAGAGAGTCACGAATCGGTTGAGGACTATCTTTTGCCTCGGTTCATAGATGGAAATCCAATTTCCAAATACGTGACATTTGCGGTTTTATTTGTAGAGCCTAGTACGGCGACATGATATATGGTACCCATGCCGCCTATGATTGATACTTATGATTTGAAGTTGTTTTATACACTATACACTTATACTAGTATCAAATGATTTGTTTTAAACGTATCAAGCATTCTTTGGCTGTTATAAGGGAAAACCCTATCCCTCGGCTTGCATTGCATTGTGTGATAGGACCTGGGTCTTATAACAGCTTCATTTTTCTTTATTTAGCATTGCGCTGTTGCTTTATGCACTGGTATTCTTGGGAGGAAACTTGTTCCGTTGTTATACGGCGTGGTCCCTTGATTTACCTAACTTTGAAAATAAAGATTTATAACTATTTTAGTTCTCACACCAGTCCCATGACTGACCTGGAGTTTATTGTTTTAACCTAAACTCTGGGTGCCCCTATTTTGACACGGGCAGCTAGTAGTTTTGGTTTTGCAGATTTATATTCACAGGATCCTGGTTTACAGCTGGAACGATATCCGGAAAGCTTTGTATCCGTATATCTCTTCTAGTTGTGTATTGTATTATTTTCCGCTGCTATGTATTTGAATGTAATTTAAATCTCTGATATTTCTGTGTAATATTCATTTATACTCTGTATATTCTTGTATTCTGATGCATTGTTGTAAATACAATGAAATGTTCTTCTGTATGCGTTCTGTTGTGGCTTGTTCTCGAACTATCCGCCGCTTTCCTTTACGGGGAAGTTACGGGTTTTTATAGTTGGTATCAGAGCTTTGGTTTACCAAGCTCAGAGAACAAGACACATTAGAACCATACGAAAGAATTCATCAGATACTGGGTTAGTAATATCCAATGGGAATGACTCATTAGAGATGGGATCAGTAGTATCCTAGAACGAGCGTGAAGAGTATATTTTTAAAATAAAACAAATTTAGTTTTGAAAATCTAAATCAAATATTCGTATTTGATTATTTATTTGTATTGATTTGGACAGTCTAGTATATAAAGAATTTGCATATACGCCTTGCAAACGTATATTCGAAGTTTTAATATACTGGATAGATATAGAGTCACATTCTAGACCGCCGGGGATAATTCTGATGATGTGGCCACATCATCAGTATTTATATTCGTGTTTCAAAGGTGTGATTTCTATATATTTCCATTAGACTGGTGTGAGAACCAAAATATAGCTAGAATACATTGTTGTGAATTGGCATCAAAAACATGATTTTTGTATATATATCAAATTATGAATTTGAAAATCTAATTCACTAATTGATTGATGTTTGTGTTGTTTGTTTATTTGTTTGATAATTTTGAACCATTTAGCCTAATTGAACCAAATATTAAATTGTATTGAAAATTGGTCGCATTTACTTGCATATACATATACTTACATTGAACAGGTCATAGCAAGGAGGCTAGAGCAGAGAATAAAATTTGTTTGCCCGACAAATAGGTACATGTTTACTACATAATTTACTGTTTTGTTTGGGTGATGATGATTTTATGAGCCTATTGGCTAGCCGCTTGGCTTTTTCTTTTTCTTTTTGAGATCAGAAGGCCTGTATGGCAATTTCGGGATTTTCCCGTGGCTCCCGGTGCAGGGGAGGTTATGGCGAAATTTTTCGAAAATTTAGGGTGTTAGCCAAATTTTTGAAATTTTTGAAAATTCTCAGAAACTGAAAAGTTGGAGAATGGAAGCCAGATCGAACGTAGAGCTGAATAATCAAACCACTTTCGACTTTGTTCCTTTTCGGGGAAGAAAAGTTTTAAGTGGGGGAGATTGTAATAACCCGAAAATCTGGGCCAGTTTAAAATTTTTATTTTGGCAATTTTAGCAAATTTTGATTATTTAAAATGATTATTTTAAATAATATCGACGAGAAAAATGTTTTGAATTGAATTCGACGTATATATTTATATACGTCGTCGTTAGAATATAAATAATTATATATAATTATAAAAGGAATTGAAAATGGCCCTACAGTTCGATAATTCAATTTCAAACTTCAATTAAATGTACCGGGTGCAAAATAAACCGCATTTTGGTGAAACCAAAAATAATAGGATCTAATTGTGAATATCTTTCCAACGAATCCAAAAAATCAAAATTTCATAGCGGGGATCAAAAGATATGTCCAGTTGAAAATTCTGAATAGTCGCTATGGAATTCAGCCCTTAAAAATGGAAATTTTGCAAACGACCTCGGATTTCGACGAAACCACTTTTGTTAGATCCGTGATGTAAAGTTATTGCTAGATTCCAAATTTCATAATTTTCGAATCAATATGTGAGCGTGGCAAAGGAAAACGCGTTTGACCAGTTTCAGTTGATTTTAATCGACTGGAAATTGACCATTTTTCTAACGGTCTCAGATTTCGACGAAACTAGTTTTGTTAGGACCGTATCGTCAATACGAAGCTAGAAAATATTTTTCTGCAATTTATAGAGTTCGTATGTGACCCCGGTAATTAGAAATGTACGTTTAAAATAGTATATATATATATTTATGTTTCAATTTGAACGGAAACTGATCGTAACGATCGAATAGGCCTACGTGGCATATCCCATTGTGTTCGGAATAGGGGTAATTAGCTAGGGGCGACAGTCGTTGGGCTCGAATTGGTGTTCGAAATAAAAACTTGCTTTTTAAAAAAAATCAAATGGCAAAAAATATAATATAATATAATATATAAATATATATTTCCCTCTTTTCCTTCTACTCCTTCAGTCAACGCCCTTCTCAGAAATCGAAAAAGGGAAAAGCCGATTAACCCTAACCCGCTATCGCTCCGCCCCTTCACCATCGCCCTCGTCCTCCGGCCGCCTCGCCTCTGACGTCGCCGGACCCCCACCTCGCAACCGACCCCCTCCTGAAATCGAAGACCGAACCTCAACGCCCAATCACCCCAAACCGCCACCGCATGACAAATGGGACCCGCCGCTGCACCTGCCACCGCCCCTGGCCTGCGTGCGCCACCACTGCTCCGGTGAACTCCCTCACGACCACCAACAACAGCGCTCAACCCTTCCGGCGCAATAAAACCCTAAGAAAAGCAACTGTAAGTCTTTATTTTCTTTTGTTTGATCGAATCAGATTTTTTTATAGGGTATAGCATGAGGAAAATCATATTTTTATGCTAAGGAAAATATAGATATGATTTTTAAAAATAGCATATGATTTTTTAAAAATAAAGATAGGATGTCTGAGATAAAATATACATTTTGTATATGAGGTAGCATATTAAAAATATGATTTTTATGAATGTAAGAGATTAAAAATGTGCTTTTTAGTATATAGATTACATTCTAAAAATTTGGTCTTTATGTATGTAGCGTTGTGAGGGAAATTTGACTTTTATCATGAAGTAGGGTATATAAAAATTCGATTTTTATTATTGAAATGGTAAAATAAAATACACTTTGCTTTGAAAATAAAATTTACATTGTTTTGGAAATTAAATATAGAGCAGGATAAAAATATGATTCTTGTATATGTAGTAGAGTTGTTAAAAATCTAATTTTGAATACAAATGCGTGAAACAGACTACGTGGAAAACAAGGCGAAGATTTTCTACATATGAAGAGTCGTGGCGTTTGGTTTAGCTTATAGGTGAGAATTTCTCACCTTTCAATTTCTTTTTCTAGTTACATATATATATACTAGGATGCAGACGGTGTTTAGTAGCACCCGACACAATCGTCCACAGACCATGGACTTGTTTGTTTGGTTGCATAAATTAGTTAGATTATTTGACTGAAATTGAATTGTTTGGTGAAATGAATGGATTTGATTGATGTGTGAATGGCGTGGGCCTTCACTAGACCGGGGATAAGGCTAGGCCTTGTCCCGTTTCTAGTATCGTGCCGTTATGCCGCCGAAATTTTCTAAAATAAGTTAGAAAAATAAAAATATCATTTTATTGAATAAATGAACTGAATAGAAATTCACATGTTGAAATAAAATGTTTTGTCGTTAAAAATATAATTTTTAACGTGAATGTGAATAAATAAAATATTCATTTACAAACCAGACGGTTTGTTTATGTACACTGATTTGACTGACATTGATTGGGACGATAAATTTTACACATCGCCCAACTGCACAACTAAATCTGTGTTTGATTATTTGAAACCCCACACGGGTGTTGGGATGAAATTTGAAGTTCACTCATCCTGATTGATTAAATATGTCGATCGGTTGATTGACAGGCTATTTTAAGCGTTAGATATCTATATTTGATGCTTATACAGTGTAGTGCACTTTGGTTGATGGTTGATTATTTTTCCATGCTATTATATACGTGTGATGTATGAAAATCCATATAATTAATATTATATGGTGATTGGTTGGGCCTCATTCCAATTTACAAAATAAAGAATATTATAACATAAAAGTTCATGTGTTGACTGTACTCATTCGTTGAGATTAGTCATGTGTTGAACGAAATATTTTAATAATAAAATTTGCATCTTTATCAATATAAAATAAAGGTTCATGTGTTGACTGTACTCATCCGTTGAGATTAGTCATGTGTTGAACGAAATAATTTAACAAAAATTGTCACACGTGGACAGTACTCATTCGTTGAGATTAGTCGTGGGTTGACAAGAATAAATATTCATTTGTTGAATAGAATATTTGAAAATAGAAATATATGAAGCCGTGTTGGTTAGATTGACGCCATTTTGACGTGAACGATATTTATATCGATTTTATTCATTTTAAAATGCATATTGAAAAGTGATTTCGAAAACGCATATTTTGAAATGAAATCGAAACGAATTGAATGTAAAACGATTTCGAAATGAATTGAATATAAAACGATTTCGAAATGAATTGAATATATAATGAATTCGAATTGAATGGAAAACGAATTTGATTTCAATTGAATAGCAAACGAAACGAATTCGAATTGAATTGAATAGATAACGAATTTGAATTGAATTGAATATAAAACCAATTCGAATTGAATTGAAAACGAATTCAAATTGAATTGGAAACAAATTGAAATGAATTCAAATTGAATTGAAATTTGAATTGAATAGAAATGAATTTAAAACGAATTTATAAAGAAGAATTCAATTTTGATTTGAATTGAAATGGAAGTTGAAATTGCTTTTGAAACGAATTTAAAACTATTTATATAATTCGTTTTAAATAGAAATCGACGAAATATATATTATATATATTATATATATAATATAATGGCCTGAATAGAACGCGCCGCGCCGCGGCAGTTCGTGAATTTCGACCATTTATTTCAAACGGACATTACGGGAGATCCGACCGTCGGATTCTCCTAAAACCGGAACCGTTGGGTTCGTATCAAAAAGAGCTTTCTAACGAATGTTAGAAATTTGAAATCTAACGATTGGATTTGGAGATACGTCCAAATCAAATTCGAAAAAGGTCGCTGTAAGTGCAGTTCGATGGCCGTTGATGGAAATCGACTGTACGGGCCTTGATAAAATTATTAAAAATATCAATAATTTGTGTAAAATCATAAGAAATGATTTATGAAGATTTGGGATGAAAAACTCCATATTTGAAAAGATAAAAATAGATTTTTATCAAAATGAACTAGTTTGAACTAGTATTATAACTCTATTTATTTTTAAATAAATAAATTGAATTTAAAATGGTTTTGAAAATAACCAGGATTTCCAATGATTGCATTGGAATGGATTTGAATCGAAATTGTCTTCGGAATATTTCGATGTTGGATTTCGTAATTATACAGATGTTGTTATGGAAATTTGAAAGATATATATATATATATATATATATATCGTTATTTCCAATACGATATTTGTTAGTCGTAGAATTTGATATTGAATATAAGCCGGTTTATTTTCTTTTCAGAGCCTTGTGTTTAATATCAAATGTGATTTGGGTTTGTCGTGAATGGTGTCTTCACTAACACTGTTCTTGAACCCAGTTGAGAAAAGATTAAATCTTTTTATTTAGATTTAATGAAGTGTACCAATTAAATAATATTTAATTGGAATTGAATTGATATTGATTTTTGGGTTTATCGTGGACAGTGTTTTACATAACACTCGTTCTTTAACCCGATAATTAATGAATGTGATTTTGGGTTTATCGTGAACTGTGTTTTAAAGGACACTGATTCTTTAACCCAGTTAAAGATTAAAACTAAGTGGAGTTTTAATGAATCTTTAATTAGATTGAAAAGATCGAAAATGGAGTACCACCAGTTTTGCTCCAGGCGATAGTTAAATCTTTAATTAGATTTGAATGTGAAATGGTAATTGAATTTACCGATAACACCGTGGTGTTAGATATGAAGTATAACCAGTTTTACTTCATGGGATGAATGGGTTGGGATTGGGAAATTAAAACAAATGATTACTTCGGTAAGGCTCGCTAATCCCGACTAGATTGAATTGATATTCAAAAATAGATTAAAGAATAAATTCAAGGAATTTATCTTGGATAAAATTAATGGGAACCTTTCCCTATGAGTGTGAAATTTAGAAACTAACTGTCGGTTAGCTAAGCAGAATGGTTTTCTGGATATTGATCTGATGTTGGTTTCGGCCTTCGGGGTTAATATTTGGGGAATTATTCTCTTGATTAATTTACGGTTAGTGACTGATGAATTGGAATGAGGCGTATGTTGTGTTTGTGTAACACTTATTTAAAATATACGCGAGTTATTCGGAAAGACCGGGTTTATCCCATTCTGAATAACTGATACGACGAGAAGTCGAAGATGAAGACGATGGTCGAAGACCGAAAGTCTTCACGTCGTTTGGGTGATTACTGATGATCTTGATTGGGATGTACACCCAAGAAGATGGAAACAGTTGGTGATCGTCCAGACGTACTTGGAGATCGATGGATATGCGGGGTACTATGTGCCTCCGGTTTCGTTCAGACCCAGAACGGACTTGTAAAAGGATTGTGTGTCTGACATTGGATTTTAGTCTGTGTGATTGATTTCTATTAAATATATATCTGTTTGGCGGCGGAGAATTTATTCTCTTGCTTAACGCCCTTCTCTGAGACGTACGAGCCCAGGGGTTATATACTAATGGATATCAAACGCATAGAGTGAATTGCCTGTGTGGCATGCCTAAGTGGCGAATGATCAAGACTTCTATTGAAAAGCAAAGTCTTGTGGTTGATGATCAAAGCATGGCCTTTGTGGCGTAGCTTTGTGTAACGTTTACTTCGCGAGTTTCACACCCGGTATGAACCAAAAACGGGAGACGGACCTCAGGGAGGGCATGCGTTTCTTTCTAGTTAGAAGTGGCGTCAGTGGTTTTACACGCCCTGACGAGTTTGACTTATGTGGTTGTTGCTGTTGTGAGGCGCCTCGGTTTGATCGAACGATCCGGGTCCGATGGAGTCATTCGTTGGCTCATTTACGCCCCATAGGGCGGGGGAACGCATGTTCAGGGTTTAAGTTTAATCCACATCGGTGGACCGGCCCTGTCGCTCCAAGGGCCCACCTGAGTCTGGGTCCTGTGGCTCGGGCTAGAGAGTCACGAATCGGTTGAGGACTATCTTTTGCCTCGGTTCATAGATGGAAATCCAATTTCCAAATACGTGACATTTGCGATTTTATTTGTAGAGCCTAGTATGGCGACATGATATATGGTACCCATGCCGCCTATGATTGATACTTATGATTTGAAGTTGTTTTATACACTATACACTTATACTAGTATCAAATGATTTGTTTTAAACGTATCAAGCATTCTTTGGCTGTTATAAGGGAAAACCCTATCCCCCGGCTTGCGTTGCATTGTGTGATAGGACCTGGGTCTTATAACAGCTTCATTTTTCTTTATTTAGCATTGCGCTGTTTCTTTATGCACTGGTATTCTTGGGAGGAAACCCGTTCCGTTGTTATACGGCGTGGTCCCTTGATTTACCTAACTTTGAAAATAAAGATTTATAACTGTTTTAGTTCTCACCCCAGTCCCATGACTGACCTGGAGTTTATTGTTTTAACCTAAACTCTGGGTGCCCCTATTTTGACACGGGCAGCTAGTAGTTTTGGTTTTGCAGATTTATATTCACGGGATCCTGGTTTACAGCTGGAACGATATCCGGAAAGCTTTGTATCCGTATATCTCTTCTAGTTGTGTATTGTATTATTTTCCGCTGCTATGTATTTGAATGTAATTTAAATCTCTGATATTTCTGTGTAATATTCATTTATACTCTGTATATTCTTGTATTCTGATGCATTGTTGTAAATACAATGAAATGTTCTTCTGTATGCGTTCTGTTGTGGCTTGTTCTCGAACTATCCGCCGCTTTCCTTTACGGGGAAGTTACGGGTTTTTACACAAAGCCTGAGATGGTTTCATTCCATATTATCGTCATAGTTCACCAATAGTGAACTTTTAGGCCGAAGACTAAAGAAGAAAGAGTCATAGGGAGGTGCTCGACCTTTTAGCACCGTTCAGAGGTGCCGACATGGCTTATAGGCGGAGATTTTGTTTGTTGACCAGTTTGAGATCATCTCCAAATTCTAATGGGTTGGTGGTTATTCATGGTCGGGGAAAGTCGTATGAGATCGTTTCAGGCAGGGGATGACAATGGGTTGCAACGACAGAGGCCCGATGGCCTATAGCTGAGTTAGGAGGCGATGAAGGGTTTCGTACATGGTTTAATTTCAAACCTGGAGAAAATCACGATTTTGATCATGATTAGTGTGTCATTAGGTTAAAATAATTACGTTGTTATTAATATATATATATATATATATATATATATATATATATATATATATATATATATATGCAGGGACGACCGGTTTTTATAGTGTTCTGTAACACTTATTATTATAACAAATAATAATAACAAAAGGCACAGGAGATGGGCGGATTGCCAATTTACTACAATCGATTTTTAAGGTGGATTGTCCACCATAGATGGTTTTTAGAGTGGACCGTCCGCTAAAACTATCCTAGTTTACAAAAATGGAGCTAAACCCTATGTTAAGAGTACAAAATGACCTCAAACTCCACGTATGGAG
The DNA here is from genome assembly GCA_030737875.1 of Allium sativum. NCBI lineage: Eukaryota > Viridiplantae > Streptophyta > Magnoliopsida > Asparagales > Amaryllidaceae > Allium > Allium sativum. Next base: position 765,772,467 of record CM060926.1, on the reverse strand, counting down.
TACTTTTACATAGTACATAACAACAGTAATACATACGCATGATGCATAACATAATAGCATACACTAGACACAATGTACATTACACAAAAGTACAACAACAGTAACAATCACACTGTAAAGCATTTAGCAAGCTTAGCACGTTGTAGAGCACTTTGAAAAAAGAAGCAATACGAGAAAGTTGATGAAACACCCCACCTCCGTTAAGGTCACTCACAACGGGAATGCATTAATTTCGGTGGAGCATTATAGGTAAAAGATGCAGTAAATAACAAGATAGACAATTAAAGCAGCAACAAATAAATAAAACTTTATTTCACTGATAAACAGCTTGTACAAAAATTGTTTTACAATTCCAAAGTATCCTGTCTTGCTTACAAAAATAAAGAAGCATAAAATGATTTCCCCAAATAAAGCATGAGCCAGCCATAGCAGTAGAAGAGAGAGTCCAAGGCAACACGTCAAAGAGTCTTCAAGCTTGGAAAGAGTAACGGTCCAAACAAACCTGAGCTATTCCCTCCCTGGCTACCTAGGGGGGAAACGGAAGAAAAGAGGCGAAAGCAAATTAGGTCAGACATAAAGCTTGGTAAGTCTAATGATTCTTAGTATTTAAACGAGGAAAAGGGTCATGAGATGAATAAAATAAATATAAGACTAAACCATAGTAACAAGATAATATGGGATAAGCATGGGATATGGCAAGATAAACTGAATGTACTGATAAACTGAATGCACTTCTACTCCTTCTCTGCTTCGCAACTACCCTATTTATACTGATTTCTATATCTCTACACTACCTAACTGGTGTCCAAACTAGTAATCTATGATCATATGATAACGTGATCCCAATCCCTGTATTTGCGATTGAATTCAGGTGTACATCTATTATGGGGATTCAGTTTATTACCTAGATCTAATCTAGGGTTTACTATCGAGTTCTTACTAGATTCAGCTAGGATTTACGCTACCTAGGGCTACTGGGGTTTATGCTGCCTATTGAATGCTTCTCGGATTCAGGGTTTACGCGACCTAGGTCCAACAAGGGATTATGCTTCTCGGATTCAGGCGTAACCCATTTCCCTTAATTCTTCTTCTAAAAATTATTTATACTTTAATTTGTGAAACTTAATGTTACAAAATTACGGGGTGTTACATTCTCCTCCCCTTAAAGGATTTCGTCTCGAAATCTTCAAGTTAGGAAGAATGTGTCCTACCATTCAGTCATCCATCTACTCAACCATTCAATCACAGGCATTCATTTTCCTTAAAAAGATTTCTAATGATTTCATGTTCTTATGCATATTGTGTGTATATGTCCTTATCTAATGCAAAATCAGGCGGTCTACTGATTCAGTTGACCTCCTTAATGCGAGTTATGTCAGTGTCATGCGTCCAATATGTATGCAATTCTAATAATATATATCATTTCTATATGAGTGCACAACCATTCACTCAAATGCAACACATCAAGTTCAATTCATAAACAAATACAGATATGCAAATGCAATATGAAAGTGACTGATCCGGTCTAGTGCCTAATGTGTGTATATGCATCCACGAGCAACCACTAGCAACCACTTGCAACCATCAATCATAACATGTTTCAAATACATGTTTATATCCACTGGTTTCTACCTAAGGATCACGAAGATAGGACCTAGAGGATATACTTAAAAAGATGGAAACAAGAATGCCTAAAATTCCTAGCAAAAGAGATCAAGGATATACCCTCACGAAAGAGGGTATGATGCACGTATCTAGTCTTCCATCTTCGAAGTCGCATCTTCTTGAGCTTCACTCCACTGTACCTTAACTAATTTAACTCCACAATTGCAAAGCTTCTTGACCTCCATTTCCAAAAAATCACTAGTAAAGATAGGACCTTGACCACTTAACATGTTAGAGGGTACTCGAGACTTCCCTTAGACGCAAAGCATGTCCTTTCAGATTCTTAGAGAAAACCAAACTATCGTCTGTGCACCAGCGAGGTGAACCATCCGCCTTTGTAGCGGAAACAACTAGAGCACCTCATTCAGAAATACTTCGCCTTATGAACCTTTTCTCAAGTCACACTCTTACTTGTTTACTAAGCCCTTTTTTTCCCTTGGAGCCATGTGTCGTACGGGTAATGGAACTGAATTTGCATTATCAACTGAATATATGCGGAAGTCTATCTCGCATTTTTAGGGGAAAAACCCCTAACCTAATCAAAAACGTCTTAGTGCTCACGGACTATTCTAACGGATCGCAAACCATCGATAGATGCATTAAAGTGATTCTAGGTAGCTAAGCCTAACTGATCCCTCAGGATCGCACAAAATCTCGAGGGTATTTCCGAGGCAAGTTAAAAGTATAACTACCCTCCTTTCACAATTAATAGCTAACCAACCCATGCCTAGAATCAGCCCATAGCCCATGGAACCAAAATCATAAGCATTACACTTAGACTTAGCACTTAATATAGCTATTCTCTAATCCTTACGAACTATAGATAAATGAGCCGAAACACCAATTGGATTTGAGACATAAATGGGATCTTCAATTATACAAGTGCTACGGTGCAGAGACTCAACTATGGAAGCAGGTATAAACAAATGTGAAGCGCTAAGATCAAAAAGAGTACTAACAGGATGATCAAAAAGGAAGAATAAACTTTCAAAGGAAACTTTACTACCTTTCTCAGGTACGCTGGCGGTGAGAGCATGCACTTGACCTCCTGAAAATCATGTCCTTTGTTCTTGCCCTTGTCCTCAATTATATGACCCATTATACCCTAGTAAAGATACTTCCTCTTACGAACCAAGTCCATATCCATGAGTTTCTCGTCCTTGTGTTGTGCTCCTTAGCCAAACTCCCTCATTTTCATCTTTACCATCCTTGTGTAACATGTTGACATGTCTCTCGAAAGCTGCCTCCATTACACGGTAAACCCTACAAAGCTTGAAAGAAAATTAGCCGCAGGTGAAACTATTATGGCTATAGATACTACTTCGCCTTTTGATAGGTATCGTAGTCTTATCAAGCCTACGGAACCATGCCACGATGAGGTTACCTCCATGAAGCCAGGAGCCCTAAAGACTCAAGAAAGAAGGAGACAAGAATTCAAATAGAGGATCAAAAGATAGTGCATATGGCTTTGGGGAATATGCCTTAAAAACAAAACTTTTCTTTTGAAAATGACTCTTTCAAAACCGTTTTGAAAATATTTTTTCAAATCTTTTTATCTGATCCGGTAACCTTCAGCTTTGATACCAAGTGAAACACCCCACCTCCGTTAAGGTCATTCACAAAAGGAATGCCTTAATTTCGACGGAGCATTATAGGTAAAAGATGCAGAGAAATTACAAGACAGACAATTAAAGCAGCGGAAAATAAATAAAACTTTATTTCACTGATAAACAGCTAGTACAAAGATTGTTTTACAATTCCAAAGTATCCTTTCTTGTTTACAAAAATAAAGAAGCATAAAATGATTTCCCCAAATAAAGCATGAGCCAGCCATTGCAGTAGAAGAGAGAGTCCAAGGCAAAACATCAAAGAGTCTTCAAGCTTGGAAAGAGTAACGGTCCAAACAACCTGAGCTATTCCCTCCCTGACTACCTGGGCGGGGAAGGGGGGAGGGGGACACGGGAGAAAAGAGGCGAAAGAAAACTAGGTCAGACATAAAGTCTTGTAAGTCCAGTGATTCTTAGTATTTAAACGAGGAAAATGGTCATGACATGAATAAACTAAATACAAGACTAAACCATAGTAACAAGATAATATGGGATAAGCATGGGATATGGCAAGATAAATTGAATGTAACGATAAACTGAATGTACTGATAAAATGAATGTACTGATAAACTGAATGCGCTTCTACTCCTTCTCTGCTTCACAACTACCCTATTTATACTGATTTCTATATCTCTGCACTACCTAACTGGTGTCCAAACTAGTAATCTATGATTATATGATAACGTGATCCCAATCTCCGTATTTGCGGTTGCCTTCAGGTGTACATGTATTATGGGGATTCCGTTTATTACCTAGATCTAATCTAGGGTTTACTATCGAGTGCTTACTAGATTCAACCAGGGTTTACGCTACCTAGGGCCACTGGGGTTTATGCTACCTATTGAACGCTTCTCGGATTCAGGGTTTACGCGACTTAGGTCCAACTAGGGATTATGCTACCTAATTGTATTAATTTTCCATCTATCTGTGTCATTCGGCCCTCTCTTGCATGTAGATACTCTGTGCTGGCCCCCCATAAGGTGTATCAAGCCTTATGATAGCGACTCGACACGATTCAAGATGCACAGTGTATAACTACTGGTACCCAATGCCTGCTTTTTCCACTCCTAAGTACGTGCACGCCCGTAAACCATCAGAAACTACACTGACGTACCCCCTACCGCTATTTTTGACCGCTTATAATCAGCCCAGTAATCGTGCCCCACCCTGCCTAGTTTCAGGGTACCATTATACATCTATGTGGGTTACTGCTGAAATGGATCCTCGTTACTAGGATTTCCCGCTGGTTAAGTTTGTGGGCCTATATATACAATTATTACCCACCTATACGAGACGTACTTAACCCTCCCACCGATTCTAGCATGTTTTCTAAACGGTTAAGTTTATGGGCCTATATGTACTAATATTACCCAACTACAGGAGATGTACTTAACCCTCCCATCGATCCAAGCATGTTTATATAATGGTTAAGTTTTGTGGGCCTATATTTACTAATATTACCCACCAACCCGACATGCACTTAACCTTCCCACGGATTCAAGTATGTTTATTTAATGGTTAAGTTTTTGAGGGCCTATATTTACTAATGTTACCCACCTACTCGACATGTACTTAACCTCCTACTCGTCAAGTCGTGTTAGTTAAGTAGTTCTTATTAGCTTAACCTTTCTAGCTTATCATTTTGGATTGGTTAAGTGTGATTTATTAACTTAACCCTATTCATTCATCAGGTTATATTGGTTAAGTATTTCCCATTTAACTTAACCCATTCACTCATCAAGTTATATTGGTCAAGTGTCATTAATCAATTCAAGTTAACTTAACCCATCCACCCATTACGTCATGTTGGTTAAGTGTTTCCTTCTGGTGTTGACTTGACCCTACCTTAAATCATTTTATATTGGTTAAGTGTTGTTCTCGTGTTAACTTAACCCTTCCCATACATCATGTTATATAATTGGTTAAGTGTTTTCCTCTTGTATTACTTAACCCCACCATATGCCATTACATATTTTGGTTAAGTGTTACCTTAGTTAACTTAACTATATCATCTGCTTAATTAACATGTTGCAACGCTTAAGTGTTCTAAATTTACTTAACCTCACCCACTTGTCTAATTAACATGTGGTAACTATTAAGTGTTCTAATTTTACTTAACCTTACCCACTTGCCTAGTTAACATGTTATTACGGTTAAGTGTTCTAAATTTACTTAACCTCACCCACTTGCCTAGTTAACATGTTATTTTTGTTAAGTGTTTCCCTAATTACTTAATCTCACCATTTCTAGCTTGATTTATTCATGAGCCTTAATTAATTAACTAATTAAAGCACAAACCACTCACATTAGACAGATATTGTTGTGGTTACTGGATGTGCCGGTCGGTTCCGGGCAGGTTTACACCACAACTCAGTCTAACCTTGGGTATTTCTGGGCTTGATGCACTAACCACCCACATTAGACAGGTATTGTTGTGGTCACTGGACGTGTCGGTCGGTTCCGGGCAGTTTTACACCACAACTCAGTCTAACCTCGGGTTTGGCATATTCGTCTTTTACTAAATTTACATATTTACTATTTATGTAAATTTTCCGTAAATCAATTTAGCCTAGATCATATTCATTTGCCATGCAAATTAGCATATTTATATTCTATGCCCAAAACTTGATTTACCTATCAATCAGCCTAACTTGCAGTTTATACCAATTTAGATTTAATATTCCCCTTTTATAATTCATGCCCAATCTAGGTTAATATTCCAATTTACGGTTCATGTCAAAACCAGATTTAATATTCTAGTTTACCGTTTATGTCCAAAACTTGGTTTTCACGCCAATTACGCACTTTGCGGCCAATTAAATTTATCAACTTATGCCCAAGTCTTATATGCATGTAAATCATTCACTATTATAGCCAATTTAGACTATGCCAACATATTTATTATGCCAAACTAACTTAATTAAGCTACGCCCAATCCCCGCATCATAATCGTACGTATAACATGATTTCAAAAGTTTTCCATGTACTCATGAAATGATACTAACAGTATCAAAGCAAGGAATAGGGGATAAGCACGAGAATTGGCATAAAAGAATAGTCATGCAAGAATGAACCAAATACAAAAATAATGGTTCCAGTTGGTTTGATGTACATAACAGTGAATAGGAATAAACTAGACAAGTTACACCCCAAAAAATGAGATCCAACATAATTAAGGGAATAGGCATAGGTGATCTGGTCTAACATAATGCCAGTTCGAAGTACAACCTAATAGGTTAATGGGAATAGGCATAAGCCACTGACTACAATAGTTATAGTCATGGGCGACTAATCACAATAGTTTCTTAATCAATGTCATAGGCAATAGTCTCATAGTCATGAATCTTGGTAATAGTCTCATAGTCATGAATCATATGCAATAGTCTCAAAATTATGAATCATAGTCATAGTCATAGGCAATAATCTTATAGTCATAGTCATATGTAATAGTCTCTTTGTCATGAATCATAGTCATAGGCGATAGTTTCATAGGCAACAGTTTCATAGTCATAGTCTTAGGCAAAAGTCCTATAATCATAATCATTGGCAATTAGCCACAATAAGTTCTAGGCCACAATAGAGAATCAGATCCAAAGGCATAGATAACGTTAGATTTGACATAAGCAGGAATCAAAGATAATTAACTTGCAAATAGGCACAGTTCTATATTTTAATTTATTACATTCACGAGTCCAATTACACGTTCAAATCTAAAGAATTACCAAACTTACAGTGATTGGTTTAGAAAAGGATAATAAGATAGCGTTGTGGTGATTTGCTATGATTCGTGTGACGTTGCTCGAAGACATTGAATTAGCCTTCGATTCCCTTCTTGAAGCTTTAACTTGATTTGAATCTCCAAAAATAACTATAACTTATTTTAGTGGAGAATGGGATTTATTTTAATGGTGGAGACTAGAATAGAGAGAAACGGCATGTAGATGCCTCAAAGAATTTGTGTGGAGAAATCTTAGGTCTAGGCATTCTTTTATAGGTGTAGAGATTGTTTTAGAGCCATTAGATCGCCCTAGAAGCCATCCGGTCCGTCCAGAATAGGTCAAAATCGTTGCAGTCCAAATCTTGAAAAACAGGGCAAGTCGACCCCCAGGTCGATCTATAGGGGGGAGGTCGACCCCTTGGTCGACTTATGTACACAGGTCGAACCCCAGGTCGACCCCCTGATCGACCTGGGTCCTGGGCGGGAAATTTACAGCCCAGCCCGTGTGTGTGTTTTGAATTCGAATTTTGAATATGTTTTTATTTATTTAAATTCTTGAAACTTCTGAAGGCCATAACTTCTTCATACGGAGTCCGATTTACGCAAACTCGGATTCTATCTCAAGCAGAATTTCGAGGCGAACGCAATGGCATAACCCATTTCCCCTAATTCTTCTTCTAAAAATTATTTATACTTTAATTTGTGAAACTTAATGTTATAGAATTACCGGGTGTTACAGTTGCCGAGATTTGACATGGCATGGGTCACACAGAACAAACTCACGATTCCTTGCACCTATGACATGAAACGATGATGATAATCGATAATAGCAGGCAAACAGAAAATAAAGATAACTCAACTTAGCACATTTACTACTACGAAGAAGACTCAAATTGGTAGAGAAAAACCCAATACATTGACAAATGTAAGAAGCCTAAGTCCTGAAGGCAAGGCCTTCATACTGGTAATAAGAACCAACAAATTTCATGGCATACTAAGTTAAGAAAAAATGATATGAACCAGAATCTCCTGGGAGGAGATATTTGCGAATAAAGAGCACCACTAGGATAAGACAACATGAATGGAGAAGCGCTTCACATAATGTTAAGTTATGTTGGTGAGCATTCATGAATCAACATACACACTAACTCCAATCGCCACTCAAACCAGAAGAAAACAGAACTCCGAACAAACAACACTCTAAAACCCAAACGTATACCTTGAAGCAAAACCATACAAATAAAAAACACGGAGAATACTCCAAGGCATCATTGGTAACCAACACCGGAATACTCCGTAGATCCACAACAATTGAAAATAAGTTTCGTATGTGGGCTGAAAGAGTAGTTGATCGATCGAGCTGGTAACGAAGGGACAAGGGTTATCGCACACGATCGCTAGCATGTGGTTCATTAAAAACGGGTTAGGGCAACAGAGAAAGAAGGGAAAAGTAAACCTGAGATGGACGCCAATGGGTGTATCTCTTTCATACGAGTCCAAATTTATGCACCAATGGTTGTGTTGGGCTCATATTCGTGAATTCCACATGTACGGGTTGGATTGGTCTGATTTGGAGCTACTTGGAATTTCAGATAACTTCAAATGGTTATTTGAAATTATATAAAACAACGTGAAAACATTGATTAGTGAATAGTGAGTTAAAACTCACACTTTCTGGAATATTATTATGATGATAGTATTTACTATTGATTACTTATATTTATTATGTGCTTGTTGATTGGATGATTTGTTGCTTATTTGGTTAGTTGTGGTTATATGTACCCGCATGTGAGTGGATCACATTAGACACTACTTGCTTTTAAGTGGAAGATTTATCTCATATGAATTAGATTTAATTATCTAATTATTATGCATATATGTGCTGACATATGAATAGTGATGCAAGGGGATAAATTGAAGGGTTTCAACAGTATTCCTCAATGTCGTGGATGTTATTCGCTTTCATTTTATACAACCATGAACTAAGTTAATTATCACTAAAATCTGATTTGGATGATGTTTGCTAAATTAAATTCAACTATGCTATGTTATTAACCAATAGAAAGTATTGGTTAAGTTATTGATGGGAGAAGGCCTAAATTCAGCATTTTGAATATGAAGATTTTCCCTAAGGAAAAATTTCCAGGTTTTGAAGTTATAAAATGTTTGATAACAAAAGTGCGATTTTGAATCAATTTATATAACCTTTGTAAATAAATGAAAATTTATAATCGGATTTTATTAAGGATTTATAAATGATTTTACAATGAATTCCAGTTTTATAATCAAGTTGTATGAATAACATTTTCAATATTTGGATGTTAACTAAGTTTTAAGATTAAATTTTATGAAGATATAAATGAAAATTTAATAAATAACTAAGTTTGATAAATTATTTCTAAGTGTTTAACCTTAACCAAAGTTTATAATATAAATTTTTATTAATTTGTTAAATGAAGTTTTATAAATGAAGAAGTTTCATAATTCATTTCCAAGTGTTTGAACTGAGTTTAATAAAATGACCTAAGATCCTGTAAGAAACTTATAAATGATGTTGGAACTTAAAAGTGGCGATTAATGGAGTTTATAAATAAACAAGAACTTGTAAATGATTCGTATGATTTTATAAGTTAAGTTTTAAACAAATGGTTTTGTAAGTTAAGTTGTAAATAATTGATTTATAATAAAATAAGATTTTATAAATTTTGAAATAGAGATTTAAGTTTCCAAAACTCAAAATGTTTTAAGATAGAATATTCAACATCCATATTTGACTTATAATGAATTTCGAATAAGGAACCCATATTATTTGTATGAATTTGAATAGGGTTATCATCATTGTTCGACGAACAATTTAGGTGGAATTTAGAGATCGGTATTGAGTATGATCATCATTATATTTATACTTTATGTTCATGCTCAATACCAATAGTTTTGGGTTTTGTAGGAATGACATATTCCATGACATTGTTTTGCCCCATCTACCATTTATGACTATAAGTATAACTTTGAGACAAGTATATATATGTTTTCGAAGTATGAAAATTATGATTTGTGAATATGCTCATTCTATTAAGACAAGTGTATGGACATGATTTCAAAACATAAAATAAAGAGATTTGGGAATATCCTTATTCTAATGAAATAATTATATGGAATGGATTTGTAAGAATCATTGAAATGATTTTGGTGAATGATTAAATAAAAAGGGCTTATACTACTGAGATGTTTGACTGTACGAATACGGTTGATGGTTAAAGGACCGACTATCACCTAAATTCCCTTTTCAAATTATAACATGTCGGTTTGAGGAACCGAGATTAGAATGGATCTGGAACTACTTCGAACTGGCTTTGCGTTCGAAGTTTGTATGAAGGTATCCTAATGACTATGACTGTGCTAATGACTATGATGTGAAGGTGTATGCATTTGGAATGTAAAGGACTATTTGCCGATGACATAGTTAGCTCCTAGGGTTATATACTATAGTTTTAGCAATGGTCCCTATGTTTTGAAGATCTGTATGTGCGAGGACTTCTTATTACTAATCCCAGAGGTGATACCCGATAGGATGTGGTAAAAGATTTCCTTTAGTTTGTCCTATTCCTGGATAACCTCTATGGATGGATATATGACATTGCATTTCTTAGATCATATGCTTTGAATTCTATAAACATTCATCTGTTTGATGGCGAAGAAGGCAATTTTTCTTGTCTTAACACCCTTCTCTTAGGCGTATGAGCTCATAGGTTGTGCTTCTATGAACGTCAATTAGTAATCAATGGAATAACAATGCTGTATCAAGAGATGGTATGTGCTATGTATGAAAGGTATACGCTACCTTTGGCCTCACTAACCTGTAATGCAGAAAAGAGCCCATCGTTTGGCTATATAGGTCACGCCCACTAGGATTTGATTATCACCTTTCTAGATTACTGTTTTTATGTCAAGTATATGGTGTATACTGGGATCCCGGAATAGGTCGGTTAAGATTGGAGTGATGTCATATTCGGTCGGTGCAGCTGGACCTTCCATTGTATGGAATCCGACCTCCGGTATGAACCAACTAGTTTCCATTGTAGAGGCCACGTAGAGATGTGAAATCCCTTGTATCTCGCCTACGATTTTATTTAACTTACTAGGTTTTATCATAAGATAAACAATATAATAATATATCTTGATTTGTTATAAAAGCTTAGGTTATTGTAGGATAAAACTATGTGTCATATTTCTATGTGGTTGTGCCTTACGTGAGTTCCATACTTTTAAAAGATTTTACAGAAGTAAATGTTTGTTTGTGATGTGAATTTTCTCACTTTGGTATTTCAAACAGATCTGGGCATTGTATTCCCTTAATCTCAGGTCAAACCAAGAATATTTTCCAAATTAATCTTGGAGTTACTCATAGCTTAGGAGAGGAGATCGAGTCGAGTCGTATTATCGTATTTCCTGTATTATCTATATTTCTGTTGTGTTATGATAATTAATGTTTTATTTTCATAGTGTTGTGTGTTATATATATCAAAGTTCATGAGGACAGATTACTATTACTGTTTAGACAGATTTATGTGTTGTACTATGATTTGTATGTTTGTATATTAATATGAGCATTTATGCATTTTCTTCTTTTATGGGAAAGAGTGTTATTATATTTTATTTTTTCATTATGCTTATGAGTTTCTTATGTACTGTAATTATGATATTGTTGTCTTCTTCTTTAGTCTATTCTAAACCTTCTTTCTTTCGCCTTCTCAACCTTTAATTTTTCCCTTTGAGTGTTATTATTATTGTTTAGGGGGGGGGTCGACACCCTTTGAGTGGGATTTTTCCCGCTCATCCGCTTTTGACTGTTTTTGAATATTTTTGAATTCTGGAGATATTTTGTATATATATACATACATACATACATACATATATATATATATATATATGAGCCTCATATATATACAAACTTCCAAAACTCATAACTTTTTCATACTTTATCCGGTTTACGCAAACTTGGTGTCCATCTGAACCAAAATTCCGAGGCAGACGCAATGGTGATGTCTGTTTTACTCAATTTCTGATATTTAAATTAAATATATTTATTTTATTATCTTTTCTGTTACATACATTGTTATCATATTAATTTCCCTTCTCTTCAATGTATGTATTAATCTAAACTGCGCATCACCATTATTTATATATATCCATGCATATAAATATATTTAATTATATCCAAAAATGTGGGGTGTTACATATCGCATCCAAAATGACATCCAAATGCATTTATAATATGTGCAAGTTGTAAATAAACAATTCATGCTTACAGCGGCCTGTCGACCAAACGATCAACATACAAACTAATCACTTGGGATTTGTGTAAGTCAAATACATCCAAATACCCATGTGGGGTTTTCAAACAACAATAGTCGATTCAAACTAATCACCAGTTAATAAATTTAACCAATTCTAATTCGATTTAAATTATTTTTCTAATTAACCAATTTTTCACTATTCAAATTATAAATAGATATTTATAATTTAATTTCAACTACCACATTAATGTTAACATTAATTTTAATATGTTAAATATTTCAACATCACAAACAAAGCATATCGCAGTCAATGAAATCATCTATAGGTTTTTCAAACAGCAGTGAGGTAAGCTAACCGGCACGGTATACAAATTTATGATAATTAAAACAGATAAAAATCAACATTGGCAATCTATATATTTTCAGTTATAAAATAAATAACTATACAAATATTTTAGTTAGAGAAATTTCTCTTTGGTTTTCCTCCGTCGGTATTTAATTAAGGATTATTTTAATAAAATTAAATGAGCATTTAATTTTATTATAGGTTGCAACAGCTTCTGTTTCCGTTCTGGTCAGTTCCATGTTGTAGAGTTTGTTTCCATGATCACAACGCAACTGAAATCACTGAATTCGGATGTTGTATGAAAAAGATATTATCATTACAAATTTTTATATTAATTTAATTAACTAAAAGTAATTAAAATATTAATTACTTTTCTTAATATTTCTTCATCATGAAATACCCTAGCTTCCAAGTGCACGCACAACTGAGGAAACTGAACCCATCGTGTTCAGCTAGGGTTCCAAATCGCTCGCTACAGAAATGATTGGAGCACTATCAGGCGTTGCCACATCGAAGGTCGAGCCTCCCCCACAACTGCCCGGCGCGACGGTGAACTTAGCTTCCCTTGTCGGCCTTGAAAACCGCACCAAACAGTCCACTTTGAACCCATAAATCTCGCTAACTACTGCACTATTCACGATCAAAACCATATGAATTTCAAGATCTCACTTATCACTCTGATTTTTGTTCTAATTGTTTCTAGGATTAGTTTATAGATTGGAAGAAAATAAGGATCTAAACGAGACGATTTTGGCCATTAACCAAGCGACTTGCAGCGGAAATAAAAGCGGAGAACTAGGGTTTTCTATAAACTATTTATACTCTTTTTTTATTCTATTAATTATTTAGCTTTTAATTTTTGCCTCTGAACTCCAAACCAAACCCAACGACTGTCGTTCCTAACCAAATACCCCCATTCCGACACAATAGGATATGTTTCATAATCCAATTCAACTGTTTTGAATAGTTTTCGCTAAAATTAAATATAAATCAATATAATGGTCAATATTGAATTTGAATGTACATTTTAATTTGCCAGGGCCACTTATTGACTCCAAAAATTATAAAAATTAAAATCTAGCTATGTTTTGGTGATAGGTCCTAACAAAATTAGTTTCATTGAATTTGGAGACTATTTGAAAAATGGCCTTTTTAACTGGTTTATTAAATTCAAACTGAAATTGAAAACGCATTTAAATTTACTACACTCATAATTCCAAAAATTATGAAATTTTAAACCTGACAATAATTTGAAATTCCGAATCCAACAAAAATGGTTTCGTCGAAAACGGAGGTCGTTTGCAAAATGGCAATTTTTACGGGCTATATATTATTACAAATATATATAAATTCCATATCGACTATTCTAAATTTTAAACTAGACATAACTTACAATTTATAAAGTAAAATCTCAATTTCTTACATTCATTAGAAGACTACAGTTCAAAATATTCCAACGTTTCTTGTTTCATCCAATTCTGATTCATACTAAATTCTGTACATTCATTTGAAATTTAAAATCGAATTTTCAAACTACAATGCCATTTCAAGCTCGTTTTAATTAAATTTTAAATTCTTACATCCTAACTTCGATTTAAATAAAATTTAAATCGTTAATTCTCAAAATAAATCATCAAAAATATTTAATTTCCATTAAACTCAAATAAAAATAAATTTTAAATTGGTTCCAAAAATACGGGCTGTTACAATCTCCCCACTTAAAACTTTTTCGTCCTCGAAAAAGAACGAAGCTGAAAGTTGTTTAACTAACCAACTTAACTTTAATTCTAGCTTAAGTTCTTCAACTTTTCAGTTTCTAAGAATTTCCTAATTTCTCAAAAATTTGGCTAACACCCTAAATTTCTGAAAAATTTCGCCATAATCTCCTTTGTACAGGGAGGGTCTGAAAAATTTATTGGGCGTATTAGGCACCTAATAAATCAACAAAAAGAATACACAACATTTATGACCTATTTATGCCCAAGGGAGACGTGTAAAAAGTCAAAATCTCAAACCTTGCCCCAGTGTTGGAAATAATAAAATAATTCATTTGTCGTAACTAAAAATAAGAGAGACGTGAATTTTTGTCATCTCCAGACCTGTGTAGGTTTTTTATTAAATCCTACCCTTTACCATTATATGTTATTAAGTCCATAATTAGTCTTCTGTACATTCTGTAATTCAGTCATCGCCATACAAGCGTCTTGCTCGTATGGTAATCCAAACCCCGTCATATAAGCACCAAATGCTTATGTGGAATATGATATGCTTTGCCATATATAATCAGCCATCGGTTCAGCCTATAATTCAGTCATCGCCATACAAGTGTATCGCTCGTATGGTAATCGAGACCTTGTCATATAAGCACCAAATGCTTATATGGAATATGATATGATATGTTGTCTTCATGATGTATGTTATGCAGTGTAGTTCATAATTTATTTGTTGCTATCCTATGGCTTACGTTGTATTTCACAAAGAGAAACCATCACAGCGCATCCAAATTCATTCACAGTAGTTTATAATAAATAAAATTGCGCAACCAACTTATTAAGGTGCACCTGTTTTGTCAGGCACACGGTTTATCTCTTTACTCAACGCGGAGCCATTAACCTGCTCAACATATATATGTATACATATCCAATTCTTACTAAACTTGTAATTCAGTTTTACTTAACTCAATTAAATAACAAGTGTTTTCATATATTCAATATCCAAATTTTCCAAAGATAACGTTTAATTTATTTAAATCAGACGTCATAAGTAAGCAAACAAAAAGTCAAACAATCACAAAAACAATTAATTAGTTATTTATCTTTCTAAAAGTATAACTTTTATATACTCAAAATATAATTTCTAATATCGGATTATATAATATTCACAAATACGTTATATATAAATATATCACTCTCAATTGATTCTAGGGCATTACTAACCCCATCTCTAATGAGTTTCTCATTCTAGGCTGCTACTGATCCAATTTCTAATGGATATTCTTAAATACAATGTTAATAATTCTATCTCTGATGAATTATCTCGGTCGGTTCTAATGTGTCTTGTTCTCGAGATTTGCAAACCAAAGCTCTAATACCACCTTCAAACGATCCGAAATCCCCTGGTCCTAGAGGAGCCCGGATTGCTTTGAGAACATGACGCATCATAACGCAAACATGAGAACATTTCACTGCTATTACAAATATTTATATCAGAGTACAAGAATATCAGAGTACGAATAAATTATATTGCACAGCGGAAAAATATCAGAGATTAAAAATTTACGTAGCAGGGGAAATGAAAATGTATAGATAAATGCACAACGGAAATACATCAACTACCACAACTGAAAGAAATACACGGATGCAAAGCTTTCCGAATATAGCTCCAGCTGTAAACCAGGATCCTGTTAAATAGAAATCTGCAAAACCAAAACTACTGACTGCCCATGTGGAAAATATGGGCACCCAAAGTTTAGGCGAAAACAATAAACTCCAGGCCAGTCATGGGACTGGTGTGAGCACTTAAAACAGCTATTAAAATTTTATGTTAAAATAGGGTAATTCACGGGACCACCCCATATGTCACGGAACGGGTTGTGAATACCAAAGCTTGAAATAAAACGATTTAATAAACAATGCAATGCTTTTTGGAAAAATGAAGTATTATAAGACTCAGGTCCCATCACACAATGCAACGCAAGCCGGAGGATATAGTTCTACCTTATAATAGCCAAACATGCTTGAGATGCTTTAAAACAAATCATTTTGATATTACTATCATGCATAGTGTCAAAACAACTTCAAATATAAATGTATCAATCATAGACGGCATAGTACCCCATCCTACTATGTCGCCATAGAGGTTTACAACTAAAACCAAAAAGTTGCGTATTGGAAATTGGATTCCATCTATGAGTCGAGGCAAAAGATCTTTCTCACTTACTCAAGACACTCTAGAAAATGCCTCAGGATCACTCCTGCGAGCAACCCTGGGAATGGTAGGGCCGGTCCACACTTACTTTAGTGGATTGATTATTTCCTAAACAATACGTTTCCCGGTCATATTGGACCTCCAAACAGGTCAGTACATCGACCCAATGAGCATATAGCCCTATGTCTGAGGCGCCCCACAATCCATCATCCACATAAGTAAAAATGTCTATGCTCCATACCATAACACCACTTCTAGCTAGATAGAAATGCAAGTTCTCCCTACGGTCCCTCATCTCATTTTTGACCCATACCGAGTGTGAGGCGCGCGAATTAACGCTATACACAAAGCAAAGATAATTAAAGACGTGCTTTGATCACCATCCAAAAGACTCTGCTTTTCAATAAAAGCCTTGATCATTGCATCTTGGCATGCCACAATGACAATTCACGCCATACGACTGATGTCTATCGGTATATAACCTCTAAGCTCATACGTCTCATAGAAGAGTGTTAAGCAAAAGAATAAATTCTCCGCCACCAAACAGATATATATTTAATAGAAATAAATCAACACAGAATGAAATCCAATGTCAGACACACATCCATTTACAAGTCCATTCTAGGTCTGAACGAAACTGGAGGCACCTTATTCCTCGTTCCATACGGCCAATACAGGAGAGATGCCCTCGCATATCCGAACAATTAACAAGTACGTCTGGACAACTACCACTGTAATCCTTTTAAGGCAGCAACTCCAATCAAAGGCATCGGTAGAAATCCATTCGATGTGAATATTGTTGGTCTTACATAGTCTTTAATATCTTCGACTTTTATTTGTTGTAACAGTTATTCAAAATGAGTTAAACCCGGTCTTTCTAAATAACTTGCGCATCTTATAATCAAGTGATATATAAACACATCATACGCTTCATTCCAATCCTGAACATTCTTTTATTCAAATATTCATATCTTTAAGTAAAAGTTCCCATTAATTTTATCAAAGATAAATTCTTTTATCCTTATTATTTAATCTTCCTTTAAAAACCATTGCAAAATATTTTATATTATCCTTTTAACAATTCTAAACCAAATTAAGGTTTATAAAACTAGTTGGGATTATCGAGCCTTACCGAAGTAATCATTTATTATTTTATTATTTCCAATTCCAACCTATTCATCCCATGGAGCAAAACTGGTAGTACCCCATATCTAACACAGATTATTTTATTGGTAAATTTAATTACCATTTCACTTTCAAATCTAATTAAAGATTTAACTATCGCATGGAGTAAAACCGATGGTACTCTGTCTCGAAATATTTCTTGAATTTGGTAGATTTAATTACCATTTAACTTTCAATCTTATTAAATATTCTTTAAAATTCCATTTAGTTTTTAATCGTCAAAAAATCATTATTTAATTATTATTCAACCTTTGGAAATTAATCTTGTGTTTAATTGGGTTAAAGAACCAATGTCATTTAAAACACAGTTCACGATAAGCCCAAATCATCGTCCATTAACTATGGAATCTTCATGTAAAACAGATCAATATATAATCAATATAAATTTCCATATCAGACTAATAATATAAATGGAATAATGGCAAAGCCTTTTAAATTCCATAAATAGTAACGGTCTTCATTCACAGAAGCACATCTCAATTATTATTAAATTGAATTCCATTCAATTCCAATTTAATGTATTAAATTGGAAAACTTTATTTTGGAAAATTTCCATTAAATCTTAGTTAAAATATTTATAAATTCCAAATCATGACTTCATTATTAATTGGGTTTTAAGAACAAATGTTATTTAAAACATCGTTCACAATGAACTCAAAATCATCTTCCATTAACTATGTAATCTTCACAGAAAACAGATCAATATATAATCGATATAAATTTCCATATCAGACTAATAATATAAATGGAATAATGGAAAAGCCTTTTAAATTCCATATATAGTAAAGGTCTTCTGTTACATAAGCTCATCTCGATTTTTACCAAATTGAATTCCATTCAATTCCAATTTAGTTTATTAAATTGGAAAACTTCTGCTTGGGAAATTCCATTAACTCTTAATTAAAGATTTATAAATTCCAAATCCTAATTTCACTGTTAATTGGCTTAAAGAACAAATGTTATTTAAAACACAGTTCACGGCATACCTAAAATCCAATTTGATATTTAGTATAAGGCTCTGAATAGAAATCATATCGGCTTATATTAAATATCAAATTCTTAAACCAGCAAATATCGTATTGGGAATAACAATATCTATATCTTCCAAATTCCTCAACGATATCTGTATGGTCACGGAATCCAATATCGAAATATCCGAAGATTATTTCCGTTCAAATCCATTCCGATTTGTTCATTGGAAAATCCTAGTTATATCGAAACCATGTTAGTTTCTTTTCGTTCTTTTACTCAAGTTACAAAACAACTTCTTCTTATAAAAATAGCTCTTATCTATACAAATGCAGAATATTTTATCCAAAATAATTTCAAAACCTTTATTATGAATTTATATAATTTGTTCATATTTTTATTAATTTTATTAAGGCCTTTACTGTCGGTTTCCAATATCAGCTACTGAACTGCATCCATAGCGACCTTTACCAAAACTGATTTAGACATCATTTAAAATCTAACTGTTAGATTTCAAAAATTCTCATTTTATTGGAAATCTCATTTTATTACAGTTCCAACTTCAGGAGAAACCGACGGTCGGATCTCCCGATATGCTAGTTCGAAGTTACAGGTTGATGTTCGCGAACTGTCGCTGCGCGATGCATTCTATTCAAGCCCAAATTCGATTTATAAATTATAATTATAAATTAAAACACTCTAAAACCATTTTTATAAATTATATAAAATATATTATCTTTGAAAGCTCATTTCAGTTGTTTTACCTTTAAATGTTTTCAAAAAAAAAATCGCAATTATAACGGCTCTATTTTGTAGCATCAGAGTAATGTTTATGCATTACCCCTCTCCTGACTTGGCTTGCGCCATTAACAACTATTTTACCCAACTATATATATACCACTATTTCTTTTATTAAATATTATATAATGAAAAATATTCATTTTAATTCCAGATTGGAATGAAACTCAGTCAATATCCATATAGATAAATTTATGTGGATTTCATTCATCATAAACATCCACCAATAGTTGCAAATAACTATCATATCCAAAATGACATCCAATGTGCATTTATAATTCGTGTTAAGTCATAAATAAACAATTCATGCTAACAGCGGCCTGTCGACCAAATGATCAACATACAAACTAATCACTTGGGATTTGTGTAAGTTAAATATCATCCCAATAACTGTATAGGGTTTTCAAACAACAATAGTCGATTCAAATTAAACACTGGTTAATAAATTTAACCAATTCTAATTCGATTCGAATTATTTTTCTAATTAACCAATTTTTCACTGTTCAAATTATAAATAAATATTTATAATTTAATTTCAACTACCACATTAATGTTAACTTATTTTTAATATGTTAAACATTTCAACATCACAAACAAAACATATCATAGTCAATCAAATCATCCATTGGTTTTCAAACAACAGTGAAATGAGCTAACAAGCACCGTATACAAATTTATGATAATTAAAACTGATAAAAATTAACATTGGCAATCTATATATTTTCAGTTATAAAATAAACAATTGTACAAATATTTTAGTGAGAGAATTTTCACTTTGGTATCCACTCCGTCGGTCTTTAATTGAGGATTGTTTTAATAAAAATAAACAAGATTTTAATTTTATCAAAAACTATAACAACTTCCATTTCCGTTATGGTCAGTTCCATGTTGTAGAGTTTATTTCCACGATCGCAATGCAACTGAAATCACTGAATTCGGACGTTGTATGAAAAAGATATTTTCATTACAAATTTTTACATTAATTTAATTAACTAAAAGTAATTAAAATATTAATTACTTTTCTTAATCTTTCTTCATTGTGAAATACCCCAGGTTCCAAGCGCATGCACAACCGAGGAAACCGAACCCATCGGGCTCAGCTAGGGTTCCAAATCGCTCGCTCCAGAGATGACCAAAGCACTATCAGGCGTTACCACATCGAAGGCCGAGCCTCCCCCACAACCACCAGGCGTGACAGTAAACTCGCTGCCCTTGTCGGCCTTGAAAACCGCACCAAACTCGTCCTCTTTGAACCCATAAATCTCGCTAGTTACTGCACTAATCACAATCAAAACCATATGTATTTCAAGATCTCACTTAGCACTCTAATTTTAGTTTTAATTGTTTCTTGAATTAGTTTATAGATTGAAATAAAATAAGGATCCAAAACGAGACGATTTTGGCCTTTAGTCAGGAGTCCGGCGGCGGTAATAATAGTGGAGAACTAGGGTTTCTAGAAACTGTTTATTCCCTTTTTTTTATTATTTGATTCTATTAATTATTTAGCTTTTAATTCTCGCCTCCAAACTCCAAACCAAACCCAACAATTATCGTTCCCAACCAAATACCCCCATTCTGGACACAATGGGATATGTTTCAAAAGCCAATTCAACTGTTTCAATCAGTTTTCTCAAAAATTAAAATATAAATCAATATAACGGTCAAAATTGAATTTGAACGTACATTTTAATTTACCAAGGCCACACACTGACTCCAAAAATTATGAAAATTAAAATCTAGCTATGTTTTGATGATATGATCCTAAAAAAATTAGTTTCATCGAATATGGAGACCATTTGAAAAATGGCCTTAACTTCAAACTGAAATTGAAAACACGTTTAAATTTACTATGCTCAGATATTAATTCCAAAAATTATGAAATTTTAAACCTAACAATATTTTGACATTCCGGATCCAACAAGAGTGGTTTCATTGAAAATAGAGATCATTTGCAAAAAAGCTATTTTTAAGGGCTATATTTTTAATAAAATATAAATAAGGGTCTGTTTGTCATAGGTCCCTATTAAGTTTCAAAATTAGGCTCACATACGGTGCTAAACTTATTGTAAATTAGGTACCTATTTTTTGAAAATTCATGAAAAAAATATTAAAAAAATCACGAAAATTCATTATTAAATAATAAATGTACACGCCAAAAAATTCATGTGTTAAAACAATTAAAAACCACATCAAAATCCAAAATTACACAAAAACAACGAAACAACAGGTTTTTGCATCAAAAGATGCACCTATTCGTAAATAGTTGCATACATTCATGCTTATATTTTAGTATTGCGTCCAACTGCAGTATAAATGCATACATGTATGCGGCTAAACAGCATTATACGTATCCTTTTATGCATATATTCAAATTTGACTTGTTTTCTAAAGCATTCGCCGTTTTCAGACATTGTTGCATACATTTAGGCTCTTGTACAAAATACATGCATACATTCATGCACATATTCAGAAGCCGTCGTCCCTTTTAAATTTGTTGCACACATGCATGCATATATACAGAATAGTTGCATTCATGTATGCAACTTTTCGTAACACATGAATCTCAGTTCAACTTTGTATACATACATGTATGCGACTATTGGTAATAGTTGCATACATGTATGCATATATTGATCCAGTTTTTCAACATAAAACACCATATGAATATATGCATGTATGTATGCTACTATTGGCAATAGTTGCACAGAAGTATGCAACTTTTTTTTGTGTTTTTTTGTGGACTCCTGTTGATGTTTCAAGAATTTAGAATTTTTTTAATAAAGCAGCGCCTAAAATTTTTCAGAAAACACGTAACATGCCAAAAGAAGAAGGCAAAAGGCGGAAGTATCCAAAAAAAAGAGCGGCACCTTAATTCCAAGGACCGGGTTTAAATTAAATCTTTAGGAGGGACGTAGCATGGATTTTAAACTTAAATAGGCACCATAGCCTAATTTTCACTATATATAAATTCCATAGCGACTATTCTAAATATTAAACTGGACATAACTTATAATTTATAAAGTGAAATCTCAATTTCTTACATTCGTTAGAAAATTACAGTTCAAAATATTCCAACGTTTCTTGTTTCATCCAATTCTGATTCATATTGAATTATGTACATTCATTTGAAATTTAAAATCGAATTTTCAAACTACTGCACATTTCAAGCTCGTTTTAATTAAAATTTAAATTCTTATGTCCTAACTTTGATTTAAATAAATTTTAAATCGTTAATTCTCAAAATAAATCATCACAAATATTTAATTTCCATTAAATTCAAATAAAAATAAATTTTAAATTGGTTCCAAAAATACAGGTTGTTACAGGTAAGTTCTTGGATCTGGTTTATTTACGTTTCTCTTCCTCTTTCCCTCTTCTTTTAGTACCAGATTTGTAAATCCGTAGTTGTTTAATAATAGATTCAGTTAGGAAACCATAAAATAAAAAATCTGGATCAGATTCATGGATTGGAAAGCTGTTAGGTGAGTGGATTTAAATTGTACATTTTTTAATAGTGGTATATTTACTGTTTACATTCTTCCTAAAGCATGTTAAATAACTACCAGTTATGATAATTGCGGTATAATTCATTTTCAGTTATGTTAATTATATTAATGTTGTATAGATCTACTCTATGAATCTGTTAGTTGAATTAAAAATCACTGTAATATTGAAATTGTGAAATCTACAACAAAAGTGAATAAGTTACTGAAAATGTTGTTAATGACAAATTTGATATTGTAAATAAAATTACAATGAAATTGGGAAATAATACAAAAAGAATAGATATGCGTAATTTTTATGTAAAATTTACAGTAATTGAGAAATTGTCGATAAACGCATTAAGACACGAGGTTAAGTTCAACTTGTGGTAGAAGCCTGTCCGGATCCGCCCGACAAATCCAACATCCACAAGTTGTCAACTTAATGTGAGAGGTCTAGTGCCTAAACATATATTAAAAATATATTTATACAACATGCAATAAATAAATAAATAAGTGAATTAGTAATGTCTGTTGGGGTACAACAAAATAGACATTTTGGGGAATAATAAAATATGGATACTTTATTGCCCATTAATGTCTTAGGGAAATATGACTATTATGTTCATAAATGACATTAATAGTAACCAACAGAAATAAATAGTGCATGTGAAAATATAAAGGTCGGCAAAGAAAGGGAAGTTACAACAGTAAAAGTTTGGTTAAAAAGGGAAAATGTGATGAATGGGGAATATAACCTATTATAATTATGTACATTAATTAGAATGCAATATAATAGGCAGGATTGTCCTAGGGACAAGTGGATATTATAACATAGGTTATAATAAATGAAAAAGGAAACTTATTAATAAACCTTAGTTAAGAAGAACTAAGTTAATAAGTGAACAAGAACAATAAGTTGGGATAGTTATGATGGAATAAGAAAGAGTAAAGTAAGAAGACTTAAGGAATGGAATAAGTTATACTCAATTATATATATATATATATATAGTAACATGTTATAGAAAACATGTGGATTGGGATAAAATATACTTAATTATACATTAAGTAGAACATGTTATTATAACTTGTAAACATGAAATAGGACAATGAATGACAAGGTAATAATGTAAAAGGATAGTAGATTACTTTAGTTAATTACAATCTATGGAATAACATATTATGGGCTAATTAAGGAATTTAAGTGGGTTAAGTTATATCACTGGATTAATAAGCGAGAGAGGTCCATTCCCTAGAGATATAAGGAGCTTGGAGAAAACCTGGTAACTTGAATAAAAGACAAAATGCGGATAATCAAGCTAATTGGCTATCTGATAAGATAAGACATGCGCGTGATTAAACAATTAGACATAGGGTCTAATAACACGTTAGCGTGATGCACTTGGATCAGTCCTCGCGTCTGAAGGTGAAGAACCCAATGGGGTAGATCATCGGAGTGTTTGGAGACATGGAAGGAGCACGTCCACTTGATTTCTTTGCTCAAGATGTGTCTTGATCATTTGGTGGGACTGAAGGGAAGCACGCAGCTTCGAGGGACGTGGTAGGGTATCTGTGGTGATCGTTTGTGTAGTACACCCTCAAGATGTACTCGCAGAGGTGGGGGTCTATGAAATACCACCCAAGGTGGTGTACCTTAACTGCAAACAGTAGCTTGGAAGTCAGAAGGCTGTGGTGGTATGACATTGGGGTGATTTAGCAGTTTTCCTCGCTCGTAGAGTGAGGTTGGTAAGGACCAAACTAAGTATAGTAACCATCGGATACGTGTCATCGGCAGTCAGTGGGATGCGGGAAGACTTGTGCTAAACCAAGATACCATTGTCCTTTCACAATCGAGGCATGGTTGAAGGACATGCCAAATTGGATGCAAGATTAGTTGTTATGGGCACATCACTTAGCTCTTGATGTAGTCTTTCACTACTTGATGGAGGGGCCAGGGTGGGGCCATAGCCACCGTAAAAAAAATGAATCGTACTTGGATATCTTTATTGAAGGCCCTTAAAGGCGGGCCTATACAGATATGTAAAGGCTCCTGACCGAGTTCCGTACATTGGATGCATCCCTATTATGGGACTCGGGTTACAAGATAGAACGTACGTGTGAGGGTCTAAGTACATGCACACCACACCAGGTGGTGTATCGTAGACGTCGGTGTATAGTAGATAGAACGTACGTGTGAGGGCCTAGGTATATGCACACTACACCGGATGGTGGATCGTAGACATTAGGGCATTATTCCGTGTTGAGACTTGAATAGACCGAGGAGTTTGGATGTGGCAGACCATACACTTACATAGCATAGCGATGGTAGTTCTGTGCGGAACGTGGCATGGTAAACTGGAGGTCCGTATGTCGTTCGACATAGTTTGAGAGTTTTATACGCTTTCATGTCGTGACGACGAAGATCGTGCGAGAAGTGTACTATGGGAAGCACCTTGATATTGGGGTAGCTACATATATGCTATATTAGGTTAATCTACTGGGAGGTAGATGGGTACGACATGTGTGTAAAGCCTTTAGTGATATTTACCCATAACAACCAAATAAACAATAAAACGTAACTGAATTGTATATGTAGGGTTATTTCAAAATGTTTAATTTAAGTCCAGTCACTAGAACTTGTGTTCTAACCCCCTCCCATAATACACTCGCAGGTTAGGTCCATGGTAGAGATATGACAGCTTTGGATACTGGTTAGACAGTATTATTACTTTTGTAAGGCTATATTTGATTATATTATATTCTATTCCATTTCGTTGTGATATGTTTTCTGAGCTCTGATATATTTTATATCTTTGTATTTTCTACAGGATACCAAACAGCCTAACTCGATTTTCGATAGATTGGAGTTTTTTTAGAAAAAAAACTGGTCTATTGGAATTCATGTTGTAACATCTGGAATCGGAGCATAGGTTTAGGATTCCTGTATAGATAGTGAGTGAAAGTATTTATATTTTTTAAAATATAAATATTATATGTATACACACCTAGATTCATAAAGGAACCTACTAAATAGAAAGAGGGGTTTATGCAAAGAACCGAGGTATCAGTTATGTACACTAATGGAATGATTATGGAAATCTGCGACTCTTAAGGTAGTTTGGGTGAAAAGTGTATAATGTGCTTGGTAATGAAGAAAGGTGCATCCCATATGTTGGTGTTTTGGAATAGTGGGTTTGGCAGTAGAGCGTTATAAATTTGGAAAAGTGTAAAAAGTAAGATGGATTAAGAATATATATATATATATATATATATATATATGAGAAATGACTTTGTAGGAATATCTAGGAAGGTCTAGGTAGGTTGGAAACCTACTTTGAGTCTAGCCCCGTTGTTAACTTTTGAGAACTTGAAGTTATGAAACTTTTTGGGTTATAAATTATGGTGTTTTCAAGTTTTGACATTAAAAAGTTACATCTGAAAAAGAGAATTTTTGAAAGAATATATATGTAACGAACAAATTTGAAAGGTACATATTGAGTTTTGAAGAGAAATAAAATAAAATGGGGTATATTTTGGAAATGATGATTTCTTGTTAAATTTTTGTCTAAAATTAATTCTTTCAGAAAAAGGTGCACATTATAGAGCATGTATAGCTCACTAGTTTTTAAGCTATAATGTATGAAATAATTTAAAAAGAAAACATAGAAAAGATTGCATTTTGTAAAAAAAACTAAAACTTTCAGTAAGAAAAAATTTGAAAATCTCTATTCTTTTGACAATAAATTTTAATAATTTTTTTGACATAAAATTTTGTTGGGTAGACAAAATAAATTGTAAGAATTAATAATAGAGTAGATGTTTGCACCTAGATGTAAGTTATTGAACTGACATTGTAAACATGAATGGTTGTGAAAGTGATAGAGAAGTAGTTGTCCTTGTCCACCCCAGTTTTTATGATTTGAAAAAAAAATGCACTTTTTTGGGATGACATATTTTTATAGTTTGGCAAAGGAAAGTTTTAATATGGAAAAATAAAGTTTTGACACTTTTAATTTTTGGAAGAAAAATTAAATGAGGAAGCCAAACCATGTTTTTAAATCATGAAGTAGGTAAGGATTAGTACCTAGGGAAAGTGGGAAATTTTTTTGAGGCTATGAAGTAAATAACAAGGAATGTTTTGGAAATAATGATAGGTTCCTATAGAATGCGTAAGCATTATAGAGCCTAGTTTGTTGCTTCAAAAAAGATTGTTAGTACACAGCAAGGACTATTGGTGACTACTAGATGGTAAAAGGTAAGTAAGTGTTTAGATCCTTTGGTTTGGACTTCTCTTTGTCAGAGGGGACATGGTCCTAGGATACTTAGCCTATGGTAGTAGCTGTGTAGAGTGCTCATTTTCCTATTTTAGTTGAAAAATTAGAAGGCTTATTTGAAATTTAAACTTAGAGCAGTGGATTAAGTTAAATAACCTAAGAAAAGTGTAATGACATAACTAAAAAGTAAAGCAACAAATCTACTAAAGCAATAAACATGAAAGTTGAGAAAAATGGAAAATTTTGAGAAATGGGAATAAAAATGGATTTTTCCAAAGAAAGTTAAAAAAGAAAATTCTATAACAAAGAAAATTTTCTTATGTGAATTGTGCTTAGATAGGAAGATACGGAATCTTTGTATAATAGTTGCTTAAAAATCTAGGTACCGTTAAAAAAGGTACATAAAAGAAAAATGGAAGATGTGAAGTTTACCGTTTTCCACCTTTTATAACAAAAGAAATCATATTCAGAAAATTAGATTTTTTAAGAAATTCGAAAATTTAAAGTTGGTTGGTAGGGCTTTAGATGCAAGAATTGGATAAACTATGCTCTTGCTTTGTAAGAGTGTGGGAAATTTGGATGAAAAAGTATTTTGATTTTCAAAATATTGCATTCATATAGAAATTGCTAGTATATTTAGGATGTGTGCAACATGTTTTCAAAAGATTTTCAAGAAAAGTTTGCATTCATATTGGAGGTATCACTTAGGCATACATCACATTCATGTATTATTATGTTGTATTACACTTTTCACAATTGCACAAATGATTACAAAAGTTGGATGCACACATGATGATTGTAAATTGTGCGAGGGATTACTTCATTTTACCTGTGAAAACCCGTAACTTCCCCGTAAAGGAAAGCGTCGGATAGTTCGAGAACAAACCACAACAGAACACATACAGAAGAACATTTCATTGTATTTCACAACAATGCATCAGATTACAAGAATATACAGAGTACAAATGAATATTACACAGAAATATTAGAGATTTAAATTACATTTAAATACATAGCAGCGGAAAATAATACAATACACAACTAGAAGAGATATACGGATACAAAGCTTTCCGGATATCGTTCCAGCTGTAAACCAGGATCCTGTGAATATAAATCTGCAAAACCAAAACTACTAGCTGCCCGTATCGAAATTAGGGGCACCCAGAGTTTAGGTCAAAACAATAAACTCCAGGTCAGTCATGTGACTGGTGTGAGAACTAAAACAGTTATTAATCTTTATTTTAAAGCTAGGTAAATCAAGGGACCACGCCGTATAACACGGAACGGGTTTCCTCCCAAGAATACCAGTGCATATAAGTAAACAACGCAATGCTTTTCTGAAAATGAAGCTATTATAAGACCCAGGTCCCATCACACAATGCAACGCAGCCGAGGATAGGGTTTTCCCTTATAACAGACAAAGAATGCTTGATACGTTTAAAACAAATCGTTTGATACTATAATAAGTGCATAGTGTCAAAACAATTTCAATCATAAATATCAATCATAGACGGCATGGGTACCATATATCATGTCGCCATACTAGTTCTACAATTAAAACCGCAATACACGTATTGGAAATTGGGTTATCATTTATGGTATGAACCGAGGCTAGGGGCAAGATCCTCACCGATTCGAGACTGTCTAGTCCGAGCCTCAGGACCCAGACTCAGGTGGGCCCTTGGATCGTCAGGGCCGGTCCACCGATGTGGATTAAAATTCCTGAACACTGCGTTTCCCCGCCCTTTGGGGCGTAAGCCTGGCCCGTCAGCCGACCAGAAGCATCGGCCGAAACCGATATCACGAGGCGCCTCGCTTTTCAGCAAGTAATAATGAGCAACATCCACATGAGTCAAACTCGTCAGCCAGTTCAAGCGCTGACGCCACTCCTAACTAGAAAAAACGCATGTCCTCCCTGATGTCCGTCTCCCGTTTTTGATTCATACCGGGTGTGATACTCGCGAATCAACGTTACACAAAGCTACGCCACAAAGGCCGTGCTTCGATCATCAACCACAAGACTTTGCTTTTCAACAGAAGCCTTGATCATTTGCATCTTAGCATGCCACACAGGCAATTCACTCCATGCGATTGATATCCATCAATATATAACCCCTGAGCTCGTACGTCTCAGAGAAGGGCGTTAAGCAAGAGAATAAATTCTCCACCGCCAAACAGATATATATTTAATAGAGATCAATCACACAGACTAAAATCCAATGTCAGACACACAGTCCATTTACAAGTCCGTTCTGGGTCTGAACGAAACCGGAGGCACCTAGTACCCCGCATATCCTTCGATCTCCAAGTACGTCTGGACGATCACTAACTGTTTCCATCTTCTTGGGTGTACAGCCCAATCAAGATCATCAGTAATCACCCAAACGACGTGAAGACTTCCGGTCTTCGACCATCGTCTTCATCTTCGACTTATCGTCGCATCAGTTATTCAGAATGGGATAAACCCGGTCTTTTCGAATAACTCGCGTATATTTTAAATAAGTGTTACACAAACACAACATACGCCTCATTCCAATTCATCAGTCACTAACCGTAAATTAATCAAGAGAATAATTCCCCAAATATTAACCCCGAAGGCCGAAACCAACATCAGATCAATATCCAGAAAACCATTCTGCTTGGCTAACCGACAGTTAGTTTCTAAATTTCACATTCATAGGGAAGGGTTCCCATTAATTTTATCCAAGATAAATTTCTTGAATTTATTCTTTAATCTATTTCTGAATATCAATTCAAAACTAGTCGGGATTAGCGAACCTTACCGAAGTAATCATTTATTTTAATTTCCCCATCCCAACCTATTCATCTCATGAAGTAAAACCGGTAATACTTCATATCTAACACCATAGTGTTATCGGTAAATTCAATTACCATTTCACGTTCAAATCTAATTAAAGATTTAACTATCGCCTGGAGCAAAACTGGTGATACTCCATTTTCGATTATTTCAATCTAATTAAAGATTCATTAAAACTCCACTTAGTTTTAATCTTCGACTGGGTTAAAGAATCAGTGTCATTTAAAAACACGGTTCACGATAAACCCAAAAATCATTCCATTAATTATCGGGTTAAAGAACAAGTGTTATTTAAAACACTGTTCACGATAAACCCAAAAATCATTACCAATTCAATTCCAATTAAATATCATTTAATTGGTACACTTCATTAAATCTAAATAAAAAGATTCAATCTTTTCTCAACTGGGTTCAAAAACAGTGTTAGTGAAGACACCATTTACGACAAACCCAAATCACATTTGATATTCCATATAAGGCTCTGAATAGAAAATATATCGGCTTATATTCAATATCAAATTCTACGATTAACAAATGTCGTATTGGAAATAACGATTTAAATATATATCTTTCAAATTTCCATAACAACATCCGTATAATCACGAATTCCAACATCGAAATATTCCGAAGACAATTTCGATTCAAATCCATTCCAATATAATTATTGGAAATTCTGGTTATTTTTAAAACCCTTTTTCAAATTCAATTTATTTATTTAAAAATAAATAGAATTATAGTTCTAGTTCAAAACTAGTTCATTTCGATAAAAATCTATTTTTACCTTTTCAAATATGGAGTTTTTCATCCCAATACTTTCTAAATCATTTCTTATGATTTTATACAAATTATTACTATATTTAATAATTTTATCAAGGTCCGTACAGTCGATTTCCATCAACGGCTATCGAACTGCACTTACAGCGACCTTTTTCAAATTTGATTTGGACATAATTCCAAATCCAACCGTTAGATTTTGAATTTCTAATATTCGTTAGAAAGCTCTTTTCGATACGAACCCAACGGTTCCGTTTTAGGAGAATCCGACGGTCGGATCTCCCGTAATGTCCGTTTGAAATAAATGGTCGAAATTCACGAACTGCCACGGCGCGGCGCGTTCTATTCAGGCCATTATATTATATATATAATATATATAATATATATATCGTCGATTTCTATTTAAAACGAATTTTATAAATAGTTTTAAATTCGTTTCAAAAGCAATTTCAACTTCCATTTCAATTCAAATCAAAATTGAATTCTTCTTTATAAATTCGTTTTAAAATTCATTTCTATTCAATTCAAATTTCAATTCAATTTGAATTCATTTCAATTTGCTTTCAATTCAATTTGAATTCGTTTTATATTCAATTCATTTCGAAGTCGTTTTCAATTCATTTCATTTCGAAATCGTTTTCAATTCATTTCATTTCGAAATCGTTTTCAATTCATTTCATTTCGAAATCGTTTTCAATTCATTTCATTTCGAAATCGTTTTCAATTCATTTCATTTCGAAATCGTTTTCAATTCATTTCATTTCGAAATCGTTTTCAATTCATTTCATTTCGAAATCGTTTAAAATCGATATAAATATCGTTCACGTCAAAATGGCGTCAATCTAATCAACACGGCTTCATAAATTTCTATTTTCAAATATCCTATTTCAAATATTTCTTTTTCAAAATAGTTGTTATTATCAAAATATTTCGTTCAACACATGACCAATCTTAATGGATGAGTACTGTCAACACATGAACCTTTATTTTATATTATAAAGATGTAAATTTTATTACTAAAATATTTCGTTCAACACATGACCAATCTCAATGGATGAAACTGTCAACACATGAACCTTTATTTTATATTATAAAGATGTAAATTTTATTACTAAAATATTTCGTTCAACACATGACCAATCTCAATGGATGAAACTGTCAACACATGAACCTTTATTTTATATTATTCTTTATTTTCTAAACTGGAATGAGGTCCAATCAATCACCATATAAGGTTAATTATATGGATATTCATACATTACACACATATAATAGCATTGAAAATAATCAACCATCAACCAAAGTGCACTACACTGTATAAGCATCAAGTATAGATATCTAACGCTTATAACAGCCTGTCAATCAATCGATCGACATATTTAATCAATCAGGATGAGTGAACTTCAAATTTCATCCCAATACCCGTGTGGGGTTTCAAACAATCAAACGCATATTTTATTTGTGCAGTTGGGCGATGTGTAAAATTTATCGACCCAATCAATGTCCTTCAAATAGGTGTACATAAACAAACCGTCCGGTTTGTAAATGAATATTTATTTATTCACATTCACGTTAAAAATTATATTTTTAACGATAAAACATTTTAATCAACCTATGAATATTCTATTTGGTTCATTTATTCAATAAAATGTTATTTTTATTTTTCTAACAAATTTTAGAAAATTTCGGCGGCATAACGGCACGATACTAGAAACGGGACAAGGCCTAGCCTTATCCCCGGTCTAGTGAAGGCCCACGCCATTCACACATCAATCAAATTCACCAAACAACCAAATTCAAATCAAATATCCAACTAATCTATGCAACCAAACAAACAAGTCCATGGTCTGTGGATGATTGTGTCGGGTGCTACTAAGCACCGTCTGCATCCTAGTATATATATATAAATAGAAATGAAATTGAAAGGTGAGAAATTCTCATAGAAAGCTATCCAATCATCTTGACTCTTCTTTTGATAGAAGTCTTCGTCTTTTTCGAATCTTCGTCAGCCTCGTCGCCCGTAGCCACTACATATGTAAAAATCGAATTTTTACTTCGCTATTCAATATATAAAAATCGAATTTTTACTTCGCTATTCAATATATAAAAATCGAATTTTTACTTCGCTATTCAATATATAAAAATCGAATTTTTACTTCGCTATTCAATATATAAAAATCGAATTTTTACTTCGCTATTCAATTTATAAAAATCGAATTTTTACTTCGCTATTCAATTTATAAAAATCGAATTTTTACTATCCTGCTCTATAAAAAGATTTCGCCTTTCTATAATATAAAAATTATATTTCCCTCGAAGTAAAAATCATATTTTTACTTCACTACTCATCTCAAAATATCGTCTTTTCATATCTAAAAATATTGTCTTTTCATTTTTAAAAATATTGTCTTTTCATTTCTAAAAATATTGTCTTTTCATTTCTAAAAATATAATCTTTTATAGAAAAAAAAATCACTTCTTTTATATTTTAAAAATCACGTCTTTTGCCTTTTTACATATAAAGATCTCGCCTTTTTAAACTTATAGATGTCGCCTTTTCAAAAATAATTTTATTAAGCTATATATATATTAAAGGTTATATTTTTATCAAGCTTTACAGTTTTAAAAATAATATCTTTACAGTTTTAAAAATAATATCTTTACAGTTTTAAAAATAATATCTTTACAGTTTTAAAAATAAATAAAAAATCAGTTTTATATTAAATAAAAAAATCAGTTTTAAAGTAAATAAAAAATCAGTTTTATAGTAAATAAAAAAAAATCAGTTTTAAAGTAAATAAATAAAAAAAAATCAGTGAACTTACAGGAAGGGATTTGGAGAGCTGGAGGCGGCGAAATGGGGTGGTGGTCGCGGTCAGGGAGTGGCGGCGGTCCTGCTGGCTAGGGCTTCGATGGGTCTTAGGGGGAAAAGAGAACGGCGGCATCGATTGGGAAGAGGGAGAATGGAGGGGAAGCGCCAGTCAATCGACGGTGGCAAGCGGCGTGGGGCGAAGGCGGCGGCGGTAGCGTGGGCGTCGAGGTCTGGGTGAAAAGGCGATTGGTTTTTTTTTATTCTTTCTGTTTTGAAATGAATCGAACGGGGGGGGGGGGGGCAGATGAGTTATAGAGGGGAGAGAAAGGGTTTATTTTATTTTTTTAATATTTAATTTTCCACAAAAAGCAACTTTTATTTTCGACCTCAAAACGAGGCCCACAGCCTGTCGTCCCTAGCGTTTTACCCCCATTCCGAACACAATGGGATATGTATCGCAAGCTGATATGATCGTTTGAATCAGTTTCTGCTGAAATCCACATATAACTCTATATATTGAATTTGAACGCGCATTTCAATTTACTGGGGTCACATACTAACTAGAAAAATTCCAGAAAAATATTTTCTAGCTTCGTATTGATGATACGGTCCTAACAAAAGTGGTTTCGTCGAAATCCGAGGTCGTTTGCAAAATTTCCATTTTTAAGGGCCTGAATTCCATAGCGACTATTCAGAATTTTCAACTGGACATATCTTTTGATTCCCGCTATGAAACTTCGATTGTTCGGATTCGTTGGAAAGATATTATCAATTAGATCCTAATGTTTTTGGTTTCACTAAAATCCGGATTGTTTTACACCCGGTACATTCAATTGAAGTTTGAAATCGAATTATCGAACTACCGCGCCATTTTCAATCCTATTTATAATTATAAATAAATATTTATATTCTAACGACGACGAATATAAATATATACGTTCTAATTCTATTCAAAATAAATTTCCCGTCGATATTATTTAAAATAATCTATTTTAAATATTCATAATTCGCAAATTGCCAAAATAAAAATTTCAAACTGGCTCGCATTTTCCGGGTTGTTACAATCTCCCCCACTTAAAACTTTTCGTCCCCGAAAAGGAACAAAGTCGAAAAAGGGTTTGATTAATCAACTCTACGTTCGATCTGACTTCCATTCTCCAACTTTCCAGTTTCTGAGAATTTTCAAATTTTCAAAATTTTTGGCTAACACCCTAAATTTTCGAAAAATTTCGCCATAACCTCCCTTGCACCGGGAGCATCGGGGAATTTCAAATAGCTTCCCCGGTCCTTTAGATCTCAAAAAGAAAAAGAAAAAGCCAAGCGGCTAGCCAATAGGCTCATAAAATCATCATCACCCAAACAAAACAGGAAATTATGATAAACATGTACCTATTTGTCGGGCAAACAAATTTTATTCTCTGCTCTAGCCTCCTTGCTATGACCTGTTCAATATAAGTATAT
Source organism: Allium sativum (assembly GCA_030737875.1). Lineage (NCBI taxonomy): Eukaryota > Viridiplantae > Streptophyta > Magnoliopsida > Asparagales > Amaryllidaceae > Allium > Allium sativum. The sequence goes on along the minus strand of CM060926.1, from coordinate 765,737,334 downwards.
GTATATGCAAGCAAATGCGACCAATTTTCAATCTAGTTCAATATTTGGTTCGATTAAGCATAATGGTTCAAAATTAGCAAACAAATGAACAAACAACACAAACATCAATCAATTAGTGAATTTAACGTTTCAAATTCATAATTTTGATACATATACAAAAATCAAATTTTTGATGCCAAATCGCAACAATAGGCCCTATCTAATTTTGGTTCTCACACCAGTCTAATGGAAATATATAGATATCACACCTTCGACACTCGAATATAGATGCTGATGATGATGCACCATCATCAGGATCATCCCCGGGTGACTAGAGTGTGGTTCTATATCTATCCAGTATATTAAAACTTCGAATATACGTTTGCAAGGCGCATATGCAAAATCTTTATATACTGGACTGTCCAAATCAATACAAATAAATAATCAAATACGAATAATTGATTTAGATTTTCAAAACAAAATTTGTTTTCATTTTCAAAAATATACTCTTCACGCTCGTTCTAGGATACTACTGATCCTATCTCTAACGAGTCATTCTAATTGGATATTACTAATCCAATATCTAATGAATTCTTTCGTATAGTTCTAATGTGCCTTGTTCTCTGCTTTGTAAACCAAAGCTCTGATACCAACTGTGAAAACCCGTAACTTCCCCGTAAAGGAAAGCGTCGGATAGTTCGAGAACAAACCACAACAGAACACATACAGAAGAACATTTCATTGTATTTCACAACAATGCATCAGATTACAAGAATATACAGAGTACAAATGAATATTACACAGAAATATCAGAGATTTAAATTACATTTAAATACATAGCAACGGAAAATAATACAATACACAACTAGAAGAGATATACGGATACAAAGCTTTCCGGATATCGTTCCAGCTGTAAACCAGGATCCTGTGAATATAAATCTGCAAAACCAAAACTACTAGCTGCCCGTGTCGAAAATAGGGGCACCCAGAGTTTAGGTCAAAACAATAAACTCCAGGTCAGTCATGTGACTGGTGTGAGAACTAAAACAGTTATTAATCTTTATTTTAAAGCTAGGTAAATCAAGGGACCACGCCTTATAACAGGGAACGGGTTTCCTCCCAAGAATACCAGTGCATATAAGTAAACAGCGCAATGCTTTTCTGAAAATGAAGCTATTATAAGACCCAGGTCCCATCACACAATGCAACGCAGCCGAGGATAGGGTTTTCCCCTATAACAGCCAAAGAATGCTTGATATGTTTAAAACAAATCGTTTGATACTATAATAAGTGCATAGTGTCAAAACAATTTCAATCATAAATATCAATCATAGACGGCATGGGTACCATATATCATGTCGCCATACTAGTTCTACAATTAAAACCGCAATACACGTATTGGAAATTGGGTTATCATTTATGGTATGAACCGAGGCTAGGGGCAAGATCCTCACCGATTCGAGACTGTCTAGTCCGAGCCTCAGGACCCAGACTCAGGTGGGCCCTTGGATTGTCAGGGCCGGTCCACCGATGTGGATTAAAATTCCTGAACACTGCGTTTCCCCGCCCTTTGGGGCGTAAGCCTGGCCCGTCAACCGACCAGAAGCATCGGCCGAAACCGATATCACGAGGCGCCTCGCTTTTCAGCAAGTAATAATGAGCAACATCCACATGAGTCAAACTCGTCAGCCAGTTCAAGCGCTGACGCCACTCCTAACTAGAAAGAAACGCATGTCCTCCCTGATGTCCGTCTCCCGTTTTTGATTCATACCGGGTGTGATACTCGCGAATCAACGTTACACAAAGCTACGCCACAAAGGCCGTGCTTCGATCATCAACCACAAGACTTTGCTTTTCAACAGAAGCCTTGATCATTTGCATCTTAGCATGCCACACAGGCAATTCACTCCATGCGATTGATATCCATCAATATATAACCCCTGAGCTCGTACGTCTCAGAGAAGGGCGTTAAGCAAGAGAATAAATTCTCCGCCGCCAAACAGATATATTTTTAATAGAGATCAATCACACGGACTAAAATCCAATGTCAGACACATATTCCATTTACAAGTCCGTTCTGGGTCTGAACGAAACCGGAGGCAACTAGTACCCCGCATATCCTTCGATCTCCATGTACGTCTGGACGATCACTAACAGTTTCCATCTTCTTGGGTGCACAGCCCAATCAAGATCATCAGTAATCACCCAAACGACGTGAAGACTTCCGGTCTTCGACCATCGTCTTCATCTTCGACTTATCGTCGCATCAGTTATTCAGAATGGGATAAACCCGGTCTTTTCGAATAACTCGCGTATATTTTAAATAAGTGTTACACAAACACAACATACGCCTCATTCCAATTCATCAGTCACTAACCGTAAATTAATCAAGAGAATAATTCCCCAAATATTAACCCCGAAGGCTGAAACCAACATCAGATCAATATCCAGAAAACCATTCTTCTTGGCTAACCGACAGTTAGTTTCTAAATTTCACATTCATAGGGAAGGGTTCCCATTAATTTTATCCAAGATAAATTTCTTGAATTTATTCTTTAATCTATTTCTGAATATCAATTCAAAACTAGTCGGGATTAGCGAACCTTACCGAAGTAATCATTTATTTTAATTTCCCCATCCCAACCTATTCATCTCATGAAGTAAAACCGGTAATACTTCATATCTAACACCACAGTGTTATCGGTAAATTCAATTACCATTTCACGTTCAAATCTAATTAAAGATTTAACTATCGCCTGGAGCAAAACTGGTGATACTCCATTTTCGATTATTTCAATCTAATTAAAGATTCATTAAAACTCCACTTAGTTTTAATCTTCGACTGGGTTAAAGAATCAGTGTCATTTAAAAACACGGTTCACGATAAACCCAAAAATCATTCCATTAATTATCGGGTTAAAGAACAAGTGTTATTTAAAAAACTGTTCAAGATAAACCCAAAAATCATTACCAATTCAATTCCAATTAAATATCATTTAATTGGTACACTTCATTAAATCTAAATAAAAAGATTCAATCTTTTCTCAACTGGGTTCAAAAACAGTGTTAGTGAACACACCATTTACGACAAACCCAAATCACATTTGATATTCCATATAAGGCTCTGAATAGAAAATATATCGGCTTATATTCAATATCAAATTCTACGATTAACAAATGTCGTATTGGAAATAACGATTTAAATATATATCTTTCAAATTTCCATAACAACATCCGTATAATCACGAATTCCAACATCGAAATATTCCGAAGACAATTTCGATTCAAATCCATTCCAATATAATTATTGGAAATTCTGGTTATTTTTAAAACCCTTTTTCAAATTCAATTTATTTATTTAAAAATAAATAGAATTATAGTTCTAGTTCAAAACTAGTTCATTTCGATAAAAATCTATTTTTACCTTTTCAAATATGGAGTTTTTCATCCCAATACTTTCTAAATCATTTCTTATGATTTTATACAAATTATTACTATTTTTAATAATTTTATCAAGGTCCGTACAGTCGATTTCCATCAACGGCTATCGAACTGCACTTACAGCGACCTTTTCCAAATTTGATTTGGACATAATTCCAAATCCAACCGTTAGATTTTGAATTTCTAATATTCGTTAGAAAGCTCTTTTCGATACGAACCCAACGGTTCCGTTTTAGGAGAATCCGACGGTCGGATCTCCCGTAATGTCCGTTTGAAATAAATGGTCGAAATTCACGAACTGCCGCGGCGCGGCGCGTTCTATTCAGGCCATTATATTATATATATAATATATATAATATATATATCGTCGATTTCTATTTAAAACGAATTTTATAAATAGTTTTAAATTCGTTTCAAAAGCAATTTCAACTTCCATTTCAATTCAAATCAAAATTGAATTCTTCTTTATAAATTCGTTTTAAAATTCATTTCTATTCAATTCAAATTTCAATTCAATTTGAATTCATTTCAATTTGCTTTCAATTCAATTTGAATTCGTTTTATATTCAATTCATTTCGAAGTCGTTTTCAATTCATTTCATTTCGAAATCGTTTTCAATTCATTTCATTTCGAAATCGTTTTCAATTCATTTCATTTCGAAATCGTTTTCAATTCATTTCATTTCGAAATCGTTTTCAATTCATTTCATTTCGAAATCGTTTTCAATTCATTTCATTTCGAAATCGTTTAAAATCGATATAAATATCGTTCACGTCAAAATGGCGTCAATCTAATCAACACGGCTTCATAAATTTCTATTTTCAAATATTCTATTTCAAATATTTCTTTTTCAAAATAGTTGTTATTATCAAAATATTTCGTTCAACACATGACCAATCTCAATGGAGAAGTACTGTCAACACATGAACCTTTATTTTATATTATAAAGATGTAAATTTTATTACTAAAATATTTCGTTCAACACATGACCAATCTCAATGGATGAAACTGTCAACACATGAACCTTTATTTTATATTATAAAAATGTAAATTTTATTACTAAAATATTTCGTTCAACACATGACCAATCTCAATGGATGAAACTGTCAACACATGAACCTTTATTTTATATTATTCTTTATTTTCTAAATTGGAATGAGGCCCAATCAATCACCATATAAGGTTAATTATATGGATTTTCATACATTACACACATATAATAGCATTGAAAATAGTCAACCATCAACCAAAGTGCACTACACTGTATAAGCATCAAATATAGATATCTAACGCTTATAACAGTCTGTCAATCAATCGATCGACATATTTAATCAATCAGGATGAGTGAACTTCAAATTTCATCCCAACACACGTGTGGGGTTTCAAACAATCAAACGCATATTTTATTTGTGTAGTTGGGCGATGTGTAAAATTTATCGACCCAATCAATGTCCTTAAAATAGGTGTACATAAACAAACCGTCCGGTTTGTAAATGAATATTTATTTATTCACATTCACGTTAAAAATTATATTTTTAACGATAAAACATATTATTCAACCTATGAATATTCTATTTGGTTCATTTATTCAATAAAATGTTATTTTTATTTTTATTTTTCTAACATATTTTAGAAAATTTCGGCGGCATAACGGCACGATACTAGAAACGGGACAAGGCCTAGCCTTATCCCCGGTCTAGTGAAGGCCCACGCCATTCACACATCAATCAAATTCACCAAACAACCAAATTCAAATCAAATATCCAACTAATCTATGCAACCAAACAAACAAGTCCATGGTCTGTGGACGATTGTGTCGGGTGCTACTAAGCACCGTCTGCATCCTACTATATATATATAAATAGAAATGAAATTGAAAGGTGAGAAATTCTCACAGAAAGCTATCCAATCATCTTGACTCTTCTTTTGATAGAAGTCTTCGTCTTTTTCGAATCTTCGTCAGCCTCGTCGCCCGTAGCCACTACATATGTAAAAATCGAATTTTTACTTCGCTATTCAATATATAAAAATCGAATTTTTACTTCGCTATTCAAAATATAAAAATCGAATTTTTACTTCGCTATTAAATATATAAAAATCGAATTTTACTTCGCTATTCAATATATAAAAATCGAATTTTTACTTCGCTATTCAATATATAAAAATCGAATTTTTACTTCGCTATTTAATTTATAAAAATCGAATTTTTACTTCGCTATTCAATTTATAAAAATCGAATTTTTACTATCCTGCTCTATAAAAAGATTTCGCCTTTCTATAATATAAAAATTATATTTCCCTCGAAGTAAAAATCATATTTTTACTTCACTACTCATCTCAAAATATCGTCTTTTCATATCTAAAAATATTGTCTTTTCATTTCTAAAAATATTGTCTTTTCATTTCTAAAAATATTGTCTTTTCATTTCTAAAAATATAATCTTTTATAGAAAAAAAAATCACTTCTTTTATATTTTAAAAATCACGTCTTTTGCCTTTTTACATATAAAGATCTCGCCTTTTTAAACTTATAGATGTCGCCTTTTCAAAAATAATTTTATTAAGCTATATATATTAAAGGTTATATTTTTATCAAGCTTTACAGTTTTAAAAATAATATCTTTACAGTTTTAAAAATAATATCTTTACAGTTTTAAAAATAAATAAAAAATCAGTTTAATAGTAAATAAAAAAATCAGTTTTAAAGTAAATAAAAAATCAGTTTTATAGTAAATAAAAAAATCAGTTTTAAAGTAAATAAATAAAAAAAATCAGTGAACTTACGGGGGGCTTTGGAGAGCTGGAGGCGGCGAAATGGGGTGGTGGTCGCGGTCAGGGAGTGGCGGCGGTCCTGCTGGCTAGGGCTTCGATGGGTCTTAGGGGGAAAAGAGAACGGCGGCATCGATTGGGAAGAGGGAGAATGGAGGGGAAGCGCCAGTAAATCGACGGTGGCAAGCGGCGTGGGGCGAAGGCGGCGGCGGTAGCGTGGGCGTCGAGGTCTGGGTGAAAAGGCGATTGGTTTTTTTTTATTCTTTCTGTTTTGAAATGAATCAAACGGGGGGGGGGGCAGATGAGTTATAGAGGGGAGAGAAAGGGTTTATTTTATTTTTTTAATATTTAATTTTCCACAAAAAGCAACTTTTATTTTTGACCTCAAAACGAGGCCCACAGCCTGTCGTCCCTAGCGTTTTACCCCCATTCCGAACACAATGGGATATGTATCGCAAGCTGATATGATCGTTTGAATCAGTTTCCGTTGAAATCCACATATAACTCTATATATTGAATTTGAACGCGCATTTCAATTTACCGGGGTCACATACTAACTAGAAAAATTCCAGAAAAATATTTTCTAGCTTCGTATTGACGATACGGTCCTAACAAAAGTGGTTTCGTCGAAATCCGAGGTCGTTTGCAAAATTTCCATTTTTAAGGGCCTGAATTCCATAGCGACTATTCAGAATTTTCAACTGGACATATCTTTTGATTCCCGCTATGAAACTTCGATTGTTCGGATTCGTTGGAAAGATATTATCAATTAGATCCTAATGTTTTTGGTTTCACTAAAATCCAGATTGTTTTGCACCCGGTACATTCAATTGAAGTTTGAAATCGAATTATCGAACTACCGCGCCATTTTCAATCCTATTTATAATTATAAATAAATATTTATATTCTAACGACGACGAATATAAATATATACGTTCTAATTCTATTCAAAATAAATTTCCCGTCGATATTATTTAAAATAATCTATTTTAAATATTCATAATTCGCTAAAATTGCCAAAATAAAAATTTCAAACTGGCTCGCATTTTCCGGGTTGTTACATTACCCTTGCCAAATTTCGAGGATGAAATTTCCTAATGGTGGGAGAATGTAACACCCTGCATTTATTAAATATTAAATGAGTAATAAACAAAGATTGTGCATATATATATATATGTATGCATGAATATAAATGTTAAAATAAAAAAAGTGTAAGTTAAGTGAAGAAAGAAATACATGCATAAAAATGGACAAGAAATTTGGCTGCTTATGAAATTGAATGCATGCTTTAAAAAGAGAATAAAAAATTGCATGCAATTAAAATGGAAATAAGACAATGCATTAAAAATGCAATAAAACAATGCATTAAAAGGAATACAACAACAATGAATTAATTACAGCCGTTAATAGACAAAGAATTGAAAGTTATGTTATTATTGAATTAATAACCAAAAGATTGCATGCGTATGTAAACATGCAATGAAATTCAAACATTAAGATTATAAATCAGCCAAGCTATATTTGGAAGAGAACCAATGTTATTAATTAGAATTTAAATCAGAAGACTATATATATATGTATATATATATATATATATGTGTGTGTGTGTGTGTGTGTGTGTGTGTGTGTAAGTGGAATTCAAACTAAATTATGATTCATAAAAAGAATAAAACAAAAAAAGAAGGATTATATAAAGTAAGTGATTAAGTTGCTAAATAAAAAGTTAAACTCCGTAATCAAATCATCGCAAAAATCGCCTGGACCCAGAAGGGTCAACCCACGTTACGCGTGGGTCGACCCACCTGTACGGCATCACGACACAAGGGTTGACCCCAGCGGGTCCAGATCTGTTTTCCGTGTTAGAGTTTGTGCCCTAGAGGCAATCCATTTGATGTGATTAGTAACACTGTTTATGTTATTATTTTCTTTGGAATAAAAAATATTAGAGTTATGTTATATTTACTGTGTAATTTAAATATTAACATAATAGAAGTCCTTATAATAATAATACAGAATTATATAGTTCAAGCAAGTGACTTGAACATGAGATATTATATATTAAGTATTATAATTCTTAAATGTCCCTAGTCAAGTTCTATGGTTTATATAGGACAACAATAAAACACTGAGACTAGTATGTTGATAGACTGATGGTCACATCTCATTTATCATTAATATACATAATATTAATGTCAAAACATAAATATGTATTGGAGAATAGAGTATTGGACTGACCCATCATGAGAAAACCACATGAAATATAATTAACAATAACATAAGTTATTCTCATAGTGACAGTGATGTCATGGTCCTCAGACCTGTAATCATTATAATTTTATTTGAGGATATTTGTGTTTAGATATCACCAAAAGTTTATTTTAACCGAGTGGACGATAAAGGTGATTATTGGATACATCTCGAATTGAATAAAATTATGAATGATTTAGATGGAATTTAACCCTGCAATATTTGTAGTGATATCCATGGGCCTCTTGATTGAATGAGACTATGAAATGCATCGCCGTGCTCAAATATTGATTTGTTTTATATAGTCTACTCATCGATCAAGATAAAAGAATTAAATTATAAAGAGGGTGATATGATGCATGTCTTGAGTTTGATTCTAGATATGCTAGTTAAAAGGATTATATTACATTGACACACTGGTCACAGAAAGGTTATATCGAACTGTCAATATTATTATAACTTGGGTAATAGTGATGTATTGCTAGATGTCAATCACTGTCTATGATTTTAAATACGATTTAAAATCATTGCCAACATTGTAATAACCTATAGGTCACACATATAGAACGTAACAAAGGGTAAGTCATTTACTGGATAAATAAAATTTCAATCGGTTGATATTTTACTTGATGTTGAAATGGTTAAGTTTATGGTAAATGTTTATTATAAGGGTACATGCTACCTTTAAATAAAAACATGGCAACCATAAGATAAGATTAGACCCAAAATAAAAGGAAAATTAAAAATCCTAGTCAATGGCTGCTAGCAACGCCTCCGTTCTTCTTCTTTGATTCTATCGAAGGAGAATGTGTTCTCGTGGACACCAATAGAGGGCCAGTGCTTTGTTAAGCCTTGCGATTCAATGTTCCTTTTAATTTCAAGGCTCGTCTGTTTCTCCATGGATTCACCATGTAGGTATAAATATTTAACCTAGATTAATTTTGATATACTTTTATTCTATAGATCTTTGTTATAAACAATATCTAAAATAAAATTAGTTAATCGATTCGATTGATGAAACCTTTCAATGGTATCGGAGCCTAGGGCTTGCAACAAATAATACATTGAATTATGTTTTGGGTATGTGCATGTTTGATTCCTTATATAATCGAAGGTATTGAATAGATAGACAACAGAATTTGATTCTGGATAAATTAATTGGCACTATTGAATCAATTTATTTCTGAAATAAAATTTGTTCATTTAAATACAAATTAATATTAGATACTGATTCTATTAATTGGATCTGTTTATATGAGTAAACAATGCTAAACTGATAATCAAGTTTGTTTAATTCATGAATAATTAATGACCTGACTATCTTGCATTTCCTTCTTTTGATTAACATATATTTTATTGATTGATAAATCAGTGAGATGGTTTTCATAATATATTTGATTTACTGAAATCAATTGTATGAAAATTTGTTAATAATTTTTTTTATTATTTTGATCTTCATACTTAGATTTTAAATCAGAACATTTGATTTCAAACCAAGACTAGTTTATTTGATTATAAAACTTAGTTAGAAATTTATAAATAATTTCCTTGGTTTTTTAATTCAGATTACATTCATAAGAATAAATTCAAGTGACAATAAACGTATTGTGATTTGTTGATTCTATAATACTTATATGTGTTGTAATTTCAATATCATATTGCATATATACATGTGTGTGTGTGTGTGCGCGTGTGTGTGTACTTGATATATATGTGAAGATGCATATGGATTTCAATCAACTAAACCTATATTTTGAAATCTGATTTTAAAGCCATAAAAACTAATTTTCTGGCTTGTTTTAATGCTACTTGTATATCGTATGATCAAAATCATAAACAGATCTAAATGTCACTTAAAATATTGGTACACGGTTGACTTGAAGTATAACATTTAGTACTTTATTTGTATGTCATATTCATTTAAATGGTTTTTTTTAATACCTAAGTTTTAAATCACTTTTGAAAATTGGATTTTAACATTACACCATATTAAATTTGTTAGCTTATAACCCCTGTATGCTTCAATTTTAAATCTTGAAATATTAAATATTTGATAATAGTGTGTATGAAAGCGATGGACCATTTTAATAATTTTTTAGTATATGATACTCTGTTATTTTGTGATTTAAATGTTTAAATCTGGGTTTTGAGTTATTTTAAAATTTGCATATATTTGTTAAACATACATGTACTTGAGTCATATAATGCTAAATGAATAAGATATTATACCTTAACCAAATATATAAATATATATATATATATATGGGATTTGGTATAAATTCATGTTCTGGTTTGATGCAAATGCCCCTCACGTATGCTTCAATTTAAATCTAGATTTTCATATATATATATATATATATATATATATATATATGTATATATATATGGATGTAATGAACTAGACTAAATAGACAGCGCAATGCATGAATTATAAATATATACACACATACACACTCACACACACACATATGGACCTCTCAATAGGCTAACATGATTCAATACATATAGATGTATTTCCTAAGTGCATTCAGAAACAATATGATTTTCCTTAAAAACTTGATAATGCAATTTCACTTGTAGTAGTATGAACACTGTCATGATTATAAATATGTGTTAGTTTACACCTTCATATATCTATATAAAAATTTATTAGAAACGTTATAGAAATTTTGTTTCGACAAATGGTCTACGTGACAGATTATTGCCATAAGCATAGCTAAATTGTGATATGAATTAATACAAAATTTTAAGAAATAAAATTTTGAGTTGCAGTGGTGTTAAACCTGGAATTTTGAATCAAGGTACATTACATTATGTATAGGATATACTCTGTAAACATTCTTTTTTAGTTGTTTTTTCTGTATTTAACCAATAACCAGCAAGAAAGTCGATACCTTTTAAAAACCAAACCTGTAAGTTTGAAAATAGGGTGTGGAGCATGATACACAGTCGATTGTGCAATGGAAATATTATTTTTTGTTTGTAATCGATCCAGAATTAATATATGATATTAATTCGATCATGTGTATTTACAGTTCCAATTATTACTTGTTATAACATCTGCACACAATCTATCTAAATACACAGAATAGTACAAATATAATTTGTAAAATTTTAATTTAAAGTTCATATTATGATACATGTCATACACAAACAATTGGCTTTAAACCATATTTAAATCTTCAGCATGAAGTTTATTTTGATAATATATCAAAATATATTTCTTCTTGCACATATATGTATTTTAGACATTAGTGCTTATGTCAAGATAATTGTGATCTAATGATGAATATGATTCATCAAAGAAAATGGTACATTCCTTAAATCAGTATGCATTGAAACATGTTTTGATATTTAATACTTAAAGCATCTTGATGCTTATATTATGATATATAATTTCCTAAACTCAGTTTCAACCTGAACTGGGAGTTTTTTAGAATAATTATTATCCATTGCCAATACATACTGATGCAGCTCTAGTTAAATGATGCATATATACTATTTATCTTATATATATATATATATATATATATATATATATATATACACACACATGACAGTATAGTTACATTCTGTATGGGTCATCTAGATGACAGTGTAAGGTTATACGAAACATATAATACACACACAAGTTGTTATATATGGAAGCACATTCCAGTGAAACAAATGTTGTTTCTACTAGTGAATGTAACTACTTGACATTGGTTAAATTTCCTCTCATACTGTTTACACATGATAGGATTAATATGCTTTAGAAACTATTCATATACATTTATAATTATACTAAGTGATTGAATATATATATATATATATGTATATATATATATATATATGCATATATATATATATATGTATTGATGTGTATATATATAAATTGCTGAATATGTATAAAAGCTGCCACATAAGTAATGTATATACATTTGATTTATGTATATTTGTTATCGCTACATATTATATAATTTATACATTTTATGTGTGTGTGTGTGTATATGTTATAACTACATATTATAATTATATGCATTTGATGCATGTATCTTATTACTGCATATCATATTAGAAATATATACATTTGATGTATATATGTTATTAATGAATATGTACATATATCATACATTTGATGTATATTTATAAGCCTGACCCAATAAGTTAAATTGTTTTAACAGGGAAAGAATTTGGTGTTTTATGAAATTGTTTCAAAAGAAAGGGGAAATCAGTTGCTTACGGTTGGCTGTAGCAACTACTACAGATATGGATTTTGTATGCTTATAATTTTGTATATCATTGCAATAGTTAGTGTTTATGTATATAGGAATGATTCGAATGTGTGCATATTGATGTATACATATACAAGTATAGGAATTTGTAAAATGTGTAAACTGTATTGATTTCCATCTAAAAATCTGTGGAACTTGAAACGTTTAAATGTGTTGTAGTTCTCTGGATGTAATGATGTATCTTAATATGTACTAGTTCTATGTAAAATTGGCTGAGTATATAAAAGCAATAGTTAAGGTCTCATTATTTGTTTCAGAAGTGTCTTTATATTGAATTGGACCTTGTAAAACATAGAACCTTGGCCATGTTATTTTCTAAAAATGCATTGATCTTGGTTTTATGTGACAACCACGTTTTATGCATGAATCATATGTAGAATCCAGTTTTATGTATCTTTTTTTAGTAAATAGAAGGGACCACCAATGAACCATATAAGATGTGCGGTGTTAGACCAAAAAATGGCACTAACACCCAATATGATAGATTTCTTATATAAGAATCGAGAATAATCATCAAAAAGCATAGAAAAACAATCAATACACGAGATTTATAGTGGTTCAGCGTTAACGAGCCTACGTCCACTTTATAGTTTCTCATTTCGTTCCGAAATTACAATTACAATGGATACATTCACACAATAACTCGAAATCAATGAATATTTCTCTCCGAACTCATTGATTTTCATTGGAGAAGAAGGTGGTTATCTATAGGAATTTGGCCATGGCAGCCATGAACAAATGAAGTGCGAAAATCCTCCTGAAAATGGTGCATGAACCTGTATTTATAGGTAGAAATTCGGTTAGGGTCGAGTGGCCACGTGGCAGCTTCAGAGTAAATCTCGAAAGTAGTGGAGAAAATGGTGAAATGGTCTTAACTGCCCAGAATTCGGTTAGGGTGAGTGACCCGATCCGGATGGCCCGATCCGGATGACCCGATCCGGATGACCCGACCTGGTTTACTCGATCCGGTTTGGTCGGTAAAAAATATTCGCTTTTGCTTGATCCAAAATGGTGGAATCTGTAACGATCTCGGAATTCAAGAATTAAAAATGAATTAATTAATTCTAAAAAAAAGAAGAAGAAGAAGAATTTAACATCTGTAGGTTCAGCGTTGCTTGTCGGTTGCGCGTAAAGCTGAAAACGCGCGTTAAACGGATATCGTAGCTTTACGTTGTTTCGCTAACCGTTCATATCCTTGCAGATAAGTATATATCCCTAACACATAAAAAAAAGTAAAAATAAATAAATCAAAATCATGTAAATGGCGATGGGCTACATGCTGTCAAACCACCATCTATCCGAATTCAAACACAAAGGGATTGAGCAATGTTGACTTAAATACTTTAAAGGGGACACTTGGTAGCACATTTGAACCAAGTTGTACACGTGTTTCTCCTCTCCGCAAAAATCTCACCACATTGCATTTAAGAGTCCATGCGCCCTTCATTCTTTTATAACAGCCTTCCCTTTTCGTTCCATCTTCTCCCTCAGGCTTGCCCTCCACATATTGCCTGTAGAAAAAAAAACCGCACTCTTTTTCTTTTAAGCTAAGCCACCGTGAGTCTTTCACCGTTCCATCCATCTCCCGCCCTTCTCAGCAACTCCGCACCTACAGCAGCTCCTCTCCGGTCCGCATCCAACTCTGGTATCTCATCCAAAGCCGCTCAACACCTCGTTTGAGTTCCACAAGCTAGAACAGCTGAGTGAGTGTTTCCATTCCATTTCCTTTGTTGCTCTTAATAGTATACATGCATGTATACTTAAACTATATATATGTGTTGCTACTGGTGTATGAACCATTCTTAGGCCACGAAAATAATTATCTTAGTTTTGTCTATAAAAAAAAAATTAACACATGAGTAAAAACGAAAATGGAAGCATGCACATGCACAGTAGGTACTAGTTGCACGCATCTTATTTTTGTTCTACTTTTGGAATCCATGCAAGGACGTGCATACATGATGGACCATTTAGTCACAAATCCATTTTAGTTGCCTGTAGCATCTTTGAGTTTGGCATTTTTGCGCATGTTCTAGTCTTTACTTAAAAAAAAACACATAGACCATTGCATGCGTTTGGACCAATGCATGCGTTGGCACCTTATTTTGCTAATACTTGCATGCGCAAGTATTTCAAGAAGAGAAAAGAAAAAAATGTATATATATATACACCAATATGAAGAAACGTAAGAATGCATGCAGCATGCAAAGCATGCATTGTGACCATTTTTGCTGGCACATTTGCTTCCCATTATCTGCATGCATGATTAGTAAATAAGGGTGCAACTCATTTAGATTGACAGTAGCATGCGTGGCTTGCATGTGAAAAAAAAAAACGAAAATTTAGCTTGCATGTGAAATACTTGGGGACAAACATGGTTACAAATCCAAGCATGGTAGGGGTTTGGGAACATTCTTTTGACTAGTAAATTTTGTAGGCGCAAGCAGTTTTAAAAAAAAAAAAGGAAGAAAAAGAAAATTTAGCGCATGTAAACTAAAGCGGTAGAACCAAAATCTTTTGCATAAGCGTCGCATGAAAATTGATCCTCCAGTCTAAATAAAGATCGTGCCTTTGTTTTAGGTAATGAAGTTCCTCCTTGTAGCCGTTAGCGTTGTCCTTCTCATAACGTGTCTTCTCGCTTTCGCCACGAAAGGTGAGTTTTCTCACGCACGACTAATTTATTATTAAGTGAATTAGAAACTTGAGATGTTGATTGAAATATTAGGGTGCTCTAGATTTGTTTGTTTTATGGTTGTGCACATGCTACACGTGCACCGTTCTTACATGACACTATGAATGTTTGTATGATATGTTATGTTATTATTCTCACCATGCAAGTCCCTAGTGTAGAAAAAAAAATCACGGGTTAAAATGATAAATACCCGAACCCCTGCATATTCGAATCGTTTTGGGATACGGGTTGAAATGATACACACCCGTGATTCGAATATTTTTAAGAACGGAATGAAATGATAAATATCCGTACCACTTGACCATAGGTTAGAAAATAATATACGGACACCGTGGTCAATAAAGACATTTAAAACATTATGTCGATTTTTGGGTAAATGGATTTTTAACGTAATTTTCATATAGCGTAAGAATATTTAAAGAAAATTATTTCAAATTCAACTTGTGTTTTATAGGATTCAATTTGCACGTAAATGAGTTTGAGAATGATCATATGAGTTTTATTAACGAGTTGGGATTTAACAAATTCATCATTTTATTTTCAACTAACGATGAAGTGTTTGGAAATTTATCAATGAAGAAGGATATGTTAAATGCAAGTTAAATAGTTTCGGGAGATCGTTTGTCAATGAGAATATTGAATCGAATCAAATAAAAGAAAATTTGGTTAAAAAAAAAACGGGAATAGTGACGGGACATGGATTGAGATTGGAACTAGACTAATATTATTTAATAAAACCAGAATTTCATAAAGACTATTTTTCCGCCTTACTTGATTTTTGTAAAATCTTTCCTTATAAATAATTTGATTTCTTAAACTATATCGATTTATAATAGTTTTCGTCTATATATATATATATATACATATATATATGTATACAATTTTCCCACTTAATATATATATGTCAACTTAATTATTTAAATGTATACTTATTATTATTTCAACTTAATTATTTAAATATATATTTATTATTATTATATATATTTTTAAACAAAAGCTTTGTCCAATCCTGTCTCGTGAATTTTTGAAGGTTCAAATGTAGGATTTCAAGTATAATGGCATTCTTTGGAAGAGAGAACTCCGAACTTAAATGATTGACAAATTTGTGAATATGGACTTCTGAAATCTTAATTGAACAAATGGGAATTGATTTGAGAAAATGTGTTTTGGAGATACTTGAATAACGTGTTGGCGATACTTGAATATGCTTTTTAAACCGATGGCCACGGTGTGAAAAATGTAAGCGTTGGTTGTTAAAAAGACCGGAGTCGGTAAGTGGCATACTCTCGGTCAGTGCCGATACCACTTTAACAACTGTATACATGGTGACGTATCCAGAACGAAGCATGATGACTTGGGGCGATTTCTGGATTGAAGATGGTGAACGATAACGATATGGCCTTGACCTTCAGGTCATAATTAAATGACTAAAACAGGAGTTATACCGTGACTAATTGAGGTAGCACCTTTGATCGGACACGTTTCTTCGATACCAATTCTATGACTATGTTATGATTTGGGGTACCCCTTTTGATTTGGGAATGTGTTCTGAGGTGGGCGGTAGTGGCTGCTATGCGTTACCACCGGTCCGGGAGTGCAATTGGTAGAATCCTACTCTGGTATTGCCTCGAGTGCCTTGTCATTTTATCCTAAGCAAGCCCCATTCGATTTTGCTTTGGTGTTACTTTCTTTGGAGTGCCCTGTGATAACACTAGTACGGTGAGTATATGGTACTGTATAAACTGTGATGCCTATAAACGGCGTAAGGGTAATATGGTAATCCCGCTTACGCTATTTTCATTACTTGTACTTTACTGGATAGACATTATCATAGTAGCGTACTATTATATGTATTAGTTTCACGGATCCTTCGAGGATAGAAATTCCAGACATCCTTTAAGTTACTGTACATTTCTGTGAACATGTCTTTTATGCTAATTCACTTATATGAGAATATTAGTCCTGACTCGAGTGTATTGTTTCTTTGACTCTATGCTTGGGTCAGCTTGAGCACCTCCGTTGTTCGTGACGCATTTGGGAGATTCGCATCTTTTGGACCATCTGCAGTTATCAGCTTCTAGTTATATAAGTTACCCAGGTTACTACTAGTTATCTATATGTACTCTATTTTGTATGACCTTATGACTCATTATGTACTTATATGTATCATGTATCGTGTATGAACCTATGTACTACCTTGTTCCGCTGCTAGTTACTCTGTTTCTGTATCTGTGGTTCTGTGTTCTGATTTGCATTTACCTCAATAGTTAAAATATCAATTCATGATTTTGAGCGATTCAAATCTGACATGAGTGATTCATTGTCGATTTGAATGGTTCGAAATTGTGGGTCGTTACAGTTGGTATCGGAGCTGAGGTTTAACCTTAGCTGTTGAGGTAAATAACTCATTTGAGATAGGGTGGAAACACCTTAGAATGAGTAAGATCAGTATCAGGATCCAATCTTTGTGAGAGATCGTATTTTAAAAGTACAAGTATTTCAAGAAAATAAAAGTTTTCAAAGTATTTTAATTATAAAACTTCGACTTGAGTCCAATTCTTAGCCTTGTTCTCGATGTTCCAGATGGCTACCAGACGTAATACTGCTAGAGGCCGAGGTAGGGGTCGTGGAGGCCACCCTGTCGAGCCTGAACCACCAATCAGGCCAGCCCAGCCCGCTCAACCTGTTAGGTTTACCAAGCTTTGTAAGGAGTACACTCATCTGGGAGGTGTTAAGTTTTCGGGTTCCGAATCGATCGTCGAATCCCAGAAATGGTTGGATGAATTGGAAAGAATATTTTCTGGCTTAGAGATTATCGATGCACAGAAGCTTCAGATGGCCGCTTGGCAGCTTAAGGATACTGCAAGGAATTGGTGGGAATCTTTCGTTACACATTCAACTGAGACCGACCTTACATGGCCGCATTTTAGGGATGCCTTTGTAACCAAATGGATGCCTGAGTCCGGAAAATCCAAATTGTATCGAGAATTTATGGATCTTAAGCAAGGCAACATGACTTTTGCCGAATATGAAAGGAAATTTGATGAGCTTTCCAAGTTTGGTCCAAACTTGATTGGAACACCATTTTAGAGGAATGAGAAGTTTATACTTGGTGCACGTCCGGAATTCTACGAACATTTAATGAACTATCTTTACCAACCTTTTTCAGAGCTCATGAACTATGCCACTAGACTTGAAAATTCTTCGAACCTCAAAGGAAAACAAGTTGCTCAGGTGCCACCATCTCATGGATCAACAAGCAATTCAAAGAAGAGGAAGGCAAAGTATTAGGCACAGAGGAAGCAGCAAAACGTGCAAGGAGTAGGATATCATGCTCAGAGACCTCCCCCTGATCTCTCGAATGTTCGTTGTTACAACTGCCAGCAATTGGGTCACTACTCCAACAACTGTCCTAACCCTCCTAAAGCTCTTGTCCCGCCAACTCATGCACCTCGCAATGATCTTTGCCATTCTTGTCTTCAGCCTGGACATATTAGCAGAGACTGTCCCACTCAGAACAAAGGAACCACATCAGGAGTTTTTGCTATGACATCTCCCACTCCTCCCATCGGTGATGACACTAAAGGTACGCTTTTAAGTGTATTCACTTTATTTTCTCAACCTGTACGTGTGCTATTTGACACTGGTGCTTCACATAGTTTTATCTCCATGGATCTTTGTAATGAATTTGAAAAAGCTTTAGAACCCACATTAGCATCTGAATCGTTGTGTGTATCCAATCCGATTGGAGGCCCAGCCTATCTTAGTAGGATTTGTAAAGGGGTTAAACTTTTTTTTGACCTTCATCGTTTTACTGGTGACTTCTATGTTCTTGGTTTTGACGCTTTTGATATTCTACTTGGTGATGATTGGTTAAAGAAATATAAAGTAGAAATCTCATACGGATCCCGAACTGTTTCTTTAATAGATGATCAAGGAAAAGAACTGACGATCATGTGTCGTATGCCTATAAAGTACGCCGGAAGCTTTGTCTTCTCGCTTGATTCTCATCTCGGCGATCTTAGTTCCACTCCAGTCGTTCAACATTATCCCGACGTGTTTGGTGAAGTAATGGGCCTTCCGCCAAAACGAGAAATTGAATTCCGTATAGACCTTGTCCCTGGAGCACGTCCCGTAGTCCTTCCTCCACGAAGAATGGCGCCAAAGGAAAAAAATGAATTAAGGGCGCAAGTTGAGGATTTACTTTCGAAAGGACTCATTCGACCAAGTTTTTCCGAATGGGGAGCCGCTGTGGTGTTTGTAACCAAATCAGATGGATCGCTAAGAATGTGTGTCAATTATCGAGAACTAAATAAACTTACCTTAAAGAATAGATACCCGATACCTCGAATTAACGATATGTTCGACCAGCTCTATGGAGCTAAAGTTTTCTCTCAACTCGATCTTGCCTCTGGTTTCCATCAGCATAGAGTAGCTGAGGAGAGCATTCCTAAGACCGCCTTTCGTATGGAAAATGGTTTCTACGAGTGGTTGGTTATGCCATTTGGCTTGACTAATGCACCGGCCTATTTTGTTGATCTCATGAATCGAGTTTTCCTTGAAGTTCTTAACAGATTCGTCCTTGTTTTCGTTGATGACATTCTAGTCTTTTCTAAATCTGAAAAAGAGCATGAGTCGCATTTAAGATATGTTCCTGGAACTCTCCGTAGCCACCAATTGAAAGCCAAATTTGCTAAGTGTCATTTCTGGCAGAAGGAAGTTCGTTATCTAGGCCATATAGTTTCTGAAAATGGAATTTCGGTTGATCCAGCCAAAATCACTACGATCAATGTAAGTCATATCTTTTCCTTTTCTTTGTATCTAATTTTTTTTTCCTTTGATTCGATCTTAAAACTCAGTTTGTTTCCAGGACTGGAAAGAACCCAAGAATCCAACTGAAGTTCGTAATTTCTTAGGACTTGCTGGTTACTATCGAAGATTCATAGAGAATTTCTCCTGTATTGCCGCACCATTGACCGCTTTGACAAGGAAGAATGTTAAGTTTGTTTGGAGCGACAAGTGTAAAGCTGCATTTTCAGAGTGGAAGGAAAAACTTACTTCTGCACTTGTTCTTACCGTCCCAAATGGAAATGCAGGATTTGTAGTCTATACCGATGCTTGCAAAGAAGGTTTGGGGTCCGTTCTGATGCAGAATGGAAGGGTGATCGCATATGCTAGTCGACAACTTAAGAATCATGAAGTCAATTATGTGACACATGATCTGGAGTTGCTTGCGGTAATGTTTGCTTTGAAGTTATGAAGACATCATCTTTTAGGAACCAAGTTTGAAGTATTCACCGATCATCAATCTCTTAAGTATTTATTCACCCAAAAAGACCTAAATCAAAGACAAGTTAGATGGCTTGAGTTTCTCGCTTCCTATGATGTTGACATTAAATACACTCCGGGAAAGGCAAATGTAGTAACTGATGCACTGAGTCGGAAGAAGGCTAAGTTATGTCAAATTTCAGTGTCGTTGCCCCTTATGGATCGCATCGCAGCAAAGCAAGATGAAGATCCAGAGCTTAAACTTATGAAGGGAAATGTTCGTAGGAAAAGAAGGTATAATCACAATGGAAGAGAGGCTCAAATTGATGACAAAGGGATTTTGAGGATAAATGGCCACATATGTGTTCCTAACGTGGACGGCTTAAGGCAAGAAGTGTTAAGGGAAAGTCATCAATCCAAACTCTCTATTCACCCAGGAATACACAAGATGTACCAAGGTATGAAGAAGTTATTTTGGTGGAGTGGTATGAAATGTGATGTTTGTCGTCATGTTAATAGATGCATGACCTGCCAGCAGATAAAAGCTGATCATCAAAAGGTTACTGGATTATTATAACCTCTCGAGATTCCTAGTTGGAAATGGGATCAGATTTCCATGGATTTTATCGACGGTCTCCCTAAGACGAGAAAAGGGAATGAGGGCATTTGGGTAATTGTGGACAGATTGACCAAGTCAGCCCATTTCCTTCCCGTTAAAGCAAGTCGTACCGCATCGAGCCTAGCTGAGCTATATATGAAAGAAATTGTTAGATTACATGGAGTCCCATCTAGCATTGTCTGTGATCGAGATCCTGTTTTCACGAGTAAGTTTTGGAGTGCATTTCAGGAAGCCTTGGGTACTAGATTAAATCTTAGTACTGCCTACCATCCACAGACAGATGGTCAAACGGAAAGACTGAACCAAGTATTACAAGATCTCCTTCGCGCTTGTATCCTTGACTATGGAGGATCTTGGGAAGATCACCTTCATCTCGTGGAATTCACGTACAATAATAGCTACCAGACTAGCATTGAAAGTTCTCCTTTTGAAGCCTTATATGGGAAACCGTGTAGATCGCCTGCTAGTTGGATTGAACAAGGAGATCGTTTGCTTCTTGGACCGGATATGATCATGGAAGCAACACAAAAAGTCGCTGATATCAGGAATAAGATAAAAATTGCTCAAGATCGTCAGAAAAAGTACGCAGATAGAAGAAGAAAGAAGTGGAGTTCGAGGTTGGAGACCAAGTCTTTTTGAAGATCTCACCGTTAAAGAGTGTAATTCGGTATGGACGGAAAGGAAAACTAGCTCCCAGATTCATTGGCCCGTTCCGTATTTTAGAGAAGATTGGTCCTTTAGCTTATCGAATTGAGTTACCTGAGAAGCTTGCAGGAATACATAATGTGTTTCATATATCCCGTCTTCGGAAATGTTTACATGATCCTTCTTTTTATGTTCATCCGACTGCTCTTGATAGTTTGGATATTGAACCTAATTTGACTGTTGAGAGGAGACCACTTCGTATAGTCGATAGAAGTACGAAGCAACTTAGAAACAAATCGGTGAATTTAGTTAAAGTACAGTGGAATGACAATGAGCGAGACTGTACTTAGGAGACGGAGGAGAGCGTGCGTTCTTCAAACCTGGAATTATTTGCGTCAGGTATTGTTCATTTAATCTATTCATCTTGTCCATATCGATCTTTGATATTTATGATTCACCTAGTTTCTTTTCAAGGACGAAAAGCTTTTAAGTGGGGGAGGATGTAACGATCTCGGAATTCAAGAATTAAAAATGAATTAATGAATTCTAAAAAAAAAGAAGAATTTAACATCCATAGGTTCAGCGTTGCTTGTCGGTTGCGCGCAAAGCTGAAAACGCGCGTTAAACGGATATCGTAGCTTTACGTTGTTTCGCTAACCGTTCATATCCTTGCAGATAAGTATATATCCCTAACACATAAAAAAAAGGAAAAATAAATAAATCAAAATCATGTAAATGGCGGTGGGCTACATGCTGTCAAACCACCATCTATCCGAATTCAAACACAAAGGGATTGAGCAATGTTGACTTAAATACTTTAAAGGGGACACTTGGTAGCACATTTGAACCAAGTTATACACGTATTTCTCCTCTCCGCAAAAATCTCACCACGTTGCATCTAAGAGTCCATGCGCCCTTCATTCTTTTATAACAACCTTCCCTTTTCGTTCCATCTTCTCCCTTAGGCTTGCCCTCCACATATTGCCTGTAGAAAAAAAAACCGCACTCTTTTTCTTTTAAGCTAAGCCACCGTGAGTCTTTCACCGTTCCATCCATCTCCCGCCCTTCTCAGCAACTCCGCACCTACAACAGCTCCCCTCCGGTCCGCATCCAACTCTGGTATCTCATCCAAAGCCGCTCAACACCTCGTTTGAGTTCCACAAGCTAGAACAGCTGAGTGAGCGTTTCCATTCCATTTCCTTTGTTGCTCTTAACAGTATACATGCATGTATACTTAAACTATATATATGTGTTGCTACTGGTGTATGAACCATCCTTGGGCCACGGAAATAATTATCTTAGTTTTGTCTAAAAAAAAAATTAACACATGAGTAAAAACGAAAATGGAAGCATGCACATGCACAGTAGGTACTAGTTGCAGGCATCTTATTTTTGTTCTACTTTTGGAATCCATGCAAGGACGTGCATGCATGATGGACCATTTAGTCACAAATCCATTTTAGTTGCCTGTAGCATCTTTGAGTTTGGCATTTTTGCGCATGTTCTAGTCTTTACTTAAAAAAAAAAAGAACATAGACCATTGCATGCGTTTGGACCAATGCATGCGTTGGCACCTTATTTTGCCAATACTTGCATGCGCAAGTAGTCCAAGAAGAGAAAAGAAATATATATATATATATACACACACACACACACACACACACACACCCCAATATGAAGAAACGTAAGAATGCATGCAGCATGCAAAGCATGCATTGTGACCATTTTGTAGGCGCAAGTAGTTTAAAAATAAAAAGGGAAGAAAAAGAAAATTTAGCGCATGTAAACTAAAGCGGTAGAACCAAAATCTTTTGCATAAGCACCACATGAAAATTGATCCGCCAGTCTAAATAAAGATCGTGCCTTTGTTTTAGGTAATGAAGTTCCGCCTTGTAGCCGTTAGCGTCGTCCTGCTCATAACGTGTCTTCTCGCTTTCGCCACGAAAGGTGAGTTTTCTCACGCACGACTAATTTATTATTAAGTGAATTAGAAACTTGAGATGTTGATTGAAATGTTAGGGTGCTCTAGATTTGTTTGTTTTATGGTTGTGCACATGCTACACGCGCACCGTTCTTACATGACACTATGAATGTTTGTATGATATGTTATGTTATTATTCTCACCATGCAAGTCCCTAGTGTAGAAAAAAAAATCACGGGTTGAAATGATAAATACCGAACCCCTGCATATTCGAATCGTTTTGGGATACGGATTGAAATGATACACACCCGTGATTCGAATATTTTTAAGAACGGATTGAAATGATAAATATCCGTACCACTTGACTATAGGTTAGAAAATAATATATGGACACCGTGGTCAATAAAGTCATTTAAAACATTATGTCGATTTTTGGGTAAATGGATTTTTAACGTAATTTTCATATAGCATAAGAATATTTAAAGAAAATTATTTCAAATTCAACTTGTGTCTTATAGGATTCAATTTGCACGTAAATGAGTTTGAGAATGATCATATGAGTTTTATTAACGAGTTGGGATTTAACAAATTCATCATTTTATTTTCAACTAACGATGAAGTGTTTGGAAATTTATCAATGAAGAAGGATATGTTAAATGCAAGTTAAATAGTTTCGGGAGATCGTTTGTCAATGAGAATATTGAATCGAATCAAATAAAAGAAAATTTGGTAAAAAAAAAAAAATGGGAATACTGACGGGACATGGATTGAGATTGGAACTAGACTAATATTATTTAAATAAACCAGAATTTCATAAAGACTATTTTTCCGCCTTACTTGATTTTTGTAAAATCTTTCCTTATAAATAATTTGATTTCTTAAACTATATCGATTTATAATAGTTTTCGTCTATATATATATATATATATATATATATATATATATATGTATGTATACAGTTTTCCCACTTAATATATATATGTCAACTTAATTATTTAAATATATACTTATTATTATTTCAACTTAATTATTAAAATATATATTTATTATTATTATTATTATTTAAAACAAAATCTTTGTCCAATCCAGTCTCGTGAATTTTTGAAGGTTCAAATGTAGGATTTCAAGTATAATGACATTCTTTGGAAGAGAGAATTCCGAACTTAAATGATTGACAAATTTGTGAATATGGACTTCTGAAATCTTAATTGAACAAATGGAAATTGATTTGAGTAAATGGGTTTTGGAGATACTTGAATAACGTGTTGGCGATACTTGAATATGCTTTTTTAAACCGATGGCCACGGTGTGAAAAATCTAAGCGTTGGTTGTTAAAAAGACCGGAGTCGGTAAGTGGCATACTCTCTGTCAGTGCCGATACCACTTTAACAACTGTATACGTGGTGACGTATCCAGAGCGAAGCATGATGATTTGGAGCGATTTCTGGATTGAAGATGGTGAACGATAACGATATGGCCTTGACCTTCGGGTCATAATTAAATGACTAAAACAGGAGCTATACCGTGACTAATTGAGGTAGCACCTTTGATCGGACACGTTTCTTCGATACCAATTCTATGACTATGTTATGATTTGGGGTACCCCTTTTGATTTGGGAATGTGTTCCGAGGTGAGCGGTAGTGGCTGCTATGCGTTACCACTGGTCCGGGAGTGCAATTGGTAGAATCCTATTCTGGTATTGCCTCGAGTGCCTTGTCATTTTATCCTAAGCGAGCCCCATAAGATTTTGCTTTGGTGTTACTTTCTATGGAGTGCCCTCTGATAACACCAGTACGGTGAGTTTACGGTACTGTATAGACTGTGATGCCTATAAACGGCGTAAGGGTAATTTGGTAATCCCGCTTACGCTATTTTCATTACTTGTACTTTACTGGATAGACATTATCATAATAGCGTACTATTATATGTATTAGTTTCACGGATCCTTAGAGGATAAAAATCCCGGACATCCTTTAAGTTACTGTACATTTCTGTGAACATGTCTTTTATGCTAATTCACTTATATGAGAATATTAGTCCTGACTCGAGTGTATTGTTTCTTTGACTCTATGCTTGGGTCAGCTTGAGCACCTCCGTTGTTCGTGACGCATTTGGGAGATTCGCATCCTTTGGACCATCTGCAGTTATCAGCTTCTAGTTATCTAAGTTACCCAGGTTACTACTAGTTATCTATATGTACTCTATTTTGTATGAGCTTATGACTCATTATGTACTTATATGTATCATGTATCGTGTATGAACCTATGTACTACCTTGTTCCGCTGCTAGTTACTATGTTTCTGTATCTGTGGTTCTGTGTTCTGATTTGCATTTACCTCAATAGTTAAAATAACAATTCATGATTTTGAGCGATTCAGATCTGACATGAGTGATTTATTGTCGATTTGAATGGTTCGAAATTGTGGGTCGTTACAGAATCCAAGCCAAGGCTTATGTGCGCCGAAATACAAATTTTCCATCCTTTGTTACTTCGTCCAAGCAGATGCCGGTCTCTGCCAGTTCATACTCAATCCCTGAGTGGCCTTCCTGATAGAGTTCTTGGGCTTTGGATAGTCTGGTCACAAAGCAGGCTAACATGCGGTAATTTTGATTACCAATATTTTGAATTGTTCAAAAAATTAAAAAGGCATGCTTCCTATATAATTGAATTTCAAATACTATATGTTTATTTAAATTCAAATTTTTATTCCGATGTGAAATACATATATTTTGATACATGTAGATAACATTAATATTTTTTCGCTACATTGAATTATAAAATCCCTTTAAAATAAAATTTTGTTACATTAAGCCATAGTAGCTTCTTCCAATAATACACTCATCAATGCCAATCTCATTGGATGTAGTAATGCCAAAGCGTTGTGCATCCTTTTATTCTAGTTATATGTGGTAGGTATAATTATGATACTTCGACTGTATTATTGAGTCTGACTTAATTAGGTTGCATAATAGTTTTTATGGCCTTAGAGGAGCATGTATTATTCGATATTTGAGAAAATGAATAATTCAATGAACAAAACGTTCATCATGCGATCCAAGAATTATATACGATATAATTGACACAAGATGTCTACCTAAAAGGTTGTGTTTTGGGGATTAGAAAAGGTTAGGTTAAGGCACGACTAGATATGGATCTTGGAACACCATTATATATATATATATATATATATATATATATATATATATATATATATAGAGGGATGTTAATTTGAGTGGGAGCATATTTTAGTTTAAAGTATACACTTATATTATTTTGCAATATTCTGTATAATTTTGATTGTCAAAATTTGTACAAATATATTGCAAAACTTTTACCTTTGTTTTATTATTTATTATCTACTATAGATATTAAATGATAAACAACTCCGATAATTTAAATTTAATTCTTAAGAAGGATAAGTTGAATTAAATCAAATTTCTTGACTGACATTGAAATTTGAGGATTGTCCCCAAACATATTAAACGTAACTGTTTTAGAAATATATAGAAAATCTAAAATGAAAGTTGAGGTATGACTTCAACCAAATTAGATATAAATGTTATAATAATCTACTTATACATCTCTAGTATTAGATACTGGATATGAATCACATAGATGTATGTGAATTTGCAGGAATTGCACAACAAGTAGAGATTTGACAAAAGGACAAGTGGACTTACGATTGGAAATAAAGCAAATGTTGCTGGATTATCCATAGTAAGCTACGTCTTGTTCCATGTACATGCTTAATTGAATAATTAAAATATCGTTATTATAAATTTCCATTCAAAATAAATGTTATTTTGTATCTTGTTTAGACAAGTTTGAATTTCATTTGTAATAAAAGGACAATTGTTGTTCATTTTATTTAAATGAAATATCTTATGGGAATATACAATTAATTAATGATTATACGAATCCTAAACTTTAATATGCTTAATAATAACATAAATAGTGGACAGATTAGATATTATGATCCAAGATATCTTAGCATTGTCGGTTAGGCCTGTAAACAAGAAACGCATATCAAAAACTCCCTAATGATGGAATTTTTAGGTCATTTGATTTCGAATCATATGAAGAATGCAGATCTTGTTTATTAGGAAAAATAACTGAATCACCTTTCACTTGACACGGTGAATGGGGCTAGTAAGTATTGGGTCTCATACATAACGATGTATATGGAGCAATGAATACTTAGGCTAGAAGTAGTTTTTTTTACTTCATTACATTTACTAATGATATCAGTATATATAGATTTGTGTATCTTATGAAACACAAATCAGAATTCTTTGAAAAGTTCAAAGAATTCAAAATGAAGTTCAAAACCAATTTTGATAGAAAATAAATACTCTTCGAATAGATCGAGAGAATATTTAAGCTAATAATTTAAGGACCATCCAAATGAGTGTGAAATTGTTATACAACACACTCCACCTAGAACACCATATTGGAATGGTATATCTGAAAGGAGAAGTCGCACCTTATAAGATATGGTAAGATCAATGATGAGTCATACATATCTTCCAATAATTTTGACTTTATCCCCTTAAAACATTTGCACTCATATTAATTGTAATCCTACTAAATGATTATAAAGATGCCATATAAGATATGGGCTAGGAAATGTCTTAATGTGTCCATCATGAAGATTTGGGGTTGTAAGGCATTTGTTAAACGTCTTGCCTCTGATAAGATCAGACCCAAATCTGATAATTATTTTGTGGAATATCCAAAAGAAACAAAAGGTACTATTTCTATAAATCCTCTTAGAAAAAAATGTTTACTGCTCGAATTGGTATCCTTTTAAAAGAGAGCCAGTCTCTAAGATACCGATGGGAATGAAATAGAATTTGAAATGTCTCGGGAACCACAAAATACCATTAAACCTTGTATAGACAAGAAATTGAGTGGGAGTGACATAATAATTCTAATGTTATATATTGATAACACATTAATTATCGTAAATAATGTTAGTTTTAAAACAAGAAATAAATACTGATTCTAAGAAAGAAAATGTTTGGGTTAAGAAGTTCATAATTAAATTTATTCATTGTTGATCTAGTGATTAACATTGTGATAACAATGGAACTATTGCTCAGGCCTAAAATCTTGATCTCCTTATCGATCCAAACGTATATTTAAGAAATATAATCTCTTATGTGAAGTTGTTCACAGAGGAAATAGACATATCTATAAAATTGTAAAAGGTTGTAATGTTGCAGACCTACTGGCTTAAACTCTGTTGCAGCAGAAATTTAATAGTCACACTAGTTTCATGGTATACGATACATGAATGATTGACCCTAGTGAAAGTGGGAGATTGTTAGAGTTTATGCCCTAGAGGCAATCCATTTGATGTGATTAATAACACTATTGATGTTATTATTTTATTTGGAATAAAAATATTCTGCTATGTTATATTTAATGTGTAATATAAATGTTAACATAATAGAAGTTTAGAATAGTAATACGAAATTATATAGTTCAAGTAAGTGACGTGAACAAGAGATTATATAATATATTAAGTGTTATAATTCTTAAATGTCCCTTGTTAAGTTCTATTGTTTATATAGGACAACAATAGAACATTGAGACAAGTATGTTGATTGACTGATGATCACATCTCATTGATCATTAATTGTAAGAACCCGTTACTTCCCCGATAAGGAAAGAACGGATTGCTTTGAGAACAACACACATCGGAACACAAACAGAAGAACATTTCATTGTTTATTACAATAATTCCATCAGAATACAAGAATATACAGAGTATGAACAAATATTACACATTTGATAAATATCAGAGGTTTAAATTACATTTAAATACATAGCAGCGGAAAAATAATACAAAGCACAACTGAAAGAAATACACGAATAAAGAGCTTTCTGAGTATCGTTCCAGCTGTAAACCAGGATCCTGTGAATATAAATCTACAAAACCAACTACTAGTTGCCCATGCGGAAAATAAGGGCACCCAGAGTTTAGGTTAAAACAATAAACTCCGGGTCAGTCATGTGACTGGTGTGAGAACTAAAACAGTTATTAATTTGATTTTTTAAGTTTGGAAAATCAAGGGACCACGCCGTATAACAAGGAACGGGTTTTTACCCCAAGAATACTAGTGGATAAGCAAATAACGCAATGCTAAATAAAGAACAATGAAGCTGTTATAAGACCCAGGTCCCATCACACAATGCAACACAAGCCAGAGGATAGGGATTTACCTTATAACAGCCAAATAATGCTTGATACGCGAAATTTAATCCTTTATTATTACTATAAGTGAAGAAAACAACTTCGAATATAAATATATCAATCATAAACGGCATGGGTACCATATATCATGTCACCATACTAGGCTCTACAAAACCGAAATGTCACGTATTGGAAATTGGATTTCCGTCATGAGTCGAGGCAAGGGGCAAGCTCCTCTCCGTTCGAGACACTCTAGCAAATGTCTCAGGACCACACATAGCGATCCTTGGAACTTCCAAGGTCGGTCCTCTCCTACTTTTGAGGATTAATTATTCTTGAACACACGTTTCCCGGTCCTATAGGACCTATATCTGAGGCGCCTCGCATTCCAACAACCACACAGGTAAAAATAATATAAATGTCAGGGCTGGTAGGTCACTAACATCACCCATAGCTAGAAAGAAACGTCGTGTTCTCCTTCGGTCCTTATCCCGTTTTTGACTCATACCGAGGTGTGAGCCTCGCGAATTAACGCCATACACCAAGCTATGCCACATAGGTCGTGCTTTGATAATCAACCACAAGACTTTGCTTTTCAACAGAAGCCTTGATCATCTGCCACTTAGGCATGCCACACCGGCAATTCACTCTATGCGACTGATTTCTATCGATATATAACCTCTGAGCTCGGACGTCTCAAAGAAAGGCGTTAAGCAAGAGAATAAATTATCCATCGCCAAACAGATACATATTTAATAGAGATCAATCAGCACAGAACAAAATCCAATGTCAGACACATAGTCCATTTACAAGTTCGTTCTAGGTCTGAACGAAACCCGAGGAACCTTATTCCTCGCATATCCATCGATCTCCAAGTACGTCTGGACGATCACCAATTGATTCCCTCCTCTTGGGTGTACATCCCAATCAAGATCATCAGTAATCATCCAAACGATGTGAAGACCTCCGGTCTTCAACCACCGTCTTCACCTTTGACTTATCGTCGAATCAGTTATTCAGAATGGGTATAAACCCGGGCTTTCCGAATAACCCGTGTATATAATAAACAAGTGTTACACAAACACAATATACGCCTCATTCCAATTCAGAGTATTCTTTTATTCAAATATTCACATTCTTAGGGAAAGGTTCCCATTAATTTTATCAAAGATAAATTCTTCTAAATTTATTCTTTAATCTTCCTTTGGACATCATTTCAAACCATGTTAAAGTTTTCCAAACTAGTCGGGATTAGAGAACCACACCGAAGTAATTATTTATTTTATTTCCCATTCCTAACCTATTCATCCCATGGAGAAAAACTGATAATACTCCATATCTAACACCACAGTGTTATCAGTAAATATTAATTACCATTTCACGTTCAAATCTAATTAAAGATTTAACTATCGCTTTGGAACAAAACCGGTGATACTCCATTCTCGATCATTTCAATCTAATTAAAGATTCATTAAAACTCCAATTAGTTTTAATCTTCCCACAAATCAATATTAATGGTTATTCAAGGCTAAGAAGTTAATCTTATCTTTTACTGGGTTAAAGAACAAATGTCATTTAAAAACACGGTTCACAACAAACCCAAAATCCCATTCCATTGTTAATCGGGTTAAAGAACAGGTGTTATTCAAAACACTGCTCATAATAAACCCAAAAAGAAATTTAAATTCAATTCCAATTAAATACTAATTAACTGGATAATTTCACTAAATCTTAATTAAAAGATTTATTGTTTTTCTAAACTAGGTCCAAAAACAGTATTATTTAAGACACCATTCACGATGAACCCAAAATCCCATTTGATATTAAATACAAGGTTCTGAATAGAAAATATATCGGCTTATATTCAATATCAAATTCTGAAACCAACAAATATCGTATTGGAAATAATGATACAAATATATCTTTCAAATTTCCACAACCATATCTGTATAATCATGATATCCAGCATCAAAATATTCCGAAGATAATTTCGATTCAAATCCATTCCAATTCGTATATTGGAAATTCTGATTATTTTTAAAACCAATTCTAATCCAATTTATTTATTCAAAAACATTGGATTATAATTCTAGTTCATAACTAGTTCATTTCGATAAAACTAAATTTTTATCCTTTTTAAATATGGGATTTTCAGCCTAATTTTTTCTAAATCATTTATTATGATTTTATACAAATTATTGATATTTTTAATAATTTTATCAAGGCTCGTACAGTCGATTTCCAATAACAGTCGTCGAACTACACTTACAGCGACCTTTTCCAAATTTGATTTGGACATAATTCCAAATTCAGCCATTAGATTTCAAATTTCTAATATTCATTGGAAAGCTCTTTTCGATACGAACCCAACGGTTCTGGATTCAGGAGAATCCGCTGGTCGGATCTCCCGTAACGTTAATTCGAAGTCAATGGTCGAAATTCGTGAACTGCCGCGGCGCGACGCGTTCTATTCAGGCCATTTAATATATATAATATATATTTCGTCGATTTCAATTCTAAATGTATTTTATAAATTGTTTAAATTTGTTATAATGACGATTTCAACTTCATATTCAATTTTAAATTAAAATTGAATATTCCATATCATTAATATATAAATGATAATATTTTCAAAACATTATATTTTGAAATTACTTCCTTTTTCTACATTCATTATAAAAACGAATATAATCGATATAAATATCGATTGCGTCAAAATGGCGCAAATCTAATCAACACGGCTTTATATATTTCAATAACTTCGTTATTCTATTCAACAAATGAATATTTTCTTCAACACATGAATATATATTTCTTTCAACACATGAGTATCGTCAACACATGACTATTTTTGTTATTTAATATATTTGATAAATTGTGTTTTATATCGTTTAATACTTAATTAGCCTCTAACTGTAATCAAGAGAACAATTCCCCATGTATTAACCCCGAAGGCCGAAACCAACATCAGATCAATACCCAGGAAACCACTCATCTTAACTAGTTTCCAGTTAGTTTCTAATTTTATATATGATAAAGATGTAAATTTTATGTTTAAAGATTTTACTCAATACATGAATATTTTCAACACATGAATGGTTTCAACACGTGAATAGTTTCAACACATGAGTATTGTCAACACATGTCTATTTTGTTTATTCAACACATGAATATAAATTATTTTCTAAATTGGAATGAGACCCAATCAATTACCATATAATGTTATTTATATGGATTCCATACAACACATGTATATAATAGCAATGTTAAATAATCAACCATCATCCAGAGTGCACCACAGAACTATCTGTCAACCAATCGATTGACATACAATTAAACAATTGGGAATAGTGTACATCAAATATCATCCTAACACCCGTGCGGGGTTCCAATCAACAAACATTGAATATTATTTGTGCAGTTGGACGATGTGTAAAATTTATCGTCCTAA
Organism: Allium sativum; assembly: GCA_030737875.1. Taxonomy (NCBI): domain Eukaryota; kingdom Viridiplantae; phylum Streptophyta; class Magnoliopsida; order Asparagales; family Amaryllidaceae; genus Allium; species Allium sativum. The sequence goes on along the minus strand of CM060926.1, from coordinate 765,703,826 downwards.
TCAATATCAATTAAATGGGTGTACATAAACAAATCGTCTGATTTGTAAATGAATATTTATTTTATTCACATACTCGTTAAAAATTATATTTTTAACAATAAAATATTTATTCGGTTTGTTTACACAATAAAAATGATATTTTTATTTTTCTAATATATTTTAGAAAATTTCGGCGGCATAATGGTGCGATACTAGAAACGGGATAAGGCCTAGCCCTATCCCCAGTCTAATAATGGCACACGCCATACACATACCAATCTAATCAATTCCATTTCACCCAAACAACCAAATTCAAACCAATAATCCAATCATCTACACAACCAAACAATCAAGTTGTCCATGGTCTGTGCACGACGGGGAGCAGTTCATATATGTAGTTATAAATAAATAACTGTATAGAAAAATTATAGTGAGGAGTTCTCACCTTGGGGTTCCACTCCGTCATTCTTTAATTCTGAACGGTTCAGATTTGGATTTGTTTTTCCACCAGTCCCAACGCAATTCTTTTCACGCTGTTCATAGTAAAAATCACCTTTTTATTCCAACGCTATAGGAATCACATTTTTTCTTCAACGCTAGATATATAATAAAAATCAGATTTTTATTTCGCTACATATATAAAAATCATATTTTTATATTCTCCATTATATAAAAATTCTATTTTTAATCCGCTACTCATATAAAAATCGAATCTTTATTCTCACTACTTCATGATAAAAATAAAGTTCATATTTTTATTTCACTTCATATACTGTAAAGATTATATTTTTATTTCACCTCTCATATAATAAAAATTATATTTTTATTATGCTACATATATAAAAATTATAGTTTTATTACTCTACATCATTAAAAATCATATTTTTACCTCTTTATTATATATAAAAATCATGCTTTTACATCGTTAAAAACCATATTTTTATATCATTATTATGTATATAAAATCGTATTTTTTATATCACTAACTTCCTAATAAAAATAATATATTTATTTCTCTAACCTCATGATAAAAATTATATCTTTACACTTCTAACTTCGTAATAAATAAAGTTCATATTTTTATAACACCACTTCTGTGATAAAAATAATATTTTTATCCCGCTAACTTCACATATAAAAGTAATATTTTTATCTCTCTACATAAATAAAAATTATATTTTTATCTCTCTACCTAAATAAAAATTATATTTTTATCTCTCTACTTAAATAAAAAATATATTTTTATCTCTCTACTTGAACGATAAAAATTAGAACTTTCTATAGTTAAAAATCAAATCTTCTTATACAAGGTTATATATATATAATTAACGTTATATATTAATAAAAATCAGATTTTCATATCAAAGAGACATCATACTTTCTTTCTCAAAAAATTATATTTTCTATAAATTGAAATCATAAATATTTTTCTTTTTTTTTATAATTAAATCGAAGAGAGGAATAGAAGGAAACTTATAGTAAAATGGAAGGAAGGGGGCTTGTCTGCTTTTTGCGTCGATTGGAGGGGAGGGGGTCAGTTACGCGTCGGAGCTCCGGTGGGATGGTAGGGCGAGGCGGTGGTCGTGCACCAGAGGTGGGCGGCGGTGGTCTCCAAGCAGTGGTGGCGGCTACACGAGGGTTTGGGGGCTAGAGCACAGGCTTGGGTTTCTCCGGCAAGAGAGGTAGGTCGTGGAGGAAGGGGGAAGGAGTCGAAGGGGGAGGTGGCGGCGTTCGCTGTGCCGGCGGTGGGTGCCTCACTTGGAGCATCGATCTCGATTTGGTTTTTTTCCCTGTCGTAAATGGAATGATACAAAGGGGGGGTTGACTTGGGAAAAGTAAAGGGGAAAAGAAGAGTGGGGGCTCTATATTATTATATTTATTTAATTTTAATTTTGAATTCAAAAAGTAAGTTTTTATTTCGAACTCCAATTCAAACCCACCGACTGTCGACAATAGCACATTACCCCCATTTCGGACACAATGGGATATGTTTCGTAACCCAATTCGGCTGTTACGATCAGTTTCTGTCAAAATCAAAATATAAATCTACATATTAATTTTGAACGCACATTTCAATTTACTGGGGTCACATACGGACTCTAAAAATTCCAAAAAAATAAATCTGGCTTCGTATTGACGATACAGTCCTAACAAAACTAATTTAATCAGATTCTGAGACCGTTTGAAAAATGGCCATTTTCTGGTCGATCGAAATTGACTGAAACTGTCAAAACACGTTTAACTTCACCATGCTCACATGTTGATTCAGAAAATTATGAATTTTGAAACCTAGCAATAATTTAACATCCCGGATCCAACAAAAGTGGATTCGTCGAAAACCGAGGTCGTTTGCAAAATTTCCATTTTTAAGGGCTTTATATATATTAAAATATATATAAATTCCATAGTGACTTTTTTTGAATTTTAAACTGGACGTATCTTTCAACTTCTAATGTGAAATCTCAGTTTCTTACATCCATTAGAAAGATATGATCAAACAGATTCAAATATTTCTTACTTCGTCAAATTCAACTTAAAACGAATTCTGTATATGCATTTGAAATTCGAAATTGAATTTTCGAACTGCCACGCCATTTCAGGCTTGTTATATAATTAAAATAAATTTATTCGTTCGAACTTTGTCGAAAATAAATTTATCGTCGTTATTATCTAAAATAATCCATTTAAAAAAACCAAAATCCATAAAAATTGCCAAAATAAAAATTTTAAATTGGCTCAGAAATTCCGGGTTGTTACAATCTCCCCCACTTAAAATTTTTTCCTCCTCGAAAAGGAACGAAGCTGAAAGTTGTTTAACTAATCAACTCAACTTCCATTTTTTTCATTACGGCTTAAGTTCTTCAACTTTTCAGTTTCTAAGAACTTTTCAAATTTGGCTAACACCCTAAATTTTTGAAAAATTTCGCCATAACCTCCCCTGCACCGGGAGCATCGGGATATTTAAAATAGCCTCCCGGGGCCCTCACCAATCCAAAAGAAAAAGAAAAGGCCAAGCGGCTAGCCAATTGGCTCATAAAATCATCAAATCCCCAAGAAATACCATAAACATGTTCAATGGATATACATGTATATGCATGCAGTTGTAATCAATTTTCAATTCAGTTCTAAATATGGTTCCATTAGGCTAAATGGTTCAAAATTTTAATAAATGAAACCAATAATCAAACAACACAATCAGCAACCAATTAGTGTATTATCGTTTCAAATTCATAATTTTGATATATATATATACAAAAAATCATGTTTTTGATGTCAAATCACAACAATAAGCCCTATCTAGTTTTGGTTCACACACCAGTCTGATAGAAATATATAGATATCCCACTTTTCGAAACTCGAACACAAATGCTAATGATGTCTAGACTATCATCAGGATCTCCGGGCGACTAGAGTGTGATTCTATATCTATCCAGTATATTAAAACTTCCAATATACGTTCATGATGCGTATATGCAAAATCTTTATATATTGGATTGTCCAAATTCAATATAAAATAAAATATTCAAATACGTACAATTTGATATAATTTCCAAAACTAAATTTGTTTTCGATTTTATTTAAAAAATATACTCTTTACACTCATTCTAGGATACTACTGATCCCATCTCTAACGAGCCATTCTTATTGGACACTACTAGTCCAATCTCAGATGAATTCTTTGTTTTGGTTCTAATGTGTCTTGTTCTCGAGCTCTGTAAACCAAAGCTCTGATACCACTGTAATAACCCGTAACTTCCCCAGTAAGGAAAGAACGGATTGCTTTGAGAATAACACACATCGGAACACAAACAGAAGAACAATTCATTGTTTATTACAACAATTCCATCAGAATACAAGAATATACAGAGTATGAATAAATATTACACATTTAAAAAATATCAGAGATTTAAATTACATTTAAATACATAGTAGCGGAAAATAATACAAAGCACAACTGAAAGAAATACATGGATACAGAGCTTTCCAAGTATCATTCCAGCTGTAAACCAGGATCATGTGAATATAAATTTGCAAAACCCAACTACTAGCTGCCCGTGCAGAAAATAAGGGCACCCAGAGTTTAGGTTAAAAAAATAAACTCCAGGTCAGTCATGTAACTGGTGTGAGAACTAAAACACTTATTAATTTGATTTTTAAAGTTCGGTAAATCAAGGGACCACGCCATATAACACGGAACGACTTTTTACCCCAAGAATACCAGTGCATAAGAAAACAGGGCAATGCTAAATAAAGAACAACGAAGCTGTTATAAGACCCAGGTCCCATCACACAATATAACGCAAGCCAGAGGATAGGGTTTTACCTTATAACAACCAAATAATGCTTGATACATGAAATTTAATCTTTTATTATTACTATAAGTGAAGAAAACAACTTCGAATATAAATGTATCAATCATAGACGGCATGGGTACCATATATCATGTCGCCATACTAGGCTCTTCAAATAAAACTGAAATGTCACATATTGGAAATTGGATTTCCGTCATGAGTCGAGGCAAGGGACAAGCTCCTCTCCGTTCGAGACACTCTAGCAAATGTCTCAGGACCACACACAGCGATCCTTGGAACCTCCAAGGTCGGCCCTCTCCTACTTTTGAGGATTAATTATTCTTGAACACACGTATCCCGGTCCTATAGGACCTATATCTGAGGCGCCTCGCATTCCAACAACCACACAGGTAAAAATAATATAAATGTCAGGGCTGGTAGGTCAATAACATCACCCATAGCTAGAAAGAAACGTCGTGTTCTCCTTGGGTTCTTATCTCGTTTTTGACTCATACCGAGGTGTGAGGCTCGCGAATTAACGCCATACACAAAGATATGCCATGTAGGTCGTGCTTTGGTCATCAACCACAAGACTTTGCTTTTCAACAGAAGCCTTGATCATCTGCCACTTAGGCATGCCACACCGGCAATTCACTCCATGCGACTAATTTCTATCGATATATAACCTCTGAGCTCGTACGTCTCAGAGAAGGGCGTTAAGCAAGAGAATAAATTCTCCGCTGCCAAACAGATGTATATTTAATAGAGATCAATCAGCACAGAATAAAATCCAGTGTCAGACACACAGTCCATTTACAAGTTTGTTCTGGGTCTGAACGAAACCGGAGGAACCTTATTCCTCGCATATTCATCGATCTCCAAGTACGTCTAGACGATCACCAACTGATTCCCTCCTCTTAGGTGTACAGCCCAATCAAGATCACCAGTAATCATCCAAACGATGTGAAGACCTCCGGCCTTCAACCACCGTCTTCATCTTCGAATTATCGTCCAATCAGTTATTCAGAATGGATGTAAACCCGGCCTTTCCGAATAACCCGCGTATATAATAAACAAGTGTTTCACAAACACAACATATGCCTCATTCCAATTCAGAGTATTTTTTATTCAAATATTCACATTCTTAGGGAAAGGTTCCCATTAATTTTATCAAAGATAAATTCTTCTAAATTTATTTTTTAATCTTCCTTTAGATATCATTTCAAACCATGTTAAGGTTTTCCAAACTAGTCGGGATTAGCGAACCACACCGAAGTAATTATTTATTTTATTTCCCAATCCCGACCTATTCATCCCATGGAGCAAAACTGGTAATACTCCGTATCTAACACCACGGTGTTATCGGTAAATATTAATTACCATTTCACGTTCAAATCTAATTAAAGATTTAACTATCGCTTTGGAGCAAAACTGGTGATACTCCATTCTCGATCATTTCAATCTAATTAAAGATTCATTAAAACTCAACTTAGTTTTAATCTTCCCACAAATCAATATTAATGGTTATTCAAAGCTAAGAAGTTAATCTTATATTTAACTGGGTTAAAGAACCAATGTCATTTGATAACACGGTTCACGGCAAACCCAAAATCCCATTCCATTGTTAATCGGGTTAAAGAACAGGTGTTATTCAAAAATCCACTCACAATAAACCCAAAAACCAATTTAAATTCAATTCCAATTAAATACTAATTAACTGGACAATTTCACTAAATCTTAATTAAAAGATTTATTCTTTTCTAAACTGGGTCCAAGAATAGTGTTATTTAAGACGCCATTCACGACGAACCCAAAATCCCATTTGATATTAAATACAAGGCTCTGAATAGAAAATATATCGGCTTATATTCAATATCAAATTCTAAAACCAACAAATATCGTATTGCAAATAATGATACAAATATATCTTTCAAGTTTCCACAGCCATATCTGTATAATCATGAAATCCAACATCGAAATATTCCGAAGATAATTTCGATTCAAAACCATTCCAATTCGTATATTGCAAATTTTGATTATTTTTAAATCCACTTCAAATCCAATTTATTTATTCAAAAACATTGGATTATAATTCTAGTTCATAACTAGTTTATTTTGATAAAAATATATTTTTATGCTTTTTAAATATGGGATTTTTCACCCCAATTCTTTTTAAATCATTTATTATGATTTTACACAAATTATTGATATTTTTAATAATTTTATCAAGGCTCGTACAGTCGATTTCCAATAACGGTCGTCGAACTGCACTTATAACGACTTTTTCCAAATTTGATTTGGATATAATTCCAAATCCAACTGTTAGATTTCAAAATTCTAATATTCATTGGAAAGCTCTTTTCGATATGAACCCAATGGTTTTGGTTTCAGGAGAATCCGACGGTCGGATCTCCTGTAACGTTAATTCGAAGTCAATGGTCGAAATTCGCGAACTACCGCGGCGCGGTGCGTTCTATTCAGGCCATTTAATATATATTATATATTTCGTCGATTTCAATTCTAAACGTATTTTATAAATCGTTTAAATTCGTTTTAAAAATGATTTCAACTTCACATTCAATTTTAAATTAAAATTGAATATTCCATACCATTAATATATAAATGATAATATTTTCAAAACGTTATATTTTGAAATCACTTCCTTTTTCTTATTCATTGTAAAAACGAATATAATCGATATAAATATCTTTCGCGTCAAAATGGCGCGAATCTAATCAACACGGCTTTATATATTTCAATAACTCTGTTATTCTATTCAACAAATGAATATATTCTTCAACACATGAATATATATTTCTTTCAATACATGAATATTCTCAACACATGAGTATCGTCAACACATGACTATTTTTGTTATTTAATATATTTGATAAAATTGTGTTTTATATCATTTAATTCTTAATCAACCTCTAACTATAATTTAGCAAGAGAACAATTCCCTAAGTATTAACCCTGTAGGCCGAAACCAACATCAGATCAATACCCAGGAAACCACTCATCTTAACTAGTTTCCAGTTATTTTCTAAATTTATATATGATAAAGATGTAAATTTTATTGTTTAAAGATTTTACTCAACAAATGAATATTTTCAACACATGAATGGTTCCAACACATGAATGGTTCCAACACATGAGTATTGTCAACACATGACTATTTTGTTTATTCAGCACATGAATATAATTTAGTTTCTAAATTGGAATGAGACCCAATCAATTACCATATAATGTTATTCATATGGATTCCATACAACACATGTATATAATAGTAATGATAAATAATCAACCACCATCCAGAGTGCACCACACAGCTGTATGTCAACCTATCGATTAACATACAACTAAACAATTGGGATTAGTGTACGTCAAATATCATCCCAACACCCGTGCAGGGTTTTAATCAAAAAACACTGAATATTATTTGTGCAGTTGGGCGATGTGTAAAATTTATCATCCCAATCAATATTAGTCAAATGGGAGTACATAAACACATCGTTTGATTTGTAAATGAATATTTATTTTATTCACATACTCGTTAAAAATTATATTTTTAACAATAAGATATTTATACGGTTCACTTACACAATAAAAATGATATTTTTATTTTTCTAATATATTTTAGAGAATTTCGGCGGCATAACGACGCGATACTAGAAACGGGATAAGGCCTAGCCCTATCCCCAGTCTAATAATGGCATTCGCCATGCACATACCAATCTAATCAATTCCATTTCACCCAAATAACCAAATTCAAACCAATAATCCAATCAACTACACAACCAAACAAACAAGTTGTCCATGGTCTGTGGACGACGGGGAACAGTTCATATATGCAGTTATAAATAAATAACTGTATAGAAAAATTATAGTGAGGAGTTCTCACCTTGGAGTTCCACTCCGTCATTCTTTAATTCTGAATGGTTCAGATTTGGATTTGTTTTTCCACCAGTCCCATCACAATTCTTTTCACGTTGTTCATAGTAAAAATCATATTTTTATTTCAACGCTATAGGAATCACATTTTTGTTTCAACACTAGATATATAATAAAAATCAGATTTTTATTTCGCTACATATATAGAAATCATATTTTTATATTCTCCATTATATAAATTTTTTATTTTTAATCTGCTACTCATATAAAAATCAAATCTTTATTCTCACTACTTCATGATAAAAATAAAGTTCATAGTTTTATTTCACTTCATATACTGTAAAGATTATATTTTTATTTCACTTCTTATATAATAAAAATTATATTTTTATTATGCTACATATATAAAAATTATATTTTTATTACTTTACATCATTAAAAATCATATTTTTACCTCTTTGTTATATATAAAAGTCAAGCTTTTACATCGTTAAAAACCATATTTTTATATTGTTATTATATATATAAAAATCGTATTTTTTATATCGCTAACTTCCTAATAAAAACCATATCTTTATTTCTCTAACCTCATGATAAAAATTATATCTTCATATTTCTAACTTCCTAATAAATAAAGTTCATAATTTTATAACACCACTTATATGATAAAAATCATATTTTTATCCCGCTAACTTCACATATAAAAGTTATATTTTTATCTCTCTACATAAATAAAAATTATATTTTTGTCTCTGTTCTTAAATAAAAATTATATGTTTATCTCTCTACTTAAATAAAAATTATATTTTTATCTCTCTACTTAAATAAAAATTATATTTTTATCTCTCTACTTAAATAAAAATTATATTTTTATCTCTCTACTTGAACGATAAAAAGCATAACTTTTTATAGTTAAAAATCAAATCTTTTTATACAAGGTTATATATATATATATATAACGTTATATATATTAATAAAAAACAGATTTTCATATCAAAGAAAAATCATACTTTCTTTCTCAAAAAATTATATTTTCTATAAACTGAAATCATATATATTTTTATCTTTTTTTTCTAATTAAATCGAAGAGAGGAATAGAAAAAACTTAAAGTAAAATGGAAGGAAGGGGGGTTGTCTGCTATTTGCGTCGACTGGAGGGGAGGGGGTCAGTTACGCGTCGGAGCTCCGGTGGGATGGTAGGGCGAGGCGGTGGTTGTGCACCAGAGGTGGCCGGCGGCGGTCTCCAAGCAGTGGCGGCGGCTACACGAGGGTTTGGTGGCTAGGGCACGGGCTTGTGTTTCTCCGGCGAGAGAGGTAGGTCGTGGAGGAAGGGGGAGGGAGTCGAAGGGGGAGGTGGCGGCGTTCGCTACGCCGGCGGTGGGTGCCTCGCCTGGAGCGTCGATCTCGATTTGTTTTTTTCTCCTATCGTGAATGGAACGATACAAAGGGGGGTTGACTTGGGAAAAGTAAAGGGGAAAAGAAGAGTGGGGGCCCTATATAATTATATTTATTTAATTTTAATTTTGAATTCAAAAATTAAGTTTTTATTTCGAACTCCAATTCAAACCCATCGAATATCGTCCATAGCACATTACCACCATTTCGAACACAATGGGATATGTTTCGTAACCCAATTCGGCTGTTACGATCAGTTTCCATCAAAATCAAAATATAAATCTATATATTAATTTTGAACGCACATTTCAATTTACTGGGGTCACATACGGACTCTAAAAATTCCAAAATAAATAAATCTGGCTTCGTATTGACGATACGGTCCTAGCAAAACTAATTTCATCAAATTCTGAGACCATTTGAAAAATGGTCGTTTTCTGGTTGATCGAAATTGATTGAAACTGTCAAAACACGTTTAACTTCGCCACGCTCACATATTGATTTAGAAAATTATGAATTTTGAAACCTAGCAATAATTTGACATCCCGGATCCAACAAAAGTGGTTTCATCAAAAAACGAGGTCGTTTGCAAAATTTCCATTTTTAAGGGCTTTTTATATATTAAAATATATATAAATTCCATAGCGACTTTTCTGAATTTTAAACTGGACGTATCTTTCAACTTCTAATGTGAAATCTCAGTTTCTTACATCCGTTAGAAAGATATGATCAAATAGATTCAAATATTTCTTATTTTGTCAAATTCCGACTTAAAACGAATTCTGTATATTCATTCGAAATTCAAAATCGAATTTTCGAACTGCCGCGCCATTTCAGGCTCGTTATATAATTAAAATAAATTTATTCATTATAACTTCGTCGAAAATAAATTTATCGTCTTTATTATCTAAAATAATCCATTTTAAATAACCAAAATCCTTAAAAATTGCCAAAATAAAATTTTTAAATTGGCTCAAAATTTCTGGGTTGTTACATTAATCTACATGATATTAGTGTTAAAACATAAATAAGTATTGGAGAATAGCGTATTGGAATGACCCATCATGAGAAAACTACATGGAATATAATTAACATTATCATAGATTATTTTCATGTGACAGTGATATAATGGTCCTCAGACCTGAAATCATTGTAATTTTGTTCAAGTATATTTTTGTTTAGATATCACCAAAAGTTGCTTTTAACCAAGTGGATGATAAAGGTGATTATTGGATACATCTCGAATTGAATGAAAATTATGAATGATTTAGATGGAATTTAACCCTACAAAATTTGTAGTGATATCCATCGGCCTCTTGATTGAGTGAGACTATGAAAAGCATGGTTGTGCTTAAATATTGATTTTTTTATAATCTACTCACCGATCACGATAAAATAAATAAATTATAAAGAGAGTGATATGAACCATGCCTCGAGTTTTATTCTGGATATACTGGTTAAAAGGACTATATTGTATTGACACGCGGGTCACAGAAAGGTTATATCGAATCGTCAGTATTATTATATAACTTAGGTAGCAATGACGTATAGACAGATGTCAATCGCTGTTTATGATTTTAAATATGATTTAAAATCATTACCAACGTTGTAATAACCTAGAGGGTCACACATATAGAACGTAACAAAGGGTAAGCCATTAATTGGATAAATAAAATTTCAATCGGTTGACATTTTATTTGGTGTTTAAATGGTATATGGGTTATTTTCCTAAGTTTATGGTAAACATTTATTATAAGGGTACATGCTACCTTTAAATAGAAGACATGGCAACCATAAGATAAGATTAGATCCAAAAAAAGGGAAAATTAAAGTCTTAATCGATGACAGCTAGCAACGCCTCTTTCTTCTTCTTCTTCTTCTTCTTTAATTCGATCGAAGGAGGATGTGTTCTCGTGGATACCAACAGAGGGTCGATGCTTTGTTGAGCCTTACGATTCAATGGTCCTTTTGGTTTCATGGCTCATCTGTTTCTCCATGGATTCACCACGCAGGTATAAATCCTAAACCTAAATTAATTTTAATATACTTTTTATTGCATAGATCTTCATTATAAACAATTTCTGAAATAAAATTGTTTAATCGATTCGATCGATGAAACCTTTCATTCTACGGCGTGGAATTTTGATTGTGCGGTTCAGATTTTTAATGGATTAAATCCGATGGACCAGGCTTTTCTAGTACACCTATAAATAGACTATCATGGCCAAGCTTTAATCTCATATTTTCTGAGGTGCTGCCTAGGCTCCGCCATTCTGCTTTCTCTCTATAACTTTTCAAAGATTTATCATGTTAGTTCTTAGATATTTTGATTCATGGTTTGAAGATAAGAGATATAGATCTACAACATAGGTACCTAGAATTCTGATTGATGTGAGGTAAGTTATTGAATCTGATTTATTTAGGTTTATCTTCCTCTTTCACTACACTATATACGCAAATTTGGCATACGGTCATGCAGAGATTTGATAAAGCTTTTAGCCATATCAAATATGGTGCAGCTCATAGCCGTATCGATTGTCCTCTTGGCGGTCCGTACCTCCCCAAACACATAGTATCTAACCGTTCATCAACAATGTTTCGGATCAGTTCATTTGGTATGACTTTGGACGTATGAAATACTTATCAATTTTTTACCTCCCTACTTCCATTCTGGCACAATTGAGTTTTGACACTTCAAAAATTTTGGCTGAATTACCCTTTTTTTATTTTGCAATGGCGAACAAGTACCCAAATTAGGGTTTTGGTGTTAGATCCTCAGTTTTGATGACGACACACTATATACACTATACAAACATATATATGTATATTCTTGTAGGAAGCAACTCAATGAGACAATAACAAGGACACTCAGTGGATATCATGGAGAATGTGTTCATTAAAGTGTGATTAGATTTGATGTGAAATCTGCTTGCTAAAATTTGAGATAAACAAAGAGAATTCATAGTGTTTGTGCAGTGTCAGACGTCTGTATTATCTACAACAGACGTCTGCACTAGAGCAGGGAAAATCTATCTGACTCAGCGTAGACATCTGTCATATATATGACAGACGCCTGTAGAGAGCCTCGGGTTGGTTTTTCCTGCGCACAAAGACATATGTCATCTTAATGACAGACGTCTGTCTAAGTATCTGAGTTATATCAGATTACAAGGATAGATGTCTGACCAATAAGACAGACATCTGTCCGGGCACACGACCTACAGTTTCAAAAGGCATCTTTTCAATCTAAACAATTAACTATTACTCTTCTCTTAAAATGATTTTTCTCAAAACAAATCTTATTTCAAACAAAGGATTTATTTTAGAAATCACAACCTTTCATAGAAACTCTTTGGTTGTTATAAGTAGATCAAAGATTCAAGTTTTTAATTACCAATTCTTTCTAGATCTATTCTGTATTCTCTAAAAAAACTACTTGCTACTTTCTAAATTACAGTCAATATCAACTCTCATATCAACTCAAGGAGATTATAGGAGCAATTTGTACGAATCAGTCAATATCAGTGTTGTAAAGAACACAAGATTGTCAAGAATACTTATCTTCTGTTAGCCTATTCCTCTGGGCGAAGCGAGGATAGTTTTGTTAATAGTTAAAAGGCCGAAGGGGAGCTTCGGGACTGAACGTAGGACAGGAGGTCCGAACTAGGATAAAATATCGGTGTGAATATCTCTTATTTTATCTTTACTTCTTACTATTTGCATAATATCAATAGTGGTTATAGTTTAGACACTTATATAATCCTATCATATACTTTCAATTGGTATCAAAGCAAGATTATAACAAATATCAGTAACTTGTGTTTGTTTCATTGTGTTTAATATGGCAAGTAATATTGTTAGTAGCATTTTTCAAGAAGGATAATCTACACAAAGACCACCATTGTTTAATGGATCTAATTATGCTTATTGGTCAACACGTAGGAGAATTTTTATGGAAGCTAATAGCTTAGAAAAATGGGCGGCTACTCAAAAAAATATGAAGCACCAACTGCTGAATTAAGCACATGGACAGATGTCCAAAAGAAAGCCGCTTCTAATAATTCAAAATCCACGAATGTTTTATTTTGTGCACTAGATAAAAATGAATTTTCACGTGTTGTGATGTGCACTACTGCTTATGACATATGGAGAAGCTTACAAATCACTCATGAAGGTACCACAAAAGTTAAGAAAACCAAAATATCAATTTTACAAGATCAGTTTTCTTTTAAAATGAAAATAGGTGAAACTATCAGTCATATGCATACTAGGTTTCAAACCATTCAACATGATTTAATGGCTCTTGGAGTCAAATTTACTGATTTTGACTTAGTTACACGTATCTTAAATTCTTTAACTATTGAGTGGGAAAGAAAAAATTTGGCCATATAAGAGGCAAATAATCTTAGAGGAATTAATTGGTAATTTATTGTCCTACGAAGCTAACTTGCAGGTTAGATGTAACACCCCACCTCCGTTAAGGTCACTCACAAAGGGAATGCCTTAACTTTGGTGGAGCATTTTAGTAAACAGAACAGAAACTTACAAGACAGATAAAACAGTACTTGAAAATTTTTAACTTTATTACAGCGGAAACAGAAATCAATATGGTTACATCCTTTCAAATCTCAGAATTCAAGTACAAAATATCAGTCTTGTACAAAAGCCTTCAAAATGCATGGTTTAAAATCATAATCCCCATAGAACGGAAGCTATACAGAGCCAAGCCATACTTTAAGCACTTCAAGCAAAGAGAAATCCAGATCAAGCTAAAGTATTCCCTCCTTGGATAACCTGGGGGGAACGGAAGAAAGGAGGCGAAACAACAAGGGTCAGACAAAAAGTCTGGCAAGTCCAGTGACTTTCAGCATATGAACAAATAATAATAATATGATATGAACATAAAACTGGATGTGAGATAACTGTAACAGATGTAGCAGATATAACGGAAGAACAGAATGACATAAACTATTGCTTCACACTTCTCTGCACTAATACTAGTATAACAGAATTAGGTGTCACCCTAATGTCTAAATTGAAGCAGGAACGGGTACAGAATAATTTAACAGAAACAGAGTGCTAATAATGGGCCTTTACTACCCGATTAGAAACAGACAGAAGCAGAAACAGATTAATCCCTATGGAAACAGAATGTAGAATTAGGTGTACACTAGTAATGGGCCTTTACCACCCGAACAGACGGTACCACACAAAAACAGACAGGTGTTACCACCCAACAGAAACAGACGATACCAGCAGAAACAGACAGAACTAAGTGTACCCTAAAACCCTGCCCCCTAATACATAAATATCCTGTGTCGGCCCCACGGTAGGGTGTATCACTCCCTAAAGTGACAACCAATTGGCACATACCTATTTACAGATGTCATAGCGTCTTACATCCTCAGAGGCAGACCAGGATCCATGCACGCACATGACCCGGTTGGAATGCACCATCAACACCCCTCGCCATTATCAGAATGAACCACTTATAATTAGTTCAGTAAGCGTGCACGGACCCTACCGACTGTTGGGTCAAAGTTTTGATACCAGAAAGGGTTACTGACTAATATGGGTCCCAAACAACAGATGACACAAGTAATTCCCCTCCTAACCTTGTGTCCCCAGACTAATAGATCTCAGATTAACTTGTTTACAAGTTCAGACATATAGAATTCAGATTTACTAGTTCACAGATTAAGTTAACAAGTTTTCAGGCTAACAGATCAGATGTACAGATTTTCCAGATTTGTCTAGCTTTGTATTGGGCCTACAGATTCATGGACGGGTTTACTACACCTATTAATCCAGTTGGTTTAACCCTATTTCCCCCAATACATTTTAGACGTCATTCTTATCTTAGATTTGCATTAATTAATTATTAATGCCCAGACCTCTCACATTAGGTCGCTAGCTTGTGGCCGCTGGATGGGCCGGGCGGTTCCGGGCAAACTTCTGCCACAAGCCAGACCTAACCTCGTGTCTTAAGCAGGTTATGACTAACTTCTCACATTAGAACCTATTGTTTGCAGCCACTGGATGCGCCGGGCGGTTCCGGGCAGAATTACGCCGCAAACTCATTCTAACCTCGAGTTAGTCACGTTTATCTTTGCGGCCAATTAATTAATAATTTACCGTTTATGCGCACGCCCAATATATATGCCATTTCAGATTATATCAATAACATGATGATTATATCAACACAACAGATAACAGATTTTAGCAGATAACAGATTTTCCAGATTATATGACTTAATGGATTTAACAGATTTAGCAACTTAGCAGATTTTGGCATATAACAGGTTAGGCATTTCAACCGACAAATTTAACATATTAGGCACTTCAATCTAATTAGCTGTCTAGGCAATATAACAAAA
Organism: Allium sativum; assembly: GCA_030737875.1. Taxonomy (NCBI): domain Eukaryota; kingdom Viridiplantae; phylum Streptophyta; class Magnoliopsida; order Asparagales; family Amaryllidaceae; genus Allium; species Allium sativum. Next base: position 765,687,892 of record CM060926.1, on the reverse strand, counting down.
CTAGTAGTTTAGGCAACTTGGAAAATTAGCAGATTTAGCAAATTTAATATTTCTAAAGGTTCTATTTACATGCCTTGCCTAATCATAAATTAGGCCTAAATTCATATGCCTACATAATTGTCATGATTCACAATATGAACATATACTCCATGTTTGCATAAATTTACATAGCGCAGAATATGGACATAATTTACCATATAACATATGTTCCTTTTTTTTGTTAAACTAGCATTTTACAGCAGATTCACATATAAATTATACCAAATATAACCGTTAATTACAATGCATGCCATATATCCAAAAATCCCTATTTAGGTGTAATCGCAATAATAGATATCCTAATTAATGTAAATCTTTACACCTAAGTTTCCATATCTTCTTCTTTTTAAGTCATGAATCATTATGCAAACTATACCCAACAATCTAAAATTTTAAATCATATCTTCTAAAAACCAAATCTTTACTTTTATATGCATTTTGTCCAAAGTCTCAAATCATATGTAATCTTACAATGGTTCCTCCCTTCTTCTATCACAGAATATGCATAGGTCTAAAACTAGTTTACAACATATGCTTATTTTTCTAATTAATTACAGATCTAAATAACATATGTTCATTTCTCTAATTAGTTATAGATCTAGATTACAACGTACACTATGCATACAACATATATAAATTACACGTTTACAGTCAAATTCATGCATCCAATCCCAAGTCATATGTCAATATATTTTATGCCTCAGATCTAAAGTCATACATTCAATTCAGTCTTGTCAAATTTCGCATCATTCATTATTTGTCCCAAAATTTGCGTTCATACGTTAATCTCTTATGAGATTAGGCACAGGCTCGTGGTAGCCTGGCTATAGAAACAGAAAGGAAGCAAAAAGGGATACAGAACAGTCACAGAAAAACAGATCTGACAGATATACAATCTCAGATTCAGATTTAAAAGCATATCAGAATTATAATTAATATTTATAGCAGAAAATAACTGTACTTGCCTTGATTGGATTAAAGAAAGAACTTTAGTTGTTACAGAATTGTTGCAGAAGCTTTTATCTCAAATTTGAATTGAATTGCTTAGGTTGATGTTGATTAGCTTCTAGTTTTGATTCCAGCAGAGTAGCGATGCCATTTTTATTTTTACTAGAACAGAGGCAGATAAGAAGCAGAATAGAATTGTGTGCAGAGAAGGCTGGGTTTGGGGTTGTTTAAATAGGTTTAGGCAGACGAATCTAGACAGAAAACGAGACCAGATACATCAGAACGCACCCAGGCAGAAAAGCAGATTTGGGAGGCAGGTCGACCCCCAGGTCAACACTAGGGTCGACTCTAGGGTCGACCCCCTGGGGGCAGGTCGACTCTAGGGTCGACTCTAGGGCGACCCCCTGGGGCAGGTCGACTCTAGGGTCGACCCCCTGGGGGCAGGTCGACTCTAGGGTCGACTCCCCAGTCGACCTGGTCTGTGCTGTTTAATTATTTTTTCTGAACTTTGGGAGGCCATAACTTGGTCATATGGACTCCGATTTACGAAATTTCGGACTCTATTTCGCGTATTTTTCCGAGACAAACGCAATGGCACAGCCCGTTTTCCTTGATTCTGATTTTATATTTTAATTATACTTAGATTTGTAATTCTTAAGTTCACAGAAAATACGGGGTGTTACATTAGAAAAGAACAAAATATGGAAAAGAAAAATATTGCTTTTCAAACAAATAATGAAGATTCAGACTTGGATGAAGAAGAGAAAGTATTCATAGCTAAGAACTATAACAAATTCAAGAAATTCAGAAAAATGACAAGGTTTTTGTAACAACCAGGAAAATCGAAACCAATTTAAAATTTTTATTTTGGCAATTTTAATGAATTTTGAATATTTAAAATGATTTATTTTAAATTACGATGACTAGAAATTTATTTTGAATAGAATTAGAACGTATACATTTATTTGGATCGAAGTTAGAATATAAAATATTTATTTTAATTATAAAATAAATTAGAAATGGCGTGGTAGTTCAAAAAATCGATTTCAAATTTCAAATGAATGTATAGGATTCAAAATAAACCGGATTTTAGCAAAACTAAAAATATTAGAATCAAATTGGAAATATCTTTCCAACGCATCCAAAAAATTGAAATTTCATAGCGGGAATAAAAAGCTATATCTAGTTGAAAATTCAGAATAGTTACTATGGAAATATAGCCCTTAAAAATGGCGATTTTGCAAACGACCTCCGGTTCTCGACAAAACTATTTTTGTTGGATCCAGGATGTCAAGTAATTGCTAGATTCCATTTTTTGTAATTATTGGAACCAATATGTAAGTGTGGCAAAAGAAAACGTGTTTTGACAGTTTCATTCAATTTGGATCGACCAGGAAATGGCCATTTTTCAAACGGTCTTCAAATTTGACGAAATTAGTTTTGTTAGGACCGTATCATCAATATGAAGCTAGAAATAATTTTCCTAGAATTTTTGGGATTCGTATATGGCCTCGGTAAATTAAAATGTACGTTAAAAATTGAATATATACATATATATATATATATATTCTGATTTAGACGGAAACTAATCGAAATAGTCGAATTGGCTTATCGGACATATCCAATTGAGTTCGGAATGGGGGTAATTAGTTAGAGGCGACAGTCAGCGGGTTCGATTTGGAGTTCAAATAAAATTTCACTTTTTGGAAATAAATAAATAAATTATATATAAATATACTTGGCCCACTTTCTTTCCACTTCCGCTCCCCGTCAGTATTTAAACGTAAGAAAGAAAAAACACACAAAATCGCTCTGCCCTAACCCTAGGCTGCCGCCGATGTCCAAACCCCCCTCCCTCCGTCGCTCGAGCTAGCGCCCTCCTCCTCCCTTCCCCCAAGCTCCTCTCCTCCTTCCTCCTCTCACCACTCCCTTTTCAAAACACCCAATCCTCCCAAACATCAAGGAACCGCCGCTGTAGGCCCCACTCCGACCACCGCCGGTCAGGCGTGCTCTCCCCACCACCTGAAGAGCCCAACGCCGCCCCTCTTAACCCCCACTTCCGACTGTAGACTCTCCTCCCCCATTCCAGAAGCAAATGTGAGTTTTTACTTCATTTTATTTAGTTTAACTAGTTTAAAAATCTGGGTTTTTATAAATCAAAATAGCATTATTTTCATAAATATAAAATAAGCATTGTTTCATATGAAAGGTTTGATTTTTATTAGTAGAAAGGTTTGATTTTTATTTGTAGAAAGAAATGATTTTTGTTAAAGAAAAGATAATGTTTTTAATATAAAAGGATTAGATTTTTGAATAGGAAAAGATTTGATTTTTAAAAGAGAAATAATAAAAATATGATTTTTATATTATAGAGATAATAAAAATATGTTTTTTATATAATAGAGAAAATAAAATTTTGATTTTTATATAGTTAGCGAAATAAAAATATGATTTTTATATAATAGAGAAATAGAAAAATGTGATTTTTATCTATGCAGCGTTGTTATAAAAATATGAAATTATTTTTAGAAAGATAAAAATATAATTTTTAGCCTATATATGTTATTTATAAAATAATCATACCAAGAAATAATTATTGATTGGTTAAAAATATAATTTTTAATGTAGGTATACTACATAGATAGATAATCAAAGCACGGCGGAGTGGATCCAAAAGGTGAGAACTTCTCATTTTAATTTATTTTCTAGTTTAAATATATACTAGGATGCAGACGGTGCTTAGCAGCACCCGACAGCCGTCGTCCACAGACCATGGACGACTTGTTTGTTTGTTTGACTGTGTTATGAAAATTGATTGTGTGATGTGGAATGGAATAAAATATTTTGTAGTTAAAAATATAATTTTCAACATGTATATGAATTAAATAAATATTCATTAACAAATCAGACGATTTGCTTATCTACACACATTTGACTAATATTGATTGGGACGATAAATTTTGCACATCGCCCAACTGCGCAAATAAAATTTGTGTTTGTTGTTTGAAAACCCCACACGGGTAATGGGGTGATATTGGACATACACTAATCCCAATATTTAGTTGTATGTCGATCGGTTAATTGACAAGTTGTTGTAAGCGTTGATTAGTTACATTTAACGCTTGTGCAGTTGTGTAATGCACTCTGGATGATGGTTGATTGTGTTTAATTATTGTTGTGTACACGTGTGTATAAAATCCATATAATCAACATTATATGGTAATTGGCTGTGTCGGATTCCAGTTCAGAAATAATGAATATTTTAAAATAACGAATATTTTAAAATAATGAATATGTTAAATAATTTTCAGTAAAGGATCCAAATATGATTTTGATGTCCGATTTGGGATGGACACGAATATATTTAAATATATAAAGCCGTGTTGATTAGATTAAAGCCATTTTGACGTGAATGATATTTATTTCGATTTTATTCATTTTTATAATGAATATCGAAAAGGAATTGATTTCAAAATCTAATGTCCTGAAAATATTATCATTTATATATTAATGATATGGAATATTCAATTTTGATTTGAAATTGAATATGAAGTTGAAATCGTTTTGAAATCGAATTTAAAACGATTTATAAAATAAGTTTTAAAACGAAATCGACAAAAAATATATATAATGGCCTGAATAGAACGCGCCGCGCCGCAGCAGTTCGTGAATTTCGACCATTGACTTCGAACAGACATTACGGGAGATCCGACTGTCAGATTCTCCTAAAACCGGAACCGTTGGGTTCATATCGAAAAGAGATTTTTAATTAATACAAGAAATTTGAAACCTAATGATTGGATTTGGAATTATGTCCAAATCAAATTTGGAAAAGGTTGCTGTAAGTGCAGTTCGATGGCCATTTAGGGAAATCGACTGTACAGGCCTGATAAAATTATTAAAAATATCAATAGTTTGTGTAAAATCATAATAAATGCTTTGGAAAGAATTGGGATGAAAAATTCCATATTTGTAAAGATGAAAATATTTTTTTATCGAAATGAACTAGTTATGAACTAGAATTATAATTCAATTTTTTTAAATAAAATAAATAGGATTTGAAATGGTTTTAAAAATAACCAGAATTTCCAGTATATGAATTGGAATGGATTTGAATCGAAATTATCTTCGGAATATTTCGATATTGGATTCCGCAATTATACGGACATTGTGGAGGAATTTGGAAGATATATACATGGTTATTCCATTACGATATTTGTTGGTTTCAGAATTTGATATTGAATATAAGACGATATATTTTCAATTTAGAGCCTTGTATTTAATATCAAATGAGATTTTGGGTTTGTCGTGAACTGTGTTTTAATTGACACTGTTCTTAAACCTAATATGGAAAGAATAAATCTTTTAATTAAGATTATTGGAGTTTCCATTTAATTGGAATAAAATGGAATTTGAATTAGGTTTATCGTGAACTGTGTTTTTAACGACATTCGTTCTTTAACCCGATTTACAGTGAAATGTGATTTGGAATTTATAAATCTTTTGTTAAGATTTGAAGGAGATTTTTTCCAAAGTAAAGTTTTCCAATTTAACATATTAAATTGGAAATGAATGGAATTCGATTTGGTAATAATCGAAGTGAGCTTCGGTAGAGGAAGACTGTTAATATATGGATTTAAAAGGCTTTGACGTTATTTCATTTATATTATCGGTTGGATATGGAAGTTTATATCGATTTGTTTCCATGAAAATTCCATTGTTAATGGAATGAGATTCTGGGTTTATCGTGAGCTGTGTTATAAATGGCATTAGTTCTTTAACCCAGTTGAAGATAAGATTAATTTCTTAACTTAAAAGATAATCATTTACTAATGATTTCTGGAAATTAAAACTGAATTAGAGTTTTAATGAATCTTTAAATAGATTGAAAGGTGAATTTGATAACTAAAATTATCAAATTCGAGAAATGATCGAGAATGGAGTACCACCAGTTTTACTTCAGGCGATAGTTAAATCTTTAATTGGATTTGAACGTGAAATGGTGTAACGACCCGGAAAAATGCGATCTTGGTTATCCGATATACAACACATATCGAACATCCAAGGATCGAAAATAACCGAATAGTTAATGAAAGAAATTAGAGGGTGAGAATAGATAAGATAGAAACTTAGAATAGAAGAAGAAGAAGAACATAACATCAGAGTAACACGAACCTCACAGCGGAACGAATAACATATAATAGATAACATAACTTTGAAATATAACAGTTATGTATACAATAGCACTTATCAGAGTACATCACTTACAACACAGCGGAAATAACTATAGCTATATGATCTTGAAGCCTCCTGCTCCAAGCTCTTCCAGTATATCTGTAAAACCCGACTACTTGACTGCCCGTACAAATTTAGGCACCCAAGAGTTTAGGGAAAACAACAAATAAACTCCGGGTCAGTCATGTGACTGGTGTGAATAAACTCAAATCATTTAAAACAGGTATATGATATCTCATAAGACCACGCCGTGAATACGGAACGGGTTTTTCCCTTATGAGAATCCAAACATTTTTGCAAAGCAATATCATTCTGATATTATAATAATGTCTAAGTACAAATAAATATCAGTCTAGTAGAAACGCTTGCATCTCACGTTCTACACATATAGTATACAATCAAAACCGCAAGCACGTATTGGGTAATGGATTTCCAACTATGACAAGGTATGGAATCACCTTCCGATCAGTGTACTCTAGGAACGATACACTGGAGTTAAACAAGAACATCTTGCAACTCAGCCACACATGACCGACCACTCATTTCGCTTGAGTGTATCGAATGTACATCACCAACGGTTGGGATCAGCAACCGTTCCCGTATATATATGGGACATCATTGATAGATTTAAGAAACAAATGAATATTCTCTAGATAGGTGATTATACACCCTACTTCGGTGCGACCGACTTAGCCATGCTGCCTGCCCGATTTCTGTCATTTACTGGTTGATGAGGCTAGAAGCTACGCTTTATCATCACATCAGATTCACTTCGAATGCCACATTGTCAGATCCATCAGAATCACCAATTGACGTCTACAACCATACATTACGTGTCAGCTAAAAGAAGTTTCCTTCTCCGCTTCCACTCTTGGTATAGTTGAAGAAATCAATGTACGTGACCGTCTGGAAATACTATGTCAGACATCCATCTTCATTCACTTAGAAGTGTCACATCGTCATACCCGCCAAATCACAAATTGACTTATTCAAAAATAACACGGGTATACAGCTAAGAGAAACGAATTCCTCCGCCACCAAACGTGAATACGTTTGAACAGATCAACTTACGCGATCAATTGGATATACTCTGTCAGACCTTCGTCCATACAAGTTGTCCTGTAAACAGGATAGCCCTTGCATTTTACTCCGTCTTCAATTATCTTTGGCATATATGATTCGCGACGCTTATGCCAATACAGAGTGGTTCTTTGGATAATAATCCAACCGGTCTCTCCATATTAACAACGTTAAAATGGTCGAAACTTCGATAGTCTGTGATTTAACTATCAAATGAAAACATGTCGGTGTACAAACAACGATCTTAATTGCAAATGGAATTTATCGATCCAATCATCGAATATATATATATATTTATATATATATTCATATCTCCTTATTTTCTAAAATTAGAAAATATACGTTTTCAGCATTGGAAAACGTTTCCAATCCTCATTTACGCATCACTACCATTCCACAACTATTTGTCCCTGACTGTAAACTAGTAAGAGAACAATTCTCTAAGTATAAATCCCGAAGGCCGAAACCAACATCAGATCGATACTCAGAAAACTATTCAACTTACTAATCTCTAGTCATTTTCTAATTTTTGTTTAACTTCACTTCTTAATTTCTATATTCGATTAACCCCTTTTGATAAACTACGTTTGATTGACTCCTTTTGATAAACTACGTTTGATTAACTCCTTTTGATAAACTACGTTTTCCGTTACAACTATTTCCCTTTTTTAACGTTTACTTACCGTTACAAATATTTCCTATTTACAACTTCTATTTACCGTTATTAATATTTCCTATTTACAACTTCTATTTACCGTTACAAATATTTCCTATTTACAACTTCTATTTACCGTTACAAATATTTCCTATTTACAACTTCTATTTACCGTTACAAATATTTCCTATTTACAACGGTTTACTTATCCTCTAAATAAATATTCCACTTTTCAATTCTATTTATTTTCTAAATAAATATCCCTTTTATAAAACTCTATTTGTGTTCTAAATATTCTCTTTATAATCCTATTTGTTTACTAACAAATATTTCCTTTTATAAAACCGTGTTCGTTTTATAAATAATTTCCTTTTATAAAATCCTGTGATTTTATAAAATTCCTTTATTTCAATATACATTGAAATATTCCTTTTTATTACAACTTAGGGTTTCTTATGATATTAAAAATATCAAACAACGATGATCAATATCGTTCTAACATCCATAATCAATAACAGATTATAAATCACAACATATATCACAATATAGGAAAAACAGTAAAATAATTGTTGAGGAACCCAGTCGGATTCCTCCCACCTGTCTCCCTGCATCCACAGATGTTACACAGCATAATATACATCAATTTCATTTCGATATGAAATATTCTACTGGACAAAATCAATATTTGATTAATGATATAACATATGACTATATCTATGTTTTCAATCAAATCTATTTAACAGTCCAGTTTAACAATCAATATACAGCAGTCAACAAAATAAAGTACAATTTATATTAAAATATAAATTGAGGAGAGTTACTGAGTTTTACTCACCGTTGCGCGTTAATCGTTAAATAACGGTTTGCGTTATTTGATTCAGTCGGACAATTTATTTCGCCATAAATTGTAACGTGCTCGGATTCACTTCTGGTCATTTCCATTGTGTTGCTCCCGTCCATACGATCCCATCGGGTCTGACCGTTTAGAATTCTGACATCGTACGAACTGGATATTTAATTTACAAGTTTATGCGTTGTTTTTTTTTTAAAACTATTCTTGCATTAATTAAAAAGGAAACTGGGCCTTACCATAAGTTCAACTCGGCCCGTTATCCTTTTAAAACCCACGCTCATATTCGTAAATGCTGGCCTGTCATAAACCCAATAGCACGTCATCTTCTATTTGAAACAACTGTAAGCTGCTCCATCAGTGAACTGTGCGAAAACGAGCATGACCAGAGAACTCCAACCTTCACTACGTTGCTTCCTTCAATACACCATTTCAATGACTAATACTACTGTTGTTCTCATACCCGAAGACTCCATCTTCCAGTTCACGTCGCACTATACATATTATTATTTTTCTTTGCTGACACAGTACAAAGAAATATACAACACATGAAAAATGCGTGTAAACCCATGCAGGGAACTACCTCTTCATCCCAACGTTCTCCTTTTAAATGACCATACTGCATCATCTTTTCCAAATCTGAAAGCACCTTCTTCCCTTTCCATCTGAAATGCTTCAGACCGCAACCCCATGCTCAAGATCAACCATCCACCACCGTAATCAGCAACACCCCATCGGAGTAACATCGATGGCCGGAAAACTTTGCGCCTTGACGCCGTTGACTCTCGGCCCAAGTATCAGCCACCCTGCTTCACCCCTTCGGCGCCAGTCCCCACACAAACCGCCCATGCTTCGAGTTCAAAACCAACCACCACGCTGCACGAGATTCAATGTCGATCTTTCAATCGGTAGAGCTCATTGAGCTCTATATATATATATTTTTTTTGTAGTTAAGAAGTTTTAGTATAGAAAAATGGATTGAGGGTTATATGAAGAGAAAGGATGGAAACTTTCTGTTCATTCGTTTTCTTTCTAATGTTGGCGGCGTAGATTTTCTTTTTGATCGAGCAAATTAGGTTTAGAAATGTAATTATATAGGGTAGCGGTTAAAAGGCTGGAAAAAAATGAGGAGGACGTGTACTCTCAAGGTCCAAGCAACTTAGGATATTTTAGGGTACCTTGCTCTACACCGTTTTATCATTTTAGGGGCAACTCTCGACTAAGATAATAATACCGGTGAGACGAGCAATGTCCCACGATCCCAAAAATATATTAACATCAGTAGTTTAACTCATATTTTGAAACCTCAAAATGTTGATTACAGGGTGCAAAATACTTCAAATAAAAAGTTGCTTATTAAATTAATTAAAAATCACAGTAAAATTCTAAAAATTAAATTATCATTATGTCTCAAAAGAACCTTGTCTAAATTCAAACCCGATATTCAAATACTTTTAAATAACCGTTATGGCCACGAACGAATATACCGCTGTTTTTCTGAATATTTAATTTGGACATAAAACAAAATCTACACGACGAGATCCCGATTTTTCTCTTCCATTAGAAAGATATACTCCACCAGCTCCACACGTTTCTTGTTTCACAGAAATCCGGCTTAAAACGAACCCTGTACATTCAGTTGAAGTTCAAATCGCCAAATAGCGAGCTGCCGTGCCATTTCGAGCTCGTTTATAAATATATTATAAACTATACGTTCAACTATCGTCGATTCAATATAATCGTTATTATATTTCAAATCGAAACTCCACCAAATCTCGTATGCTATTCAATTCACACGATATTGTGAATTTCACTACTTCCGACTATTTCGACATTATAATATATTATTATATTATGATTATTTATTAAATATTCAATATTCAATATTATTTAATTCACGTTCTCGATATCGATAAATCGATATTTAATAATCTAAATAAATAAATTATTCAACAGCAAAAAATGCGGGTCGCTACAATCTTCCCCCCTTAATAAAATTTCGTCCTCGAAATTGCTAAGCTAGGGGATGACCCTATCTTCTGGGTAAAAATTTATCTGTTTACCTCTTGTCTCCGGTTTCAACTGAACCAATTAATATTGACTAAAATATTAATTTATTCCGACTAACTAAATTTTCAAAAATTCTGAAAATTTTCTAACACCTTAACTTTTCGAAAATTTTTGCCAGCACCTCCTTTGTACTGGTCAATATTTCAAACTCCAACTCGCCTCTCTGGGCCTTCTTTAACCCAAAAGAAAATCAAACAGCGAAGCGGCTTGCCAAATTGGCTCATAAATTCCAAACTCATATATAATATAAACTGGTACCTTTTGTCGGGCACATCAACTCTATCACTTCCATATGCTATCATCTCAGCATATACCAGTGTTATCTCAATCAAATTCCAATCAGTTCATATCCTCAAATTCAAATCGAATTTTCATTCGAACCCCAATATTAAATTCCAAATTATTGACTCATCAACCCAATTCCATAACAGATTATTCTCTAATCCAATTCAATTCTATTTAACTATGTTCAAGTTAAATTTCAATTTATTTTTACCATCTCATTTTATTTAACTTCAATAGTTAAATTTTAATTTCTAGAACTTAAATTCCCGGTTTTATTTCAAATCAATTTGAAATCATACTGCCAATTCAAAACCTTTGAATTTTCTAAACAACTTGTTTTCTCAAAACAATTCAAATCAAAATCTCTTGTAGTAATCCACCACTTAGAACTCGAAAATCACACCGATGATACTGCGCAGTCATCATCGGAATTATTTTTCAGCGACCCAAGTGATTTCAATACTATATCATTTTCAAAACCATTACTGAATACTTCCATTTTGAAAACATTTCAAAATCTCCCAGGAACTTAAAATTTCCTTATTTTTAATTCCAAATCTGATTTAAATTCATATTTAATTCATCTTATTTCATATACTTTACTTATATGATTCTGATTGGTTATATATAACCATTTCACTTTATAATCTCATTCGATTATAATCACAACCTATATATGGTAATATATCACATATCCATACTGTGTCGGTCCATCGTATTCAAGTATTTATTTACTCCTACCGATACAGTGGATCAAACTGATCGACCAGAACTCATAAACAACTCAGCCAATGAATCTCCACAATATAAAACCATTTTTATATCAAATACAAATACGCACTCGCATATATACACTCAAACTCAATCTAGGGTATTACTAACCCTATCTCTACCGAGTCATGCCACAGAGCCAAGGTAAAACTTAACTTAAGCTCTGATACCAACTGTAAATACCCGGAAAAATGTGATCTTGGTTATCCGATATACAACACATATCGAACATCCAAGGATCGAAAATAACTGAATAGTTAATGAAAGAAATTAGAGGGTGAGAATAGATAAGATAGAAACTTAGAATAGAAGAAGAAGAAGAACATAACATCAGAGTAACACGAACCTCACAGTGGAACGAATAACATATAATACATAACATAACTTTGAAATATAACAGTTATGTATACAATAGCACTTATCAGAGTACATCACTTACAACACAGCGGAAATAACTATAGCTATATGATCTTGAAGCCTCCTGCTCCAAGCTCTTCCAGTATATCTGTAAAACCCGACTACTTGACTGCCCGTACAAATTTAGGCACCCAAGAGTTTAGGGAAAACAACAAATAAACTCCGGGTCAGTCATGTGACTGGTGTGAATAAACTCAAATCATTTAAAACAGGTATATGATATCTCATAAGACCACGCCGTGAATATGGAACGGGTTTTTCCCTTATGAGAATCCAAACATTTTTGCAAAGCAATATCATTCTGATATTATAATAATGTCTAAGTACAAATAAATATCAGTCTAGTAGAAATGCTTGCATCTCACGTTCTACACATATAGTATACAATCAAAACCGCAAGCACGTATTGGGTAATGGATTTCCAACTATGACAAGGTATGGAATCACCTTCCGATCAGTGTACTCTAGGAACGATACACTGGAGTTCAACAAGAACATCTTGCAACTCAGCCACACATGACCGACCACTCATTTCGCTTGAGTGTATCGAATGTACATCACCAACGGTTGAGATCAGCAACCGTTCCCGTATATATGGGACATCATTGATAGATTTAAGAAACAAATGAACATTCTCTAGATAGGTGATTATACACCCTACTTCGGTGTGACCGACTTAGCCATGATGCCTGCCCGATTTCTGTCATTTACTGGTTGATGAGGCTAGAAGCTACGCTTTATCATCACATCAGATTCACTTCGAATGCCACATTGTCAGATCCATCAGAATCACTAATTGACGTCTACAACCATACATTACGTGTCAGCTAAAAGAAGTTTCCTTCTCCGCTTCCACTCTTGGTATAGTTGAAGAAATCAATGTACGTGACCGTCTGGAAATACTATGTCAGACATCCATCTTCATTCACTTAGAAGTGTCACATCGTCATACCCGCCAAATCACAAATTGACTTATTCAAAAATAACACGGGTATACAGCTAAGAGAAACGAATTCCTCCGCCACCAAACGTGAATACGTTTGAACAGATCAACTTACGCGATCCATTGGATATACTCTATCAGACCTTCGTCCATACAAGTTGTCCTGGGACTGGACAAACCGAAGGCACTATTCTGTAAACAAGATAGCCCTTGCATTTTACTCCGTCTTCAATTATCTTTGGCATATATGATTCGCGACGCTTATGCCAATACAGAGTGGTTCTTTGGATAATAATCCAACCGGTCTCTCCATATTAACAACGTTAAAATGGTCGAAACTTCGATAGTCTGTGATTTAACTATCAAATGAAAACATGTCGGTGTACAAACAACGATCTTAATTCCAAATGGAATTTATCGATCCAATCATCGAATATATATATATATATATATATATATATATATATTTATATATTTATATATATTCATATCTCCTTATTTTCTAAAATTAGAAAATATACGTTTTTAACATTGGAAAACGTTTCCAATCCTCATTTACGCATCACTACCATTTCACAACTATTAGTCCCTGACTGTAAACTAGTAAGAGAACAATTCTCTAAGTATAATTCCCGAAGGCCGAAAACATCAGATCGATACTCAGAAAACTATTCAACTTACTAATCTCTAGTCAGTTTCTAATTTTTGTTTAACTTCACTTCTTAATTTCTATATTCGATTAACCCCTTTTGATAAACTACGTTTGATTAACTCCTTTTGATAAACTACGTTTGATTAACTCCTTTTGATAAACTACGTTTTCCGTTACAACTATTTCCCTTTTTTAACGTTTACTTACCGTTACAAATATTTCCTATTTACAACTTCTATTTACCGTTACAAATATTTCCTATTTACAACTTCTATTTACCGTTACAAATATTTCCTATTTACAACTTCTATTTACCGTTACAAATATTTCCTATTTACAACTTCTATTTACCGTTACAAATATTTCCTATTTACAACTTCTATTTACCGTTACAAATATTTCCTATTTACAACGGTTTATTTATCCTCTAAATAAATATTCCTCTTTTCAATTCTATTTATTTTCTAAATAAATATCCCTTTTATAAAACTCTATTTGTTTTCTAAATATTCTCTTTATAATCCTATTTGTTTACTAACAAATATTTCCTTTTTTAAAACCGTGTTCGTTTTATAAATAATTTCCTTTTAAAAAATCCTATGATTTTATAAAATTCCTTTATTTCAATATACATTGAAATATTCTTTTTTATTACAACTCAGGGTTTCTTATGATATTCAAAATATCAAACAACGATGATCAATATCGTTCTAACATCCATAATCAATAACAGATTATAAATCACAACATATATCACAATATATGAAAAACAGTAAAATAATTGTTGAGGAACCCAGTCGGATTCCTCCAACCTGTCTCCCTGTATCCACAGATGTTACACAGCATAATATACATCAATTTCATTTCATTATGAAATATTCTACTGGACAAAATCAATATTTGATTAATGATATAACATATGACTATATCTATGTTTTCAATCAAATCTATTTAACAGTCCAGTTTAACAATCAATATACAGCAGTCAACAAAATAAAGTACAATTTATATTAAAATATAAATTGAGGAGAGTTAGTGAGTTTTACTCACCGTTGCGCGTTAATCGTTAAATAACGGTTTGCGTTATTTGATTCAGTCGGACAATTTATTTCGCCATAAATTGTAACGTGCTCGGATTCACTTCTGGTCATTTCCATTGTGTTGCTCCCGTCCATACGATCCCATCGGGTCTGACCGTTTAGAATTCTGACATCATACGAACTGGATATTTAATTTACAAGTTTATGCGTTGTTTTTTTTAGAAAACTATTCTTGCATTAATTAAAAAGGAAACTGGGCCTTACCATAAGTTCAACTCGGCCCGTTATCCTTTTAAAACCCACGCTCATATTCGTAAATGTTGGCCTGTCATAAACCCAATAGCACGTCATCTTCTATTTGAAACAACTGTAAGCTGCTCCATCAGTGAACTGTGCGAAAACGAGCATGACCAGAGAACTCCAACCTTCACCACGTTGCTTCCTTCAATACACCATTTCAATGACTAACACTATTGTTGTTCTCATACCCGAAGACTCCATCTTCCAGTTCACGTTGCACTATACATATTATTATTTTTCTTTGCTGACACAGTACAAAGAAATATACAACACATGAAAAATGCGTGTAAACCCATGCAGGGAACTACCTCTTCATCCCAACGTTCTCCTTTTAAATGATCATACTGCATCATCTTTTCCAAATCTAAAAGCACCTTCTTCCCTTTCCATCTGAAATGCTTCAGACCGCAAACCCCATGCTCAAGATCAACCATCCACCACCGTAATCAGCAACACCCCATCGTAGTAACATCGATGGCCGGAAAACTTTGCGCCTTGACGCCGTTGACTCTCGGCCCAAGTATCAGCCACCCTGCTTCACCCATTCGGCGCCAGTCCCCACACAAACCGCCCATGCTTCGAGTTCAAAACCAACCACCACGCTGCATGAGATTCAATGTCGATCTTTCAATCGGTAGAGCTCACTGAGCTCTATATTTTTTTTTGTAGTTAAGAAGTTTTAGTATAGAAAAATGGATTGAGGGTTATATGAAGAGAAAGGATGGAAACTTTCTGTTCATTCGTTTTCTTTCTAATGTTGGCGGCGTAGATTTTCTTTTTGATCGAGCAAATTAGGTTTAGAAATGTAATTATATAGGGTAGCGGTTAAAAGGCTGGAAAAAAATGAGGAGGACGTGTATTCTCAAGGTCCAAGCAACTTAGGATATTTTAGGGTACCTTGCTCTACACCGTTTTATCATTTTAGGGACAACTCTCGACTAAGATAATAATACCGGTGAGACGAGCAATGTCCCACGGTCCCAAAAATATATTAACATCAGTAGTTTAACTCATATTTTGAAACCTCAAAATGTTGATTACAGGGTGCAAAATACTTCAAATAAAAAGTTGCTTATTAAATTAATTAAAAATCACAGTAAAATTCTAAAAATTAAATTATCATTATGTCTCAAAAGAAACTTGTCTAAATTCAAACCCAATATTCAAATACTTTTAAATATCCGTTATGGCCACGAACGAATATACCGCTGTTTTTCTGAATATTTAATTTGGACATAAAACAAAATCTACACGACGAGATCCCGATTAGAAAGATATACTCCACCAGCTCCACACGTTTCTTGTTTCACAGAAATCCGGCTTAAAACGAACCCTGTATATTCAGTTGAAGTTCAAATCGCCAAATAGCGAACTGCCGTGCCATTTCGAGCTCGTTTGTAAATATATTATAAACTATACGTTCAACTGTCGTCGATTCAATATAATCGTTATTATATTTCGAATCGAAACTCCACCAAATCTCGTATGCTATTCAATTCACACGATATTGTGAATTTCACTATTTCCGACTATTTCGACATTATAATATATTATTATATTATGATTATTTATTAAATATTCAATATTATTTAATTCACGTTCTCGATATCGATAAATCGATATTTAATAATTTAAATAAATAAATTATTCAACAGCAAAAAATGCGGGTCGCTACAATCTTCCCCCCTTAATAAAATTTCGTCCTCGAAATTGCTAAGCTAGGGGATGACCCTATCTTCTGGGTAAAAATTTATTTGTTTACCTCTAGTCTCCGGTTTCAACTGAACCAATTAATATCGACTAAAATATTCATTTATTCCGAGTAACTAAATTTTCAAAAATTCTGAAAATTTTCTAACCCCTTAACTTTTCGAAATTTTTTGCCAGCACCTCCTTTGTACTGGTCAATATTTCAAACTCCAACTCGCCTCTCTGGGCCTTCTTTAACCCAAAAGAAAATCAAACAGCCAAGCGGCTTGCCAAATTGGCTCATAAATTCCAAACTCATATATAATATAAACTGGTACCTTTTGTCGGGCACATCAACTCTATCACTTCCATATGCTATCAACTCAGCATATACCAGTGTTATCTCAATCAAATTCCAATCAGTTCATATCCTCAAATTCAAGTCGAATTTTCATTCGAACCCCAATATCAAATTCCAAATTATTGACTCATCAACCCAATTCCATAACAGATTATTCTCTAATCCAATTCAATTCTATTTAACTATGTTCAAGTTAAATTTCAATTTATTTTTACCATCTCATTTTATTTAACTTCATTAGTTAAATTTTAATTTCTAGAACTTAAATTCCCGGTTTTATTTCAAATCAATTTGAAATCATACTGCCAATTCAAAACCTTTGAATTTTCTAAACAACTTGTTTTCTCAAAACAATTCAAATCAAAATCTCAAGTAGTAAACCACCACTTAGAACTCGAAAATCACACCGATGATACTGCGCAGTCATCATCGGAATTATTTTTCAGCGACCCAAGTGATTTCAATACTATATCATTTTTAAAACCATTACTGAATACTTCCATTTTGAAAACATTTCAAAATCTCCCAGGAACTTAAAATTTCCTTATTTTTAATTCCAAATTTGATTTAAATTCATATTTAATTCATCTTATTTCATATACTTTACTTATATGATTCTGATTGGTTATATATAACCATTTCACTTTATAATCTCATTCGATTATAATCACAACCTATATATGATAATATATCACATATCCATACTGTGTCGGTCCATCGTATTCAAGTATTTATTTACTCCTACCGATACAGTGGATCAAACTGATCGACCAGAACTCATAAACAACTCAGCCAATGAATCTCCATAATATAAAACCATTTTTATATCAAATACAAATACGCACTCGTATATATACACTCAAACTCAATCTAGGGTATTACTAACCCTATCTCTACCGAGTCACGCCATAGAGCCAAGGTAAAACTTAACTTAAGCTCTGATACCAACTGTAACGACCCGGAAAAATGCGATCTTGGTTATCCGATATACAACACATATCGAACATCCAAGGATCGAAAATAACCGAATAGTTAATGAAAGAAATTAGAGGGTGAGAATAGATAAGATAGAAACTTAGAATAGAAGAAGAAGAAGAACATAACATCAGAGTAACACGAACCTCACAGCGGAACGAGTAACATATAATAGATAACATAACTTTGAAATATAACAGTTATGTATACAATTGCACTTATCAGAGTACAGCACTTACAACACAGCAGAAATAACTATAGCTATATGATCTTGAAGCCTCCTGATCCAAGCTCTTCCAGTATATCTGTAAAACCCGACTACTTGACTGCCCGTACAAATTTAGGCACCCAAGAGTTTAGGGAAAACAACAAATAAACTCCGGGTCAGTCATGTGAATGGTGTGAATAAACTCAAATCATTTAAAACAGGTATATGATATCTCATAAGACCACGCCGTGAATACGGAACGGGTTTTTCCCTTATGAGAATCCAAACATTTTTGCAAAGCAATATCATTCTGATATTATAATAATGTCTAAGTACAAATAAATATCAGTCTAGTAGAAATGCTTGCATCTCACGTTCTACACATATAGTATACAATCAAAACCGCAAGCACGTATTGGGTAATGGATTTCCAACTATGACAAGGTATGGAATCACCTTCCAATTAGTGTACTCTAGGAACGATACACTGGAGTTCAACAAGAACATCTTGCAACTCAGCCACACATGACCGACCGCTCATTTCGCTTGAGTGTATCGAATGTACATCACCAACGGTTGGGATCAGCAACCGTTCCCGTATATATATGGGACAGCATTGATAGATTTAAGAAACAAATGAATATTCTCTAGATAGGTGATTATACACCCTACTTCGTTGCGACCGACTTAGCCATGCTGCCTGCCCGATTTCTGTCATTTACTGGTTGATGAGGCTAGAAGCTACGCTTTATCATCACATCAGATTCACTTCGAATGCCACATTGTCAGATCCATCAGAATCGCTAATTGACGTCTACAACCATTCATTATGTGTCAGCTAAAAGAAGTTTCCTTCTCCGCTTCCACTCTTGGTATAGTTGAAGAAATCAATGTACGTGACCGTCTGGAAATACTATGTCAGACATCCATCTTCATTCACTTAGAAGTGTCACATCGTCATACCCGCCAAATCACAAATTGACTTATTCAAAAATAACACGGGTATACAGCTAAGAGAAACGAATTCCTCCGCCACCAAACGTGAATACGTTTGAACAGATCAACTTATGCGATCCATTGGATATACTCTGTCAGACCTTCGTCCATACAAGTTGTCCTGGGACTGGACAAACCAAAGGCACTATTCTGTAAACAGGATATCCCTTGCATTTTACTCCATCTTCAATTATCTTTGGCATATATGATTCGCGACGCTTATGCCAATACAGAGTGGTTCTTTGGATAATAATCCAACCGGTCTCTCCATATTAACAACGTTAAAATGGTCGAAACTTCGATAGTCTGTGATTTAACTATCAAATGAAAACATGTCGGTGTACAAACAACGATCTTAATTCCAAATGGAATTTATCGATCCAATCATCGAATATATATATATATATATTCATATCTCCTTATTTTCTAAAATTAGAAAATATACGTTTTCAACATTGGAAAACGTTTCCAATCCTCATTTACGCATCACTACCATTCCACAACTATTAGTCCCTGACTGTAAACTAGTAAGAGAACAATTCTCTAAGTATAAATCCCGAAGGCCGAAACCAACATCAGATCGATACTCAGAAAACTATTCAACTTACTAATCTCTAGTCAGTTTCTAATTTTTGTTTAACTTCACTTCTTAATTTCTATATTCGATTAACCCCTTTTGATAAACTACGTTTGATTAACTCCTTTTGATAAACTACGTTTGATTAACTCCTTTTGATAAACTACGTTTTCCGTTACAACTATTTCCCTTTTTTAACATTTACTTACCGTTACAAATATTTCCTATTTACAACTTCTATTTACCGTTACAAATATTTCCTATTTACAACTTCTATTTACCGTTACAAATATTTCCTATTTACAACTTCTATTTACCGTTACAAATATTTCCTATTTACAACTTTTATTTACTGTTACAAATATTTCCTATTTACAACTTCTATTTACCGTTACAAATATTTCCTATTTACAACTTCTATTTACCGTTACAAATATTTCCTATTTACAACGGTTTATTTATCCTCTAAATAAATATTCCTCTTTTCAGTTCTATTTATTTTCTAAATAAATATCCCTTTTATAAAACTCTATTTGTTTTCTAAATACTCTCTGTAATGGCCCGCAAATCTGTGCTATCTGAGTTGACTAAATACAACACACGTCCAACCCAAATAACACAGAAATACGACTCATTTTTTAGAAAGAAGTTAGAGGATGAGAAATAGAAGGAAAGAAATATTAGAATAGAAGAAAAACGAAGATCACAGCTCACAGCGGAACGAATAAAATATATTATATAACATAAGCTTTGAAATACAAATCTGTTCTGTACATATATACATACCATCATCAGAGTACACATAACATTTGATTCAGCGGAAGTAACTCTAAATAACTAACGTTGAAGCCTCCAGCTTCAAGCTCCTCCAAGTGTATCTGTAAAAGCCTGAAACACTTGACTGCCCGTACAAATTTGGGCACCCAAGAGTTTAGGAAAAACAAAACAAAATAAACTCTGGGTCAGTCATGGGACTGGTGTGAGTAAACTCCAACCACTTGTTTAACTTTAAAAACTCTTTTCGAAAGAAAAGATAACAGTAAGACCAGCCCACACATAAACACGGACGGTTTTTATCTTACTATAACCCAAAAACACTTTGATATCAAATCCAGTGATATTATACTAATGTCTACCTCAAATAAATAACCAGATAGCAGAACGCTTGCATCTCACGCTCCACATATATATTATAAAATCAAAACCCGCATGGCGCTTATTGGAGATTGGATTTCCAACATGACAAGGTATGGAACCACCTTCCGACTGTGTATCTCTAGAGAGGAATACACTGGGTTCAACAAGAACATCTTGCAACCCGGCCCACACATGACCGACCACTCATTTCGCTTGAGTGTATCGAATGTATATCACCAACGGTTGGACTCAAACCACCGTTTCCCAAATGGGCAGAATTGATAGATTTAGGAATAAAAGGAATTTCTCTAGATAGGTGATTATACACCCTAATGGGTGCGACCCACATAGCCATGCTGCCTGCCCGATTTTTGTCCTTTCCCGGTTGTTGAGGCCTGAGGCTACGAATACTTACCATTCATTGATAGCACAATCACTTTGAATGCCACATTGTCAGATCCGTTAATCACTAGTTGAGTTTGCACAAATATTCTGGATATTATGCTAAGGGATAAATCCGTTGCAACCATATACATTCATACAGACCAACCTATTTGATCATTGGAAATACTCTGTCAGACATTCGTCCATTTACGTTCGTTCTGGGATTGAACGACACCGAAGGCACCATTTCTATAAATAGAAAAAGCCCTTGCACTTCACTCCGTCTTCAATATATTCAGCATACTTGGTTCGCAACGCTAATGCCGATACGGAGTGGTTCTTCGGATAATAATCCAACCGGTCTCTCCATATTGACAACGATGGTCAAAACTTCGATAGTCTGTGATTTAACTATCGAATAAAAACAAGTGTTCAATCAACCATCAAACAAATCACTGGGCCTTTAATTAATATTCATTAATTAAATCTCTTCTCTATTTTCTCTATCAATATTTGTTATCCAAATATTTCAATAACCATATTGGCCCTTTTCGCTATTTTTGATTTCGTTTCTTATCGAATTCTATATATATCGATATATAGATTTCTAATTGTCCAATTTCTTAAAAATATTCTAACTCCTTAAATTCCCGGAAAAATTCGCCATAACCTCCCCTGTATCGGGAGCATCGGGAAATTTCAAATAGCTTCCCGGTATCTTCTAATCTCAAAAAGAAAAAGAAGAAGCCAAGCGGCTAGCCGATACGGCGCATAAAACTTCATATATGAATTAAACATGTACCTTTTTGTCGAGCATTACGTTTATAAACTCCATATACCTCATCCCATACCTGTCTAACACCTGTTCACCTGTTTTCAATTCAATTCAATACCATCTAATCGTTTGAATTCAGTTTCGCCTATTTATTCTTTAATTAAACATTTCGCCTATTTCACTTCTTTGTCGAACATAACATGTTCAAACAAAATGTTTAACTCGTTCATAACTAAATTGAATTTCAATTTCAGTTCTAGTTCTCTTTTCTATTTCGAATATAAATTTCAAATCGAATTTACTTATTTAAATCCCAATATTCATTCGAAATCTCATTAACTAATTTCTATTCACTTTAGTTAATTCTATTCAATAAATCAAAATCTGGTTTCTGTTTCAAAAATCATATTCATTTACACAACTTGAATTCACATATACTTTACAACTCAACTCTGAAATTTTCTAAATAGAAACTTCGGATTTTTATCGCTTAAAATCCTTTTATAATATTAAATAAACCATAATGGTTTTTAAAACGATTCTGGCGCTGCTTTTCTGAAAATTTGATTTTGACATAACTCAAAATCTATACGACGAAATTCATATTTTTCTCTTTCATTAGAAAACTATTATCAAACCGGTCCTGACGTTTCTTGTTTCAAAGAATTCCGACTTCAATCAAGTCCTGTATATTCGATTGAAGTTCGAATCGCCAATTTACGAACTGCAGCGCTGCGGCGAGTTCGTTTTAATTATATATATATATATAAAAACTTTTTTTTTTTTTAAACTTCTTTAAAATGGATTCTACTTCATTTAACTCCACTCGAATCCCTTGATTCCAATTTCAATCTTCTTTTAAATTCTATATTTCAAATTCCAATTCCTTTTCAAATTCAATATTTGAATTTCTATTTGAATTCCCTATATTCAAATTTGATGTTTGAATTCATTTGAATTCTCTTATTCAAGTTCTATATTTAAATTCCATTTGAACTGCTGTAATCCAATTTCTATATTTGAATTCTATTGAAATTCAAATATTCAAACTCCTTTTTAATTCCTATATTCAAAATTCCATAGTTTAAAACTCATTTGAATTTCATATTCAAATCCCATAGATTAAATCCTATTTGAATTCAATTTGAATCTCTTACATTCAAATTTCATTTTTCCTTTCCATTTGAATTCTAATATTCAAACTTATTTTTAACACCATTTGAATTTCTTTACTCAAATCCATTTGAATTTCCTTGAATTCAAATTCCATTTCAAAACCACTTGGATTTTCTATTTTTGAAATCCTATTTTGAAATTCTATTTCCAATTCTGCTTTGAAAATCCTATTTCAAAGTTTATTTCAAATTCTATTTTGAAATCTCATATTCAAATTTCTACTTGAATTTCTGTATTCAATTCCATGTTCAAATTCAATACTCGAATTTCTATTTCAAATTTCAATTCAAATTTCATATTTAAATTCCATTCAAATCTCTATTCAAATTTCACATTTGAATTCTTCTTTGAAATACTATATTTCAAACTCTATTTAAATTCTTCTTTGAAATTCTATATTTCAAATCCTATTTTAAATTCTTCTTTCAAATCTCTTTTTGAATTTCTTTATTTGAATTCCTTCGAATTCAAATTATAATTTTAATTCCTTGAATTCAAATTCTGTTTTTCATTCTAATTTCATCTATTCAAATTCTATTTGAACTTCTTATTTGAATTTCTAATATTCAATCCCCTTTTTCCTTTCAAATATTTAAACTCTCTTTTAAAATTCAAATGTTATACTCAAATTTCATTTGAGTTATATATTTAAAAATTCCATTTCACATCTGTTTTGAAATTTCATTTCAAATTCCAGTTTCACACTTGTATTTCTATTTTTGAATTATCAAATGATAATTCTTGTCACTTCATTTATAACTTCATTATAAAAGAATTATTTATAAACTTCGTTTATAAAGAACTACTTGTTTTATTTTTCAAAACAAGTTTTATATTTTTATTTCCATTTAAAATTTCAAATTCTATTTTTAAAATAGAATTTTCCCCTTTAAAATCTCAAATATCCTTTTTATTGGCCCAGTGATATTCAAACACACAAAGCAACGAATTATTTATTTTCTAGCACATCATATATAACAATATATATGCAAACAAATAAACAAACAGATAATATATTTTTGAGGAATCCAGTTGGATTCCTCCAACCTGTTTTCCTGCATCCACAGATGTTAGCACATAAATAATACCCATTCTGCTTCGTGGCAGAATATCGCGGTATAGAAGGTCATCCACTAATCATAGCGTGGGGCGTATAGGGTAATCATCCGCTATGAAACTGCGGGCATCCGCTAATGAGACTGCGGGAATCCAACCAATCAATCAACCCAATATATATATATATATATATATAGTAGCCTAAATAACTAATATATATAAAGCAACCAGAAAATATTCACACAAGCAACAAACAATTATTTTTAACGGAATAAAAATAATTATAAATAAAAGGTGAGTGAGATTTACTCACCGAGATTTATTTGTTCGATCCATTCTGATTCCTATTTTCATTCCCATTCATGTATCCGTAGCTTATGAATTTTCCGATCGACTCCATTCGTTAAAACCTCGTATAAATATACACATTATATAAACTAATGATATTTAGAATTGAATTTTTTTTTTTTTTTTAGTTTATAAATAGTAAATAAAAATGAAATTACCTTATCCATTTCGTTTTGAACTAGCAAAAATCCATTTTGTTTTGACACCACAACCAAACTGTTGCTCAACTACTTCACCAGCGCTCATCTAGTTGCCAAACTTCCTTTTCCTTACTCCAAAAATGTGTGCAGCCCCTCAAAAATCCTGCTCCATCCTCTACGGCATTTCGTCGAACACCATACGGTCATCACTTCCAATATCAGAACACAGACCGAACTCCAGTCCATCCCCAAACACCTCCCACTACCAGATTCACCTCGACACCCCTGCAGACCCCCAGTCTCCGACGCCGTAGACTTCTCCTACTCAATACCACCATTTCCTTACATCTCGACAGCCTGCTTTTAATGCTACTGGGTAGCGGCATATGTCGAACTCCCCAGATCATCGCATGCGCCTAAAAGCATACAGATCATCGAAGCCCCCTTCCGTCACAAACTGTGGCTCCCCAAATCACCTCGTCATCAACACTAAATTCGAACGCCACCTAGTCTATTACTGACAATCGCCGCATCCCACAACTCAAATCGCACCTTCCTTCTTGATGCAATTGCGAGCGCTCTGGTCTTGCCGTCGAGTCTCAGGATGTGCCGCGGTTTCCCATCGTGAATTGAGATCGCAACTTCCGATTTTTGACTTTGTGAGAAAGGGCATGAATTTAATTTATTTGAGAGGCCACTATTGTTTCCTGAAGCTTTCGATTTTTGCCAATGGACTGAAGGGGAAACGAATATAAATAGGCGAGAGGGAGACAAGATGTACATACGCCATTAATTTCCGGTTTCCCAGTTTTAGAAGACAGGCGACAAACTTTTGAGCTCGAGGCAATATAGGTATTGCGACTTTAAGTTTAAGGTGACGATATTAAAGAAGTAGGTCGGCCGAATTTAATTCCTTTGATTTGATTTAGTTTAATTAAATAATAAAATATTTCACGGTCCCTTAAATTCAAATCTCGAACCACTATTAAATCGTAACGAGTAACATTGCTAATGTTATTCACTATTCTAAATTCAACGGAATGAGTTCTGAAATTTAATTGTGAGAAGATGACAATTTGAATTAACGATTTAAATTAAACTCGATTTAAATATAAATTGATTTCAGACAATTAAACCTGCCGATAATAAATTACTATTATCGTTTTTAATTCAAATAAAATTCATATACATCATTTTGACTCCAGTTTAACTTTTGAATTTAATCCAATTCAGATTCTCGTACTATTATAATTATTTCAGATTAAATAAATATATGTGTATATTCAAAATAAAATCATATATCGATTGATATTATCAACCACAATATTTAAAACCATATTAAATATTTAAAATAAATCGACGAAAAATCTGGGTCGTTACATTCTTCCCCCCTTAAAATAATTTCGTCCTCGAAATTGCTAAGGTAGGAAAAAGGGTACAAACCCATTTATTTTCAACATCTCACTTATGTTGAAACTCAACTCCTCATATTTTTATGACTTTAATTTCAACCAAAACCTTTTGGTTTCCATTCATATGCATTCTAATTCATATTCCTTTCAATTTTATTTCAAATTGATTCAAGTCAATTTATTCACCTCGAACCATTTAACTTACTTCAGTCAAATTTTAATTCCAGAATCCAGATCCCAGGGTTTTCATTTCAAATCCTTTTAAAACAAATCCATATTATTTTAATATACTTTGAAAAATATTTTTTAAATTTCCCAGGATTTTGAATTCTTAATTCTGGTTTGAATTTAATTCTAATTCATCTCATTTGTATATTTAATTTCTATACAAATTCTATTTGGTTATAAATAACCATTCTAATTTCGTAATCTCATTTGATTATAGAATCAACATCCAACACATCAATATAATAATAATTCTAGAAAATTATTCTTTCTATATCAAAAATAGAAATTTTGGGTAAAATTATTTCATCTACCCACTTTAAAACAATATCATGTCGTATTTCCTGTTCAAGTGTTTAGAAATCCCTATCGACTTCGTGGCGTCCCACGATTCGACCAGAATTCATAAACCACTCAACAGACTAGCCAACACAATATAAAACAAATTTATATCAACTTACAAATACGCTCCCTCATATATACACTCAACTCATTCTAGGGTACTACTGACCCTATCTCTAATGAGCACATGCCACACAAGCCTAGGTATTCACTCAACCTGGCTCTGATACCACTGTAATGGCCCGCAAATCTGTGCTATCTGAGTTGACTAAATACAACACACGTCCAACCCAAATAACACAGAAATACGACTCATTTTTTAGAAAGAAGTTAGAGGATGAGAAATAGAAGGAAAGAAATATTAGAATAGAAGAAAAACGAAGATCACAGCTCACAGCGGAACGAATAAAATATATTATATAACATAAGCTTTGAAATACAAATCTGTTCTGTACATATATACATACCATCATCAGAGTACACATAACATTTGATTCAGCGGAAGTAACTCTAAATAACTAACGTTGAAGCCTCCAGCTTCAAGCTCCTCCAAGTGTATCTGTAAAAGCCTGAAACACTTGACTGCCCGTACAAATTTGGGCACCCAAGAGTTTAGGAAAAACAAAACAAAATAAACTCTGGGTCAGTCATGGGACTGGTGTGAGTAAACTCCAACCACTTGTTTAACTTTAAAAACTCTTTTCGAAAGAAAAGATAACAGTAAGACCAGCCCACACATAAACACGGACGGTTTTTATCTTACTATAACCCAAAAACACTTTGATATCAAATCCAGTGATATTATACTAATGTCTACCTCAAATAAATAACCAGATAGCAGAACGCTTGCATCTCACGCTCCACATATATATTATAAAATCAAAACCCGCATGGCGCTTATTGGAGATTGGATTTCCAACATGACAAGGTATGGAACCACCTTCCGACTGTGTATCTCTAGAGAGGAATACACTGGGTTCAACAAGAACATCTTGCAACCCGGCCCACACATGACCGACCACTCATTTCGCTTGAGTGTATCGAATGTATATCACCAACGGTTGGACTCAAACCACCGTTTCCCAAATGGGCAGAATTGATAGATTTAGGAATAAAAGGAATTTCTCTAGATAGGTGATTATACACCCTAATGGGTGCGACCCACATAGCCATGCTGCCTGCCCGATTTTTGTCCTTTCCCGGTTGTTGAGGCCTGAGGCTACGAATACTTACCATTCATTGATAGCACAATCACTTTGAATGCCACATTGTCAGATCCGTTAATCACTAGTTGAGTTTGCACAAATATTCTGGATATTATGCTAAGGGATAAATCCGTTGCAACCATATACATTCATACAGACCAACCTATTTGATCATTGGAAATACTCTGTCAGACATTCGTCCATTTACGTTCGTTCTGGGATTGAACGACACCGAAGGCACCATTTCTATAAATAGAAAAAGCCCTTGCACTTCACTCCGTCTTCAATATATTCAGCATACTTGGTTCGCAACGCTAATGCCGATACGGAGTGGTTCTTCGGATAATAATCCAACCGGTCTCTCCATATTGACAACGATGGTCAAAACTTCGATAGTCTGTGATTTAACTATCGAATAAAAACAAGTGTTCAATCAACCATCAAACAAATCACTGGGCCTTTAATTAATATTCATTAATTAAATCTCTTCTCTATTTTCTCTATCAATATTTGTTATCCAAATATTTCAATAACCATATTGGCCCTTTTCGCTATTTTTGATTTCGTTTCTTATCGAATTCTATATATATCGATATATAGATTTCTAATTGTCCAATTTCTTAAAAATATTCTAACTCCTTAAATTCCCGGAAAAATTCGCCATAACCTCCCCTGTATCGGGAGCATCGGGAAATTTCAAATAGCTTACCGGTATCTTCTAATCTCAAAAAGAAAAAGAAGAAGCCAAGCGGCTAGCCGATACGGCGCATAAAACTTCATATATGAATTAAACATGTACCTTTTTGTCGAGCATTACGTTTATAAACTCCATATACCTCATCCCATACCTGTCTAACACCTGTTCACCTGTTTTCAATTCAATTCAATACCATCTAATCGTTTGAATTCAGTTTCGCCTATTTATTCTTTAATTAAACATTTCGCCTATTTCACTTCTTTGTCGAACATAACATGTTCAAACAAAATGTTTAACTCGTTCATAACTAAATTGAATTTCAATTTCAGTTCTAGTTCTCTTTTCTATTTCGAATATAAATTTCAAATCGAATTTACTTATTTAAATCCCAATATTCATTCGAAATCTCATTAACTAATTTCTATTCACTTTAGTTAATTCTATTCAATAAATCAAAATCTGGTTTCTGTTTCAAAAATCATATTCATTTACACAACTTGAATTCACATATACTTTACAACTCAACTCTGAAATTTTCTAAATAGAAACTTCGGATTTTTATCGCTTAAAATCCTTTTATAATATTAAATAAACCATAATGGTTTTTAAAACGATTCTGGCGCTGCTTTTCTAAAAATTTGATTTTGACATAACTCAAAATCTATACGACGAAATTCATATTTTTCTCTTTCATTAGAAAACTATTATCAAACCGGTCCTGACGTTTCTTGTTTCAAAGAATTCCGACTTCAATCAAGTCCTGTATATTCGATTGAAGTTCGAATCGCCAATTTACGAACTGCAGCGCTGCGGCGAGTTCGTTTTAATTATATATATATATATAAAAACTTTTTTTTTTTTTAAACTTCTTTAAAATGGATTCTACTTCATTTAACTCCACTCGAATCCCTTGATTCCAATTTCAATCTTCTTTTAAATTCTATATTTCAAATTCCAATTCCTTTTCAAATTCAATATTTGAATTTCTATTTGAATTCCCTATATTCAAATTTGATGTTTGAATTCATTTGAATTCTCTTATTCAAGTTCTATATTTAAATTCCATTTGAACTGCTGTAATCCAATTTCTATATTTGAATTCTATTGAAATTCAAATATTCAAACTCCTTTTTAATTCCTATATTCAAAATTCCATAGTTTAAAACTCATTTGAATTTCATATTCAAATCCCATAGATTAAATCCTATTTGAATTCAATTTGAATCTCTTACATTCAAATTTCATTTTTCCTTTCCATTTGAATTCTAATATTCAAACTTATTTTTAACACCATTTGAATTTCTTTACTCAAATCCATTTGAATTTCCTTGAATTCAAATTCCATTTCAAAACCACTTGGATTTTCTATTTTTGAAATCCTATTTTGAAATTCTATTTCCAATTCTGCTTTGAAAATCCTATTTCAAAGTTTATTTCAAATTCTATTTTGAAATCTCATATTCAAATTTCTACTTGAATTTCTGTATTCAATTCCATGTTCAAATTCAATACTCGAATTTCTATTTCAAATTTCAATTCAAATTTCATATTTAAATTCCATTCAAATCTCTATTCAAATTTCACATTTGAATTCTTCTTTGAAATACTATATTTCAAACTCTATTTAAATTCTTCTTTGAAATTCTATATTTCAAATCCTATTTTAAATTCTTCTTTCAAATCTCTTTTTGAATTTCTTTATTTGAATTCCTTCGAATTCAAATTATAATTTTAATTCCTTGAATTCAAATTCTGTTTTTCATTCTAATTTCATCTATTCAAATTCTATTTGAACTTCTTATTTGAATTTCTAATATTCAATCCCCTTTTTCCTTTCAAATATTTAAACTCTCTTTTAAAATTCAAATGTTATACTCAAATTTCATTTGAGTTATATATTTAAAAATTCCATTTCACATCTGTTTTGAAATTTCATTTCAAATTCCAGTTTCACACTTGTATTTCTATTTTTGAATTATCAAATGATAATTCTTGTCACTTCATTTATAACTTCATTATAAAAGAATTATTTATAAACTTCGTTTATAAAGAACTACTTGTTTTATTTTTCAAAACAAGTTTTATATTTTTATTTCCATTTAAAATTTCAAATTCTATTTTTAAAATAGAATTTTCCCCTTTAAAATCTCAAATATCCTTTTTATTGGCCCAGTGATATTCAAACACACAAAGCAACGAATTATTTATTTTCTAGCACATCATATATAACAATATATATGCAAACAAATAAACAAACAGATAATATATTTTTGAGGAATCCAGTTGGATTCCTCCAACCTGTTTTCCTGCATCCACAGATGTTAGCACATAAATAATACCCATTCTGCTTCGTGGCAGAATATCGCGGTATAGAAGGTCATCCACTAATCATAGCGTGGGGCGTATAGGGTAATCATCCGCTATGAAACTGCGGGCATCCGCTAATGAGACTGCGGGAATCCAACCAATCAATCAACCCAATATATATATATATATATATAGTAGCCTAAATAACTAATATATATAAAGCAACCAGAAAATATTCACACAAGCAACAAACAATTATTTTTAACGGAATAAAAATAATTATAAATAAAAGGTGAGTGAGATTTACTCACCGAGATTTATTTGTTCGATCCATTCTGATTCCTATTTTCATTCCCATTCATGTATCCGTAGCTTATGAATTTTCCGATCGACTCCATTCGTTAAAACCTCGTATAAATATACACATTATATAAACTAATGATATTTAGAATTGAATTTTCTTTTTTTTTTTTTTAGTTTATAAATAGTAAATAAAAATGAAATTACCTTATCCATTTCGTTTTGAACTAGCAAAAATCCATTTTGTTTTGACACCACAACCAAACTGTTGCTCAACTACTTCACCAGCGCTCATCTAGTTGCCAAACTTCCTTTTCCTTACTCCAAAAATGTGTGCAGCCCCTCAAAAATCCTGCTCCATCCTCTACGGCATTTCGTCGAACACCATACGGTCATCACTTCCAATATCAGAACACAGACCGAACTCCAGTCCATCCCCAAACACCTCCCACTACCAGATTCACCTCGACACCCCTGCAGACCCCCAGTCTCCGACGCCGTAGACTTCTCCTACTCAATACCACCATTTCCTTACATCTCGACAGCCTGCTTTTAATGCTACTGGGTAGCGGCATATGTCGAACTCCCCAGATCATCGCATGCGCCTAAAAGCATACATATCATCGAAGCCCCCTTCCGTCACAAACTGTGGCTCCCCAAATCACCTCGTCATCAACACTAAATTCGAACGCCACCTAGTCTATTACTGACAATCGCCGCATCCCACAACTCAAATCGCACCTTCCTTCTTGATGCAATTGCGAGCGCTCTGGTCTTGCCGTCGAGTCTCAGGATGTGCCGCGGTTTCCCATCGTGAATTGAGATCGCAACTTCCGATTTTTGACTTTGTGAGAAAGGGCATGAATTTAATTTATTTGAGAGGCCACTATTGTTTCCTGAAGCTTTCGATTTTTGCCAATGGACTGAAGGGGAAACGAATATAAATAGGCGAGAGGGAGACAAGATGTACATACGCCATTAATTTCCGGTTTCCCAGTTTTAGAAGACAGGCGACAAACTTTTGAGCTCGAGGCAATATAGGTATTGCGACTTTAAGTTTAAGGTGACGATATTAAAGAAGTAGGTCGGCCGAATTTAATTCCTTTGATTTGATTTAGTTTAATTAAATAATAAAATATTTCACGGTCCCTTAAATTCAAATCTCGAACCACTATTAAATCGTAACGAGTAACATTGCTAATGTTATTCACTATTCTAAATTCAACGGAATGAGTTCTGAAATTTAATTGTGAGAAGATGACAATTTGAATTAACGATTTAAATTAAACTCGATTTAAATATAAATTGATTTCAGACAATTAAACCTGCCGATAATAAATTACTATTATCGTTTTTAATTCAAATAAAATTCATATACATCATTTTGACTCCAGTTTAACTTTTGAATTTAATCCAATTCAGATTCTCGTACTATTATAATTATTTCAGATTAAATAAATATATGTGTATATTCAAAATAAAATCATATATCGATTGATATTATCAACCACAATATTTAAAACCATATTAAATATTTAAAATAAATCGACGAAAAATCTGGGTCGTTACACTCTCTTTATAATCCTATTTGTTTACTAACAAATATTTCCTTTTATAAAACCGTGTTCGTTTTATAAATAATTTCCTTTTATAAAATCCTATGATTTTATAAAATTCCTTTATTTCAATATACATTGAAATATTCCTTTTTATTACAACTCAGGGTTTCTTATGATATTCAAAATATCAAACAACGATGATCAATATCGTTCTAACATCCATAATCAATAACAGATTATAAATCACAACATATATCACAATATATGAAAAACAGGAAAATAATTGTTGAGGAACCCAGTCGGATTCCTCCAACCTGTCTCCCTGCATCCACGGATGTTACACAACATAATATACATCAATTTCATTTCAATATGAAATATTCTACTGGACAAAATCAATATTTGATTAATGATATAACATATGACTATATCTATGTTTTCAATCAAATCTATTTAACAGTCCAGTTTAACAATCAATATACAGCAGTCAACAAAATAAAGTACAATTTATATTAAAATATAAATTGAGGAGAGTTAGTGAGTTTTACTCACTGTTGCGCGTTAATCGTTAAATAACGGTTTGCGTTATTTGATTCAGTCGGACAATTTATTTCTCCATAAATTGTAACGTGCTCGGATTCACTTCTGGTCATTTCCATTGTGTTGCTCCTGTCCATACGATCCCATTGGGTCTGACCGTTTAGAATTCTGACATCGTACGAACTGGATATTTAATTTACAAGTTTATGCGTTTTTTTTTTTAGAAAACTATTCTTGCATTAATTAAAAAGGAAACTGGGCCTTACCATAAGTTCAACTCGGCCCGTTATCCTTTTAAAACCCACGCTCATATTCGTAAATGCTGGCCTGTCATAAACCCAATAGCACGTCATCTTCTATTTGAAACAACTGTAAGCTGCTCCATCAGTGAACTGTGCGAAAACGAGCATGACCATAGAACTCCAACCTTCACCACGTTGCTTCCTTCAATACACCATTTCAATGACTAACACTACTGTTGTTCTCATACCCGAAGACTCCATCTTCCAGTTCACGTCGCACTATACATATTATTATTTTTCTTTGCTGACACAATACAAAGAAATATACAACACATGAAAAATGCGTGTAAACCCATGCAGGGAACTACCTCTTCATCCCAACGTTCTCCTTTTAAATGACCATACTGCATCATCTTTTCCAAATCTGAAAGCACCTTCTTCCCTTTCCATCTGAAATGCTTCAGACCGCAAACCCCATGCTCAAGATCAACCATCCACCACCGTAATCAGCAACACCCCATCAGAGTAACATCGATGGCCGGAAAACTTTGCGCCTTGACGCCGTTGACTCTCGGCCCAAGTATCAGCCACCCTGCTTCACCCCTTCGGCGCCAGTCCCCACACAAACCGCCCATGCTTCGAGTTCAAAACCAACCGCCACGCTGCACGAGATTCATTGTCGATCTTTCAATCGGTAGAGCTCACTGAGCTCTATATATTTTTTTTGTAGTTAAGAAGTTTTAGTATAGAAAAATGGATTGAGGGTTATATGAAGAGAAAGGATGGAACTTTCTGTTCATTCGTTTTCTTTCTAATGTTGGCGGCATAGATTTTCTTTTTGATCGAGCAAATTAGGTTTAGAAATGTAATTATATAGGGTAGCGGTTAAAAGGCTAGAAAAAAATGAGGAGGACGTGTACTCTCAAGGTCCAAGCAACTTAGGATATTTTAGGGTACCTTGCTCTACACCGTTTTATCATTTTAGGGACAACTCTCGACTAAGATAATAATACCGGTGAGACAAGCAATGTCCCACGATCCCAAAAATATATTAACATCAGTAGTTTAACTCATATTTTGAAACCTCAAAATGTTGATTACAGGGTGCAAAATACTTCAAATAAAAAGTTGCTTATTAAATTAATTAAAATCACAGTAAAATTCTAAAAATTAAATTATCATTATGTCTCAAAAGAACCTTGTCTAAATTCAAACCCGATATTCAAATACTTTTAAATAACCGTTATGGCCACGAACGAATATACCGCTGTTTTTATGAATATTTAATTTGGACATAAAACAAAATCTACACGACGAGATCCCTATTTTTCTCTTCCATTAGAAAGATATACTCCACCAGCTCCACACTTTTCTTGTTTCACAGAAATCCGGCTTAAAACGAACCCTGTACATTCAGTTGAGGTTCAAATCGCCAAATAGCGAACTGCCGTGCCATTTCGAGCTCGTTTATAAATATATTATAAACTATACGTTCAACTGTCGTCGATTCAATATAATCGTTATTATATTTCGAATCGAAACTCCACCAAATCTCGTATGCTATTCAATTCACATGATATTGTGAATTTCACTATTTCCGACTATTTCGACAATATAATATATTATTATATTATGATTATTTATTAAATATTCAATATTCAATATTATTTAATTCACGTTCTCGATATCGATAAATCGATATTTAATAATTTAAATAAATAAATTATTCAACAACAAAAAATGCGAGTCACTACAAATGGTAATTAATTTTACCGATAACACCGTGGTGTTTGATATGAAGTATTACCAGTTTTACCAGTTTTGCTTCATGGGATGGATATGTTGGAATTGGGAAGTAAAATAAATGATTACTTCGGTAAGGATCGCTAATCCTAACTAGTTTGGATAAACCATAATTTGGTTTGAATTGATATTCAAAGGAAGATTAAAGAATAAATTTAAAGAATTTATCTTTGATAAAATTAATGGGAACCTTTCCCAAAGTATAAGAATATTTGAATAAAGGAATATTCTGGATTGGAATAAGGCGCATGTTGTGTTTATATAGCACTTATTTATTATATACGCGAGTTATTCGGAAAGACCGGGTTTATCCCATTCTGAATAACTGATACGACGATTAGTTGAAGATGAAGACGGTGGATGAAGACCAGAGGTCTTCATATCATTTGGATAATTACTGATGTCTTGATTGGGCCATACACCCAAGACGAGGTAATAAGTGGTGATCGTTCCAAACATACTTGGAGATCAACCGGATATGCGAGGGCCTCTCTCCTGTATTGGACATACGGGATGAGGAATAAGGTGCCTCCGGTTTCGTTCAGACCCAGAACGAACTTGTAAATGGATGTGTGTCTGACATCGGATTTCATTCTGTGTGATTGATAGACATCGGTTGCATAGCGTAAATTGTCTATGTGGCATGTTGAGATGCAAATGATCAAGGCTTCTGTTGAAACACAGAGTCTTGTGGTTAATGATCAAAGCACGGCTTTAATATAGCATAGCTTTGTGTAGCGTTAATTCGTGAGCCTCACACCTCAGTGTGAACCAGAAACGGGAGAGGACCTCAGGGTGGACATGCGTTTCCTTCTATCTAGGAATGATGTCAGTGGTTTACAAGCCCTGACAAGTTTGACTCATGCGGTTGTTGGAATGCGAGGCGCCTCGGTTATATCAGCACTGCGGGGCCGATGGATGGTATGGTATTTATACAGACCAGATTGATGCCCCATAAGGCGGGGAAACACATTGTTCAGGCATTTTAATCCACTCCATATGGACCGGCCCTGACGATCCAAGATGCAGTTGCGGCTGTTCCTGAGAGGTGGGCTAGAGCGTCTCGAAGCGGTAAGGACGGTCCCTTGCCTTGGTTCATAGATGGAAATCCAACTTCTAATGTGACATTTTGCGGTTTTGATTGTAGAGCCTAGTATGGCGACATAGTGGGATGGGGCACTCATGTCGTCTATGATTGATACATTTATATTTGAAATTTTTTTGACGTTATACACTTATAGTAATAGTAAAATATGAAATTCCACGTACCATGCATATTTGGCTATTATAAGGTAAAACTATATCCTTCGGTTTGCATTGCATTATGTGATGGGACCTGAGTATTATAATAGCTTCATTGTTCTTTATTTAGCATTGCGCTGTTTGTTTTATGCACTGGTATTCTTGGGGGTAAACCTGTTCCATGCTATACGCCGTGGTCCCTTGATTTACCTAACTTTAAAATCAAATTAATAACTGTTTTAGTTCTTACACCAGTCACATGACTGACCTGGAGTTTATTGTTTTAACCTAAACTTTGGGTGCCCCTATTTTCCACAGGAGCAGCTAGTAGTTTTGGTTTTGCAGATTTATATTCATAGAATCCTGGTTTACAGCTGGAATGATATTCGGAAAGCTCTGTATCCGTGTATCCCTTTTCATTTGTGTTTTGTATTATTTTCCACTACATTGTAACTTGTAAATCTCTGATATTTATCAAATGTATATTATTTGTTCATACTCTGTATATTCTTATATCTGATGTAAATTGTTGTAATAAGCAATGAAATGTTCTTCTGTTTGTGTTCTGATTTGTCTTGTCCTCAAAGCAATTCGGGCTTTCCTTCATTGGGAAGTTCGGGTCGTTTCAGTTTTAGAAGAGTGAAAAACCAAATTCAACAAATCAGATTTGGTCAAATGCTTTAATTGTGATGAATTCGGTCACATACAGAAGGATTGTCCAAAGAATGATAAGAAGAAACAAAGGAATGAAAAGTTTAAAAAGAACGAAGGGCATTTCAAGTTACATGGGATGATTCAGATTCATCTTCATCAGAAAGTGACAGTAATAGTGATTTGGAACAAGCAAATGTATGTTTTATGACTGATGTTAATGAGGTATGTCCTAAACTTACAATGAAATATTAGAAATTAATATTGAATTAGACGATAAATTTAGTGATCAAAAGAAACTGAATAGGGAACTTATTGCTAAGATAAATAGAATGGAAATTGAGATAGGATTATTAAAAGATGAGAAAGCTGTTCTGGAAGAAGACTCGGAAAATGCACAATTCAAATGTAATAAGATATCTTTAGAAAATGATTCCTCATCTGGTGAACTAGGAAAAGTTAAATTAGAAAATAAATAGGCTTTAGAAAAATACAATAAGTTGAGCAGTAATCTAGAAATTTTATTATCTGAAAATTCTAGACTAAAAAGTGAATTGGAAAAGATTACTACCGATGTTTCCAAATTTAATAAAGGTAAGCAAAATTTGGAAAATTTAATAAAAAATTCAAAACGATTAGGAAATAGGAATGGTTTAGGCTTTAAAAAGGAAAATAATTCAAAAAATCATAGTTTCTTGTATAAGTAAACTAAGAGGAATAATATCCATAAAATATAGAAAGTCATAAAAAGGAATCCAAAAAGGTTGAATTACCTAAAGAAGTAAAAAATATGGATTCCTAAAACAAATAATAAACTCATTAGACAGATACATATTAAAAGTTTCTTATAAAATGTAATACATAATTCAAACTATGTTTTTATAGGTCCTAAACCCACACGGGTATGGCTACCCACTCCACATAACATTTAGAACCCTAACGGAGGAAGTGGGTACCAATAAATCTTTCTCTCTTGTAGATACCCAAATCAATACAAAAGGAGAAATGGTTCTAGATAGTGGCTGCTCCAAGCACATGACAAGAAACATGAACATGCTATCAAATATAAAGTACATGGATGGCGGCACAGTTACCTTCGGTGGTAACTCAAAAGGCTATGTCATTGGCATTGGAGACGTCATAAATACTGGTATATCCGACTCTCCTATCATTTCTAATGTATTGTTGGTTAAAAATTTGAAACACAATCTCTTAAGTATAAGTCAACTTTGTGACAAAGGCTTTCAAATAAGTTTTGAAAAAGATAAATGTAATATTTTTGATGAGCATAAGAATTTAATTTTTGAGGGAATTAGAAATAAAAATATATACATTTTAAACATGAAATTTAAATAAACAACAAATTTATGTCTAACCGTTAATCATGAAGATCCATGGGTATGGCATAAATGTTTCTGTCACATAAATTTCAAAATTATTAATAAATTATCTAAAAAGGAACTAGTTAAGGTTTACCAAATATTAATTTTAAGGTAAAACATCTTTGTGATGCTTGTCAAATGGGAAAACTTAAAAAGTGTTCCTTTAAATCAAAAAATAGGATTTCTACTAGTCGACCGTTAGAATTATTACATCTAGATTTATTCGATCCTACTCAAACTCATTCATTAAATCATATATAATAAGTATGTCATTGTAATTATAGATGATTTTTCCAGATAACGTGGACTTTATTTTTAAAACATAAAAGTGATACTTTTGGACTATTTAAAATTTTTGCAAAACAATTAATGAATCAATTAGATTTAAAAATTAAAAACATTCGGAGTGATCATGGAGGAGAATTTGAAAATGAACTATTTAATAATTTTTGTCACCAAGAAGGAATTATTCATGACTTTTCTATACCACGAGCACCACAACGGAACAGTGTTGTAGAAAGGAAAAATAGAACCTTACAAGAATGTGGCAGTACTCTTTTAAATAGCAGTGGTTTACCAAAACCTTTTTGGGCTGAAGCTATAGCTCCAGCTAGTTATGTGTTAAATAGAGTAACTCTTCGACCTATAACTAAAAATACTTGTTATGAAATGATTTATGGTAAGAAACCAAATGTATCTTATTTTAAAATCTTTGGATCAAAATGTTTTATATTAAACACAAAAGATAATCAACAAAAATTTGATCCAAAAGCTGATGAAGGAATTTTTAATGGATATTCTGATCAAAGTAAAGCTTATAGAATTTTTAACAAAAGAATTAATACGATTGAAGAAAGATTACATGTTTCGTTTAACGAAAATTTTCAAAATAATAAATCTACACATGACAATGAAAATGAATTTCCAAATAATACTAATTCAATTAATAATGAACCAGTAACTACTTTAAGGTCACCCCCTCGTATTTTGAAGGATCATCCTACAAATAATATTATAGGAGACATGAATTCAAGAGTATCTACTAGGCATCAACTTACATCATTATAACCAAAAAAATTATAAGGAAGCAGCTAATGATGAATCATGGATATTAGCCATGCAAGAAGAACTCAATCAATTTGAATGAAATTAAGTCTGGGAATTGGTACCTAGACCAACTGAACAATCAGTAATAGGAACAAAATGGGTTTATAAAAATAAATATGATGAAACTGGAAATATAATACGAAATAAAGCTCGATTAGTTGCACAAGGATATAACCAAGAAGAAGGGATAGATTACAAAGAAACCTTTGCACCAGTAGCACGTCTTGAAGTTATTCATACTCTATTAGCTTTTGCAATTCATCACAATATAAAACTTTTGCAAATGGATGTTAAAAGTGCCTTTTTAAATGGTTATATAAAAGAACAAGTTTATGTTGAACAACCTCCACTCTTCATACATGGAAAATTTCCCGATCATGTCTACAAATTAAAAAAGGCTTTATATGGTCTAAAACAAGCATCTCGTGCTTGGTATGATCGATTAAAATTACAATTAATTAACTATGGTTTTGAAATCGGAAAAGTAGATATTACACACTTTATAAAAAGAATTCAAAATGATATTTTAGTTGTTCAAATATATGTTGATGACATTATCTTCGGATCAACTAATGAATATTTGCGTAATGATTTCTCCAAAACAATGAAAAATGAATTCGAAATGTCTCACATGGGAGAACTAAATTTCTTTCTAGGATTACAAATTAAACCATTTTTATAAACCAAGAAAAGTATTGTAACAATCTCTTAAAAAGATTTAACATGGAAAATACATCAGGGAAACCAATACCAATGAGCACAACTGTTCATTTAGAAAAGGATGAAAATAGTAAAGACTTTGATCAAAAATTATATCGTAGTATTATTGGTTCACTTTTATATCTAACTACAAGTAGACCAGACACCATGATGAGTGTTTGTCTATGTGCACGCTTTCAAGCTCAACCAAAGGAATCACACTATAGAGCAGTAAAACGAATTTTGGGATACTTAACTAATACAAGACATTACGGGCTCTTCTATCCGACTGGTAATCCCTTTGAGCTTGTATCATATAGTGATGGAGATTTCGGAGGATGCAAGTCCGATAGAAAAAGCACGAGTGGTACCTGTCACTTTATCGATCAATCTCTTATGTCATGGTTCAGTAAGAAACAAAATTCAGTTTCACTTTCAACATGCGAAGTGGAATATATATCTGCTGCACTTGCATGTGCGTAAGTAATTTATATGCGACAAACATTAAAAGATTTTGGAAAACTTATTGCTAATTCACCAATTTTTAGCGATAACACAAGTGCCATTAATCTGTTAAAAAATCCTATTAATCACTGTAGAACTAAACACATTGATATTAGACATCATTTCTTACGCGATCATGTTGAAAAAGGTAATATTACTTTGGAATTTGTAAATACTAACAAACGAATTGCGGATATATTCACAAAACCATTAAGTGAAACTACTTTTATAAATTTACGTAGAGAGTTAAGAATTTTCTCTCTCTCTCTGATATATGATTTTGGTCTTCACCTTAATTTTCTCTTCGCCATAATTTTTGGTTGGTTTTAAGATAACTAATGCATTTTTTAAGGGATGAAAATTAGTAAATTATTACATATAAATAACATACTCTGACTTAAAACAAAAAATTACACCATCATAATAATATCAAGAATGTCAAATAAATCTACTTCATCATTCTACATTATGTTCACCACCGATAGTTCGGCAGAAACACTACATGATCCAACTCCAGTATCAAAACATAAACTAGTGCACAAATAGCAGGATTATCGAACTGGTTTCACATCGGATTCCAAAAGAGCTAAGAGAGCTTTATTTACTTCACCGGACACTAAACGGAAGATTGATGAAGTTTATCACTATCAAAAGTAACAACTAGAGCTTCAAAAAGAGCTATATTTTGAACAGAAAGATACTTCTTCTATGTTGAGCTACCTACGACAAGTCGCATTGAAG
The DNA here is from genome assembly GCA_030737875.1 of Allium sativum. Taxonomy (NCBI): domain Eukaryota; kingdom Viridiplantae; phylum Streptophyta; class Magnoliopsida; order Asparagales; family Amaryllidaceae; genus Allium; species Allium sativum. The sequence goes on along the minus strand of CM060926.1, from coordinate 765,645,827 downwards.
TTTTGTAGTTCTAAACTAAAAAATGTTTCAGAACCTCTCCCGAAACTGGTTAACCCACTGGATCCACCTTCGTCTTTTCGTATGTCACACGATCCAGTAAACCCATAGACTTATCCAAAGAGACCATTATTTTCACTAAACTGTTAGTAAATTAACGCTGAAGACTTGAAGAATACTGTTCATTTCAATTTTATACTTTGTGTTCAAAATAATATATTGCATTGTGATAATACATTATTATAACGATTGATTTCACTTAATAATAAAACATTGTAATAAAGCATTGTGATAATGAATAATCTGTTTTTATTCTATATAGTTTGTATATTTTCTCAACAAACGTCTGAACAAAATAACTACAGACGTCTGACAATGATTTCAAAGTATGATTTACAGAAGTTTCAGCATAACCATCTGACACAAAACAGACAGACGTCTGTTGAACCTCTTTGGTTTCTAATCTTTACAGTACCGGACGTCTGAACATAACACTCACAGACGTATGAGCGTGGTAAACATATTTCAAAAATTGTTTCAGCACAGACATCTGAAAGAAAATAATCAGACATCTGTAGAACCTCTCCGATTACAAATTTTGTAATGCCAGACGTCTGACCAATTTTTCCATATAACATTCTAGCATGCTTCAGACGTCTGTTATAACTTCAACAGACGTCTGTACAAACCCTTGGATATTTTTTCCTTGTTGTAACAGACGTTTGAACAACCATTTGAACTGTCGTTTTACCCCCTATATAATATCTTTCCACCTTTTCACTAATTCATTTTTACCATTTCTATCTTCCTCCAAAAAAACTCTAATCCCCAAATTAAACCACTCTCAAATTCAAAATTTATGGCCCCAAGAAAACCCTCCAACAAACGGAAGAAGGTTGTTGAAGCTTCCTCCTCTCAACGACCTATCAAAACACCTAATTATGCCACTGATCAACAAATTGAAGGATGGATGAAAAAGAAAGATGGTCCAAAACGTTTAGAGTCTTTGAAGAAGAAGCCAATTCATCCAGGACTATTCTATCCTCTTTTTGTCAATTGAGGCAATACGATGTCACAAACATCCTAATTCGAGCAGAGATTAATCATTTAATCGAGTATGAAGATAACAAAGGTATCATTGATTCTCTTGCAATCTATTTGTTTTTCATTAACCTATGCTCAGTATCGGTATGGTCTCCACCCGACCTGGATAATTGGATTTGGTCTTTGTTTATGGTCAGTTGGTCAAGTTTAATATTGAGATGCTAGGAAATTTTTTAAACACATCTGCTACTGGTACGCATTTACGAGACATTCTAGATATGCGTTATCAACCTAGAGATTGGGTGACTAACCAAATATGGAAAGACAATTTTACTAAATTGACTCCATCACAATTCCTCTTAAGGCCACGTCTTATAAACCACATGCTTATCAATAGAGCCTTACCATGACTTGGAAGTCATGAGCAAGTATACCCAAATGATCAAAAGGCGCTATATGCCATTTTCGGACATACACATGTAAATTGGGCACAATTTATATTTGAGCAAATTCATGACTTTTGGACTCCAACAAAGCGAATAATTCCTTGTAGAGCTTACCTTATGCGTGTCTTTCGGTCACAACAAATTAATCTATATCTTTTTGCATACCCAGAAGTAAACGTTGAGGAAAGCGGAATACGCTTTGCCGCATTAATGCAATTACCCGATCGACCACAATAAATAATTTCGTTTGAACAATGGCAATAACATCAAGGACATCTTCTGCAACCAATTCAACCTCCACAGCGACGACAACGCCAACAACCCAAACCAAGTGAACCTACCGAATACTACTCTAATCCGGATATACAAGAAGCTAGGGTAATGGCCGGACACAGTGAAAATATACAAGATGTTTCTTTACACAACCAATGAATACTTTCTTTAAATCAACAAATATTAGGAAAGAAAGTCACACGGCTCGAAAGGTCCTTTTCTACCCATATGACTAAAGTTGAAAAGACTTTAGAAAAGGTAGTTAACTCACTTGGCAAAATTATTCACAAAGTTCGTGATCGGCCCTCTTCTAGTACATCCTCAGCATCACCTACTCCTCCTCTGAGTGGACCCATTATTCGTTCCATACCACCAGGAACTAGTGTTCAACCTGAGCCAACTCACTCTGAAGAACATGCACCTGGTAAGGAACCTTAAACTACACATGAATAAGAGGAAAAATCTAAATGGGAACCAGACGATCTAACCCACTATACTTAGCAAACACTTCACAGCCTTTCTATTCAAGAGGACACCACTTATAATGACAATTCACAGTGGGGGCAATACGGTACTAAAGCATCGGACTTATCGGGATATTTCGCAGATGCTTAAGTTTAACTTCTCATTATAACTAGTTTGTACTAATTTTCTTTATGGTCTGTATCTATAACTTTGCTTTCCATAACACGATGTTGTTTACTTTAAACTATGTATGCTTGACACCTTTTGGTTTTGCTATGTCAATTTTTTGCTTGTTCTATTTTTGATAATGCCAAAGGAGGAGAAAAAGCTTAGCTAGGGGATCATTAACTTAGGGGGAAAATTAGAGATCATTAACTAAGAGGGAGTTTTAGAATTTGTATAATTGTGATTAAAAAAAGGGGGAGAACGTTAAATCCTCAGTTTTGATGACGACACACTATATACACTATACAAACATATATATGTATATTCATGCAGGAAGCAATTCATGGAGATAACAACAAGGACACTCAATGGATATCACGGAGAATGTGTTGATTATAGTGTGATTAGATTTGATGTAAAATCTCCTTGATAAAATATGAGAAAAACAAAGAGAATTCATAGTGTCTGTGCAGTGTCAGACGACTGTATTAACTACAACAAACGTCTGTCACTAGAGCAGGGAAAATCTATCTGACTCAGCGTAGACATCTGTCATATATATGACAAACGTCTGTAGAGAGCCTCGGGTTGGTTTTTCCTATGCACAAAGACATATGTCGTCTTAATGACAGACGTCTGTCTAAGTATCTGAGTTATATCAAATTATTAGGACAGACGTCTGACCAATAATACAGAAGTCTGTCCTGGCACGTGACCTACAATTTCAAAAGGCATCTTTTCAATCTGAACAGTTGCAACTTTTACTTTTCTCTCAAAACAATTTTTCTCAAAAGAAATCTCTTTTCAAACAAAGGATTTATTTTCATAGAAACTAGTTTTAAATAAATCAAAGATTCAAGTTTTTAATACCTAATCTTTCTAGATCTATTCTATATTCTCTAAAAAGCTCTTTGCTCTAAAATACTTTCTAACAGTCAAGCATTAGAATACTTCTATTATCTCTAGTGATTCAACTCTCATATCAACTCAAGGGGATTATCGGAGCAATTTGTATGAATCAGTCAATATCAGTGTTGTAAAGAACACAAGATTGTCAAGAATACTTATCTTCTATAAGCCTATTCCTTCAGGTGAAGCGAGAATTGTTTTGTTAATAGTTAAAAAGCCGAAGGGGAGCTTGGGGACTGGACGTAGGATGGGAGGTCCAAACCAGGATAAAATATCGATGTGAATATCTCTTATTTTATCTTTACTGCTTACTATTTGCATAATATCACTACCTGCTAGTTTACACACTTATACGATCCTATCATAGACTTTCATTTGGTACTCGACCGACTTCCTTTGTCAATAATCCATCCGCCGTAGTCCATGGGTTATCGTCAGCCCGCGCTGCCTTCAGTTGACCAGCGAAACTTCAGTCCACCGTCGTCCATCCATCTTGTCGCCACTAGAGGTGAGTATTATATCATGGTTAAATTTGAATAAGAATTGGGCTTAAGTTGGGTTTATTTTGAATTCGAATTGGGTTTAAATTTTGTTGAAATTGGGATTTCCATGCCTATTTCAAAAATATGAATGATAGATACTAGCGAAGCTTTAGTCCACTGTGGTCCATCCATCTTGTCGCCACTGAAGGTGAGTATTAGATCATGGTTAAATTTTTAATATGAATTGGGTTTAAGTTGGGTTTATTTTGAATTCGAATTGGGTTTAAATTTTGTTGAGATTGGGTTTAATTTGAATTTCCATGCCTAGTTCAAAAATATGAATGATAGATACTTGCATGTGCTTATTTACCTAGAATTCATGCTGCTATTGTGTTTAAATTGGGTATTTTCATATAGTTTTTTAATGCGGCAGTGTATTTGCTATCATTTACTTATGTTGTATTTGTCTACCTTGAATTCAGACACTTTTACTTGTGCTGCCCCGCTTATTTGTGTGTATTATTGCAACATGTACACTGATCCTTACTGATCTAAAGTGCATGTGTCATTTTTGGCTTGTGCCAAAAAATTCATGTGGTATGATTTGAGAACTAAAGCATACTAGTTTTGTTGACTGAGTTGTAAGTACACATGAAACTTCATTCATTCTTTATTCACTGAGCTGCATGTATTTGTTGTTTTCTTCTATGTGTTTTGGACACTTTAAAAATTGATAAGAACAGATACTTCATTCTTGTTTGTTAGTTCCTTTGATGGTTGTATTGCTTATCCATACACACACACACATTCATTTATATATATATACTTATGTCATCTTATGCATTCAAGTCAGTACTTAGTCTTGTAGAAATATGTTCTTTTATGTGTAAATATGTGTGTATGTGTTATTGTTGTTGTTGCTCCACCTGAACTAACTTGCTTCCTTGAACCAAGTTGCTTTGTGCTCATGTATATGACGTTATGTTCATCAAATATGTGCATGTGCTTATGCACTGATTTGTTGTATTCATCCATGACCTGACCGTGTTCTTCTTGCTTGTATGTTCATGATGTTGTTGTGCATAGTAGGTGCGTGTGTTGTATATGTATATTCTTCTGTTATCTTTTGCATTAAAATTGATACTTAATCTTATGGAAATATGTTTTTTATGTGTAAATATGTGTGTATTGTATATGTATATTCTGACTCATTATTGTTCTAATGCAAATTAGGTTGCAAGTATAGACGAAGATGATGCATTCTAGTTAAGAATTCAGTAGGTGATCCACCAGTGAAGCCTCACCAAGCTGAAGGCTTTGACTCTCTGGTTAAGAGTTACTGGGTGATTAACCAGGTGGATGCACTTTAGCTCACAATGCCAGTTCAGGTATTTATCCCAGCTTATGCACTTAATTAAGCGCCGAGAATGGAAAAAGGGATAATATCATGTGTCAAATGTTTTTCCTAAGGTTGAGTGAAGTAGCATATGACACTGGATATATGATCCCCTTTTCTAGTCTTAGTGCTTAGTTAAATGCATAAGTTAGGATAAATACCTGAACTAGATGCATGAGCTAAAGTGCATCCACCTGAGGGAGGAATCACCTAGTAAATTCTAAACCAAAAAGTTACACCTTCAGCTTGGTGAATGGATTAGCAACATATCAAAGTGGTCGATTGCCGAAGTTGAAAAGTGGAGAGTGGTTGATCGCTGAAGTTTACCTTCTTTATTGTAATGTAATTATGAAGCGGTACATGTCTTCTTTATTCTAATGTAATGAATCATTATGTTTCTTCTTTATTGTAATGTAATAAAACAACGTGTATCTTATTTATTGTAATGTAATCAAATAAAATGTATCATTATATATTGTAATGTAATGAAATATTTCATACAATTGTTTCGTTTACTGTTACAATTGTGAATTAGTGTATGCTCTGTATAAATCAAGTTATATATGCTTTGTGTTACAAATAATATGTGCTGCAGTTTTTGCTTTTATACACACACACACACACACATATATATATATATATATAATATACGGTTTATAGCCATATCTACTAATCATTTAGATACGGCCAACAGCCGTATGTTATTACTAGTGGAATACGGTTTACAGCCGTATCTAATAATTTAACGCGTCATTTTTTGATATGGCTTATTGCAATGCCTAACTACTTTAGATACGGCTAAAAACACAACATAATTAGCATATATGGAGTAGTGTTTCTCTCTTCTTTTAGTATCAAATTTGTGAATCTGTTGTTGTTTAATAATAGATTCGGTTAGGAAAGCCATGCAATAACAAATCTGGATCAGATTCATGGATTGGAAAGCTGTCGGGTGAGTGGATTTAAATTATACCTTTTTAAATAATGGTATATTTACTGTTTACACTCCCCGTCATTCTTAACATGTTAAATAACTACAAGGTGTGATAATTGTGATATAATTCATTTTCAGTTATATTAAGAAAATTGTTGTTGTATAGATCTATTCTATGAATATGTTAATTGGATTAAAAATCACTATATTACTAAAATTGTGAAATTTACAATAAAAGTGAATAAGTTACTGAAAATGTTGTTAATGACAAATTTGATATTGTAAATCAAATTACAGTGAAATTGGGAATAATAGAAAAAGAACAGATATGCCAAATTTGTATGTAAAATTTACAGTAATTGGGAAACTGTAGATAACCACATTGAGACAAAAGGTTAAGTTCAACTTGTAGTTAAAGCCTGCCCCGAATCGTTCGACAAATCCGGCATCCACAATTGGTCAGCTTAATGTAAGAGGTCTAGTGCCTAAACATATATTAAAAATATATGTATGTAACAGGCAATAAATAAATAAATTATTGACGTTTGTTGGGGAACAACAAAATAGATATTTTGGGGAATAATAAAATAAGGACACTTCATTGTCCATCAATGTCATAGGGAAATATGATTGCTAGGTTCATACATGACATTAATAGTAACCAACAGAAATAAATGGTACATGTAAAAATGTACAGGTCGGTAAAGAAAGGGAAGCTACAACAGTAAAAGTTTGGTTAAAAAAGGAAAATGTGATGAACGGGGAATATAACTATTATAATTAATTATGTTAATGAGAATGCTATAAAATGGGTAGGCTTATCCTAGGGACAAGTGGAAATTATAACATAGAATATAATAAGTGAAAAAGGGAACTTATTAATAAACCTTAGTTAAGAAGAACTAAGTTAATCAGTGAACAACAACAACAAGTTGGGACAGTTACAATGGAATAAGAAAGAGTAAAGTAAGAAGACTTATGGAATGAAATAAGTTATACATAATTATATATATATATGTATATAATGCAACATGTTAATAGAAAACATGTGGATTGGGATAAAATATACTTAATTATACATTAAGTAGAACATGTTATTGTAACCTATAAATATTAAATTAGGCAATGAAGGACAATGTAATAATGTAAAAAGATTGTAGGTTACTTACATTAATTACAATCTTGGAAATAACATGTTATGGGCTTATATAACTGGATTAATAAGCAAGAGAGGTCCATTCCTTAGAGATATAAGAGGCTCGAAGAAAACTTGGTAAGTTGAATAAAAGACAAAATGTGGACAATCAAGTTAATTGGCAGTCTGATAAGATAAGATAGGCATGTGATTAAACAATTAGACATAGGATCTAATAACACGTTAGCATGATGTGCATGAACCAGTCTGCACGTCTGAAGGTGAAGAACCCAACGTGGTAGACCATAGGAGCGTCCGGAGACATGGGAGGAGCACGTCCACTTGATTTCTCTGCTCGAGATGCAGCTTGATTACTTGGTGGGATTGAAGAGAAACACACGGCTTTCGAGGGATGTGGTAGTGTATTCTGTGGTGGTCCTTTGTGCGGTACATTCTCAGGATGTACTCATTAAGGTAGAAGTCTATGCGATACAACCCAAGGGGGGGTATACATTGAGTGCAAACAGTAGCTTGGAAGTCAGAAGGCTGTGGCGGTATGGCATTGGGGTGGTTCAGCGGCCTCGCTTGTGGTGTGAAACACCCCACCTCCGTTAAGGTCACTCATAAAGGGAATGCCTTAACTTTGGTGGAGGTTTATAAGTAAAAGTCACAGATAAACACAAGACAGATATAAATACACATATTTTAAACAGTGGAAAACAAACAGGCTTTTATTTCATCAATACGTGTTCATACAAAACATTTCCATAATTGTCTCAAAATACTTCCAACATTACAACCTCATTATTGTCTTGATCATTAAAGAAGCATAAAACATAAATAAAGTAACAAAAATCCCCATAGTGATATCCAAAGCCATAATCCAAGCAAAAGAGATCCAAACCATACATCTACGGTCTTGAAGCTTGCAAAAAGTCTGACTAAGCTGGGTTGTTTCCTCCCTGTGGACCTGAGGGGGGGAACGAAAGAAAAGAAGACGAAAAAAAATAGAGTCAGACATAAAGCCTGAGTAAATCTAGTGAATCTTCAGTAAGTGAATAAGAAAAAGGGCATGATAGATATAAACTGAAAACAGGAAAGTATCACAAGCTAAGGAAGTGTAGTTTAGAATCGAATGTACTATCACACCCACACTATATCTCTGCACCTACTTGAGCTTATTCTAACTGGCACCCCATGCTGAGGGTGAAGTGATCCCCATTTTCTAAAGATCGGCTCCTACTCGCATAATCATCTGTGTCTTACAGCCCCCAGAAATTGTAGATACCTATGCTGGCCCCACCATGGGGTGTATCAAGACCCATGGTGGCGACCCAACACAGACCTTAGAATGCATATGTTATACTACTGGTGCCCCTAGTGCCTGTTTGTCTGCTCTGAAGTGCGTGCACGCCCGCACTCCGTTAGAACCCACACTGTTGCACCCACCGTCGTCGCTTTGACCACTTGCAATTAGCCCAGTAATCGTGCCCCACCCTGCCTAGTTTCAGGGTACCATGATACCTAATTGGGTTACTGCTGAAATGGGTCCCCATTACTAGGGTTTTCTAGTCAAACATGCTAAGTGGTTAAGTGTCTTTATTTACCTAACCCCACCCATCAATTTCATTAACATGTTGAATTGGTTAAGTGTTTTTAGTTAACTTAACCCTACCATCTGTCCTTAGCCTTTTAAAGCACCGACCACTCACATTAGATAGATATTGTTACGGTTACTGGATGTGCCAGTCGGTTCCGGGCAGATTTACACCGTAACTCAGTCTAACCTCGGGTCCTTATTGGGCTTCATGCTTAACCACCCACATTGGATATGTATTGTTGTGACTACTGGACAGCCGGGCGGGTCTGGACAGATTTATATCACAACTCAATCCAACCTCGTGTTAAGCATATTCATATTTTCTAAATTTAAATATTTGTCTTTATCACTTAATATATGTAAATTTGTCAACAATTAATTGTTGTGGCCCACTTTCCAAGTTTAACCTTTTTGGTATAAAGAATTTATACCATTTAAATGCCACCAATTTTGGCATGTGACAAACATGCCAATTTCATATATTTTTATGACAAGTTTTATTAATATTCCTAACGTTACCCCGTTTAAACATTAGGCTAACAATCTTAACCTACTTTTTCGTTCGCGTAGTTTTTAACATATGATATTAGGCTAAAAACTTAGCCTAATTTAGCGCACACAAATAGGTATAAGGGAATTCATAAACATAAACATAACATAGGTGTAAACTTGGCATTTTTGGCATAGTCAATATGAACATCATAGGTGTGTACTTGCAAAATAGCCAACATGAATGTCATAGATGTGATCTTGCAAAATAGTCAATATACATATATGTGAATTTGCATTGAAATAAGAGTCTAACCAAACAGGTGTCACATAAAATGGCATATTTAGACTTATACAAACGTGGGTTTAAACATGTTTAACTTGGCATAATGTCAACCACAAAACTAACATGTTGTATATTCACCAAAATGTCCAATTTTAACATCTAATCATATAGCCTATTTCAACATGAAACTTGCATAGTTTATATAACCCAAACGGTACTTAACATAGATCCAATTATACTTGCAAATAAACATAAGAATGTGTTCCTAGATTTTGAGTCATGTAGGCATAAAAGGTCTCAAATCTAGAACATGTCTACATAAGCCTTAATTTAGATTTTGAGAATGTATATAGTCCATGCCATAGACATAAACATAAAGGGATCAAATTCTAGTTTTTGCCACAAACTTGCAAGTGCTATTATTTTCATATACAAATGTCCAATAGGCTTGCATCAATCAATTTATGCCACAAATATAAATACACAAGTCATGATAGAATTATTACAATACATAGAATTCATATCATTATTATACAATAACACAATTCTATTTTTATTTACATCGAATCACGTCATAGTTTTATTCATATTCTGAAAGATCACTATACTTACAACGAATGCAGAATCTTGAATTCTGGATTCCGAGTTCTGAAATTGAGATGCATTCCTTTGGGTAGATTAACGTTGCGTTGATTAATTTGATTAAGCTTTAGTTCTCTTGTTAATTTGATTCGTCCCTAAGTTCCTTTCCCTTGACGGCTATGCTCAATTCCTTCCCGTCAACATGATGACTACAATCTTATATTTTTGTGTGAATTTTAGTTGAGACTTAGGGTGTATATATAGATTTTTAGATTGTTTTGAGCCGTCAGATGAAGACAGGAGGAATCTAGACCATACAAAGTCCAAAGAGCCAATCAAGAGGTGACATGTCAGCCCTAATGACACACCGAGCCACAAAAATTCGAGCCAGAGCCAGACCCAGCCAGCCTGGTCGACTAGTTAGGTCAACTGGCAGGTCGACACTATGGTCAACCTGGGGGTGACCAGGTCGACACCATGGTCGACCTGGTCCCTGGGCAGGAATTTTCCCGTCCAGCCCAGTTTGAGCTTATTTTTCGAATTTTGAACTTGAAACCGGGCTATTTGAATTTTAAATTTTATTTTGAAACTTCCGAAGGTCATAACTCCTTCATACGGAAACCAATTCACGCAAACTCGGACTCTATCTCAAGCAGAATTCTGAGACGAACGCAATGGCGTAACCCGTTTCCCTTAATTCTTTCATTTAGAATTAATTACACTTTAATTTGTGAAGCTTAATGTTATAGAATTCACGGGGTGTTACATGGTGGGAGGTTGGCCAGGACCAAATTAAGGATAGTAATCGTCAGATACCTGTCATCGGCAGTCAGTGGGATGCGGAAAGACAAGAGCTAAACCAAGATACCATTATCCTTTCACTTTCGAGACATGGTTAAGGAACTCGCTAAATTGGATGCTAGATTGTTTTCTAGGGGTATGTCAGTTAGCTCTTGGTGTAGTCTTTCACTAGTTAAGGGAGGGGCCTGGGTGGGGCCATAACCACCGTGAAAAAGCAGACATTACTTGGATATCTATACTGAAGGCCCTTTAAGGCGGGCGTATACAGATATGGAAAGGCTCCCAACCGATTTCTGTGCATTAAATGCAGCCCTATTACGAGACTCGGGTTACAGTAGACAAAAAGTACATGTGAGGGTCTATGTACATGCACATCGTACCGGGTAGTGTATCGTAGACGTCGGTGTATAGTAGACAGAACGTAAATGTGAGGGTCTAGGTACTTGCACACCGCACCGGGTGGTATATCGCATACGTTAGTGCATTACTCCATGTTGAGACTTGAATCGACTGAGAAGTTTAGATGTGGCAGACCGTACGCTTACGTAGCATAGCGATGGTAGTTCTGTATGGAACAAGGCGTGGTAAAATGGAGGTCCGTACGTCGTTCGGCGTTGGATGAGAGTTGTATATGCTTCCGCGGCGTAACGATGGAGAGCGTGTGAGAAGGGTATTATGGGAAGTACATTGATATTGGGGATACCTATATATATGCTATGTTAGATTAATCTACAGGGAGGTAGATGGGTATGACGTGTGTGTAAAGACTTGAGTGCTAATTAACCCATAATAACCTAATAATCAAGAAAATACAACTAAACGATATATGTAGTGTTATTTCAGAATGTGTAATTTAGGTTCAGTCACCAGAACTTGTGTTCTGACCCCCTCCTTATAACACACTCGCAGGTTAGGCCTATGGCAGAGATATGATAGCTTTGGTTACTGGTTAGGAAATATTATTACTTTGGTAAGGCTATATTTGATTATATTATATTTTATTCCATTTCGTAGTGAGATGTTTTTTGAGCTCTGATATATTTTATATCTCTATCTTTTCTGCAGGATACCAGACAAGTCAAATTGAGTTTTGATAGATTGGAATCTTTGGAAAAAAATCGGTCTATCGGAATTCGGGTGGTTACATGAGTAAACTATGAATTACAGTTTTTAACGAAGTCCCTTTATTATATTAGCATATGTTGATTGTTATTTTTGATTGCATGTGACGTTATGCTGCATTTTTGTTTCTTGTCTATTCACATCATTATTGCCAGTTGCATTATATTTGTTTGTTGCAATGATTGCTATATTTGTTTATCCATATGTTTGTAGTTACTACGTTACTTGTTTATTTTCTTAACTCTCTTTTGGGCCATGTAAGCATATATAGATATATGGAAGCAAAAGTTGTTGGTTTGCTTATGGCCTTAATTAGTAATGATTTGTTCGCCTGACAAATGATACATATTTCGGATTACATATCATACTTGTGTTTTATATATAGCTTCTCCATGGTTTGGAATACCTCATCATTGAGATAAGATGTATATTCTTATATGTTGATATCTTGATTTTCTTTTCGGACCTAGTCGCGCAAATGAGGTGCTGCTGAAAATTTTCACAATTTCAAGTGTTAGAAAAATGTAACTTGATTTCAAAATACTTTGTGGTTTGCGGCATTCTTCTTAGCTGTGATTTCAGGGACAAAATACTTTTAAAAAGGGAAAATATAACAATCTGAAATTTTGGAACTTGAATATTTAAAGAATTTAAATATTAAAGTGAATGAAATTGAAATTTACTGACTTGAATAGTTAAATTGAAATAACCTAAAATTTTTAATCTTGGAATTTAATATAAATTAAATTTATTTGAAGTTTAATCATGATGCAGTCTAAATTAGAATAATAATAATAAATTATTATCGATGAATTTGACAAAAATCAATTTTGTGAACGATCTCGGAATTCGATGAAACAAATTTTATAGGATCCAAAATGGTTTATTATTGTAAAATTCCAAATTTCGTGTCAATTAGACTTGTGTGATCGTGTGTGATACAAACGTGTATTGATAAACGATATAAAGTTAGAATATTATAATATGATTTCAAAAGCTAATTTTGCATGCCATGGAATTAGCTTTTGAAACTAATCCCATTTAGTTTGGAATATGGGTTATTAATCATGAATGACGGTGAGTAAGTCTCATTTCGAGTTTGGAACTTTTTGGACTCGATGAACAATGTTTTGGGGGAGGCTATATAAGCATCTCAACTCCTCACTCATAAACCCTATCCTCTGTTAATATTTTAGTGGCCGAAATATCTCGATTAAATCCATCCAGAATTATCTAAAATTCCCAATAAAAATTATATGTATCATAGATACGAACGCCTCCGAGTAGTCCCCTGAATAAGAAAGATAGGTGTTGAGGTGCTCAACCTTTTGGCACCGTCAAAGGCGCAGACGTGGCTCATAAGGGATATTTTGTCGGTTGACCAATTTTCGGTCATCTTCAAATTTCGGCGGCTATAGTGGTTGTTCGTGATTGGCGCGAGATACGTCGGGTCGACTGGGGAAGGGGAAGAAGATAGGTGGTAGCAGCAGAGGCCCGATGGTCTGTGGTGGCATTAGGAGGCAGAGAAGGATACTCTGTGGTGGTCGTCTGTGCGATACACGCTCAGGATATACTCACGGAGGTGTGGGTCTGCGCGATACAACCCAGGGGTGCATACCTTGATTGCAAACAGTACAGGTGGTAGCAGCAGAGGCCCGATGGTCTATGGTGGCATTAGGAGGCAAAGAAGGATACTCCATGGTGGTCCTCTGTGCGATACACGCTCAGGATATACTCACGGAGGTGGGGGTCTGCGCCATACCACCCAAGGGTGCATACCTTGATTGCAAATAGTAGTTTAGTAGTAGAGGCCTGATGGTCTGTGGTGGCATTAGGAGGCAAAAAAGGATACTCCATGGTGGTCCTCTATGTGATACACGCTCAGGATATACCCGCGGAGATGGGGATCTACGCAATACCACCCAAGGGTGCATACCTTGATTGCAAACAATAGTTTGGCAGTCAGAAAGATGTGGAGGTATGACATTGGGGTGATTCGGCGGTTGCCTCGCTCGTGAAGGGAGGTTGGTTAGGACCAAATTAAGGATAGTAATCATCTGATACCTATCATCGGCAGTCAATGGGATGCGGAAGGACTAGAACTAAACCAAGATACCATTGTCCTTTCACAGTTGAGGCATGGTTGAGGGACGTGCCAAATTGGATGCTAGATTGGTTGTTAGGGGCACGTTAGTTTTCTCTTGACGTAGTCTTTCACTATTTGAGGTAGGAGCCTGGGTTGGCCATAGCCACCATGAAAAAGCAAACCATACTTGTATATATGTATTGTAAGCCCTTAAAGGAGGGCCTATACAGATATGGGAAGACCCCCGACCGAGTTCCGCGCATTGGATGCAGCTATATTATAGGACTCGGGTTACATTAGACAGAACGTATGTGTGAGGGTTGTTTGCGAACAAATTAACAACTGTAAACAATTGTTTAATTTGTTTGGTTTTCCTAAACAACAAAAAAGTTGTTGTAGAGGGTGTCGAACTCTGGGACCAAATTATTTTTACTAATAAATCCAATCAGATTATCCTTAAGATTTTAGTGGTTGAAATTTAATAAAAACTACAACTAATCTAGTAAACTAAACTTAATAAAAACTATGAGGGAAATTGCAACTTAGGAATAAATCCACTTTCTAGATCACATGAATCAATATAAAATGAAACCATAATTTCTTTTTTTTAGGTCAATAGTTAATTTAATTGATGTGATTATTCTAAGCATGACCTATTTGTGCTATTGATTAGCATAACATAAGCCATCAAATTTTGTCACACCTCTTAAACAACTTTACTAATTTTATGAAAAATGATAACAAGTTGCAGCTGAAATTGAATAGTACTTTAAGCATGGCCTATCCCCTATTAATTAGGAGTATAAACCATTAAATTTAGATTTCAATCTCCACTTAATTACCATCATATGTAGATGAAGAGGTAATTAGTGAGCATATGAACAAGCATAGCATATGTGGTGTAAACACTATAGGCTATCAAACTCAATAATGAACACAAAAAACCGTAACCATCAACATGAATTAAAGCACAAAAAGAGATCATGAATAAACAAGTATATTGAAACTATATGAATAAAGAGAGCTTAATTATCCCTAAGTTGAAGGGATTTAGCCTCTCATGTTTGCTATTTAAACAGTAAATGTAAATTGCAACATAGTACAAAAAAATAAGAGAAAAAGTAAATAATAATAAAATTAAAGACAATCTAATCTAATTGCAGAAAATAAAATAACATGTAAATAAAACAAAAGAGAAAAGGGAGAATACTAACTTTATTCTAGCAAAAGAAAGTTACAAAATATAACCCAGTGTTGAATGAATACAAATAAAATAGCTACCAGTGTATTTATTGTTGCCCAAGCCAAGGCTAAGTGACTTATTACACAATGTAGGACAAAAACCCATTTTCAAAATGACAACTAAACCAAATAGCTAAGTGTGAACGTGTATGGATGGCTTTGCACATGTCATAGCTTGCGAACATCAAATGGCATCAACTCCATCTGTTTTGAGCATGAATAGGAACTCCATAACATTTGCAACAAGCTATCTTTATGAAAAGACATTGAATTATTAAAATATGTCGTAGAAGGTGGTTGAAAAGCAACATTTCTTCAAACTTTAATACAGTTCTCAAAATCAACACACTTCTTACACCAATTCTTCAAGCTTTTCAACAATTAAGTGCATCAATTCCATTCATCATAAATAACCTGAAAACACAACTATAAATACACAGTATCAATTATTTTTAAGAGAAAATAAGATAAATAAGTGGATAAAGTATACTCATTTACGTGTATATCAAATACCCCCACACTTATCTTTTTATTCGTCCTCGAATTAAGTAAAAAAAACTAAGATAAATCTGTTTTCATAGGGAGCACGATTGCATTGAGCATATGCAACAAGCCTTTAAACCTCTGGGTGTCCCCAGGAGGACGAGTGTTGTCTCTTGAGGGTTTTCAGTGGATACTAACCACAAAATCCAAAAGCAAAAAGTATGTACAAAATGCAAAATTGAAAATATTTACAATATGAATGCATGTTTTTAATGGAATATTTACAAATGAGCAATTTACTTTTAAATATTACACGAATGAGTTAACACAAATTTGGGTCGTTACTATCAAATTTGAGTCCGTTACTAATCAAAACTTAACAAAAGTCATGTTATCGCTACAAACTCCTTCGGCTTGGCCAGGTTTATTGATAGAAACATAGTGCAAATATTAAATGAATTCTATAATCGATATCAACAATCGCAAAACGACGTCTCAATTTCCTTTTTGTTAACAAGTTAGGTCGAGTAAGTGAAGAGTGTGCTTGGATTATAAGTGCTAACTCTCTCATTATTTTGAAAATTATTTACATTATTATTATTTTTATTTACAAACACCTAACTGAAAAGACCAAGGTATACCACCCATGCACTGCCTCGGGGACTGACGTGAGAGTTTGGGACATAGCTTGGCAGATTGTGCAGACCAACGCTGACTTTGTCAACAAGATGTTGGTAATCCTTAGGTGTCCAACTCATAAAATGAGACCAAGATATACCGACGCTAACTTTGTCAACAAGGTGTCAGAAAGAGCTTGGCGGCTTTTCACACCAATGCCAGATGTCCCAGCAATGTTGGATACCCTTAGATAATTATATATATATATATATATATATATATATATATATATATATACTTCTACTTTTTTACGAGAGAGAGAGAGAGAGAGTTAAGTGAGAATATCTTAGCACAACTTCACTTAAACGATCTTAAATGTTATCACAAGTAGTCTAAATCAATCAATCATTTAATCGGATTTCAATTCAGAAAACATTTCATACTCATCACCCTCGAATCTCCCAATATACCAGTTACACCAAATTTGCTCATAATTTAAACTTTCCTTTCATTATCCGCTAAGAGAAGTGAATTTCCAAACATTTAAAACGAGACCAAAATTATATGCTAACTCCATCATGTCTTATTTAAAAGTAAATAGAAGTGAGAAACTTTTACATTTCTTTTTAAGAAAAAGGAAAAAAATGTAAAAAGAGAAAGGAAAAAAACAAATGCTAACTTAAACTATGCAAAACAGAATGAAAATGAGACCCTCCCCCATAATTGATTTTAACTGTGTCCCCATAGTTAATGCATGACACAATGAGTAAACGAAAGAGAAATATTTACATATTTACAAGGGATTATTAAACTTAACTTTTTCTTACTTCTCGTAGCACGGCTCATGAAGAATCATGAGCTTCTCCTCTCGATCGGTGGGCAATCTACTAACAAATTTTAGCGCCGTCGCCGGGGACCAAATTATTTTTACTGGTAAATCCAATCAGATTATCCCTAAGATTTGATTGGTTGAAATTTAATAAAAACTACAACTAAGTTGGTAAACTAAACTTAATAAAAACTATGAGGGAAAGGGCAACTTAGGAATAAATCCACTTTCTAGATCACATGAATCAATATAAAATGAAACCATAATCTCTTTTTTTTTTTTGTCAATAGTTAATTTAATTGATGTGATTATTCTAAGCATGACCTATTTGTTCTATTGATTATCCCAACATAAGCCATCAAATTTTGTCACACCTCTTAAACAACTTTACTAATTTTATGAAAAATGATAACAAGTTGCTGCTGAAATTGAATTGTACTTTAAGCATGTCCTATCCCCTATTAATAGGAGTATAAACCATCAAATTTAGATTTCAATCTCCACTTAATTACCATCACAATATGTAGATGAAGAGGTAATTAGTGAGCATATGAACAAGCATAGCCTATGTGGTGTAAACACTAAAGGCCATCAAACTCAATAATGAACACAAAAAACCATAACCATCAACATGAATTGAAGAACAAAAAGAGATCATGAATAAACGAGTATATTGAAACTACATGAATAAAGAGAGCTTCATTATCCCTAAGTTGTAGGGATTTAGCCTCTCATGTTTGTTATTTTAACAGCGAACATAAATTGCAACATAGTACAAAAAAAATAAGAGAAAAAGAAAATAAAAATAAAATCAAGGACAATCTAATCTTATTGCAGAAAATAAAATAACACGTAAATAAAATAAAAGAGAAAAGGTAGAATACTAACTTTATTCCGACAAAAGAAAGTTATAGAATACAACCCTATGTTGAATGAATACAAATAAACTATCTACTAGTGTATTTATAGTTGCCCATGCCAAGGCTAAGTGGCTTATTACACAATGTAGGACAAAAACCCATTTTCAAAATAACAACTAAACCAAATAGCTAAGTGTGAACGCATATGAATGGCTTTGCACATGTCATAGCTTACGGACATCAAACGGCGTCAACTCCATTTGTTTTGAGCATGAATAGGAACTCTATAACATTTGCAACAAGCTATCTTTATGCAAAGACACTAAATCATTAAAATATGCGGTAGAAGGTGGTTAAACAATAACATTTCTTCAAGCTTTAATACAGTTCTCAAAATCAACACACTTCTTACACCAATTCTTCAAGCTTTTCAACAATTAAGTGCATCAATTCCATTCATCATAAATAAGCTGAAAACACAACTACGAATACACAGTATCAATTATTTTTAAGAGAAAATAAGATAAACAAGTGGATAAAGTATACACATTTACGTGTATATCAAGGATCTAGGTACATGGATACCGCATCGGGTGGTGTTTTGTAGTCGTCAGTGCATAGTAGACAAAACATACGTGTGAGGGTTTAGGTACATGAACATTGCACCCGATGGTATATCGTAGACGTTAGGGCATTACTCCGTGTTGAAATTTGAATCAATCAAGGAGTTTGGATGTGGCAGACCGTACGCTTACGTAGCTTAACGATGGCAGTTCTGTGTGGAACTTGGCGTGGTAAGTTGGAGGTCCGTACATCGTTCGGCGTTTGATGAGAGTTGTATATGCTTCCATGGCGTGACTTGCGAGAAGGGTACTACGGGAAGTACCTTAATATTAGGCATAGCTACATATATGCTATACTAGGTTAATCCACTGCAGGTAAATGGGTACGACGTGTACATAAAGCTTTGAGTGCTAATTAACCCATAACAACCTAATAAACAAGAAAATGTAACTGAACGACATATATAGGGTTATTTCAGAATGTGTAATTTCAGTTCAGCCACCAAAACTAGTGTTCTGACCCCCTCCTCATGACACACTCGTAAGTTAGGTCTATGTCAGAGATATGATAGCTTTGGATATTGGTTAGAAAATATTATTACTTTGGTAAGGCTATATTTGATTATATTATATTTTATTCCATTTCGCTATGAGATGTTTTATAAGCTCTGATATATTTTATATATTTTTCCTTTCTGCAGGATAGCAAACCAACCAACTCGAATTTTGATAGATTGGAATTTTTGAAAGAAAACCGGTCTTTCGGAATTCGGGTTGTTACATATAATATCAGATCTTAGGTTTAGGATTCCTATATAGATAGCGAGTGAACGTATTTGTATTTTTTAAAAATATAAATATTATATATATACATCTAGATCCGTAAAGGAACCTACTATATAGGAAGAGCGGTTTTATGCAAAGAATTGGGATATCAGTTGTGTACATTAAAGGAATGATTATGGAAATCTGAGCCCCTTAGGTGGTTTGGGTGAAAAGTGTACAATGTGCTTGACAATGAAGAAAGATGTTACCTATATATTGGTGTTTTATATTAGTGGGTTTGGCAGTAGAGCGTTATAAATTTGGAAAAGTGTAAGAAGGAAGATGGATCAGGAATATATATATATATATATATATATATATATATATGAGAGAAATTACTTTGTGGGAATATCTAGGAAGGTGTAGGTAAGTTGGAAACCTACTTTGAGTCTAGCCCCGTTGTTAACTTTTAAGAACTTGAAATTATGAAAACTTTTGTGTCACAATTTATGGTGTTTTTCATGTTTTGACGTTAAAAAGTTACATCTGCAAAAGAGAAATCTTGAAAGAAAAAAAAAATATGTTAGGAATATATTTGAAATGTACATACTGAGTTTTGAAGAGAAATAAAATAAAATGGGGTATATTTTGGAAATGATGATTTCTTGTGAAATTTTTGTCTAAAATGAATTCTTTCAGAAAAAGTGCACAATATACATCATGTATAACTCATTAGTTTTTAAGCTATAATGTATGAAAGAATTTAAAAAGGAAAACATAGAAAAGAATGCATTTTGTTAAAAACTAAAATTTTCAGTAAAGAAAATTTTGAAAATCTCTATTCTTTTGACAATAAATTTTGATAATTGTTTTGACATAAAATTTTGTTGGGCAGACAAAATAAGTTGTAAGAATTAAGAGTAGAGTAGATGTTTGCACCTAGATGTAAGTTACTGAACTGACATTGTAAATATGAATGGTTGTGAAACTCATAGAGAAGTAGTTGTCCTTATCAACTCCAGTTTAGGTGATTTGGAAAAAAAAGTTTTAGATTTTTTTTGGGATGACATATTTTTATGGTTTGGCAAAGGAAGGTTTTAATGGGAAAAATAAAGTTTTGACACTTTTAATTTTTGGAAGAAAAACGAGGAAGCCAAACCACGTTTTTGTATCATGGATTAGGTAAGGATTAGTACCTAGAGAAGCGGGAAATACTTTGAGGCTATGAAGTAAATAACAGGGACTGTTTTGAAAATAATGATAAGTTCCTGTAGAATGCGTAAGCATTATAGAGCCTAGGTTGTTGCTTGAAAAAAGACTATTAGTACACATCAAGGACTAGTGGTGGTGACTACTAGATGGTAAAGGGTAAGTAAGTGTTTAGACCTTTGGTTTGAACTTTTCTTTGTAAGAGGGGACATGGTCCTAGGATACTTAGCCCTCGGTAGTAGCTGTGTAGATTGCTTGTTTTCCTGTTTTATTGAAGAATTAGAAGGCTTATTTGAAAAATAAAATTAAAACAGTGGATTAAGTTAAATAAGCTAAGAAAAGTGTAATGACATAACTAAAAATATAACAACAAATCCCGTAAAGCAACAAACATAACAGTTGAGAAAAAAATGGAAAATTTTGAGAAATAGGAATAAAAATGGATTTTTCCAAAGAAAGTTGAAAAAGAAAATTCCATAACAAAGAAAGTTTTCTTATGTACTGTGCTTAGATAGGAATATAGGGAATCTTTGTATAATAGTTGCTTAAAAATCTAAGGACAGTTAGAAAAGGTACATAAAAGAAAAACGGAAGATGTGAAGTTTTCCATTTTGTACCTTTTTATAACATAAGAAATCGTATTTAGAAAATTAGATTTTTCAGAAATTCAAAAATTTTAAAATGGTTGGTAGGGCTTTGGATGCAAAAATTGGATGAACTACGCTTTTGCTCTGTAAGAGTGTGGGAAGATTTGGATGAAAAAATATTTTGATTTCCAAAATATTGCATTCATATAGAAATTGCCAGTACATTTTGGATGTGTGCATCATGTTGTCAAAAGATTTTCAAGAAAAGTTTGCATTCATATAGGAGGTATCGCTTATGCGTACATCACATTCATATATTATTATGTTGTATTACATTTTCCACAAGTGCACAAATGATTGCAAAAGTTGGACGCGCACATGATGGTTGTAAATTGAGAGAGGGATTACTTAATTTTACCCTCATCCAATTTCATAGACGAAATTTCCTAAGGGTGGGAAAATGTAACACCCCACATTTATTAAATGAGTAATAAATAAAGATTGTGCATATATGTATGTATGCATGAATATAAATGTTAAAATAAATAAATAAAAGTGTAAGTTAAGTGAAGAATGAAGCAAATGCATAGATAAATACATGGATAAAAATAGACAAGAAATTTGGTTGCTTATGAAATTAAATGCATGCATTAAAAAGAGAATAAAACAATGCATGCAATTAAAATAGGAATAAGACAATGCACTAAAAATGCAATAAAACAATGCATTAAAAGAAATACAACAACAATGAATTAATTGCAGCCATTAAAAGGCAAGGAATTAAAAGGTATGTTATTAATGAATTAATAACCAAAAGATTGCATGCGTATGTAACCATACAAAATAAAAATTCAAACATTAAGATTGTAAATCAGTTAAGCTATATTTGGAAGAGAACTAATGTAATTAGTTAACATTTAAATCAGAAGACTGTATGTATATATATACTGTATAACTGGAATTCAAACTTAATTATCATTTATAAAAAGAATAAAATAAATCAAGAAGAAGTATATAAAGAAAGTAATTAAGTTGCTAAATAAAATGCTACACTCAATAGTCACAGCGTCACAAAAATCCCGCCTGGACCAAGAAAGGTCGACCCACGTTATGCATGGGTCGACCCACTTATAGGCCGGGTTGAAACAGGGGTCGACCCCAGCGGGTCCAGATTTGTTTTCTACGACGTGGAATTTTGATATGTGCGGTTCAGATTTTTAATGGATTAAATCTGAGGGATCAGACTTTTCTAGTACACTTATAAAAAGACTAGAAGGGCCTAGATTTAATCTCATATTTTCGAAGGTGCTGCCTAGGCTCTGCCATTCTCTTTCCTCCCCAAAAATTTTCAGATATTTATCATGTTAGTTCTTAGGGATTCTGATTCAAGGTTTGAAAATAAGAGATATAGATCTACAACATAGGTGCCTATAATTCTGATCAATGTGACGTAAGTTCCTGAATCTCATTTATGTAGTTTTCTCTTCCTCTTTCCCTCTTCTTTTATTATCAAATTTGTAAAACCGTGGTTGTTTAATAATAGATTCGGTTAGAAAAGACATGGAATAACAAATCTGTATCAGATTCATGGATTGGAAAGCTGTCAGGTGATTGGATTTAAATTATACCTTTTTAAATAATGGTATATTTACTGCTTACATTCCCCGTCATTCTTAACATGTTAAATAACTGTAAGGTGTGATAATTGCAGTATAATTCATTTTCAGTTATGTTATGAAAATTATTATGGTATAGATATATTCTGTGAATCTTTTAATTGGATTAAAAATCACTATAATGCTGAAATTGTTGAATTTACAATAAAAGTGAATAACTTGTTAATGATAGATTTGATATTGTAAATCAAATTACATTGAAACTGGGAATAATAGAAAAAGAATAGATATGCGTAATTTGTATGTAAAATTAACAGTAATTGGGAAATTGTAGATAACCGAACTAAGAAACGAAGTTAAATTCAACTTGTGGTAGAATCCTACCCTGAACCGCCTGATAAATCCAGCATCCATAAATGTTCAACTTAATGTGAGAGGTCTGCTACCTAAACCTATATTAAAAATATATGTATACAACAGACAATAAATAAATAAATAAATAAATAAATTATTAATGTCTATTGGGGTACAACAATATAGATATTTTGGGGAATAATAAATAAGGTCACTTTATTGTCCATTAATGTCTTAGGAAAATATGACCGTTAGGTTCATAAGTGACATTAATAGTAACCAACATAAATAAATGTTACATCTGAAAATATACATGTCGGTAAAGAATGGGAAGTTACAACATTAAAAGTTTGGTTAAAAAGGGAAAATGTGATGAATGGGGAATATAACCTATTATAATTAATTACACTAATGACAATGCAATATAATAGGTAGGCTTACCCTATGGACAAGTGAAAATTATAGCATAGGTTATAATAAATGAAAAAGGAAACTTATTAGTAAACCTTAGTTAAGAAGAACTAAGTTAATAAGTGAGAAACAACAATAAGTTGGGACAGTTATGATGAAATAAGAAAGGGTAAAGTAAGTAGACTTATGAAGCGAAATAAGTTATACTTAATTATACATATACTAAGTAACATGTTAGTAGAAAACATGTGGATTGGAATAAAATACACTTAATTATACATTAAGTAGAACATGTTATTGTATCCTGTAAACATGAAATTGGACAGTGAATGACAAGGCAATAATGTAAAAAGATTGTAGATTACTTTCGTTAATTACAATCTAGGGAGTAACATGTTATGGGATTATTAATGAGCTTAAATGGGTTAAGTTATATCACTGGATTAATAACTGAGAGAGGCCCATTCCTTAGAGATATAAGGGGCTCGAAGAAAACCTGGTAACTTGAATAAAAGACAAAATGTGGATAATCAAGTTTATTGGCAATCTGATAAGATAAGACAGGCGCACGGTTAAACGATTAGACATAGGGACTAATGACACTTTAGCATGATGCGCTTGGACCAATCCGCACGCCTGAAGGTGAAGAACCCAATAAGGTAGATCATCAGAGCGCCTGGAGAGACGGGAGGAGCACGTCCACTTGATTTCTCTACTCGAGATGCGGCTTGATTACTTAGTGGGGTTGGAGGGAAGCACGCGGCTTCCGAGGGACGTGGTAGTGTACTCCATGATGGTCTTCGATGTGGTACACACTCAAGATGTACTCACTGAGGTGGGGGTCTACATGATACCACCCGAGGGGGTATACCTTTATTGCAAATAGTGGCTTGGCAGTTAGAAGGCTGTGGCTGTATGGCATTGGTATGATTCGATGGTTTGCCTCGCTCGTGGTGGGAGGTGGGTCAGGACCAAATTAAGGATAGTAATCATCGGATACCTGTCATTGGAAGTCAGTGGGATGTAGAAAGACTAGAGCTAAACCAAGATACCATTGTCCTTTCACAATCGAGGCATGGTTGAGGGACACGCCAAATTTGATGCTAGATTGGTTGTTAGGGGCACGTCACTTAGCTCTTGATGTAGTCTTTCGCTAATTGAGGGAGAAACCTGGGTGGGGCCATAGCCACCGTGAAAAAGCAGACCGTACTAGGAAATTTGTATTTTAGGCCCTTAAAGGTGGGCCTATATAGATATGGAAAGGCTCCCGATCTTGTTCCGTGCATTGGATGCAGCCTTATTACGGCCTTATTATGGAACTAGGGTTATAGTAGACAGAACATACGTGTGAGGGTTTAGGTACATGCACACTGCACCGGGTGGTGTCTCATTGACATCGGTGTATAGTAGACAGAACGTACGTGTGAGGGTTTAGGTATATGCATATTGCACGGGGTGGTGTATCATAGACTTAGGGGATTACTCCGTGTTGAGACTTGAGTCGACCGAGGAATTTGGATGTGGTAGACCATATGCTTACGTAGCATAGCGATGGTAGTTCTTTGTGGAACGTGGCGTGGTAAACAGGAGGTTCGTACGTCGTTCAGCGTGGGATGAGAGTTGTATACGCTACCGTGGCGTACGACAGAGATTGTGCGAAAAGAGTACTATGAGAAGTACCTTGATATTCGGGGTTCCTACATATATGCTATTTTAGATTAATCTACTGGGAGGTAGATGGGTACGACGTGTGTGAAAAGCCTTAAGTGCTAATTAAACCATAACAACCTAATAAACAAGAAAATGTAATTGAACAGTATATATTGGGTTATTTCAGAATATGCAATTAAGTTCAGTCACCAGAACTTGTGTTCCGACTCCCTCCTTATAAAACACTCGCGTGTTAGGTCTATGGAAGAGATATGATAGCTTTGGATACTGGTTAGGCAGTATTATTACTTTGGTAAGGATATATTTGATTATGTTATATTTTATTCCATTTCACTGTGAGATATTTTCTGAGCTCTGATATATTTTATATCTCTGTCTTTTCTGCAGGATACTAGATAAGCCAACTCGAGTTTCAATAGATTGGAATTTTTGAAGAAAAAAATCGATCTATCGGGATTCGGGTTGTTACATGAGTAAACTATGAATTATAGTTATTAACGAAGACCCTTTATTATATTGGCATATGTTGATTGTTATTTTTGATTGTATGTGACGTTATGCTGCATTTTTGTTTCTTATCTAATCACATCATTATTGTTAGTTGCATCATATTTGGTTGTTTCCATGATTGCTATATTAGGTTATCTATATGTTTGTAGTTATTATGTTACTTGTCTTTTTTCTTAACTCTGTTTTGGTCCATGTAAGTGTATACAGATATATGGAAGCAAAAGTTGTTAATTTTCTTATTGCCTTTGATTTCATTAGTAATGATTTCTTCGCTTGACAAATGATACTTATTTCGGATTACATATCATACCCGGCCTTTATATATTGCTTCTCCATGGTTTGGGATACCTCATCATTGAGATGAGATGTATATTGTTATATGTTGATGTCACGATTTTCTTTTCGGATGTAGTCATGCAAATGAGGTGTTGCTGAAAATTTTCACAATTTTAAGTGTTCGAAAAAATTAACTTGATTTCAAAATATTTTGAAATAAAATGTTATGGTTTATGGCATTCTTCTTAGCTGTGGTTTCGTAGACAAAATATTTTTAAAGGGGGGAAAATATAACAATCCAAAATTTTGGAACTTGAATATTTAAATATTAAAGTGAATGAAATTGAAATTTAATGATTTGATTGAAAATTATATGAGAATTTGATTATGGAAATAATTTGAAATTTTTAATCTTGAAATTTAACATGAAATTAAATTTATTTAAAGTTTAATTATGATGCAGTCTGAATTAGAATGATAATAATAAATTATTATCGATGAATTTGAATGTTTAGAAATAGATTTATTTTTTACTCGATTTCGTTAACACATGAAAATAGCCATTTTGTGAACGATCTCGGAATTCGATGAAACCAATTTTATAAGATCCAAAATGGTTTATTATTGTAAAATTCCAAATTTCGTGTCGATTAGACTTGCTGTGTGATCGTGTGCGATGCAAACATGTATCAGTAAACGATATAAAGTTATAATATTTTAATATGATTTCAAAAGCTAGATTTTGCATGCCAAGGAATTAGCTTTCGAAATTAGAACCATTTCATTTGGAATGTGGGTTGTTAGTCATGAATGACGGTGAGTAAGTCTCATTTCGAGTTTGGAACTTTTCGGACTCGATGAATAGTATTTTGGAGGCGGTTATAAAAGCATCTCAACTCCTCACTCATAAACCCTATCCTCCATTTATATTTAATGGCCGAAATCTCCCGATTCAGTCTGTCCACAATTATATAAAACTCCCAATAAAAAGTTATTTATATCGATGATACGAATGCCTCCGAGTTAGTCATTCGTCG
Source organism: Allium sativum (assembly GCA_030737875.1). Classification (NCBI taxonomy): domain Eukaryota; kingdom Viridiplantae; phylum Streptophyta; class Magnoliopsida; order Asparagales; family Amaryllidaceae; genus Allium; species Allium sativum. Next base: position 765,618,584 of record CM060926.1, on the reverse strand, counting down.
ATTGAGCATCAGAGGTGGCTAGAATATGGTCAAAACCTGAGATTGGTTCGTTTCTCATTTCTAGCCATAGTTCATCGACGGTGAACTTTCAGACTTAGGCCACTGAATAAAAAAGTTGTGTGGGGAGGTGCTTAATCTTTTAGCACCGTCAAAGTTGCAGACGTGGCTCGTAGATGGATATTTTGTCGGTTGACCAATTTTCGGTCATCTTCAAATTTCAGTGGGTATAGTAGTTGTTCATCATCGGCACGAGACATGTGGGGTCGATTGGAGAAGTGGAAGAAGATAAGGGGTAGCGGTGGAGGCCCGAAGGTCTGTGGTTTCGTCAGGAGGCAAAGAAGGGTTTCGTGCATGGTTCAGTTTCGAACCTGGAGTGAATTGCGGTACTAATCATGATTGGGGCATGATTAGCTTAAGGTAATTAAGGATAAGATATTAGCTTTTATATTAATAAAATTACTGTAATTCAAGTTAAAGGTTATAACGTTTGTAACACTTTCATATGAGGTCGGATTTGCACATGACAAGTTGTGTTGGACTCATATTCGCGATTCCTACGTGTGCGGTTAGGATTGGTCTGATTTGGAGCTACATGGAATTTTAGATGATTTTAAGTGCCTGTTTTAAATTAGATAAAACAACATGAAAACGTTGATTGGTGGATGGTGAGTTAAACTCACACTTTGTGGAATACCATTGTGACATATGATAGCATTTACTATTGATTACCTATATATTTGTTATGTGATTGGTTGATTGTACAATTTATAGCTTATTTGGTTAGTTATGGTTATATATTCCCACCTGAGAGAGGATGACCTTTGATACTATCTACTGTTAAGCGGACTATTCATCATATATGAATTAGATTCTATTATCTAATTATTATGCATATATGTGTTGTTATATGAGCTGTGATGTGGGGGGATATGTTGGAGGGATATCGATGTTTTGGATGTTATTCGCTTTATACACCCATGAACTATCTAACCTAAGTATCACTAAAGCCCTGATTTGGATGATGTTTTCTAAATTAAATTCAACACTTCTATGTTATTAATCCAAAAATAGTATTGTTTTGTTTAAGTTGTTAGTGGCTGATCGACGCTTTCTTATGGATTAGAAAAGCGCATATTTTGAAATAAAATCTGCAAGCGCACAGATGTGTAGTATGCAGGTCAAACACAAGGAGGTAGATTATATCAAATTATTTAAATAATTTCTTGGGCGAGTTAGACGAAGCTTGGGGATTGATTTTGAAAAAAAAACTATTATTGAATTGAGTACAAATCTGAATCTAATCAAATCTATATTCAACCCAATATGACCTAACAACATAATAAAAAGAACAGGAATTAAAACTGCAGAAATTGAAATAACAAACAGGAACTAAAATTAGGATTACCGTTGAATCTAATCAGACGGTCAATCACTAATGAAAATAAATGTAAAATACAACCAGTACTCTACCAAATCTAATTGTGTAGATGGCACTAGTTGCTAAGAAATAGAAAATCGCTCAAAATAAAACGAAGAAGAAGGACTTTATTAACGGAAAAGATATAGAAAAATGGGATGGTGGCTACAATGATATTACAAGGGTATTTATAGGAGATAACCAAACCCTAACCCTAATTACAAATGGGCCTAGCTATCTCAAGTAAGTTTTAGGCCTTTTCTCCTTTGGAACAAGTTCTAGGCCTTTTCTCCTTTTCTCTTGCAAGCCTCCTTTAATTTGAGATGAACATGGCCTTTCTACTCATTTTCTTGTCCAACAGCAAATAGATATGTGATCTTCATCTACAATTCTTCAAAATGTAAATATACATAGCAATCTGATCTCCATTTCTCTACTTTTCTGGTTGCATGCGGGCTGGGTTGGAATATCTGTAAAAGTTACAAAACAATACCCAAGCAATATTTATTTATATACAAAAGATAAGATATAAGAGCATAAAATAAACACGTTTCTATGTTAATCAAATACCCCCACACTTATCTTTCACTCGTCCTCGAGTAAAACAAGAAATGAAAAACTAAACTAGATAGGTCACACTTTCGTAGGAAACACAATTGCATTGAGCGTATGCAACAAGCCGTTAAACCTCTAGGTGCCCCTAGTAGGATGAGTGGTATCTCGTGAGGGTTTTCAGTGGATACTACCCACAAAATCCAATTACATTATGTTATGATTCTAATGAAACTACATGAGTGCAATGGGAATATGGAAAATAAAAACAAAAAATGAAAACACGACTTGTTTCAGGAAAGTGGTACAACAATTTAAGTTAACAAATTTTAATCAGTTGATTTTACTTTAGATATCTCAGCCTATCACACATTTTCAATATAATTCAAGTTTTCAAATGTTAAATTCCAGCTTGGCCAGTTGGTTGGTTGATAACATAGTGCAGCCATGAAATAGTTTCTTAGTTTGCTTGGCACAGTTTGCAAAGTGGCATTATTATTTTCTCATGTATGGCTAGTCAAATCAATAAGGTCAAGAAGTGTTTGGGCATCATCGATTATTCTCTATTCTATAAAATTTTAAAATTTATGATTTATTTCATACACCTAACTTAAAAGACCAAGGTATACCACCCATACACTGCCTTGCAGACTGACGGAGAGTTAGGAGAGAGCTTGGCAGATTGTGCAGACCGACGCTGACTTTGTCAACAACATGTCGGCAATCCTTAGGTGTCCAATCTCATAAAATGAGACAAAGATATTCCAACGCGGACTTTGTCAACAACATGTCGGATAGAGCTTGGCGGGTTTGCACACCAACGCTTGATATACAAGCAATGTTGGATACCCATGGATTACTATTATTATTATTATTGAAAATATAAGCACAAAAGAGAGTTACGCGAATTCAACTTAACACAACTTAGTTTTAAAGATTCGAAAAGCCAATATAAATATTTTAAGTCCTCCACTTATTAAACAAAGACTACAATTTAGAATAAACTTCATGGCCATCACCTAAGAATCTCCCTATGTACCAGTTACACTATTATCCCTCAAAATTCAACTTTTCATTATATTTCTTATTCGATCTTAGTTGGTAGAAAAAAAATACAATCAACTGATTAACAATCCTTAACTCATTTTGTTGTATCAATCTAAAATGAGTCATGTTTCAAAAAAAAGGCATGTTACTACAATCTAAAATGCATGATGGTGTTATATGAAAAGAAAGAAAGAAAAAAATAAAGAAAAATAAAAGGATGTAATGCAGACTCCCCCCACACTAGAACTAAACAGTGTCCACACTGTAAACGTTTCCTAAATTTGAAAGATAGAACCCAAAGTTGGATTAGATGCAAAATTATTTGCAGAATGAAATGCAGTCTAACTATATGTAAGAATGGATCATATGTAGAATGATATATGTGTTTGCGATGTATGCAATGCAAAGAATGCCACCAACTTTTCCCCCACACTTGGTTCTAGCCCGATGAATCCCATTCCCACTATGTCTAAGCACGTTTTCTTATAAGTAAAGGTTTTTGAAAACTATCTCATATTTATACCTAGATTTATAGTCTAGCAGATAAATGTCCAGGGTCATCCTAACATGAAGTTTTTCAACCAAGCCAGCATTCCAAAAATAATTCATGTGTTCAACAAATTTATCAGTGTAATTGTTCAAAAATTTGTGATCGTATAAAAATTCAGTGAAATTTGAATTCTGAGTGTTGTTCATGATTATGTGATCACATTTCTTAATTGACAACATATTTTTGACACTTACAAATTCTAGTTCGTTTGAAACCTCAAAATCAAATTTTCGAACTTGGATTGGTGGCTTGATTCAATTTCATCCTCATTTGGCAACTCATCCTCATACAATCCAAAAAATTCATGTTCATTAAAATCCTTCTTCAAATTTGAATTGAAAAATTCAACATTTTTATTTTGTTCAATTTTTAGAATTTCAAGTTTCTCACAGCCTAAAAGAGGAAGATCAAAATCTGAGCTTAAATATTTTGCTGAAAAGAATCGAAGTCGAAATCATTTGTTGAATTTTGAGCAACTTCATTTAGATCGTTATTCTCAATTTCCAAAGTTGTAATCTGGAAATTTTCACTATCAATAAAGAGTGGATTATTTTCTGATTCATCACTTGTTTGAATTTGATTTTGTTGCTCTCGTTGTTCTTTCAAAGATGTCATTAAACAAAGAAGTTCATCCATCTTTCTACCTTTTTAATCAAGCTGTCTATCTTGCCTTTGTACCCTCTCTCTAAGAATGTTAAGATGATATTCTTCAGAATCTTTGATTTGAGAGCTCTCGTTTTGGATTTCTTGATTATCAAAATTATAGTCCACATCAATTTCAAGATCAATATTATTTCTAAGGAGGTGGTTGTTTGAATTTTCAGAAAATTGACAATGATATTGGAAATCATTTTGATCATAGAAATTATGTTCGTAACCAAACTGTTAAAATTCGAGTGAAAATTGCAATTTTGGCTATTTTCAAGATGTTGATGTGGGCTATAATACTGAAAATTTTGGTTTATAACCCCAAATTGATGTTGATCAAAGCTATATTGGGATTCAAAGTTGTTTTGGTGAGGATGTGGCTCATAATCGAAATTATTGAAATTTGAATTGAAGTCGCAATTTCGATCGTTCATATGATTTGAAAAGGTTGGTCAGTTGGAGAATTTTGAAAATTGTTGGCATTGGACTCACGAAATTTTGGAAAATTTTGCCTTATAAGGTGTAATTCATACTCATACTGTTCAAGAGGACGTCTACTCCGATTATTTTCCTACATTTCTCTCAATGATTTATTTTAATCAGACATTTTAAAGAAGTCACGGCAAGATAGAAATTATTCTTAGCTCAAAGCAATATAAAAGAATGATTTTTGCTCTATTAATTAACCGACTCAATTAGTAGGGGGAAGAGGGTCTTATGGCCATTCACGTATAGTATAAATATTAAGTGATACGACCAATGTTTTACGGGTAGTGTGCAACCTCTTTTGTTAATAGTTCAATGAATTGAACTACTATGCATCCGCGATCCAATTATACGAGACAGTCAACTTCACAAAACACCACTTTTCACTTATATTATTTTATATGAGCTCGTATTTTCCTAGAATCAACATTTAATGAATTTTAAAATTGAAAATCAACGAGAGTGATGACAACAGTTATGGAAATTTCAGCCGTTCACAACAATAAATAATAATACTGCAGAAATTAAAAATTGTACAAGCAAGCCGTTGCCTCTGCAAAAGATTTTTACAAGAAATTTCTATATTTTGTAGCACCTGTAGAGTTCAGAAAATTTTACAGCGAGGTATGGCTGGCCGTCCAGAACATTTGAGTTGTGCTAGTTATTCAACTCCAATGTTTGCAATTTGCTTGACCTCAGAATCCTCAATTTGTTGTTTGAACACTTTTGTATGCTTTGGTCTTTGATTTGAATGTTTTTTTTTGAAACAACAAATACTTGAGAATGGTCAACAAAACTGAAAACTGATAATCGAATAAATTGAAAAGAAACAAAAGACAAAACAAGTAGAAATCATAGGACAAGAGCACTAAAGAAAATAACAACAACCTTGATTTTCTCACAGAACAAATAGTCCACACACGCACTTAACAACCATACAAATATGTGTTCTCTGAAACACACCCGCCAAAGTAAAGAAATCAGAACAAGCCAGCTGACCACTTACGCCCCTCTTCTCTCGACCCTTTTTTTTGTCTACAGAAATATCGCAAATCGGCAACTATCTCGCAGAAAAAAAAATTGAACCGAACAAAAACTCAAGCTCTCTCCTTTTTCTCTGTGTTTTTTTGGGTGGTCGATTGTGTTCGAATTGAACATGGGGGAATTGAATTCGGTTTCAGGTTAAACGATAATTTCGGGTATGGGTAGGGTTTTGGTTGAGTTTTGGAGGAAGATGGTTCGCGACTTGCACTAGGGTTCGGATTCGGTGATGGGAGAGTTCGATTTGGTGGTGGTATTGTCTGCGATTGTTCAATGATGGTGGTTGAATGTTGAGAAGGCATAACTGAAATGGAGTTTAGGGGTTGGCTTCGATTTGGGTGTGCGATGACTCAGCTTGGCATGAGGGCGTTGTTTGTAATGGATTGCGGGGTGGACTGTCGGATCCGATGATGCTAATTGGGTAGTCGGATGGGAGCAGGAGGGTTTCATGTGTTCAAACAGATAATTGTCTTCGACTGGGATATGATTGGTGAAAGGCTGGATTTCGTTGGATGAGGACGGGGAGTTCAAATTCGGTTTTTTGTTGTGGTTATGGGAAGGAGTGTTGTAGTTGGAGTTTGTGTGAAGATGGAGGTATTTGGAGAAGACGTGGAAGTTTGAAAATGATTTGCGTAAAATAGTTGGCAAGAGCTGATGGCTATTGGTTGATCATGAGTTGGTAGGAATGGAAGATGAAGATGGGCAAGGAGGGTATGCTTTGGAAGGGATGGTGAAACAGTGGATGTGGGGTAGATGGCCAAGGAGTTTGGCAACGGGATTTTGATCGGTGTACGGTCGGAACTATGGTGGATTTTGGTCAAGGATTGGATAGGAGAAAGTGGATCGGTTTATACAGAGAGAAAGGAAAGGAATCAGCAGAAAAATAAATTTGTATTTTTTTTTGTATTTTTGTAAGAAGTAGAATAACGTAAAACAAGGGAAGGGGAAAAAGATAAGAAAGGCAAGAAATCCAGGGAGGAAAGAAGTAAAACAAAAGTGGCAAGATATTTTTCTTTTTTGGATTTGATGATTCTAGGCACTATTGTTTGATACAAAATCAACTAGTAAACATATTTTTTTTTTACAAAACAAAAATAAAAACTAACACGAATCTGAAATTAAATAAATAATAAAATTTAATAGTTACCTCCACGGCAATGGCGCCAAAAACTTGATCGACGCTTTCCTATGGATTAGAAAAGCGCAGATTTTGAAATAAAATCTTCAAGCGCACAGATGTGTAGTATGCAGGTCGAACACAGGGAGGTAGATTAAATCAAATTATTTAAATAATTTCTTGGGCGAGTTAGACGAAGCTTGGGGATTGATTTTGAAAAAAAACAATAAAACTATTATTGAATTGAGTACAGATCTGAATCTAATCAAATCTATATTCAGCCCAATATGACCTAAGAACGCAATAAAAAGAACAGGAATTATAACTGCAGAAATTGAGATAACAAACAGGAATTAAAATTAGGATTACCATTGAATCTAATCAGAGGGTCAATCATTAATGAAAATAAATGTAAAATACAACTAGTACTCTACGAAATCTAATTGTGTAGATGGCACTAGTTGCTAAGAAATAGAAAATTGCAGAAAATAAAACGAAGAAGAAGGACTTTATTAATGGAGAAGAAATAGAAAAATGGGATTGTGGCTACAATGATATTACAAGGTTATTTACAGGAACCCTAATTACAAATGGGCTTAGCTATTTCAAGTAAATTTTAGGCCTTTTATCCTTTGGAACAAGTTCTAGGCCTTTTCTCATTTTCTCTTTCAAGCCTCCTTTAATTTGAGATGTACATGGCATTTTTATCAATCATTTTCTTGCCCAACAACAACTAGATGTGAGATCTTCATCTACAATTCTTCAAAATGTAAATATATATAGCAATCTGATCTCCATTTCTCTACTTTTCTGGTTGCATGCAGGCTGGGTTGGAATATCTGTAAAAGTGACAAAACAATACCCAAGTAATATTTATTTATATACAAAAGATAAGATATAAGAACATAAAATAAACACGTTTCTATGTTAGTCAGTGGCAGATGGACAAAATTCCGCATTTTGATTATGAAGATTTGTCGTAAAGAAAAATGTTTAAAGTTATGAACTACGTTATAACAAAGTACGATTTTGAATTGATTTTATATAAGTGTTATAAGATAAAGACTTATAAATTATAATTGGGTTTCACTAAGGATTTTATAAATGATTTATAATGAATTCTTCTTTATAATGAAGTTTTATTATTATGTTTTCAAGTGTTGAAAGTTAACCATGTTTTAAGATTAAGTTTTATGAGGCTATAAATGAAGATTTAATAAACGAAAATATATAAACAAAGAAGTTTTATAATTCATTTCCAAGTGTCTGAAATGGGTTTTAAAATTGGTGTAAGAACCTGTAAGAAACTTGTTAATGATGTTAGAACTTAAAAATGGAGATTTATGGAGTTTAGTAATAAACAATAACTTATAAATGATTTGAATTGATTTTATAAGATAAATCCTAAACGAATGGTTTAGTAAGTTAACTTCTGAATGATTGAATTATAATCAAATAAGATATGAAATAAAGATTTAAATTTCCAACACTTAATATGTTTTCAAATACAAAATTCAATATCCAAATTTGACTTGTAATGAATTGCGAATAAGAAACCCATATATCATGTGAATTTGGATGGTGTTATCATTGTTATCCGATAAACAATATGTTTGGAATTTGGAGATAGGTATTGAAATAATCATCATTATAATTTGTGCTTTCTATTCGTGTTCAATACCAATAGTTTTGGATTTTATAGGAAACAATGCATTCCATGACATTTTTTTGATCCACCAATCATTTATGACTATACTTATACCTCTGAGTTAAGTATAGTTATGTTTTTGAAGTATGAAAACTATCACTTGTGAATACGCTTATTCAACGGAGATAAATATATGGATATGAAAGACAATATTCATTGTAATTGTAATCTATGAGTGAAATGAGAAAATATGAAGTGGACGTAGGCTCTTTAACGCCGAACCACTATAAAAATCTTGTTGTCTTGCTTTTTCTCTTATTTTTCAGTTATTCCTTCATATCCTATGCTCGAAATACGACGATTTGGGTGTTAGAGCCAAATTTTGATCTAACATTTTGGTGCTTTCACTGAGAACCGAATTATCAACCTATTGGATTGCTATTCTACTATTTGGATTTGAAAGTTCGAAGAAAACAGTTCGCGTTTCTACCATTTTTGAATATTTCGTTGATTTCAGAAAATCAGAGATTCATGCCTTCGAAAAAAAGCTATGGGTTCACAAGCTTCACGACTAAATGAGGATGATAAAGAAAATGCACAGGAGCAGGTTAGAGCAGGTGGCCGGTTCGCAGTTCGCGGATCGCAGGGGGTATCACGAACTGGCTCGCGGTTCGTGGAACGACCTCCACGAACGGAGCCCAAAGAGCCATCACGATCCGATTCGTAGCTCGCGGAACGACCTCCACGAACGGAGCCCAAAGAGCCATCACGATCCGATTCGTAGCTCGCAGAACGACCACCACGACCCGGGCCCAGGGTGACCTTCACGACCCGACCTGGTGTAGGATCCGCGACCCGATCCGAAGACGTTGATTAATTGACGATCCGAGCCACGAACCAGACGACAATAGCGAACCGCGACTCAGAAAAGTGATGACGAACAAGGTCCGTGACCCGATCCAAAAAAGTGACAATTTTTGGAAAAAATACAATTTTCAGACCATTTCAGAAAAGGCTCCATATTCCAAAATCGAAAAAATCGTGCGGTGTTAGGTCGATCGCCGCCGGGACTGCGGGGCCCCGGACCCCTGCCGGCGCTGCGCCCGGACCCGCTGACGGCCTCGCCTTCGGCTCGGAGCATGGCTCATCTTTAGCTCAACATATATGTTGGCCAACAACATTCATCAAAGCTTGTCAATGAAGAATAAACGGATTGTCAAAGAATTTGACAACGGAATGGCGACAACTGGAATTCCTCCAGAAACCATGACCTCTTAATACTGATGTTATTCAATGTGAGGAGCTATTGGAAAGATTCGGCACGCTGGCTATGACGGTATACGAGATAATGATTATCTCTTGGCAACCTCCTCTTCCAAAGCTCCAATGGTGTGCATATTTCTCAAATGCAACTGATGATGCTCCTGAACGAATAGTGATCACCTAGTTTACGTGACTTAAACCTGTCCTACAGGCGAAATCCCAGATGACATTGACATAGAACAATCCGGATACTATTCTGAGGATGACTCAGAAGATCCCAATGACCATGATTCTCAATAATGGGATACCTGACGGTAAGTAAGGATCCTAGCACTACAAAGTTACCATTCGCTTGAATGGCGTAGTGGAAAACGTATGTCCTACGGTTCACTTATTTGCCGTCAACCGCATCGATATAGATTGATTTCCACGTGTCCAAGGGTTAGATCGATGTACTTTGGTGCCCAGAGTTAGGAACCAATTGAACCTCCATAGGCCGTGATTGGATATATGGATCATTGCTGGGATGATAACAACTTGACTGCTCACCAGCCACTATATGACCTTGGTCAAGAGACGAGGGCTTGAGATCAATGCAAATATGAATCAACCATTAGCTCTCCACTTCATACAACAGTTGTGATAGGATATACGAACCTTACTTGAAGCCTCACAAGCTATGCTATCATGTTCAAGCTCATTTGATCAAGATTCAGACAAACCAGGTCCAACAGAATTCAGAGCCTACATTGCACCCTAGTGCCTATTGCTAAATATGCTAACCGAAGTTGGAGCGGGAATGGTCTATGGTGACCAAGTTATTGGAGAAGCCGACTATTCAGCTGGATGGACCATGCTACGCAACAAAGATGGCGTGAAACCCAAAGATGCTTCTCATCTAGATGAAATGGAGTGTGAAGGAGGTATCAATATTGCGAATAATGGGAGCATCACAAAAGGAATCGCCCAAGGATCTGTCTGAAGATCTAGATCCCAGCAAGGATCATCATTCGGGATGCAGAAGGATGACATCTAATGACGCAACTACACGTGTTCCGATTGGTGACGTCGACCTGACTAAGGTCTTGAAATTGGATCTCATTTAGACCTCTTCCGAACGAAGGAACTGACATGCTTTCTGCAGGCAAACCTGGATGTGTTCGCTTGGACCTATGCTAATATTCGCAGGATTTTACCATAGTTTATGAGTCATTTGTTGAGAATAAACCTGAAGTGTGTTCTTGCCAAGCAAACAAGACGTATGCTCGATCCAGGGAAAGCATCTACCATGAAAGAGGAAGTCGGAATGTTGAGAGGCAATGGTTTTATATGATGTGTCGTATGTCCCGCTTGGATATCAATTCCCGTCCTTTTCAAGAACGCTAATGGAAAATGGCGCACACGCATTGATTTCTTAGATTTGAACAAAGTTCGCCCAAAAGGAAGCATCCCGTCAATCAGAATTGATCAGCTTGTGGATTCAATGACTAAACATGAATGTATCCCTCTCATGGACGTGTGCGTAGCTTACAACCAAATTCTTATGCATGTGCCTGATCATGAATAAACATGTTTTATCATTGACCTCGAAACGTACTATTATATGGAATTGGCATTCGGACCGAAGGATGCCGAGGCAACTTACCATTGCTTACTGAATTATATGGTCCACAACCAAAGTGCAAGGCCTATGGAAGTCCATGTAGGTGATAGTCTTATGGAGTCCGAGCGGTCAACCTACCACGTTTCGAATCCGACAGAGATGTTCAATATCTGGAATGAACCTAAATGCCTCATAGTTAGCCATGAACAACAAAGAATTAAAGGCGTCTGAAGCTTGGCATGAAAGTTGGCACCACTTGTGTGTAAGGAGGATAAGGTCTGAAAACTAGTTAATAATGTGAGCAAGAAAGTAGTCATGGTATACCCAAAGATTGAAAAACTCGTCTACAGCTTGCTGATTGCTCAAAGAAAGCTCCCCCATTACTTCCAAGTTCATCCGATGGTATGCACCCTCACTAACTGCTACGACAGGTCCTGCAACGACCTGAGGCATCTGCAAAATTGCTTGATCGGGACATAGAGCTAAACCAGTTTGATCTCAACTCCCTCCTAAAGTAGTCCATACGAGGGCAAGCATTAACCGACTACATCGCTGAATGTACCACTCCCGAAAAGGATGTGGTAGATGTAGAAGATGCACCTGGAAGATGTAATCAGACGGTGCAAAGAATGATTGACTGTCCAACGCCGGTGTCTTATTAACCCCTAAAGGGCGGTCAATTTACTATGCCTTGCGGTTGAAATTCTCCGCTACTAACAACGGCTCCGAAGACGTCACCCTGATTATCGAATTGAAATTCGCTAAGGAGTTGGGAATAGTGGCATCGAACATATTTTATGACTTTTATATCATTGTTCACCAGGCTCGAAAGGAATTCCAGGCGCAGGAACCACCACTCGCAGCTTGCCTAGAACCGGAAGAAGGGCTGTTTGATGTATTGGAACGTTACAACATATCTCATGTCCTACGAGCAGAAGATCAAAAGGCGGATAATCTGACCAAGTTAGAAGGGTCCGACAATCTAGAAAAGATAGAGATGATCCCTATCAAGACACTATAAAATACAACCGTTGATCAGATGGAAGTTGATCCAGCGTTGGAGACCGAACCCGGAAGAGAGTCATGGATAACCCCATGATGAACTTCCTGTAGCACGTAATGCATCTAGTAAGGTGAAGTGAAATGTGTGCCATCGTTCTTTATGCCTCGAGATATGACATGCAAGTCGACACTGCCTATTTTTCTTGGAAGGTTGTCCCAAAACAGACACCAACGAGTCCCATTGCTGATTCACCGCCCTGAATGATATGACAAAATCACTAATCAAGTCCCAGCTTGATGAGAAATATACGTGAACGGAATATCTGATGAGTGACGTTTTAGTGTTAGAAAGTGAAGATTCACACTTTCACTCCTCTCATCAACTATCTGCTAAGTAACTCATTCCCCGGATGCTGGGGGCAACTGGAGATTTGAGCATGAATCGCTCGAAAATAAATCATCCAATTCAAAGCTGACACATCAGGAGTTTGCACGGCCGACTGCCTTTTTCTTGCCCGAAGAGTAGCAAATTGAGCATTTAAAATGCTTACGCCCGAATGCTAGTTGATCATCTACACTCCAATTCTTGCCCCCAATATGGAATCGAAGGCGTATCAGCAAATTTGTGAGATATGATTATCTCACCAGCAGCATTATCCTATTTCTTAGCACCAATGCGACGATGTGCTACCATTAGAGATACAGTCATGACTTCCTGACACTCTATCCTTACCCTCAGCATAGGGGGCAAAGAGGCGATTCAAAAAGAGATGCGACCTTATCACTCGCTTATAGTACCTACTTAGCTGCCTTTACCATCTCAAGATCCTGATCAAGGTCTATTCATTTTTTGGGACTGCCGCCCCCATGATAGTTTGAAAAGATACTCCTCATCAACTAAAAAGACTTTGGCAGCCCTTCATTGGCAGAGATAGGGCGAAGCAAAATGGACCTGCAATGAATATGCAACGCCATTTTTCACTCAGAATGATACTCATTCCTTTAACAGGATTATTCTCTAACCATAACTCTTATATTTGCATCCTTTATGAGTTATTGATATAATTAACTCAGATGAAATAATATGTGGATGGTGTAGGTACCTCGGATCTGGTACCGATCAGACTTTTAACACCCGCATGCAGAATTATGGAGCACTGCCATAACGGGCCCGACTGAACTGCTCGCTAGCAAAGACGCGCCCCCGTCTAAAGAAAGTCATATAGCTCAAGGTGGATTCGGAATGATCATACAATCCTTGTCTTACACGTGGCATACCGCAAGACAATTGAGCATAAATCATTGAGTTACAAAGTCATAGTCTGACTCCAGATGGACGCGGTGTGACCGCCTACATGGCTCGATCCTATGCTCGACGCCACCAGATTACATGAATTCAAATAAAGGAGGCAACACTGCCTCTTAATTTGCTTACTTTTCAATCATAAAATTTGCTTTCACATGCTTTCCGAGTTACTGACGTGACTAATTCGTGCGGTGTGAATAATGCAGGTATCCGAAGTCTGGTGCCAACCATTCCTCCCGTAGACTGTTCGGAGGAACTCAAAGCCTTGGCAAATGCTCCAACTGCTTGTCCGACTGGTTTTAATCCTCGGAGCTTGGATTAAAATATAAACCTAGGACGAGTTTGATGAGCGTGCATGATTGCAGACCGCTTGATCCGTGACTCTAACTCTCCAGAGCTGAGAGAGAGTACAAAGGACGCGAAGATGACGTCCACAAGGCATGGCGGTGTACCATGATCGGAGCCGCCTGAGCAAAAGTCTAACCTTGGCGACCACCAGGAGAATATAAAAGCGTCCATGATTTGGCGCTGAGAAAGGACTCTTACCCTGCTGAAGGATCGGGGAGCGATGGAACGGCTAAGTCTCAACTCTAACTCCAGAGTCGAGAGAGAGTATAAAAGCGTCTATGATTTAGCGCTGAGAACTTCTGCTCCGCTGAAGGATCGTTGAGTAGATCATGAACCAAGCTCGAACTCTAACCCGCTAAAGGATCGGGAGAGTATAAATGCGCTAGAGATTCAGCGCCCCAGCAACTCTAACCCGCTGAAGGATCGGGAGAGTATAAAAGCGCTAGAGATTCAGCGCCCCAGCAACTCTAACCCGCTGAAGGATCGGGAGAGTATAAAAGCGCTAGAGACTTAGCGCCACGGGAAAATTCCTCCCCCGTTAAAGGATCGGGGGGGGGGGGGGAGGATGGAAGCTGATCCCAAATCGTCCATGTCCGGACATGGGGGCAACACAGTTATGGTCCTAATCAATCCTCAACAAGACCTGGCCAGGCACTAAGTTAATGATTGATTGGGGGCATACCTATACATACATACTACTTTACTGCACTTTCACTTATAAGTTGCACTGATAACTTATAATGTTTCATGACTTATTTGCTTATTTGCGTTTCAAATGTTTAAATGCATAACTAATTATGGAATGCTCGCAGGTACAGGATAATGCGAAAGGACTCTCACCCCGCTGAAGGATCGGGGAGCGACTGAACAGCTGAGTCTGAACTCTAACCTTGGCGAACGCCAGGAGAGTATAAAAGCGTCTATGATTAAGCACTGAGAAAGCACTCTAACCCGCTGAAGGATCGGGAGAGTATAAAAGCACTAGAGACTTAGTGCCATGAGCACTCTAGCCCGCTGAAGGATCGGGAGAGTATAAAAGTGCTAGAGACTTAGCACCACAAGGATTCATACCCCACTGAAGGATTGGGGTGCAGACTTAAAGCTAAATTCAAACTCTATCCCGAACTATGACAGGAGAGTATAAATGCATGACGACATATGCCACTCAAGGGCTCCTATCCCGTCACACGACTGGGACCAAGAATGAAAATGGAGCTCGAACCACTCGTTTCCGGGAATGGGGGGGCAGCACACGAACACAGCAGTATAAAAAGAAATGGAATTTCATTCACTAAGTACAGGCTCACAAAACAAAGCTGGACAAAATGCGAGATCCGAACTCGCACAACAACAGTAGACCAGTAGGGAATAACTAAAGGGCCGCGTCCAGAAGGATGACGTAGGCGTATAATTCTAAGCTGCCTATGCGACTCACGGCGACGACAGAAAAGAAGCCTGGATAGTGAATTGTTCAGCGACATGTTATACAACTTCATACTCGCAACTGGAAGGACCCGGCGAGGCCCTGAGATTTTTTGATGTCTACCCTACCTTAGTACGATCTTGAGCGATCATTGATTCCTTGGCCTTAATACGATTCGACGTAATCGTGGAATTCTGGACATTTATGAATTACAGGCTTCTTGTACCGTCCCAAACACGTCCTACTCCATGCTTGGATAGTACGATCGCTTGAATTCTGAAAGTGACTTCCTCTTCTCATGTATACATGTCTGAATTCGAAAGGGAAGTGATCCGACCGCATGTCTTTCGCACTTACCCTATAACTGGGGCCATGGCTATTGTAAATATTTACAAACGGCATAACTTAAGTGCCTGTGTTTAACTTGTGTTGTGATCCTAACAGCCCCCCTTGAGGACCAAGAAACAAATGCAAAGATAATGTCCATCTGCTGATCCCAACTGACTTCTAGAATGGGAAGCTCATATAAGGCTGGATATATCCCATACAGCAATTGGACAAGATGCAGCTATTTCGCCTCCAACCTCTCCCTTCATGCAGAAAGCAAGTGGGAACACCCGAGATGATAACGAACCAATCAGCAGTCACACAACGTGCGGCTTCGATTCAGAACATCGTAGACGGAAACATGGGCGATGGAACGGCTACCTGCAACTTCCTAGATGAGAATGCAAGAATCACAATGAACTTAGGTCATGCATGACCAACTTCAGCTCCAGCTCGAATGGGTACTCAAGCGCTAGAGTACGCTCAACTCCAAGATGGAACGCAACAATTCGAAGAACAGAAGCCCGGTCGAGTCGAATGACTCGACCCGTGACTTGGGAGTAACATCGATGCGGAAATAAGAAATCCACAAAGACCCCCTTGTAATTTCAGATTCAATACTGGGGGCACCAGCTATGATCTTGAAAATGTGTAGCAATTCTTTGACGGTGATCTGCTCGCCAGTTTAATTCGGCACCTCTCGAGGAGCGGTACTCCTCTAGTTGATGTGGGTAGGGATAATCACAGCCCTTTCACACGGGACATTAGGACATCCTATTATTCCCACAGATTTCAATATTTCACCACAACGAGACTCGCTCAGAGGCTTTGATGGATTCAACTCTAAGGTGGACATACTTCCATGACAAAAAAGTGTTAACGTCGAGACGAGTGACCAAGATGCTTTTCTGACTAAAGAACGGAGCACCTTCCAATTCCTAAGGCGATAAAGAACAAAAGAAAAGCCCTAGAAAAGAATGACAAGAATGTGCAGTTCCAAAGTGAATCTATACCACTTATCGAGCCCATGATCTTGTTTGTCAAGCTCAATTGCACCGAGCATGAGAAAGAGACTCAACAAGACTATGACGACCATTTCGGACTATGCTGAAGTACACACTGAGGGGCCCAACTAACTTCATGATGACATTTATCACTCGCACTCAACAAGATTACTTAACTCCGCAGCTGATTCGGTAAGAGTGACCAAGTTCGCTGACGCCGGATGAGGCAATCCTCACCATTTTACTAAAGAGAAGAGACGACATCAAAATAAATGTGGTTCAATCATGCACCTCATTAACTCAACTCAATCCCACCGATGTTGGGGGCATGAATACTAACTTCGCTTGTCCTTCAATGGCACTAAGAGAACAAGTGTTGAATCATAAGATAACTTTGAAGACAATCCTGGCATGGAATGGGATTCAAAGCATGTACGTCATGCCTCCGGAGTACGACCTTACTCATCTTTGCCGACCAAACAAGTTAGCTTGTGGATCAAATGTGAACTTAAAGTGTCAAACTACACCAGATAGAAGATGTGACAAACCTGTCTACTACCTCGCGATGGTGACGATCCTATAGGCACTGGACCACATGATTTTAACAACATCCCTTACTGACTACTTTATATGTGAGTACTGGATTAAGAAATGATCCGTAACAATTGTGGATTCCCTCAACTACGATCCAGAGTGATCGTGGCTTTTGGGTTCCTTACTGTTACGATTCAATGCGATTTTAAGATCCTGGATCAATATCAAGATATCAAGATTCGAACTTGAGTACAAATGGCAAATTCATATGTTGATTCTGATGTGCTTCGTCCCAACAGTCCAGTTGTTAGCTCAGAGCCCAAGGATTCTTACATCGCCTCCTGATTTGGGTGGCTACTTCATACATTGACCTATATGTAAAAGAAAGTCTGGCCCGACGATGCACTCAGCTTACGAAAAATGATAAAATTGTTTGGCAACGACCTGTGCGTGTAGAATCACACTCGGGAGCCAACGATTTAGCATGACATCTGACGGATGAATTAGATCTTTTGATCCGACAAGGTTTAAATGATTACTTTATCATCTTGAATACTCCTTCCGTGGAACTTGGCCTGACTAGCTCCCAGGGAAGCAATGCAATAGTTGGATAAAGCCTTCTCAAGGACAAATGACGTTCTAGAGAGATTTAGCTCAACATGTTCAAAGCACATCTCATCTTCGATAAGATGTACTTTGGGGGGCAAAATGTTAGCTTGCTTTGTGACCAGGCTACCCAAAGCAAAGATCATGTTGACACACCTCTGGGTAAATGCTGTCTCATATGGAATTTCTGGATAACATCGCTCTCTGGCATTGGGAGCATCGTCAGAAGACACAAGGCAGTTTGGTCAAAATCACAACATCAGTATAAACTGGCCCGAAACCCCTATCAAATGACCTCATTTGGATCTATTCACCTGATATACTCGTAGCCCTTTGAATTAGCTTCAGTTTGAGCTTTGGTTTGGCTCAATCGGACTTACGGTTTGAAAGTTACGCCCATTTCCGTGAACGAGTGTAAGCTGACATATGACCGCGATCCGATCCGCCCTTGCCTACGCGATCCGATCTGCCCTTGCCTACGCGATCCGATCCGACCTTGCCTACGCGATCCGACTTATGACCGCGATCCGACCTATGACCGCGATCCGACCTATGACCGCGATCCGACCCATGACCGCGATCTGACCTATGACCGCGATCCGAACTTCGTACCTGTTCACACGCAGCTTGTTTTGACCTATTCTCAAGGCTACTGGCTCTCCTATTTTTCTGGATTGCCTGCCACGTACCCCATCACGAACCAGTCCTCCCAGGAGCTTTCCTACAGCTATAAATACACCTTCAGAGGGCATTTTCAGTGGACTTTTGGCATCTCAACTTCCATGGCTGCCATGGCCAACACTTCTCCATGAATAACCACCATCTTCCTCAATAAATTCAATGGATTTGGAGAGAATTATTCATTGAATTCAAGTGTTTAAAAGACAATATTCATTGTAATTGTAATCTATGAGTGAAATGAGAAAATATGAAGTGGACGTAGGCTTGTTAACGCCGAACCACTATAAAAATCTTGTTGTTTTGCTTTTTCTCTTATTTTTCAGTTATTCCTTCATATCCTATGCTCGAAATACGACGATTTGGGTGTTAGAGCCAATTTTGATCTAACAAGTGCCCTACCTTGTCATTGTATGAAATCCATTCTCCAATACAAACCAACCAGTTTCTAGAGCACCATAGGGGTGTTGAATCCCTTATATCTTGCTTATGATTTTATTTACTTTACTGGCTTTTATCCCAAGATAGACATTATAATAATATTACTTAATTTTATATAAATGTTTTGGTTATTATAAAGAAAAACATGTTCCATGTTCAAATGTGGTCGTGCCTTACGAGAGTTCCACTCTTTCAAAAAAAAATCAAAAATTAAGCAAATTGTTTGTGAAGTGAGTTTTCTCACTCTGGTATTCCAGACTGATCCGGGCGTTGTTTTCTCTTAACGCTTAATGGACCAAGTATATTTTCCATATTAGCCTTGGAGTTGCTTGGAGCTTAGGTGAAGAGCTCGAGTCAAGACATATTCTTGTATTTCTTGCAATATCTATAATTCCGATATGCTATGATTATTGACGTTGTGCTATTTGCTGTATGTATCAGCATTTGCGAGGACATATTATTATTAGTATCCAGACTGATTTATTTGTTGTACTATGATTTTATATGTTTGTATATTTGCATGGGTATTTATAGATTTTGCTCTTTTATGGGAAAAGTGTTGTTATATCATATTTTTTCATTTTGTTGTGAGATTGTATATCTACTCTAATTTTGATGTTGCTGTATTTTTTTCCTTCTATTCTCCTTCTTTTTTATCCTTTTCTCACCCTATAATTTCTTTCTCTAGACTTCTTGCTCGGTTTTTACGATTCAGCCTGTATGCAAAACATAGGAACTGAGCAGTTCATTTCACCTGGGTCGACTATATAACTGACCTACATGGATGTAAGGTTGACCTGGTGACGGGATCTTCCCTAGGTACTCCATCCTGCTTCAACTTGATTTTGAGCATACTTTTTAGGATAGATTTAGGTTGAATTTAAACTTGATTTTCGACATGCTAATAGAAGGATATGTAAACTTCAAAAATAAAAGAAATAATCCATAAAACTATCAAGAATTGAACAAGAACCAGGACGTTAATGATCAATATAGACTAGTTTTAACACTATAAAATAGCCAAAACATTGCTTTAGTTTACGTTGAATTGATTTCAACAGAAAACTCAATCAAACTAAAAACAAAGCATATGCAAGCCAAAAGATTGAGTTGAACAACTCATCTTTTTCGATAGTAGCAAGATTTAGCACAAATGACTGAAGCTTTAATTCTGAAATAGCTTAAGAAAAGCTTTACCCTGTAAATTGCAAGAAATAAATGTAAACAAAAGAAGAACTTATAGTGAATTCGTTTTTCCAAAATTTAAAGAATGGAGAATTAGATTTCAGACTGGGATTTACGTGCTTGTTAGATAGAAAATTAGCAAGCTATTTCACTCTTTTGTTTATGATTAAGCTTGAATTTTAGAATTTTGTGGAGGAAGCTTGATTTTCTCCTTCTTAGGTTTTCATTTCCGGAAAGAAGAAGTTTTGCAGAAGGATTCCAAAAAAGTACATACATGATTAAGCTTCTAGACTTTTCTCATCACTAATTTTAATTACTTGACTATACTAAGCCCAATTTTGTTAAGTGTGATCAGTCATATGTAGTTTGATTAGCCTTAAGCATTATTTAGCAAATTCACACTACTTTCATTTATTTTAAGACATTTTAATTCGATTCTACATCAAACCTCCACACTCAACATTGTTTCGTACTTTATAAAAATTGTATAAACTCATTGAAATATTTTTAAACAATCTAAACACTATTTTAGATATAAACACTTAATCTTTTACTTTTTTAATTTAGTGCTTCATTTACACCTTTCATTTATTAAAATTTACAATTTTAACATTTAAAATTCAACAAAAACATTGTTTTTAACACAAATGAATGTACAACCATATTAAATCTATTTTTACCATTCAAATATTGGTTTTAAATCTATATTTATATTCTATGTTTTATTGCAACTCAAATGAATTTGGAAAGATAAAATTTGACATCAAAATTCATTATTTAATTTTAAATTGCTAGTTATTGCAACCGTTACATAAAAGCCTTTAACCTTTTATTTAAATCATAAAACATGTTATCATCAAATTAAATTCTTAATTCAACTTACTTCAATCTTATTTCTCATAGTAACCCAAATCTCCTTAATACACAAACTAACACAACTTTCAAAGTTTATTTAACCTATGTGGTTATGCAAATTATCTTTTCCAATCTCGCTTATTATCCTTACTAATGAATTATAACATTGTGATAATTTGTTTTATCTGAGTACCTAAAACCAGAGTTGTTACAAAAACTATGAACGAATCATTTAAATTTCAAGTTTTCAGTAACTGAGTAATCAACATCAACAAATAAGTAGTTTCAGATGAGAATGGGATTAATTGAAAGGAGAAGGAGAATCACTAAAGTGGAAATGTTTAAGTCTAGTAATCATCTCTCATTTATGAAATGGGTAGATATTAATATGTTTTTTTGCATGATTTTTTAGCGTCTAATTGTATTTAAAAGGGTGTTTGTTACTTAGATTTCCTTCCTTTACCAAACTTTATTTACTCCCGAAAAATCAGCATTATTTGTTTTTAAACAAAATCGAAGTAATTTTAATCCTAAATGGTTTTTCTGAGTTTTTCAAAAAGTTATTATATTTCAGGTTATTTAGAGTACTATTGAATAAGTCATAGGAAACAATTTACAATATTAATATTACAAAATGAAAATGAGTTAAAGTTACAAAATAAATATCAATTAATTAGCACATTCACAAAATCAGACACAAATATATTATCTTATAGATGTAAATATGTACTTATATCTATACAATCTAGTGGTATATTGCTTATATCGTTAAAATTTATTTCTTCCATGATTTTATTGGTCTAACAAATAATTTTAAAACTCTATTTTTATCTCAACACTCATTCAGGTTATGAAGTTAAGACATATAAACACTACAAGAAAGGCTTCGGTTAGCTATGACAAAAACCATCGATGACCATTGCCGGTTGTGGCCAACCATAGCAAAAAACCATCGCTAAAAGCCTGATGCTAACGAAATAACGACAGACCTAGAGTCAGCATCTATAACCACATTAGCTACGGTTTGCGATGGCTAGGGGAGGACATGGAAAATTCTAAGCTTTTTGTTATGTGTCGCTAGCAACGGCCGCTTATTTCAACCGATGTCAACCATCGCTAGAGTTAGCCATGATTTACAGCTTTTCTAAGTTAGAAGGCCCCAAGTATATCATTTAAGCTTTACACAAATTGAAACTAAGAGCCCAAAAGCATAGAGATAGGACTCTAAGTCTTTTTTATGTTGGTTCGTTGCGTCTCTCAACTCTAGGGGTCCTGCTCCTCTAAGCGGGGACAATTCAAGAAGAATGAAGAGAGTGATTAGGTTCATATAGATACATTCATATGGAATCGGGAACTAGTAGACCTATTCTCCAACAATAGGAGCCAGTATATTTATTGGGGAGGTATCTTAATTACCAGTATAAACAGTAGCGACAAACGGGACCAGGGACCGAAGGAAGGCCAGTATATTAATTACGGAACTGGACCTCTAATTAAGATACTGGGGTCGCCTCTCCTATCTCTTCTATCTATATTATTACCAACCCAGCGAAAAAGAAGGATTGAACATTAGTAGTGAAATAATATGCATGGAGTACACAACTAATTTTTTAATTATGCTAAAGTTTTAGCCATTATTTTAAAAACTAAATATTATATTAAAAAAAAGATAAATTGTATAAATACATGATGTACTGTATTCAAGTAGTATCAATTATAATCATCTAATTCCTTGTTTATACTTCAAATTGTGAATCTTATGGTCTTTATTAGAATGTCTATAATTCGTTAACTTTCAAAATTATTCCATATTTATAATATTCATGTTTTCTTTATTGTGGGTTAGAGAGGTGATATACGGATATCTGTGAGCATTATATATTAGATTGTACTTCAGTTATCATTAACCATGTTACTACTTCTTGTCATCTTCTCTTACGTGCATGCTATGGTATGCACAATAAACAGTTATTTATGTAGGACGAATAGTTATGTATGTATGAATTTAATATATTCAACTTTTATATGTCACGAATGATTTATTTAAGAGAGCTATTTGTTTTACTTAAGTTTTACTCTTAGGTTATAGTAGCTAGACAAATAGTAATAATAAAGTGGACAAAAATACAAGTTTATGTCCCTGATGGTGATATAAAAAAATAAGAGATAATTACGTCAAAGTTAATAAAGTAAACAATTAGAAGTGACTAATATATTAATGTAAATATGAAACAATCTGTATAAACTGTGGAGAGAATGACAGAAGTATTGTAATGTTTTATTATTTCAGAATAAATGAATTACACTATAATGACTGGTATTTATAGCATAACACGTAACTGAAATAAAGAGATATTGGGCTTTAGAATATAGGCCCAATATGATATAACATAACTACACACGTTATGTTATTTGATCAGAATAGATCAGTTTTATCACATTCTAATTTCCTCCCTCAAACCCGACTAGGGTTTGTGCCTCCTTCCTCTCGATTGTCAAAAATTGCAACCGATCTTGCTTTGAGAAGGTGAGATTTGTCGTTGATAACTCTTGGGAGCTCGAAGAGATGCTCTGTATTGCTGATTTGAGAGATTCGTCGTCTTGAGATCTTCGGGTTTTAATTTGTCGATCTTCACTAATGATGTAGTCAGAGTTGGTTCCTTTTGTTGAGTAGCGGAAGTAGAATATTCCTGGCGCCTGGATCTGATGAGCTGCTCGAGAGATTCATTAGATTCAGGCTTTACCTTGGTGATGCACAAATCACTTCTAAACCTGATGAAATTGGAGGCAAACAGTGCCTTTGTGAGGATATCTGCTTTCTAGTAAGGACTAGGTATGTGATTAACGTTGAGTTCCCCTCTCATAACTTGTTCTCTGACGAAATAGAGGTCCAATTCGATATGTTTTTTCCTTGATGTAAGATAGGGTTAGCAGTTAATGATACGGTGCTAAGATTGTCACACCAAAATGTTGTCTTGCTGATGTTGACTTTTAGTTCGCTTAATAATGATTCTATCCACATAATTTCTGTTGTTCCACTTGCCACACTTCGATATTCAGCCTCAGTGCTTGATCTTAAAATCGTTGACTGTTTTCTTGAACACCATGATATAGGATTGTGACCCAGAAATATGCAATAGCCACTTATAGACCACCTATCATCCATGTAAGTTGGCCAATCAGCATCTGCAAAAGCAGTAGACATAAATTAGTGCATGGTTTCAAAATTAAACCATAATTTAAACTTCCCTTTAAATATCTCAATATTTTCTTCACTGCTTTCCAATGCTGATCCAGTGGGTTTTGCATGAATTGGCTAGCCTTATTTACACTATAGGCAATTTTTGCTCTGATGATTGTGACATATTGCAATGCTCCAATAGTACTCCCATATTGAGTAGAATTAGTTATAGCCTCTCTCTGATATTTAGATAGGTGTAGATTAGATGTCATTGGTGTGGGAAGGCAGTTTGCTTGATCCATCTTTGTTTTGATTAAGGTTTCAGAAATGCACTTCTTCTGATTGAGAAACAGTGATCCATCTTTCAGTTTTCTGACATCAATGCCTAAGAAGTAGTTTAGTTGTCCTAAGTCTTCGACTGAAAATTCTTCATTTAGTTGTTTTACCAACATATTTACTTCATTGTCACTGCTTCCTGTGATGATGAAGTCATCAACTTATACAAGTACATACATAATATTATTATCACAAAACCTTACAAACAAAGAGTAATCAGACTTAGAGACATTGAATTTTAATTTTATCAGAGTTGCTTTAAGTTTTTAAAACAAAACCCTTGGAGTCTATTTTAATCCATAAATGGCCTTGTTTAGTTTACAAACAAGCTCTGTGTTGTTATCTTGACTATAACCAGGTTGTTGTTGCATAAACACTTCTTCGTGTAGTTCTCCATTAAGAAACGCATTATTGACGTCTAATTGTCTAATATTCCACTTTCTGCTAAGGATTATAATTAGGATAACTCTAATAGTAGTGGATTTTACCACCAGAGAGAATGTTTCATGGAAGTCAAAATCGTGTTGTTGTGAAACCCCTTGGCGACCAACCCTGCCTTATACTTTTGAATTGACCCATCTGCTTTTCTCTTTAGCTTGAAGGTCCACTTACACCCAATTAGATTTTTGTGTTTAGGTACTTTGACTAGACTCCAGGTGTTATTTCTAATAAGGGCTTCATATCTTCATTCATAGCATTTTTCCAATGGCTGTTTTGACTTGCTTGCCCGTAGTTGCATGGTTCCTCTACATCCAAGCAGTTTATCATATATATTTTTGGTTTAAATATCCTACACTTTGCTCTTGTCATCATTGGATGCCTTGTTGTAGGTTGTGTTTGGACTTGATTTCCATGTTCAGCAGTGGGTTGAGGTGGCTGATGACTTTCACCAGCATCATTGATATCACTCTGATTTCTATTTTCAGTTTCAAAGTGGTTTGATGTTTGTTCAAAGTTATCAGCACTCCCTGTACTGTCTTGAATGAAGTCATTTTCATGATTGATAGTGTTACTAGCTAAGCTTGAATAATTACTTTGACTCTGCAAACTGGAATCAATGTTAATATATACAGGTACACGAGGTAAAGAGAACTTTTCATTGCATACCTTACTGGTTGTTTTTGTTTCCTTTTCATTGAATGGAAATACATGTTCATTAAAAACGACATGTCTAGAAATATAAACTCTACCATTATTGTCTGAACACTTATACCCCTTAATGTTGTTAGCATAACTAACAAATGTACATGGGGATGATCTGAAGTCTAATTTGAGAGATTTATACATTCTAAGGCATGGAAAACATAAGCAACCAAATATCTTCAATCTTGAATAATCAGGTTTTTTATTGAACAAGATTTCAGTGGGACATTTATTTTGTAATACTTTAGTAGGAAGTTTGTTAATTAGATAAACAGTTGTAGCAAAAGAATCAAGCCAAAATTTGAGAGGCATTGATGCTTGTGCTAATAAGGTTATTCCTATTTCTACTATATGTTTATGCCTTCTTTCAATTAATCCATTCTGCTCTGAAGTGTAAGGACGTATCAGTCTATGAAAAATGCCTTTTTCATGATTTTTTTTTCAAAGGCTTAAATTCATAACCTCCATCACTTTGAATGGTTTTTACAACATTACCAGTTTATTTTTCAGCATATTTGATAAATTGAAGCACAACATTATGGGTTTCAAACTTGTTTTTCAGAAATTATATCCACATATATCTTGAATGTGCATCAACAAAGGAAATATAATATTTAAACCCATAGTCTGTGTCAATAGGTGCTGAACCCCATAGATCAACATCAACTAATTTTAGTGCAGACTTAATTTGTGTGACAGAGTCCTTGAAAGGTAGCTTATGATTCTTCCCTAATTGGCAATATGAACATACATGGTTTTTCAAATTAAAATCAACACTGATATTATTATCATTCATAACCTTTTTTACAATATCCATATTTGGGTGCCCTAATTTGGCATGCCACAATTCACATGAGTTTTCAGATGATGTACATTCAGTCAATTTGCACATTACACTGAAATCTTGTAACTTCTTTGAGTTAATGGTAGTAAATTTATACAGGCCCTTCTGTGTTTTACCCTGTAGTAAAATACTTTTAGTTAGAATGTCCCTAATGAGACAACAGTTAGGGTAAAATTCGAAGTAGACATTATTATCACACGAAAGCTGAGATACACTTATTATATTTTTCTTTATTTGTTTAACATGCAGTATGTTATTTAAGAAAAGTTTCTTATCACCTTCTAAGTAATCATTTCCAGTGTGTGTGATAGTAGTAAGTTGGCCATTACCCTTTTGAATACGTTGATTATCGTTATATTCCCTGTTTCCATAGATTTAGGTTGGAGAGATTATTAGTAACATGGTTAGTAGCACCTGAATAGGGGAACCATGCATCATCATTGACATCTTCAGGCTTAGCAGCATCATCGTTCCTTGAACTATCTTGCTGCCCTTTAGTTTCTTGTTGCATGTTGGTTAAATTTGCACTCATGTTGTTCTTTAAATTGCCTTCGTTTAGGTAGTAGTTGGAATCATACCTGAAGTAACATTTGTTGGTTGTATGACCGTATTTCTCACATATTTGACATCTTGGTCGATTGTTATTGTTCCACCTACCATCTCCTCTGCCTCTTTGACCCCTGTTAAACTGATTTGATCTTTGAGGGTTATTTGTTTTTACTTGAGGTCTAACTTTATTTGCTGCAGCATAGTTAACTGATTGATCATTGACAGTAGATTTTTTATGATCAATTCTTCCTTCATGGGAGAGTAATGTAAAATGGACATAATGGATGGTAGGTGATGGGCCCATAGTTGATAGGATGGCAACAACAGCCTCATACTCATCATCGAGGCCATTCAGGATATAGACAACTTGCTCTGAATCTGAAATCTTTTGTCCAGCAGATTCCAGTAAGTCACATAGATTCTTGACTTTAATGAGGTACTCTCTCATGACTAAACCCTCCTTCTTTATATTCTGAAGTTGCTTTCTATACATCATTACTTTTGTTGAGGATCGTGTGTTAAACACTTTTTGAATTGTAGACCAGATTTCAAATGATATTTTGCAACCGATCAATTGTGGAACAATGCTCGAATTTATTGATGATAAGATCCAGGCACATAGTAGTCTGTCTTGCCTCTTATAAATTGTAAATTCTCTATTTGGTATACTATTACCTTCAGTATCGATGATAACTTGATCAGGAATGATCTTTGATCCGTTGATATAATAATCTAATCCATAGCCTTCAACGGTAGTTTCAACATGAAATTTCCATAAAAGAAAGTTAGTTTCATCAAGTTGAATGGGGATTATATGATTTTGAGGACTAATGATTATTTTTGACAAAATTTCAGGAGGGTTCTGAGGAGGTGTAGAGACTGGATATGTTGGATTTGATCCTTGTGATGGAATTGGATTGGTACCACCACTATTGGTCATGGCTAATATGATAGAAACACACACAGAGAATCAGATATTCAAGAAATGAAAACAGGAATGCCAAGAAATGAATTCTTGGATCAAGATTGCTGGAAAACTGATTTACAGGTGATTGAAAACCACAGGAAACTGTTCTGTGATAGAAGCCATGGTCAAAAGAACAGTGTTGTGATGACTGATGGCGAGGCTAAGGGATCAGAATAGTGATTCACATGAACTAATAAGAGCAAATGCAGAAAATAGTGGTAAAGACAGATCAAGTGATGACATAACGTCTGATGATTTACCCGCTATTGCAGCCACAAACAAATGATGAAGATTCTCTGATGTATGAATGGTGAGGCAATTGTGATGATTAAGATTTTCTCTCTAATACCATATGAAACAATACTGTGTAGAAAATGACAGAGTATTGTAATGTTTTATTATTTCAGAATAAATGAGTTACACTGTAATGACTGGTATTTATAGCATAATACGTAACTGAAATAAAGAGATATTGAGCTTTAGAATATAGGCCCAGTATGATATAATATAACTACACACGTTATGTTATCTGATCAGAACAGATCAGTTTTATCACATTCTAATTGTAAAGAGTTCATTAATTCCATATTATCATAAAATTAATTGATAATGTGAAGACTGAACATCTTAGTTTATATCCAAAATCATTTTGGTTGACAAATCTCCCGATATGGAATTTATTCAACACGACCCCCTCCCCCCCCCCCCCCCCCCCACACGTGTAACATTTTGCCTATCACGTGGAGAAATTTTGTTAAATTTAAGGATCTCCCGATATCCAGGATCTCGATTGATAAATCTTCCGATATGGGACTTATCCAATAATTAAGGTTAAATTTAAGGAGAAAGAAAGTAAATTATCCACCAAAAAAGCCTAAAAAGTACAAAGAAATGTTTCGAACAAACCCACCTAATAGGCTAATACAACTCAATATGATAAATATACTGTCCAAATTATTTGTTTGTAGTATAACAGATTGTACTAAAACAAACTACTTAAGGCGCATATTAGATGTTACACATGACTCATAATAATGTTATCCTAATGTCTACATATCTAAGTGCATTATGTGTCTCATTGTTACACCATATAATTTTATTATTTGGATGTTCGAGCATATATTTTCAAAATTAACATAACGTTTAACAGTTTACATGTCCAAACAAATGTATAGTTATTTTGGCAGTGGAGATTCTTAAATCTGATTGAAGAGTAGATTTTTACTCAACAACTAATACTTGAAAAAAACACTGTACTGGGTAGGCCTAGGGGAAAATTGCTAATATTAATTTTCCTATCAATTATATTTTACGCATTCCAATATGAAATTGTACATTTATCTCAAGATGTTACTTTATCGTGCTAAATTTTAAGGTCGTGCTAGCAGTTTGGTTCAAGGGTTATAAGAGATAAGTGTTCATAAATTCTACATGATAGGTATGAGATATAGTTTTCTTTAGTATTTATTTGTTCTTTATAAGTATTTACACATCGATGAACTAAATGTGAATGTAGGATGTGTATTTTTGTTTTTCTCTTCTTATATATACATATATGTGTGTGTGTGTGTCAATATGAAGTTTAAAATTTAATTTTAACCAAAATAAAAAATGATACGCTTTATTAATAATTATGTTATCATACTAACCAATGTAACCATATACATGTTTTTTTTGGGACAAGGCAAGCTGTTTTTATAGTGGACGTACCACTTTTATTAGAACGGGGTAAGAAGATAAGAGGAGTTCTACAGAGGCACAAAATTCCAATTCTGATTTGAAGTGCCAGTATACTAAACAATAAAATACAGGAGCTAGACTAAACGACTAGACTACAAGATATCTGACAACCCTAGCCCCCTCAGAGAAAGAGGATTTACAAGTGGTGTCAGGCGGGCCGACAACACGGGTGAATCTGGGAAATGCATATATGCGTACTTGTTGTTAAAACTAATCAAAATTACTTTTAC
This sequence comes from Allium sativum, assembly GCA_030737875.1. Lineage (NCBI taxonomy): Eukaryota > Viridiplantae > Streptophyta > Magnoliopsida > Asparagales > Amaryllidaceae > Allium > Allium sativum. Next base: position 765,588,513 of record CM060926.1, on the reverse strand, counting down.
ATAGTTGGCTTAGCATCTACTGTATTACTACGTTGCATGATTCATTCCCAACTTATATGTCTATCATTTTATTTGGTTCTGTGATGGTTCTTAGGACTTTAGTATTGCGATTTTTTTTATGAGTCTACCATGTTCCCTACCCAAATGAAATCAATTCTTACTTTTGAATCTGATGGTTATATTTTTGTTTCTAATTGATGTTTGTATTTTAATTGGATATGCATCTAAAATAAGCTTCCAATAAACGTCAAATTTTCTTAAAAAAATTATCCATGTATAACACTCTTGCATGTACTTACTTTTGTTTTTTATGTGTCAATTTTTTTTTTTGTAATTATCAATTTATTTGTTGTTTTCTTTCATTATCAGTTCTTGTGAGTTTACAGAAAAACTAACAAACAATGCTTTAAACCATAGTATATGCTTTAGTTTTGTTCACCGTCAGCTTATTTTTACAATATAATGTTTCGTTATCATATGTTTGGTATTTTGCAATGCCTACTGCAGATAGACACCCCTAAACAATAATTAAATGAGAAAATATAACTTTATGTGATTTAAAGTTACCACTATATTCTGCTAATACCTTTATTTTGTATGTTAACTTATTTTTATAAGGAAATATAATTGTGTGTGCTTGACACATAGGCCTCATTCGCAGTCTTTTCTTACCACATTTATGTTGCGTAAGCATCCGATGCAAGCATGTTGCTAATCCACGTTCTTCTTCTTCAACGGCTCTACTCACCCTATTTTATACCACATATCCACTCCTCGTCCGTCATTACCTTCTCTTCTTCTTCAATAAAATAATGTCTGTCTCCGGTTCATCCTTCGATTATGACGATTTGATTGATCTCTATGGGATTTCATTATGTCAGAATGAAAGGAGAAATCATATGATTCGGATTAATACTTCAGAGTTTATAGGCTTAGTGTAATACCCCTAAGTCTCACATCGTGGAAGCCTATGTGAAGTAGGTACTTATATAGTAGAGTCCATCTCTTACTGATGCTGAGGCCTTTTGAGGAACAAAACCCCACACTTATACGGTGGCTAAGTTGGGGATAGTATCTTGCATGAACGGAGGTGTGGGCTGTTACAGTGGTATCAGAGCCAATACCCAGCTAGAATTGTGGCTCCTGTGTGGACCACAGCACCTAGGTGAGGTGTTTGTGAGCCAACGGGGACGTTGAGCTCTGTAGGAGGGGAGGATGTAACACCCCTAAGTCCCACATTGTGGAAGCCTGCGTGAAGTGGATACTTATAGTAAAGCATATCTTTTACTAATGCTGAGGCCTTTTGAGGAACTAAAACCCACACCTATATGGTGACTAAGTTGGGGACAGAATCTTACATGAACGGAGGTGTGGGCTGTTACACTTAGCTTGGATCAACGACATTTTGAATGGTCATCAACGTCTAAATAATTTTCGGATGAAAAGACTTTGCTTCTACTCATTATGTGAAAAACAGCAACATCATGGTCTCTCTTCAACGGTAGAAATTTGTACCATCGAAATGGTCGGAATTTTCGTTAACACAATGGCTACTGGGATTTCAACTAGACAACTTAGCGAATGATTTCAACGAGCAGGTAGCACAATTTCCATTTGTTTTCATGCTATTCTGAATGCTTTTCAATTACTCACTGCTGATTTAATAAAGCCAGAGGATCCACAATTTAATATCGTTTCACATCACATCAGCAGTTCAACTCGGTATTATCCTTATTTCAAAAACTGTATTTGTGCTATAGATGGTACACCTGCTGATAAAATAATCCCTTATATCGGAAGAAAAGGTTTTGCAACTCAAAATTTATTAGCGATGTGTGATTTTGATTTACAGTTTACGTATGTTATGCCTGGATGGGAAGAGACTGCATGTGATAGTAGAATTTTTAATTCGGTTACAACAGATAGAAACTCCAACTTTCCTAAACCTCCTGCTAGACAGTATTATTTGGTCGATTCGGGCTATCACTACAGACTGGATATTTACAACCATATCGAATTATGAGATATCATATTCTGCATTTTCGTGAAACCGTGAATCAACCAAAATTGGCCAATGATATTTAATTTCTACCATTCGAGTATACGGATGGCAGTAAAAAGAACTTTTGGCATTTGATTTTTTTTTTTTTAGCATTTTGAACAGTAAGCCTACATATGCATTTCAAACTCAAGTCAAAATTGCCGTATCTACAATGGTATTACACAAAATATAATAGTAGTGACCCAGATTTTATGGCTTTTGACAATGATCCTGAACTAATTCTCGATTAGTACTTGAAGGAATATTATACTTTAAGAAATACGACGAATAGAGGCACTGAACGGGTATAACGAAAGGATACCAAGAAATGTCATCATTTCGAGATACCATTAGAAATGAGTTGTTTGTTGATGGGCTGCACTAAATTGTATTTGTATTTGTAACTGTATTTGTATTTGTATCTGTAACTGTATTTGTATCTGTAAGAAGGTTTTAGCATGTCAAATCATATCTATTTATATCTTATTTTAAAAATACCCAGCTCAAATTCACCGTTACCGTTCTCTAAAAACGCACCCATACTCAAACACAAAGGAATCGGACTTCATCAGAAAATCAAAAATGAAACATCAAAGAAAATATATTGATGGCAATCAATCAACATCAGGCTCAAGGTAATTTTTTATGTGCTTTTAATACTTTCACCTTCTTTTGGTGTTAAAATTCTATTACTTTATATTAAAAATTGTTTTTTCCTTATTCATTTTTATCATTAATTGAAATACGGTTAAAAGGGTTATTTTGTCAGATGCAACTGAGTTAGAATCAAGTCAGCATATTATGTTTTACATTTAGTATGCAGGTATTTCTACCCGTTATCCACTTGTAATAGCTACGTGTCGTGTAACTTTGTGTACGGTATCAACATTGTTGCAATAGTATAACACTTTTACATTGCCTTAGAATTCTGATCAACTCTCCTTCTCTCTTATAATCTCAATTAAAGAATCTATTACAATTTTCATTATATTTTAATGTGGTATCAGAGCTTCTTGTCAAACGATACAGTTGCCTTCCTACCCCACATCAGAGAATCTTCATCACTTGCGAAGGATTTCAATTAGCTATTGTCAGAATCGCTTCGTCGCTCGTTTCTGCCTTTTGTGCAGTCTCTGTTTTTATCTCAAGTGCCCACAGTTGTTCTAACTAATTTTGTCATCAAGCCACACCAAGATCATCAGCTTTGCCTCATTTGTTCTAGGCTGCTCTTTCAGCTGAGCGACCACTTTCTTGATGCATTTTCTGATTCTTAATTCATACCTCTATGATGTCTGCTTCTTTCAGTCCTTCGGTTGATCAGTATCATTACTTGTTAGGAAAATTCTTAGGATCCCTATACAATTGGATTTTAGAAGAGATAAAAAGTGGAAAAAATGACAAACTAATTCCTGCAAACATGATCTTTATTAATTTATCGAATGATTACAAGAAAAAACCTAAAAATTGAGAAGATATCTCAATCCCAAAACAAAAAAATCTTGTTCCCTTACATCATGCGGACATCATAAACGACTATTTATAACAGACTTGACAATTTGTCTTCTTTATTAAAGTATTGAATGCTTGCATAAATCTTTCCCACGTAGATTATTTGTTGATTTTTCTAATGCAATAAAAAAGAGGCAACTAATCACCCTATTAGATCCACAAAATCTTTAAAAAGAGCAACTAATCACTCCTTGTAATCTACCAAGTCTATGAAATAAGAAATGAGTTGTATTTATAATTCCATGTAGACTAAAATATCTTAAAGATCTACCTAAATATGGAATATTGTATTATCAAAATCCAACGATCTCCACCTTGATATGATATTTCGTAAATGTTATCCAAGCTCCTTTTAGAACCTTAACCTCCAAACAATCTCCAATGATACCATTCCAAATATGACCGACTTCCAAACTACCTAATTATGTATTCTCCCAATTGGACATGCTATCACCAATAAATCAAAATCTTTGGTAATACCGCAATGGATTACATGTATGGCTTTACGTTTCTTCTTTTACCTTGATTCAGACAAATTTCTCCCTTCAACCACAGATTGAGAATTTTCTTCATTATCCACGGTCTTTCCAATTATTTTGTGACTCCACCTATTATCTTTCCAAATCCTTATGACCCCACCACAAGTTGAAAAGTTGCAGCCTTTTACTTCCAATTGTCCTATAAAAAAAAATCTTTGTTAATTCTACGACATACTTAACTTTCCATGAGTTTCATCACCCTACCATCATGCATCTTCAATCTAACAGAACCTATTCCTTTAACACACAACTCTTCACCATTAGCGGGTTCCACTTTAGCATCTTGCTCTTCATGTTCAATGAATGTCTTCTTTTGATTGCATATACGGAAGCATGCACTAGAGTCAAGGAACCAACTTTTTCTTTTGCTTTTATTAACACATAAACATGGCCCTCATAATTCCTCACCAAAATTCACCTCATCATTTCTATTTTTTCATTCGACTCTTGTAAAGACCGCCCCATAACTCCTGCACCATACGAAGGAAAAGGTGCACTGTATGACGTATTAGACCGATATGGGAGGATCATCAAGGAAGAATAATTCGAAATAAACTTGTCGTATTACTCGCAACGCATGGTAACATATAATAGAATAGTATACAATAGTATATGGAAGTGAAATATAACTGAATAAAAAACCAAATCCCATAACATCTCAAAATCACCAATACAAAATTTTGTGTAAATGATTAGTCCGTACATCAAGCCTTACTAATATATCTTAAAGTATCAATAATCATCAACATACAACGAAAATAGCAAATATCCATAGAGTAAAAAATAGTATGCCACCGTCTTGCTCGTTGTCGCTCAACATCATCGGCATCAAAATATGCTACCCACTACCTGCTATCTCAGTATGTCCACCACCAAAGTAGATGAGAAACCCAAGGTAATAAGAGGGAAACATAAAACCTTGAGTCGGACAACAGTCTTAGTGAGCGATAAAATAAGTAACAATAGTTACACATGTTATGTGAGTATAGAACATTCAATCATATGACCCGTTTTAGCAATAAAGGATTAGCACAAGATAATCATCTATCATATGCCAATCCAGTAGAGGAAAGGACATCCCCCAATCCCACCTCTCTTCTACGATCTACGATGATAGCCTACCCAGAAAAATAAAGAAGAAAGCACACAATCAACCATAACGTCCAATATCCTAGTTATCACTGACTAAAGCCTTAAATCCATTGATAACCGAACTTGCATTCATCGATCAAAAGGGTTAATGGAAACCTCTGTTCTAGTCGGACAGCCATATAACCGTCATGTGTATGTTTGCCTCTATCATCAAAGATAACTAGATCAATCCCACCTAAGCTCGATCCTAATGGGCATCCCCATGATACCCTGCTTTGAGTGCACTAGAAACTTTGATAATCAAATATTCCTTAGCACTTCAAATCTGTCGAGCATCCTTCTCGGCGATTCCATCTTTTTAGTTCGAGTTGCCTCTCAAACCAATTCGATTATCATCCTTGATTTATTCCTACATGAGTTAATCCATCATCATGCTGAATCGTATATAATTCCATAACCCGTATTACAACAATCTAGCCTCGACCACTCCTTTTCAAGTGCTTACTATCCCTACTAAGATATATATTATAATATAGTAATCATCCAGTAAAATTACAAATATGTCTTTTATAAGCTTTTACACTCTTGAACTTTGGGTGAAATCGGTTCGCCAAAGTTTTGATACCAAAATTATGACCGCCCTATAACTCCTGCATCTAACTAAGGAAAAGGTGTGTTGTATGATTTGCCAGATCGATATGGGACGATCATCAAGGAAGAATAACTCGAAATAAACCTGTCGTATAACTCGTAGTGCATGGATAACATATAATAGAAAAATATACAATAGGATATAGTAGTGAAGCACAACTTAACATAAAATCAAATCTCATAACATCTCAGAATCAACAATACAAATATTCTGTGTAAATGAATAATTTGTACATCAAGCTTCACTACGTATCTCTCGTAATATCAATAATAATCAATATACAACGGAAATTGCAAATATCTATATAGTAGAAAATAGTAGGCCAAGCTCCTTCTCATCATCGCACAACATCATCGACACCAAAACCTTCTACCTGCTATCTCAATCTTCTCACCACCAAAGTAGATGAGCATCCCAAGGTAATAAGAGCGAAACATAAAACATTGAGTCATACAACAGTCTTAAAGAGCGATAAATTGACTAACAACAATTATACACGTTAAGTGAGTGTAGAACATTCAATCATATGAACCATTTTAGCAACCAAAGGATTAGCACAGGATAATCATTTACCATATGCCACTCCAGAATACGAAAGGATATCCCACAATCCCACCTCTCTTCGACGACCTATGGTGATAGCCTACCCAAAAAAATAGAGAAGAAAGCACATAATCAACCATAGCATCCATAACATCCAATATCCTAGCTATCACCGACTAGAGCCTTGAAACTATTGATAATCGAATTTGTTTTTATCGATCAAAAGTGCTAAAAGAAACCCCGGTTTTGGTTGGACTTCCATACAACCTTCTTATGTATGTTTGCCTCAATCAGTAAGACAACTAGGTCACTCCTACCTGAGCTTGATTCAGGTACACAATCCTACTGATTCTAATAGGCGTCCCTACGTTACTCCTGCCTTGAGTCCACTAAAACCTTCGATAATAAATAATTCCTTTACCTTTCAAATCCTTCGAGCCTTCCTTCTTGGCGATTCCATCTTTTTAGTCCGACCAGCCTCTTAAACCAATTCCATTATCACCCTTGATTAATTCCTACCTGAGTTAGTCCATCATCATACTAAATAGTATTTCATCCACGACTAGTATTACATTAATTTGGCCTTGACCACTCCTACTTGAGTTCATAATCGAAGTACTATCCATATTTGAGTTGCACATCGATCAACCAAAGTCTACTCATCATCAAACTTCATTAGCGGCCCTTAGAAGACACCAGAATCCATCTCTCCAAATTTGACCCCCATTTTCCTTTATATGATGGATCGGTACCGGTCCATCGGCCATGGATCGGTACCAATCCATACACATAGCCAAAACGGCTAAGTGTTTACTTTTCCATGATCTTCATCCAATATGCTTCCTACAGGTCCAATATCGAAGCATTTTGCCTATCAAGATACAAATCTATCGATCCATCATTGCACTTGAGTGATCGGCCTTTGACTCATCCAAAATCACATCCAATTCACTTAAAGATTTGCACGCAGCCTCAATTTACTATCACAATTCCATGTATGAAATATCCTCGCCATTAAGCATGGATTGGTGTCGGTCAGTCGATCATGGTCGTCCATGTACTTAACAACATTCGACACAAAAATATTCTTGTGTCTCTCTTCATCATCCAGAGATCCTCCACCAAGTTTCGTCTGAATCTGATCATCTGAACCTCTGATTTACTCTATTCTTCAATCCTAAGATCTATGACAAGCAATTCTAACAAACAACTCAAATAATGCAATCAATTCAAACAAAACAAACAGCAATTCACCCAATAATGATCATACAAACATAAACATGTCACAATTATATTACAAACATTTCGTAAACAAGAAATTTAACATGATATGGATCTAAAATGTACATAGATAAGATTAAACTAACAAATTGCGATTCATGTGATTAACTTAAGTTTTTCTAAGATGTCTAGATCTGAGTTAAACATATATGATCAGATCTAGGGTGAATTTAACATGCAATCATGAATTTAATCCTAATTTACCCATAACATATGTAGTTTCCATATGAGAGATATTTATCACTCACGAATTTCTAGATCTAATGAAAATCCGATGAAATCAGATTTGGCAAGAAATAGAAAACTCCTAAAATCGATGTAATTGTAATGATCCAGTCTTCCTTGATGATGATCTAGCCTCTAGATGTAATCTATGATGAATTAGAATGAATATGATAAAGTAATTAGAGATTAGTTTGAACTGGAGAATCACAGGCGCCCAAACTAACGTTTGAATGAAGAGAAAAACCCTAATTCTCTTCACAAATCCCTATATTTATAGTTTCAGATCATTTGCCTAACGGGCTTGACTAATCATCCCATTAGCAACTAGTTAGTCACCCTAATAGAAACTAAAACTTAAAACAGCAATTCCTCCCAAACCACTGAACCAAATTTTTAATATGATCATTCTACAGAACCATAAACCACCATTCCGATCCAATGAGGCAAATTCCAACACCTAATTCAATCCCTATCAAAATTTACAACTAAAACATTATTCATAGGGGTAAAATGGTCATATGTCGATTCAGTAAAAATCATGGACATGCCTCACACTCCATGAACAACGTATTAAAATCTGAGAATATTCGACCACTAAGGAATAAAATATAGTTATTTTATGATCCTCTGATACGTAAAATATGGGTCGTTACAGCTCTTCTTCTTGTGCCTTCGTTTTTCCTTTTTAAGCTTATTCCAAATCTTAGTTAATAACTGGGTTTGTGATAGTAATAGCAAATGAATTTCTTTTTCATATTTGGTCTATTTAATTGTCTTTAAAAAAATTCGATGATTAACCATCCTTGTAAGATAAGCCTCTTCAATTAGAGTTCTAATTTATGTTGCCTCCTTACCATTTCCTTCCATAAAATTTGTCCTTCGCATCTCCTCATTAATTAAGATGCTAAACACTGAAGCCATTGAAACTACTCTATCCAAATTTCTGTTGTTCAATGCAAATACAAGCGTTTCCCAACTCTCTGATGATGAATTCGTCAATATCAAATCTTGTGTCTCATTATCCAGCTTAAAATGCACGGCAGCCGATTGATTCACGATTGCTTGAAAATCATTAAGATGTTATTCAATTAATCCACCTTCGTTAAGCTTTAGATTCATCAATCTCCTCATAAGAAGAGTCTTGTTTGTTGCAAAGTTCTTTGCATAAATTTCTTCCAATTTCCTCCAAATTGCATAAGCTGGTGTTTCATTAGCAACAATATTAAACACTGAATTATCCAAACAAAACACCAAGTAGACATGGTAGCCTTCTTATCCAAAGTCTCCTATTTCACTTCGCATAAATTGCTAGGTTTCTCCCCTTGTTCTTTAATGGTTGGTGAAAATCATTAAGATAGAGAGAATCTTCCATCTTCACCTTCCAAAATCCCCTATTTCTCCCATTAAGTTTTTCCTTGCTTATGTTCTCCATAATCAAACTCTCTTCAAAAAAAATTGTGTAGTAGGAACTGATACCAATCTGTTAGGAAAATTCTTAAGATCTCTACACAATTAGATATTAGAAGAGAAGCAGTGGAAAAAATAACAAATAAATTCCTTTAAAAAACCTTAATTAATTCACCAAATGGTTACAAGAGAAGGCCTAAAAATTAAGAAGATATCTCAATCCCAAAACAAAAAATTAACTTTTTTCCTTACATAATACGGACCTCATACGACTATTGATAATAGACTTGACAATATATCTTCTTCATGGGGATATTGAATGCTTACATAAATCTATCCCATGTAGATTATTTATTTCCTTTTCTAATGCAATAAAAAGAGGCAGCTAATCTCTCTATTAGATCCACAAAATCTTTAAAAAGAGAAGCTAATTGCACCCCATAATCCACCAAGCCCATGATATAAGGAATGAGTTATATTTATAATTCCATGTAAACTAAAATATCTCCAAAATCTACTTAAATATGGAATATAGTATCCCCAAAATCCAACATTACCAATCATAGCTGAAGGAGATAATCACGCTGTGACATCAACGGACTCAAGAACCTCAAATCCAAATCATCCAAACCAACCTGAAAATTTATCCAAAGTTAAAATTGGTCCTCAGAATCAACTAATACCCATACAACTAGATGAATCCAATTACCTCTTTTGAAAATTCTACATTGAAACTGCTATTGAATGTTATGGACTTAACGATTATATCAACGGTTCAAAAATTATTCTTGAACAGTTCACCATTGATAATGAAGGCAACACAGTGGTGAACAAAGAGTATAAAATCCACAAAAGACAAGATAGACTTCTATGCTCCTGTATATTATCGTCGATCAACCCAAGTATAGTTTCATAATTAATTGGGTGCAAGGATTCTTGTGAAACATAAACTATTGTGCAAAAAAATTCTGCCTATAGTCATCAACAAAAGGGATGCAGTATAGGAAGCAACTTTCAGAATGTCAAGAAAGAAAGTATGTTGATGAGAGACTGCCTTATTAAAATCAAGAACATATGTAACTTACTTGCTTCAGTTGACCACATTATCCCTAATTCAGAATAAATTGTCATGGTTTGAATGGCTTATATGATGACTATAAGGCTGTGGTTGCCATCATATGATTCGTGGATCCCACTTCTTCTATTTCTTATGTTCACAGCACCCTCATTGTTCATGAAGGAAGAATTGACCACAAGAAAACAATTGTTACTAGTTTATTAGTCAATTTTGTTTCATCCAACAAGAGTAAAAACCAAGAAAGGTCAAACAACTTCCAGTGAGAGAGTTATTTCAATAGAAGTCAAAGAGGAAGATGTGCTAGGTGGAACAATAACAACATGCCAAGATGCCATATTTGCGAAAAACTTGGTCATACAGCTAGCAAACGGTACTTTAGATTTGATTCCAATTATAACTCAAATCAAAGCAATCAGAAGAATAATAACATGAATGATTATTTGATGCAACAAGATCATGAAGCCAGACTGATAACTCAAGAAATGATGACTCAGCAAAGCTTGAAGACATGAATGATTAAGCTTGGTTTTCTAGTTTAGGTGCTACCAATCAAGTTACTAATAACCTATGCAACTTAAATCTTGGAAACAAAGAATATGGTGGTGACCAATGCATTCGAATATGTAATGGTCAGTCCACTAGTATTACTCACACTGGAAATGCTTATATTGAAGGTGATAAAAAACATTTTATATTCCGAGAATGCCACAAATTAATAAGAACTTGATAAGTGTTTCCCAACTTGCAAGAGACAATAACATATATTTTGAATAGTACCGCAATTATTGTCTTGTTAGGGACATTCTAACAAAAAAAAAAATTATTGCAAGGTAAACCTATGAAGGGACTATACAAATTCACTTCTGTTAACACTAGGGAGTCACAAGATTGCAAAATGTCTTGTAATATGGTTGAAAATTCTACTAGCCTTAATTCTTGTGAAATATGGCATGCTAAATTTTATAAGAAAATTTATGAATGGAAATAAAGTGCATGTTGATAATACTCATAAATCTTACATATGTACATATCGCCAGTTAGAAAAAAGCCATAAGCTTCCTTTTAAAAATTCTGGGACTGAAATCACTACTACACTTGAACTAATGGTAGTTGATCTTTGGGGTTTAGCCCTTATTGGCTCTGATTATGGTTTTAAATACTATATATCTTTTATTGATGCATACTCAAGATTCATGTGGATTTATTTCTTAAGAAATAAATCTGAAACTCGCAATGTTGTGCTATAGTTCATAAACTATGCAGAATTTGTTTGGCAGTAATATCAAAACTATACAAAGTGATGGTGGTACCGAGTTTAAACCTTTAAAAACTATTTTCCAGTGTAAGGCATAAATCATAGGCTAACTTATCCTCATACTTCAAAGCAAAATATGTTAGTTGAAAGAAAGCATAGACATATTGTGAAAACTTAGCTCACTCTACTTGCACGAACATCAATGCCATTTAAATTTGAGACTAATTCCTTTGCCATAGTAGTATTCCTTGTTTATAACCTTCCAACAAAAGTTCTACAAAACAGTTTTCGTACTAGCGTCCTATTCAATCACAAACCTGATCGCTCTAGTTTAAACATGTTTATTTGCTTATGGTTTCCATGTCTAAGAATGTATAAGACATATAAATTAGATTTCAGATTCTCTCTTTGTATATTCACAAGATATTATAGTAATTTTGAAGGATAGATAGCAATAGAAGACTATTTATCTCTAGGGATGTTATCTTTAATGAGTATGTATTTTCTTTTAAGGATGGGAAAATAAAAACAACGAACAAAATTTACAATGTAAAATTTTCTATTCCTCATGTACCCAATACAATAATATTATGCCTAATGTGCAAAGCCAAGATATCATGACAGATATAGGGCAACTTGTCAATGGTCAGGAATCCGACTTTAGATAGAATGGATCAGTCAAAGGTGATGATAACAATCCAATCTCTCATCATCAAAAGATTGAAGAAACTTCAGGTGTCCAAAGGTCAAAGTGAAACTGAAGAAAATGCCAATCAACCTGCACCACAACAACCCATGCACCCAATGACGACAAGGGCTAATTGTTGCATTTTCAAGTCAAAGCCGTATGCTGTAAACTTAGACAATGAAGAACGATACAGTTATGAGCAAGTTATACAAACTAATCACTGGAAAACTGCTAGGGATAAAGAATACAAAGCACTTATCAAAAACCATGCATGATATCTTGTCAAACTTCCTAAACACAAGAATGTAGTTAGGTGTAAGTGGACTTACAAGCTAAAAAGAAATGATGATGGATTAATTTAGAAGTGTAAAGCAAGACTTGTGTAAATTTTTTTTAACAACTACAAGGTTTTGACTTCAACGAAACCTCCTCACTAATGGTTAAGCCTACAAGCATAAGGATTATTTTAACTATTGTTTTGCATGAGAAATGGGGTATAAGGCAACTAGATATTAGAAAGCAATTCAGAATGGTATTCCACAAGAGGTTTCAATGCAACAACTACCAGGTTGTCATCATAAAAGTAAGTCAGGGTATGTATGTAACTAAAAAAAGCTATCTACGATCTCAAATGAGAGCCAATGGTGTGGTTTGAAAAACTTAAGTTAACTCTGATTAAACTAAAGTTTAATGCATTAAAATCAGACAATTCTTTGTTTTAAGGTTTGACAATGGTGTTGTAATTTATGTTCCGGTATAAAGGGATGATTTCATTAACACTAGACAACAATGATAATGAAATCAACACTTTTATTACTCAACTATGAAGAGAATACTCGATTAAAGACTTGGACAAACTAAGTTATTTCCTGGGTATTGAAGACAATAGAATTTTAGATTCAACGATTCTCCTTAATCAAAGGAAAAATATATATCTGAAATCTATTGAAAGCAAAGATAAATGATTACTAGACCATGAATCACTTACGCTGTGAATAAAGAGAGCCGGTTCAGCAAACCCCATTGGATCAACATTGGAAAATAGTGAAAAGGATTTTAAGATATTTAAAGGGAACAATAAATCATGATTTAATCCTAAAATCTAGCACTAATGTTAATTTGTTTAGTTTTGCAGATGCTGACTGAGGCAGTGATCCTGATGACAGAAAATCAACCAGTGGATATTGCATCTTTTTGGATCAAAATCTTATATCATGGTGTTCGAAAAGGCAAACTACAGTTTCTAGATTTAACATAGAGGCAGAATTTAAAAGTATGGCAAGTGCAATTACTAAGATAACATGGATAGAGTATTTACTAAGTGAACTCAGAATCAGCATCAATCAAACTGTACTCGGGTGTCGCAATCTTAATACTGTATCATTAACTGCCAGTGATATCCTACATTCTAGAATGAAGCATATTGAATTGGACCAATACTTCATCAAAGAACAAGAGCTAAAAGGAAAAATCAGTGTAAATCACTTACCGAGAATTTATCAGAAGGCTGACATCCTCACTAAGGCGCTATCAGCAACAAATTTTACTCGTCTCAAGAAAGAACTCTGTGTTGATGAGATTAACTCCATCACCGAAGCATCACAGTAAGAAATCACTAGATCTAAAGGGTCAAATCTATCTACATGGTCTATTCATCAAAAAGCCTCTGGATCTGGCTATGTTTCTCAAATTGAGTCAAGCTATTAGCAGTTTAAGGCAACAAATCTAACTTTATTTCTCAAATCTACTACTTCGATGGTTTCATCTCTCTATCTCCTCTTTAATTCTTAATTAATAGGCTTAGGAATCATCATAAAGCAAGTTATTGCAAAATCATCAAGGGTTCATGTCGATTCGTAGGCGATAATCCACGAGAGAGAAAGGAAGGTCGAAACCCTAGTTTTAATTAAAGGAGAGAGTTAGAAAATAAAGTCGTTCCGTCTTAAGCTTACGTATTATGTTTTGCATCGAGTATGTGGGTATTCCTACCTAATATCCTCATGTAATTTGTGTCTATATAAAGTGTCGGGTAACTCTGTGTACAGTATCAATATTTTTGCAATAACACAACACTTCTACATTTCCTTAGAATTCCGATCAACTCTATTTCTCTTCTACAATCTCAATTCAAGAATCTATTACAATTTTCATCATATTTTAATAAATTGTAAAGCAATTCCAAATGAGATATAATGTCAGAATAGATGAAATGATAGCTTCTTAAGCTCAATTTTGTGATATCTTATCATTTTTGGAGATATAATTGAATTTCTAATAACTAAATATTGTGTAATTTGTCGTAGCATTAAGTTGGTTGTTGCGATCTATAAAGTAGAAATATTATATAAATGAATAAAGTATTAATAATTTTCAGATAAAGATCTTTAAGGATTAAACGAACAACAATCTTCAGTACACCTAGTTCTAAAATATCAAACTACAAGATGAACTATTGTTTATGTTTTGTTTATATTTTGTGCAGGAGGGTAGAACTCATCTTTTAATCCACATAAACAGATATGATGAAGACATAGGAGACCAGAGAAGAAGAATCAATATGAAGGCACAAAGGAAAACATTATGAAGGGGGAAAGAAAACAGAGACAACAAAACATATACCGCGAGTAACGCAGGAAGGAAAACAATTTTTTTTGAAAATGTCATGGTTGAGGGAAAAAAGTACTATATGGAAATAATTACTAAAAATGATTCATATAATGCTGACCAATAACTGTTGCATATGCATTTGCTAAGTTTTAAAAAATACTGATGACTATTTGTCAATATACTATAGCAAAGGAGCATGCTCAATAGTGAATTTTAAATGTAGTGGTTAGTAAAAAATACATGTAGCACCTAATACTATTAAAATAGAGTTTTCACTATTATATAAGTCCTTCATATGGTTGATAGAAAAGAGTAATATATGGAAATTATTACTAAGGATGATTCATATAGTACTCACCAATAACTGTTGCACATGCACTTGCTAAGTTAAAATTTCCTTTGATGACTATTTTTCAATACACTGTAGCAAAAGAGCATGCTCAAAAATGAATTTTAAATGTAGTGGTTAGTAAAACATACATGTAGCATCTAATACTATTAAAATAGAGTTTTCACTATTTTATAAGTCCTTCATATGGTATGCTTGCATTGAAAATTTATCAATGTATATTTTAACATTATATTTTTAAATTTATTAAATGAGTTATTAATAGAAATAAAGAGGTATGCCATGCATGATTTGTGAGTTAGTTTATTTAGGCGATATGTGTGGATCCATAAGTTATCTAATGGCCTGACTTTTATAGATATTTAATCTCCAGATTTTGCATATCCAAAATATGGAAGAGGTTAATGAGTTATATGATTTATGAACAGTTAGTCTTTTTTATTTCTGGTTCAAGTATATTTATTAATCATAATAGCCAATATGGACTAATGTACCATTCGGGTGCAAATTCTGCTCAATTTCCATGTTGGACGCATCGTGTTAGAAGCATCAGACATAAAACTTGGGAAAATTTCCCTGTTTCCTTAAAGAAGTAAAATGAGCCTCTAGCGTTAGACGTATCCGAGGTCAATGGTTAATTTTTTTAGTTTCCCTTAATATCTCTATTTAGCCTAACTAAGCACATATAATATTCTCAATCATATAAGACAAATTGTTTTTAGGTATGAATGAATCGTTAATTTTCAAGACGTAATATGACGATGCTTATTTCAAAATATCGAATGACCATAAAAGTGTGCTAATAGATTTGTATTGTTGTCATTTGAATTCGAATTCAACCGCTAATAAGGCATATAGTTTCAATGGAGCATTGCTCCATGCTTCGCCGGGGGCACGACTCCCAGATTCCAATGACCTGGCTGGTCAAGTTAAACACCGTTAGCGGAGTTGTTTCCTCCATAGGGGTACCGTTTCAGATAGGGCGATGCACCACACCTCGCCCGGGGCACTTCCACCTAGACCTCGGTGACCTAATTGGTCGGGTCAAACGCCGTTAGTTGGGTTGTTGCCCTCGGGGAGGAGGGTTGCCACTCCCCTTTGTAGGGGAAAATATTTGGCAAATTTTGAAAAAAAATCTTTCAATGTATTACATGACAAAACAAATAATTGATTAACTATAATTTAATTGAATTATAAATCACAAATTAAAATACTCCGCTTAAATGTCTCACTTATGCCGCAAACACATACCACAATTAATTCCAACTTTACTTAAATACCCTGCTAAAATGGCTCTTTGCCATTACATGCAAACACACCCTAAGCATACATAAACATTAACATTGATTATACTTTCTTTTTTATTTTATGTACATCACTAAAACAAAATTGCTCCTTAGCACAAATATTTACAACGTAAGAGTACATGCAGTAAAAAACCAATATTTACTACGTTTTGGTATGATGCAATTAATATGGAAGTGAATGCTTTATCAAATCAATTTCTATTATGTGCAACTGTATTATGCATCATAAATAACCTTCTAACTAATAATAATATTCATTCAAGTTAAAATTCATTTACAATGTATTACATGCATTGCAAATGAAAATGATATAGTCGTTCACGTTATCGACATTTCTTCATGTAAAAAAAAAGTCAATATTAATGATGCATTTTACGTTACAGTTTTTCACCCATTTTGGGGCCTTTCTATATTATATTGTCAATTAGTAATGTTTTTTTAACTAAACAAGACCCTCAAAATTAATATGTGTGGATTTTTTTAATTAATCAAACATTCCAGATTTTATAGATACACTATTTTTACAAAAAGTGGAGAGTTTTTTTATTTATCATAAATTTTATTTTGAAATGTACAAAATAACTTTTGAAAATGATTTTCAAAATTTTAATATTAATTATAATAAAATTTTAAAAAATACTATAAAATTAATAACATTTCTTCCTTATTTTTCAAAAATAGAAGTAGATGGGCTTTCACATTTATGGACTGGCACACATCAGAAATAATTCATGGGGTTTCGCTAATTTTTATGAAAAAACAATATCATAAGCTTTCCTCTACATGATAGATCATTTTAGAAATCTCAAAATACGATGCCAACATCTAAGGTTCTCCTTCTTGATTCCACTATCTTCATCCTCTCAAATCAACTGTAGTCTCCTACTTTTTTCGTTTATAGCAGCAAACTTCTAATTTCTCCATCTTCTTAGGTATGTTTAGATTTTTGTTTCTCCTTTTATTAATTTATTATGTTTCTTCCATATGTTTAAATTTCGAATCCTTGATTTCTCCTATTTTTGATTTCTCCTTCATTTCTTGTTTATGAATAACAAGATAAGCAATACAGTTTTCTTAAATCTCAATAGAAAGAAAACCATGTATTAACTTTCAAAATCAGTGTTAGTCATTTATTGATACCATAGTTTACAAATTTATTTCTTGATGCAATGATTAAAGATTCTCACAATCATCTTTGATGAAAGAAAGATGACTAAAGATGCATGCACTTATCTTTGCATATACATTAGTATCAAATTTAGTTCCTATAAAGAGTCTCAATATGCAGATGATTAAGGTACATCTATTTGGATATTGGCATAAATCATGAGATTATCCCTGTTTCTTGTTCTATTTCTTCGATTTCTTTTAAGTACATATATCTTAGCATTTTTTTACACTATTCATAGCATTCCATTAAACATGATTCTTTGATTAAAATATATCAATATGTAGTTATTAGATCCTTTGATTGCTTTTATATCACATCCTGTTGAGTTGATTTGCTAATTATAAATTTTCATTTAAAATAAAAAACTTAATCTGCTTGTTTATTCTCTTTTTTTTCTAATTGGTGTCATTGGAAAATTTTAGTGCACCATTTTGTTGGTAGTAATATGATTAATTGGGTCTGTGCAAGGTTTATATCATGAATCTCGGTTTCATCTCAAGTGAATTTTTCTGCATTTAGTATCACACCTTCAAGAATGAAAAATCCTTTGCCTAAGGTTTATGCATTTCTTGTACATCTTCATCCACCTTAGATTCCACTTTTGGTTGACACAATTTTTAGCATTAAATTCAGTTGTGTTGTACATCCCTCCTTAAAGTTGCACATCCCTTTTGCTTGATTTCACACACACACACACACACACACACACACACACACACACACACACACATATATATATATATATATATATATATATATATATCCAACTTTTGGACTTTTTAATGGAAACCATCTACAGTACCTCACCATTTTAGAGAAAAATTCAAAATTTCAACATTATATGTTATTTAGTTCGTGATTTCGAATTTGGAATAGATTATAAATTTATGTTTACTACAGCTTGCATGTTGAACATAAGTACCTGTAACCTTTTGCTATATTATCAGTTTGGAAAATAGCAAAATGACAAGATGTATGTTTGAGTTTCTTTAGTTTGTATTGTAACGGAACTGAATGCATCTGTCTAAAGGTAATATATGTATACTTATGTTAAAGAATTTCTATGTTAGTTAACTATTATGATTGTAACACAGATTGTTTCATTACACAACTATTGGGAAGGAAAACTGTATCATCAGTAAATTGATTCAAAAAAAAAAAAAAAAAAAAAAAAAAAAAAAAAAAAAAAAAAAATCATAGGCAAAGTGAGTTTAAATAAACCTCCATATGCTTAGGATACATTATTTCTTTTTGTACATGCAAAATGAGAAAAAGGAAAAAGAAAAACTAAATAGAAACTATATAAAAAAAGCTAAATAAATGAGAAAACTAATCCACGAAATGGCTTCAATAAAAATTTCAAGTCACTATAATAGCGCTTACTTTCTCTCGTACGTATTTCTTAACTTATTTTCTTGAGGTTAGATTTTTTTGGACAGTTTTAAGCGACTGTCTTTAAAGATTTAATTTGTTTCAAAAATCTTACTGCTAAAATTATGAAACTAAACTAGAGGAACAAATTTAAAAACATTGATGGTTGAATCGAGAAATTATGAATATAGACAATACATCATGTTATCGATCGGTGAAATTAGGAGATTTTTACCAAATGTCAAGAGATTTTAGAAGGAATAAAACTGCAGTTTGCAAATGATATTTGTGATTCGCAAGAGTTGAAGCTTTTCAGATAGTGTACATGCTTAATAAACTTTGACTAAATATTTTCGTTTATTTTATAGTTTTGGTTCTTAATGTTCATAATTTTACATTTTACACTGATTATTTGTACTTAGTTATGACCGGTTCTCATTTCTGGGACCATACACCATATATATTGTGAATTTAAATAACACATGCAGAAATAAAGACAGAAATAAACAGAAAAACAGTATTCCAAATTTAGTCAACAAATAAATCTCGAAATAGGCATAGAAGTGTACATAAACGGCTTGCAGTACCTTACAAGCATTCATAAATTAATAAAATCAAAAGAAATTGTAATAAAGCAATCATTTGTAAGTCATGGAAGCAAATTTGTTAAACAAAGCCGCACTTCATTAAATGGAAATCAAATCATCCTTATTATTATGTTCCTTCTTCTTAGAACCTCCACTCTCTTCTTCACTCTTATGAAATATCATATCATCGAGATCGTCCACTATGTCGTCATCTTCTCTAAACTTACCACGTGCTTTGCATGGTTTTCTGACAAGCACATCTTCCTCTTTGCTGAACCGAGATGAGGCCTCTGGTTCAACTGCAACTGGAATCAAAGTCAGTCGAGGCTTAGATTGTACTATTTAAGGAATTTTAGGTCTTCATACGTTGAAACTACCGTTTGAAGTTCATCATATACTGTTAGGGCTTCGAAGAGTGCGAATTCGTTATCTTCTACCATTTTAATGATTATTTAGATTGTGTGCTGGCATTGGTGGCATTGTCATACTACAGTTGTGGTTTAGTCATCCATTTGTGCATCTTGCTGAGGGGAAGAAGACAAAACAATTGAAAGAAGTTCGACGTTGTTTCGTGTGATATCGAAGGCCTCCTTTGTCTGTGATAAACCACCAGGAGTTTGCATCGCTACATAAGCTGATTTTTCTTCTGAACCGATCGCTATTATTGTGCAGGCTTTAGATGGACAAATATGCAGTATTATTTGATAAGTAAGCTTGGTTATATGTGAATCCTTACTAAATTCGACACTACTCATGGAAAGAAGAAATCATGCCCATATATTTCTTTCAATTGATCATTTCAATGGTTGTCTTTAACCTTTTTACTCTTCATTGTACCATTGGCAGTATAACAAAAATGATTATTAAATTTTAGACTTCTCACCAATATTTTGTACTCAGTTATCGTTCATTTTGCTTTTTTACTTGTATGATTAGAAGAATGAGTTTCTCCTAATTATTTTATTTTGTTCGTATCTAATGTTTTACATGATCTTTTTCCTATTATATGAAATGTGAACGTTCATCATTATTTAAAGACATTTAAAAACTTGAGTTTAGAAAGTTTATTGAATCGTGAAGAATCTCACTGCTGATAATTTTCCTCTTTTTCCTCTATAGCCTTATTTTCTTTATTTTGTGTTAGACTAGGTATTTTGTTAAGTACTTAAATGAAGTATAAATGATCACTGATGATATTGTTAACAAAAAAACTAATAGATGTTTTTGATTATGGTATGACGTTGTTTTGCTTTAAGTGTTATAATAGCAGCTAAGAAATATGTTTGTTATTGAAATGTAAGCTATTTATGATCACACTTTGAAGAGATGACCACTAAATCCCCTAAAGAAACAAATACCACATTTACCAATTTGTACATTGCTAAATAAATGATTCAACTATTTGTTTTTTGACTAAACATATGGAGTTTCATTTGGATTTCTGACTACATGTAACATCCACTCTTAAAGGACTCTTGCAATAATCCTTTTGATCATCTATGTATGTACAAGAAAGATTCGACTGTCGCTTCTTATGCCTCTGCTAATTTTCATTAAGGTGTCATTTGAGGGTCGTAGTACTGATACTATTTGAGCTATTCTCACCATCATCATCTTCTGTGATTTAGGACAATATTGGGATAATATCAAAGATCACAGAGAAGATATTGAAAGAATCTTTTCAATCAATAGGGATTGAGGATTATAATAAGGAGTTTTGGACCGTGCATCCAGGTGGACCTATTGTACTTGACCAATTTAAGAAAAAGGTGGATTAGGCTAGGAGGGTGAGGGCGGCAAGGGAGTTTTTTGAGATTTATGGAACATGTTGAATGCATTTCTCTATGGCAGTTGAGATGAAGAGAAGGTTAAAGGAGAGGTTAGAGACGATGAGTGTGGAGTTAGAGTGAGGGGTGTTGTTTGGGTTTGAGCTACCACCAGTGGTGCCTAGAGAGTGTTCTTGATGGTTTGTAGCTACCGTATAGTTTTAAAATAGCCTAACTTCTTTATCAAAAAAGATATTTAAATTAGGTCCCTAAATTTAAGTAAACTAATGATTGTATAAATTATTCAGCTAATAATTGCAGACATTCATGCAATTATATCTAAAAATTGAAAAAATTTACGCAATTATTCAACAAAAATTTACATAATTATTTCAAAAATTAGGGAAATTTACGCAATTGTTCATTAATAAAATTGTGAAAATATCTGCAATTTTTCATAGAAAAATTGCAGATAATTGTGCAAAATTTTGGCACAACTGCAACAATGTCTATAATTATTCATTGAATAATAGCATAATCTTGTGTAGTTTTTAGTAATTAAATTCTAGAGATCTAATTTACAAACTTTTTTGAGAAGGAGTTTTTTGTGTATTAAGTTTGATTTTAAGGACCTGAGCTTAGTATTCACATTTTTATATCAGTTTTATATTGAACTGTGTTTGTATAATGTTTAATATTGGTCTTGTGTCAAATGATGTTGCATAGTAAATTAGGTTAAAATATTGATGATCTTTCTTGTTGAATACATATAATTTGCTTGTTCGATTTGTCAATTGAGACATCAATATGAAATAATTTGTAATGATCTCGCCACATGATGTCAAAATGAAATGACTTGATTTGCTTGTGACAAAATTGCGTACGAGCCTTAGGGTTATTTTCATTACTAATATATATAAATATATAATGGCCAACCATTAGTGATAACTGATTTTGATGGGGTTGCAGTGGATGAAGAAATCTTTTGCGACTCATAAAATCTCGCAATCAAAACGTCATTGGCAAAATATAAAATGTTGCAAACAGGTGAACATATGTTTAAAAACCACTAATTTTGATCATTTATAGCAATATAGAAAAACGTCATGAATGTAAAAACAAATTAACAACAGAATTATATGTAGTTAGAAATTTAAGTATGACGCACTGAAGTGTGGCCATAAATTGAAGTTTTTGCAATAGAAATTTATGTCATGTTTGTGTATTTTTGATGACAATAAAGTCATGTCGCAAATGAGTACGTGGATAACTATAATATCCGCGATACAAATTATTTGTCACACAAGCATCCTTTTTAAACATAAGTAATGTTGCAATATTTTTACGACGCCATCACAAGCTATTTTCGACCAAGGGGTCGACCCACAAGTCGACTTCCCTAGGTCAAAAATACCCAGTGAAGGCGGGTTATAAATGGTATTACATAATTAAAGATTCTTATATATTTATTTTCCGTCTATTTTCATATTTCATGTGTAACTTTTTCATATGGACTCCATTACGAAGTTCCAAACATGAAACTTGACCAAAATTTCGTCATGAATGCAACACTATAAGTTTCATGGTCAAATTCCACCGTTTGCGAAAATTCCATTATTGTAAATCTATTAACTAAATTAATTATCGCCAAAATTTTAGGTTGTTACATCCTTGAAGAACTTTGTAACTTTGTATCCTGGAGGTTGTGCGTAGCACCGATCTTCCTCGTTGCAGTGAGGATACGAAGAGGAGGGAGGGACGTGTTGGGGATATGAAGTTTGGGATATGGCATCGGGAAACAAAATGTTAATGGAGAGGTCGGGATATGAGATTAACATGGATTTTGGGATACGAAATGGGTAGAGGAGGTTCCTACCGACCCTGGAGTCTGTTGCGGGGAAACAAGTTTTGGGGAGTAACTTCGGGATATGAAAAGTAAAGGATGGTGAATACCAACCTCAAAGCATTTAGATTATTTGGGCAGTTTTGGTGAGCCATTACGACCACACTTAAACGAATCTGTTTGAGCTTTGTTCCCTGGTTCTTGATGACACTTTTAGGCTGTTTAACCATACGATGGGCCGAGTCGAGTGGGCTTGGAGTGCTTCTGGTATCCGGTCCAAAAGGCCAGGTAACACTTGCACCCAAAGGACGTCTTGTGTTAACATGACGTGCTTTGAGTTGAGACAAGTACTTCTGTAAGTTGGAAAGATCTCCAAGTCATGCCGAGCAATTGGTCGTCACCATTCCTTAAGTAACAGTGATGCTTTGTCGTAGCTTTTGGTATAAGTACGCGGTTCCAGCATTGTTGAGAATTCTAGTTGCTCGAGCTACGTTTCCCGAACTGGAACCTGTCTAATTGCTCATGTGAGTGTCTAATTCCTGTCGATTCAAGAAATTAAACGTTATTCGTCGACTCCTGCTTACGCTGGAACATAAACCAGTAGTTCTCGGCACAATGTCACATAGCACTCACACATTAGCACGTGATTTTGCGATATAAAACCAACGTCCACAGTAAAATATAATCGGAATGGTATGTTTCGAACGCGCGATCACGCAAGTTAGTTTTTCAAAAACGTTATCATATCGGAAACTTGATAATTTGCCGTGTATTCTAGAATGTTTAGGTTTGTGATTACACAATTTGTTAGCGAGTCGAGTTGGTTTCGACAATTGAGATTTCGAAAAGTGTATGTGTGATCATAGTTGTAATCCCGAGTTTATAAAGTTCCACTAATTCCAAATCTTGTTGAATTAGGATTCCTCCTTCCCTTCCTTTATTTATAAGCGGGGTCAGTACCGATCCTCGGATCGGTATCGATCCCGAAACATTTAGAAAATTTTTCTAAGCTTTTGGCATCACCCCACTCCCTTTTATTAAAATGCAGATACGACATCGTATATCCCCCGTCTTGCATTTCGTACCCATGAACTTAGAGTTTTTTTTTTCAAGAAACCCAGAATCCCCAACGACTTTAAACACCCCACCTGTAACGACTCGGGTATTCGCGACCTTGGACATACCGACATCAACTCAATGTCGACTATTCAAGCATCGGAAACACCGGATAGTCCATGAAAGAAATTAGAGGATGAGAATAGGTAAGATAGAAACTTAGAATAGAAGAAGAAGAATAACATACAACATCAGAGTAAACAAAAATCTCACAGTGGAATGAAAAATATATAATAGATACATAACTTTAAAATAAAATCAGTATATGTATACAGTAACATTATCAGAGTACAACACTTACAACATAGCAGAAAATAACACTAGATAACTAACGCTGAAGCCTCCTGCTCTAAGCTCTCCGAGTATATCTGTAAAACCTGACTACTTGACTGCCCGTACAAATTTGGGAACCCAAGATTTTAGGGTAAAACAAAACAAAATAAACTCCAAGTCAGTCATGGGACTGGTGTGAGTAAAACAATTTGAGAAAATAAACGATATCTCATAAGACCACGCCGTATAACATGGAAAGGGTTTTTCCCTTATAAGAATCCAAAACACTTGATTCAACGTTTCAAAATCTTTTTGAACGAAATGATAAACTTTATATCAAACTCATTTGATATTATAATAGTGTCTATCAACCACAATATATTAATCATCTAGTAGAACACTTTCATCTCATGTTCCATATACAATATATCATCAAAAACTGTGGGCGCTTATTGGGTAATGGATTCCAACTGGCAAGGTATGGGACCACCTTCCGATAGTGTATCTCTACAGAGGAATATACCGGGTTCAACAAGAACATCTTGTAACCCAGGCTAAACATGATCAGTCACTCATTTCGCTTGAGTATACCGAATGTATTATCACCAACGGTTGGGATCAGCAACCGTTTCCCGAAAGGGACAACATCGATAGATTAAGAAGCAAAAGGAATTTCTCTACATCAGGTGACAATACATCGTACTTGGCAGCTTACCACTTAGCCATGCGACCTACCCGATTTTATACCATTTCTCAGTTGTGAGGTTAGAGGCTATAACGTATCCTTTACAAACCACATCTTCATTCACTTTAAATGTTACATCGTCATACCCGCTAAATCACAAATTGATTTCTCCAAACATACCACGGGTAAACAGCTAAGAGAAACGAATTCCTCCACCACCAAACGTAAATATGTTTGAAGAGATCAACTTACGCGATCTATTAAATATACTCCGTCAGACATTCTTCCATACAGGTTGTCCTGGGACTGAACAAACCGAAGGCAATATTCTGTAAACGGGAGAGCCCTTGCATAACTCCATCTTTAATTATCTTCATCATATTTGATCACAACGCTATATAGAGTGGTTTTCAGATAATGAATCTGATCCCGGTCTCTCTGTATTGACGACGGAAAAATGGTCAAAAACTTCGATAGTCAGCGATTTAACTATCAAAGAAAAACATGTGTGCAAACAACGATATTATTTCCAGATGGAAATTCTATCAATCATTCCTCATTAGAAAACATTTATGATTCTTATTTGGGAAACATTTCCAAAACTCCTTCATTGGATTTAACAGACATTCGATATCGAACCTTAAATATTTCTAAGTTAAAAATGAAGTCAATCAAGTTGGGGTACAACTACCTCTCAGACCTTAACCGAACAACCTTTCTAACCTCGAAATAGATAAAGTACCCTTTTATATCTTTAACAAATTTCCTTACGTAACTCTCGGATTCTATCTATGAATCCACTTCTTTATTGAAAACATTGATTTTAACTATAGAGTTATAATCCCTACTTCTGAAATATCTAACTTCAAAATATACCTTTTTTTCCTTACTTTAACTAAATAACTAAATAACTAAATAGACAATTTATAAATAAATCATTAAATCTTGATTAAAAATGGAAAGTGAATAGTACTTTCCCGAATTCGATAAAAATCGAATTTCAACGTATGACAGTCTTTCGAATAATCTCTATTCGATAACTCCTTCTCGAATAAACTATATTCGATTAACTCCTTTTGAATAAACTATACTCGATTAACTCCTTTTCGAATAAACTTATTCGATTAACTCCTTTTCGAATAAACTATTTATTTCATAAATATTTCCTTTTTTAATTATTCTGTTTATTTCATAAATATTTCCTTTTATAATTATTTTATTTATTTCATAAATATTTCCTTTTATAATTATTATATTTATTTCAAAAATATTTCCTTTTATAATTATTCTATTTATTTTCTAAATAAATATTCCTTTTTCAATTCTATTTGTTTTACAAATAAATTCCTTTTTCAATTCTATTTGTTTTACAAATAAATTCTTTTTTCAAAAATCCTGTGATTTTATTCAATATATACTTTAAAAATTCCTTTTTCATTCTAGTATCACTTACGGTATTCAAAATACCAATGGAGAAGACCAGTGTCATCCAACCATATTATAATCAATCACAGATTTTATGTAACACATCATATATCATAATATATGAAAAATAGTAATATAAATATTGAGGAATCCAGTTGGATCCCTCCAACCTGTTTCCCTGCATCCACAGATGTTAAACAATATAATTACATCAACTTCATTTCAATTTGAAATATTCTAATAAGCAGAATCAATATTTGATTAACGAAATATATATATATATATATATATATATATATCGTTATCTATAATTTCAACAAATCAATCAGTAGTTCAACCAAACAGTCAACACACAACAATCAACCAATATTTATTAGTTCTAAAAATACGTTATAAAAATATAAATGTGAAGAGTTAGTGAGATTTACTCACATTGGATGATCATCGTTAAATAACGATAATTGTCATTGATTCAGATCAGACAATTTATTTCACTATAAATTGTAACGAGCTCCAATTCACTCCCAGACAGTTCCATTGCGTAGCTCTCGTCCATACGATCCCAATGGATATGAGTTTTCGCAATTCTGATAATGTATGAGGAAGTTATATAACCCACTAGTTATACGTATATATGTTTTAATTAAATAAAACTAAAACTTAATCTCATTTACCATATAGGCTTCAACCTTTTCCTTTTATCATATCGGCCCATCTCGCATTTGCATTCACGCTCATTCAAAAACAACGAAGGAAACGGTGTCTTCTTCCTGATTCGAACGCAAGCATCGGAATATTTTTCATAGCCATTTTCCAACGTCCAGTTTAAAAGCTCCTTTCCCCCTCTATGTCAGTTTCTTTCATCCTTTTATACATTTTCTTTTCTACGGGCCTTACTGTTAACTCGTGTAAATTTCCTTCATCTTTCCCTGATCACGCACGATAGCCTACTCCATCGTATTACATCCATCATCACCAAAACATAGCAGCTCGTCCTGCTCTCACTGTACCCGTTTCCAACAGTACCCCCCACTTCCTCCATTTTCATTTCAGCTCCACTTATACCATCCACTTCCAAAACCACCTCGTCCATCTCTTGGTCACATCATCCCAAGCTGCTCGATCTTCTCCACAACATTTCATGCAATATTTCCACCCAAAATCCCTGAACATGCCCCATCTTACCACATCTTAGTTGTACAACAATGTGGCTCCATCCCTCACGTGTATACAACAGTAAATTCCATTCCCCCATGTATGTACACGTACCGCCACTTCATGTTTTCACGATGGTCACGTAGTACCTAAAAAGGACACGCAAACTTCCCATTTCATCCCTACTTTCACAACCGTCCTATACACCACCCCATGCTTCAGATCTGAAGTTTATTTCCAAGCACAGGTACTTCCCAAACCCGGCTACTCCATTTCGTTGACACAGTAACAATGTTTAAGGTCATCTCCTTATTTAAAGACATCACATCCCTCTTTCCATTTAATCTTTTTATTTAGATGCTGTGTAAAATCTAAGCATGTACAGGGAGGAAAAAGAATTCGAAAAATCAATGTATTGAAGAAAATGTGTGTTGCATGAGCAACGTGGAAGAATGAGAGAATAGGCCAAAAGCTTTGCTGGTAAATTGCGTTTATATATATAGACCTCTTGAACCTTAGAGACTAAGTAAAAGGCATGATGTATGTTGCTATGATGTTTCACTTCATAGTTGTCGCACTGTCCTTTTTCCTTTATTGCAAAGTAATCTTGGACAAGACCATTTCCTTCACTGCTAAGGTTTCAATAGAAATATAAATCCATTTAATGTAAATAAGGAGTGAAATAATTTAAAGTATAAACGATACCTAAATCCAATATGAACACGTGTCCCAAAATATTGCACAAGTATATCTATTTGTTTTAAAGTTTTAAAAGATACACACCCCGTTGTGTACAATTATATTCATATATGAGCTCTACGGACAAAAATAAAAATGCCGCTGTGATAAGCAATGTGCCACGATACCAAAAATATAATAACATAGGCCCATTAACTTATTTTGTGAAACCCCGAAATGTTGATATAGGGTGTAAAATACTCTAAAATAAAAAGGGCTTATTTTACAAAATAAAAATTACAGAAAAATTCTAAAAATTAAATTATAACTACGTCTGAAAGGATTTGTCCAAATTCGAAGCCAATATTTAGTTATAATTAAATATATCGTTATGGCTTAAAAACGTTCCATAGCGACTTATTTTAAAATTTCATTTGGATATAACTCACAATCTACATAACGAAATCTCGATTTTTCTCTTCCAAAATTTTTTTTACTTCACCAGCTTCGAACGTTTCTTGTTTCACAGAAATCCAACTTAAAACGGATTCTGTATATTCGTTTAAAGTTCAAATCGCCAAATTACGAACTGCTGCACCATTTCAAGCTAGATTATAATTATAACATAATTATACGTTCAACTGTCATTTATATAATATGTTCGTTAATATAATTCAACTCTAAACTGAAATATATATTATTTATGATCCAATTCACACAATATTGCCAATTCTACTATTTTCGACTATTTTAGAAATTAAATATATTATTCTATTATTTAATTTAATTAAATATTCAATATTATTTTATTAAACGACCATTTAAATCTCTAAATTACTATTTAAATAATTAAATTAATTAATTATTATACCGTAAAAATACGGGTCGTTACATTCTTCCCCCCTTAAAATAATTTTGTCCTCGAAATTGCTAAGGTAGAAAACAAACCCTACTAACTGGGTAGAAATTATTTGTTTACTTATTAACTTCAGTTTCAACTAAATCAACAAATTTTCAACTAAAATATTACTTTATTTTAATTAATGAAAATTTTCAAAAATCCTGAAAATATTCTCACTCAAAATTTCTAAAAAAATTTGCCAGCACCTCCTTTGTACTAATCAATCGGTACAACTACAACTCGCCTCTCTAGGCCTTCTTCAACCCAAAAGAAAATCATACAGCCAAGCGGCTTGCCAATTTGGCTCATCAAAATCTCAAACCCATATATAAGATAAACTCGTACCTTTTTGTCGGGCATATCAATATTGTGTTACCAATTCTGCATATACTAATGTATCCATTCCAATTGATCACCAATCAATTTATTCTCAACCAATTATTCGCTTATATCCAAACCAAATTTCATTATCAATCTCAAGTACCATGCTTGATTTTCAATTTAGTTTCACAAATTTCCATCTAATTTGTTTTAATTCAATCAATCCGTTTCTGGGAGTTTTTAAACAGCTTTTCTTTTCAAACATCAAATATTCATTTCGGAATATCAAAACAACTCTTTTTCCAAAATAATTCAAAAATAATCTCTTTGGTAGTAATTCGTCACTTAGCAACTCGAAAATGACACTGATGATGTGACCATTATCATCAGCCTTATTTTCCAGCTATCGAAGTGAGTTCAATACTATAACAATTTCAAAACCATATTTAAACACCTTCGTTTTGAAATCACTTTCAAAATATCCTTCACCATGCTTATAAACAATTTAAAATCTCCCAGGATTTTAAATTTCTCATATATTTAATCCAATTCCATTTACTAACACTTTTCCAAATTCCTAGGGTTTTAATTTCAATTCTGATATAAATTCAGATTTAATTCATTTCGTAACACTTATATGAATTTTGATTGGTTATTTACATAACAATTTTATTTTTATAATCTCATTCGATTATAATAACAACCAATATATCCAATATATTATAATAATTCCAATATATATATTTTCTTTATATCCAAAATATAATTTAGGGTAAAATTATTTCATTTACCCTCTTTTCAAAACATGCTGTGTTGATTCATCGTATTCGAGGGTTTAGAAACTCCTACCGATATAGTGGATCAAACTGATCGACTAGAACCCATAAACAACTCAACCAATAAATCTCCATAGTATAAAACCATTTTTATATCAAATAACAAATATGCGCTCATATATATATACACTCAAACTCAATCTAGGGCATTACTAACCCCATCTCTACCGAGTCACGCCACAGAGCCAAGGTAATTACTTAACCTTCAGCTTTGATACCACTGTAACGACCCGAGAATTTGCGACCTTGGATATACTGACATCAACTCAATGTCGACTATTCAAGCATCGGAAACACTGGATAGTCCATGAAAGAAATTAGAGGGTGAGAATAGGTAAGATAGATACTTAGAATAGAAGAAGAAGAAGAAGAACATGCAACATCAGAGTAAACACGAATCTCATAGCAGAACGAACAATATATAATAGACACATGACTTTGAAATAAATTCAGTATATATATACTGTAACATTATCAGAGTACAACACTTACAACATAGTGGAAAATAGCACTAGATAACTAACGCTGAAGCCTCCTGGTCCAAGCTCTCCAAGTATATCTATAAAACCTGACTACTTGACTGCCCATACAAATTTGGGCACCCAAGAGTTTAGGGTAAAACAAAACAAAATAAACTCCGGGTCAGTCAAGGACTGGTGTGAGTAAAACAATTTAAACAGTTTGAGAAAATAAACGATATCTCATAAGACCACGCCGTATAACACGGAACGGGTTTATCCCTTATGAGAATCCAAAACACTTGATTCAACATTTCAAAATCTTTTTGAACGAAATGATAAACTTTATATCAAACTCATTTGATATTATAGTAGTGTCTATCAACCACAATATATTAATCATCTAGCAGAATGCTTTCATCTCACGTTCCACATACAATATATCATCAAAAACTGTGGGTGCTTATTGGGTGATGGATTCCAACTGGCAAGGTATGGGACCACCTTCCAACAGTGTATCTCTAGAGAGGAATACACCGGGTTCAACGAGAACATCTTGTAACTCAGGATAAACATGATCGGTCACTCATTTCGCTTGAGTGTACCGAATGTATTATCACCAACGGTTGGGATCAGCAACCGTTTCCCGAAAGGGACAGCATCGATAGATTAAGAAGCAAAAGGAATTTCTCTAGATCAGGTAGCAATACACCCTACTTGGCAGCTAACCACTTAGCCAAGCGACCTACTCGATTTTATACCATTTCCCGGTTGTGAGGTTAGAGGTCATAACGTATCCTTTACAAACCACATCTTCATTCACTTTGAATGTCACATCGTCATATCCACCAAATCACAAATTGATTTCTCCAAACATACCACAAATAAAAAGCTAAGAGAAACAAATTCCTCCACCACCAAATATAAATATGTTTGAAGAGATCAACTTACGCGATCTATTAAATATACTCCATCGGACATTCTTCCATACAGGTTGTCCTGGGACTGGACAAATCAAATGCACTATTCTGTAAACAGGACAACCCTTGCATGACTCCTTCAATTATCTTCATCATATTTGATCTCGACGCCAATGCGCATACAGAGTGGTTTTCAGATAATGAATCTGATCCCGGTCTCTTCGTATTGATGACGGAAAATGGTCAAAAACTTCAATAGTCGGTGATTTAACTATCAAAGAAAAACATGTGCAAACAACAATATTATTTCCATATGGAAATTCTATCGATCAATCCTCATTAGAAAACATTTCTGATTCTTATTTCGGAAACATTTCCAAACCTGCTTCATTGTATTTAACCAGATGTTTGAATAAAACATCGTTATGTCGAATCAAACTATTACACTCATTAACTAATTTACTTAACAGACAATCGATATCGAACCTTAAATATTTCTAAGTTAAAAATGAAGTCAATCAAGTTGGGGTATAACTACCTCTTAGACCTTAACCGAACAACCTTTCTAACCTCGAAATAGACAAAGTACCCTGTTATATCTTTAACAAACTTCCTTACGTAACTCTCGGATTCTATCTACGAATCACTTCTTTATTGAAAACATTGATTTTAACTATAGCGTTATAATCCCTACTTCTGAAATATCTAACTTCAAAATATACCTTTTATTCCTTACTTTAACTAAATAATTAAATAGACAATTTATAAATAAATCATTAAATCTTGATTAAAAACGAAAAGTGAATAGTACTTTCCCGAATTCGATAAAAATCGTATTTCACCATATAACACTTTTTCAAATAATCTCTATTCGATAACTCCTTCTCGAATAAACTATATTCGATTAACTCCTTTCGAATAAACTATATTCGATTAACTCCTTTTCTAATAAACTATATTCGATTAACTGCTTTTCGAATAAACTATTTATTTCATAAATATTTCCTTTTATAATTATTCTATTTATTTCATAAATATTTCCTTTTATAATTATTCTATTCATTTTCTAAATAAATATTCCTTTTTCAATTCTATTTGTTTTACAAATAAATTCCTTTTTCAATTCTATTTGTTTTACAAATAAATTCCTTTTTCAAAAATCCTATGATTTTGCTCAATGTATTCTTTGAAAATTCCTTTTTCATTCCAGTATCACTTATGGTATTCAAAATACTAATGAAAAAGACCAGTGTCATCCGACCATATTATAATCAATCATAGATTTTATATAACACATCATATATCGCAATATATGAAAAACAGTAATATAAATATTGAGGAATCCAGTTGGATCCCTCCAACCTGTTTCCCTGCATCCACAGATGTTAAATAATATAATTACATCAACTTCATTTCAATATGAAATATTCTGATAAACAGAATCAATATTTGATTAACAATATATATATATATCGTTATCTATAATTTCAACAAATCAATTAGCAGTTCAACTAAATAGTCAACACAAAGCAATCAACCAATATTTATCAGCTCTAAAAATACGTTATAAAAATATAACTGTGCAGAGTTAGTGAGATTTACTCACATTGGACGATCATCGTTAAATAAAGATAATTGTCGTTGATTCAGATTTGACAATTTATTTCACTATAAATTGTAACGAGCTCCAATTCACTCTCAGTCAGTTCCCTTGCGTCGCTCTCGTCTATACGATCCCAATGGATCTGAGTTTTCGCAATTATGATAATGTATGAGGAAGTTATGTAACCCGCAAGTTATACGTATATATGTTTTAATTAAACAAAACTAAAACTTAATCTCATTTACCATATGGGCCTTAACCTTTTCCTTTTATCTCACGCCCGTTCAAAAACAATGAAGGAAACAGTGTCTTCTTCCTGATTCGAATGCAAGCATCAGAATATTTTTCATGGACATTTTCCATTGTCCAATTTAAAAGCTCCTTTCCCCCTCCATGTCAGTTTCTTTCATCCTTTTACACATTTTCTTTTCTATGGGCCTTACTGTCAACTCGTGTAAATTTCCTTCATCTTTCCCTGATCACGCACGATAGCCTACTCCATCGTATTACATCCATCATCACTAAAACACAGCAGCTCGTCCCGCTCTCACTATACCCATTTCCAATAGTATCCCCCACTTCCGCCATTTTCATTTCAGCTCCACTTATACCATCCACTTCCAAAACTACCTCATCCATCTCTTGGTCACATCATCCCAAGCTGCTCGATCTTCTCCACAACATTTCACACAATATTTCCACCCCAAATCCCTGAACACACCCCATCTTACCACATCTTAGCTGTACAGCTATGTGGCTCCATCCCTCATGTGTATACAATAGTAAATTCCATCCCCCCATGTATGTACACGCACCGCCACTTCATGTTTTCACCATGGTTATGTATTACCCAAACAGGACACGCAAGCTTCCCATTTCATCCCTACTTTCCCAACCGTCCTATACACTACCCTCATGCTTCAGATTTGACGTTTATTTCCCAAGCATGGGTACTTCCCAAACCCGGCTACTCCATTTCGTTGACATAGAAACAATGTTTAAGTTCATCTCCTTATTTAAAAACATCACATCCCTCTTTCCATTTATTCTTTTTATTTAGTTGTTGTGTAAAATCTAAGCATGTACATGGAGGAAACAGAATTCGAAAAATCAATGTATTGAAGAAAATGCGTGTTGCGTGAGCAATGTGGAAGAATGAGAGAATGAAGCCAAAAGCTTTGCTGGTAAATTCTGTTTATATATAGACCTCTTGAACCTTAGAGACTAAGTAAAAGGCATGATGTATGTTGTTATGATGTTTCACTTCATGGCTGTCGCACTGTCATTTTCTTTTATTGCAAAGTAATCTTGGATAAGACATTTCCTTCACTGCTAAGGTTTCAATAGAAATATAAATCCATTTAATGTAAATAAGGAGGGAAATAATTTAAAGTATAAACGATACCTAAATCCAATTTGAATACGTGTCCCAAAACATTGCACAAGTATATCTATTTGTTTTAAAGTTTTAAAAGCTACACACCCCGTTGTGTACAATTATATTCATATATGAGCTCTACGAACTAAAATTAAAATGCAGTTGTGATAAGCAATGTGCCACGATACCAAAAATATAATAATATAGGCCCGTTAACTTATTTTGTGAAACCCCGAAATGTTGATATAGGGTGTAAAATACTCTAAAATAAAAAGTGCTTTTTTTCAAAATAAAAATTATATAAAAATTCTAAAAATAAATTATAACTACGTCTGAAAGGATTTGTCCAAATTCGAAGCCAATATTATAATTAGATATATCGTTATGGCTTATAAACGTTCCATAACGACTTATTTTAAAATTTGATTTGGACATAACTCACAATCTACACGACGAAATCTCGATTTCTCTCTTCCATTAGAAAAATATACTTCACCAGCTCCGAACGATTCTTGTTTCACAGAAATCCAACTTAAAACGGATTCTGTATATTCGTTTAAAGTTCAAATCACCAAATTACGAACTGCTTCGCCATTTCAAGCTCGATTGTAATTATAATATAATTATAAGTTCAACTATTGTTTATATAATATATTCGTTAATATAACTCAACTCTAAACTGAAATATATATATATATAAATTTTCCAATTCACACAATATTGCCAATTCTACTATGTTCTACTATTTTAGAAATTAAATATAATACTCTATTCTTTAATTTAATTCAATATTCAATATTATTTAATTAAACGACCATTTAAATCTCTAAATCAATATTTAAATATTAAATTAATTAATTATTATACCGTAAAAATATGGGTCGTTACACCACCGCCTTACTCCAAGATTTTTCAAGTGGGTCTCACGTTGCTTTTTTGCACAAGTTTGTTTGGATTGAACACAGAGGTTAGGGCATGGTCAGTGGAGGCGGAGGAAGAGGAGTGTTTGGCAATGGTATGGGATCGAGGCTGGAGTTCGAAAGGAATGAAGGTATAAAGCTTCGGAGAGGGGGTATGAAGGGAGAGGAAGGAAGGGATACAAAACTTGAAGGGATGGAGAAAAAATTGAAGTCCGGGAATACAAAATCATTTTTCGTATCCCAGGAGGTATAATATGGGGGAGACGAAAAGAAGTAAGTGAGGTGGAAATTCATATATATGGGGAAGGAGTTTAGGGATATGAAAAATTTGGAGAGAGAGGGATCGGTAAAGTGGAGGAACGAGTGCCTTGGGGATATGAAATCGTTTTTCATATCCCAATGCTTAGCCATTTTTCGAAGTTAAATTTCGAGATGGAAGTTTCTTGAGCATGAGGGGATACGAAATAAAATTTCATATCCTAGAGACTTAAGAAATTTTCAACTTTGAAACTCAACTTTGCAAATTCGTATCGCTTCGCGACGTCGTGTGATTGGGTTGAGAATTAGATGAGTGTGTCATCGCATATCACGTTAACGCTTGAAGGAGGAAACTATTTGGACTGGTAATTCGAACATGCACATAGGATTAGAGCATGAACCAAGATAATCGATATATGACTGAACTACCAATCCATCGGATTGACTTCTAACCCATTTGCAATCTGATCGCGACTCGACCTGAATTCATCGACCTCAATTATCGATGACGATTGTTTAAATTTATGAAATTGGAAACCGTCACCGCATCCCGACATGTTTCACTGTAATTGCATCAACATGCATGACATTGCACGTTTAACGTTAGTTTACACCAACATATGGAGTACATGTCTTCATGTAGTTACTAACGCAATTATCTTGAGAGTATAGTTTGCAATGGAACAAAAGGCTCCAAACGACTTCAATGCTTGGCAGCCGAAACTGCAGAACCATCGTCGAGTTCTTCCGAATCTTCATATCATTCCAGCTCTGCAGGGAGCAAGCATGAGACTTCCACATCTTCCACCCCTTCACAGCAAATGAGCCCTCATGACACGCATAGCTAGGAGGTGGAACCAAAGGGATTGCAACATTCAGATGCGCATGCGGATGAGTCAATCATCCAGGGTAAGGTAGAACCTATGGAAGTGGGGCCACATGGAGAAGAGGTCTCGGCGGCGAACAAGAAGACGTTCTTGTGGCATCAGACATGATGGCGGATGCATCTATTCTGTAGAATCTGTTGGATTAGCATGTGTTGCAAATTGACGAAGCTTCACCGAGGCACATTTTTCCGAAGTACAGAATATCCTAGGATGACGTTTGGTTCCTTGGAAGGATGATAGGTTGCACGCAACCCTAGAGGGATATACTTCCTGCAATAGGTATATGAGGTTTATCGGGTGTCATGTTCGTACATAGGGATATTATGTACTTCTTCCAACTAGCACCGATGCAGCTTCATCCGAACGTGTACGCCTTTCTTCTTGACGTTTATATCTTGTTCATGAGTAGTTAGGCATAGAACCGACCGGGGAAAACATCTGATTCCTCTACTTGGTGAAGAGAAGAAGAACTTCATCTTCCCTCGTCTTCTTAGAGGTGTAGGATAATAGTCGCATCATCCTGTCGGTGTGGAACAAGCTTATCTACTTTAATCATGACTGGTTTTTCCTTCATTGCACTCTAAGATTTGCGAGGAGATGGCTTGTGGGTCGTAATTGTTTTAAGACTTACATTGTTCTTCAAGTTAATCGAGTCATAAGTCCTAAACTAACTTGAAAATTTATGTGATACATATCCTTCTGATTTCAAGGGAGGGTGTTCATTTCAAGAGAGTCTTAGCATTGAGGAATGCTATGAATGCATAACGTAATGCCCAGACTCTGCTATCAGACTATCTCCTCTGCCTATAGGACCTACTTCCCCAGGGTTGCTCGATGGACTATTGGAATGGAGGTGAAGGATAAGGGGAAAGAATGGTGGATGTTGAGGGAGGAGTGGATCCTCCTGGTCCGCAAATGGAACTACCTCCTGTCGTGCACCCCGCCATGCCCCAGTCAAAAAAGAGGCTACAGAAGCTCATGGGAAAATAGGCGGCCACGACGGCGATGATAAGCAGGAATTCATCAAAGGAAATGAGTTGATGTGCACTCCCATTCCATTTCCATAAGAGGAGACAAGGTTGGGAGAGGGTCTCAAACCAACCTCTCCAACAGCGACCTATGACACCACTGCGCCGATAAAGATTGAGCATCGGTTCTCAAGCATGGACATAGTTCCTATCGAGATGTCTACTTTTAGGTTCAACAATACAAACGTCGAGTGTCTTTTGTTGAGCATTGGGGAGATTACCACTTTAAGCAGGCCGACGTCTGGTTTATGGAGCGAACACTGTGGACACAAACTTATAAGTATTGCATAACACAACACTTATTCGTGTGCATGGGATGTTCATTTCTAACTCGAATTTTGGTTGGTACAGGAGCAATGGATCAAAATGGTGATAGAGACAGTGATAGAAGGCATGGAGGTTCTTGACGACCAAAGAGGGAGGCGTAAATGGTTTTATTAAGAGTGTGGAGTTACCGTAAAAACCCTATAATCCCATGATTGTGGCAACATTTGGCGACATCGAGATCAATCTCGTCATTCAGCATCTCCATCACCAAGCACCGGGCCAATCGAAGTGAGAGGAAGCCAACATAAATAAGCACAAAGCAGCCGATGAAGATTGTTCTCCCTATGCCCCATCTGCGGCGACGTTGATAAGGCTACAGGGAAGAATAAGACCGAAGGAGAATCGGGAACCAAAAGGGGAGACATAAGTAAGGAGAACCCGACATTTCCCGATGTGTCGGCTACTCGGGTCTTGAGAGATGCGGAGAAGAAGAAAATCTTGAAGAAGTCTTTTCCATGCTTCTATTTTGAAGAGCTAGTTTGGATTTTCGATATGAATCAGATCCCAATGCTTATCGATGAGGAATGCTGCAGCTGGTTGTTTGATGCCTTTCACCAATACTGGGTCCTATACAAGTACGCTAAGAGACTCTTAGAGCTAATTATTCCAAAGAATGCCAAAATCCAAGGTTTATAGATCAAGGTCAAGTTTGAACAGGAGAGCCTCAAGAATCAAAAAATCGAGATAGACAAGACAAGATTCTAATTAGTGTATATTTCTGCGTATTCGAGTAACATATTTATGTGTTAACCCTCTATTTTCGAAATAAATGGTCTGTAGAAGGAGATGGTGAAGGTCAAGGCAGCGATGGTCAAGGCTCGCGAAGAGCATAAGGATGTGCTGGCCTCGACCGCAGCTCGAGCAGCCACACTCAAGAAGATAACAAGTAATATCCTAGAAAAATGCCTGGTTGCGGGAGGAGAACAAGGAGATGCAACATCTTCGACAAAACAACAAGGCTCTGACCATGGAGAATGAGAAGCTGCAGGAGGGGATGAGAGAGTGCAACACCTAATCAAAGAAAACAAAGAGCTTAGACAACTTCTTATCAAATCGTGCTGAGCTCGAGCGAGGAAGGAGAAGGAGGCGACCAAAGTTTCAAACAGAGAAGTGTTGGGCCAGTGGAAGGCGTCAAAGCTGAGTTTGAGGCCCAACTAGAAGAGCCCAGAGCTAAAGCTAGAGAGACCCAAGCAAAGGTGAAGATGGAGTTAAAGCCATCAGTGTGGGGCTTCTACGTAAAATCTCTTTG
The DNA here is from genome assembly GCA_030737875.1 of Allium sativum. Lineage (NCBI taxonomy): Eukaryota > Viridiplantae > Streptophyta > Magnoliopsida > Asparagales > Amaryllidaceae > Allium > Allium sativum. The sequence goes on along the minus strand of CM060926.1, from coordinate 765,548,784 downwards.
ATTCCATGGAATCTCGTGGGTCGAAGATTATTCTTGCACTCTTTCCCTCACTTGGGAAAAATTGGTGGAGTATGAGGCTATTGTCCAGGAAGTGGAGACTGTGGACGAGTAAGTATTAATGACCCAGTTTTTGACAAATGGGGAGCGTTAGATGTTGGAGGGTTGAGCCATGCTAAAAGAGGATGCTGAGGTGGAGGAGGTTGAACAACATGCCGCTGAGAAGGGGAAAGCCATTATTATGGAGTGCATGGTGATTTCCCATGAGTTTGGAGGTGGCAATTCCCAAAAACAACAAGTCATTCCTCTTAGTTCCACTGGCATTTTGTCCATGCCAACTTTAGTGGTTAGAGAGTATAACCCCGACCATCTGGGTTAAAGCATGAAGGCTTCCTTCCATCAACGACCGAAAATGTTGTGCTAATGGAAGCCACACAGTAAGGGATGGAAGATATGCCCACTTCCTCAATGGTATTGAAAAGGATGGTGACACAAAGTTGAAGTAGACTAATTAACTTATCTTCTTACACTTTGAACATTGATAGAAGTTTTAAAATATTATTTGATTTTGTGTTTGCAGCATATGTTTCTGTTGAGTCTGCCGATGGTACTTGAGATAGGGTTATCCAATAACTAGATTGTAAAATCAGTATTTTTGTTCAATATTCCGGTCTTTAATATAAAATCATCACGTTTGTTAATATCATGTAATCATGTTTGTTATGACTCATTGGACATGACGAAAAACTTGCTTCTGATGAATCTCAAATAAAGTTGTAATTTTGTTTCTCCATAATTAATAGTTTCTCGATGTCATGAGCGTATGTGTATATATTATATTGTTAGCATACTGTTGGTTTGTTTGTATGCAGCTCGCATGTTGAATACACACACAAGGTGGAAAATTAGCATTTATTTTAAACTGTAATCAGAACTTTCAGTTAGCAGATTACCAATTTGAAACACCCAATAAGTGTTGCAAATTATAATTATGGAAGAATATTTGAAACATGTAATAAGTGTTACTGATCGTCATTTAGGAACACTAAATAAGTGTTGTTGATTGCCAACTTGAAACACTTAATGGGTGTTGCAGTTCATCGATTTGAAACACTTAATAAGAATTTCAGTCTATCAATTTGAATGCCTACCAAGTGTTTTAATTTACTAATTTGAAACATAATGTTGATGTTTCAGAAATCAGCAACATACTAATCTGCAACACTAGAAAAGTGTTCCTAAAATTTTTAGTAACTTTTTTTTTTATCATTTTGGTGTAGTGTAACTTGTCTTCTTTTTCATTATGCAGGTTCCTTTGGAGTAGGGGCAACAATTGGCTTGGAGATAATAGTGGCTGCCATGCCCTAGTTTGATGTGGAGGTTTATAGAAAGAACCTGGGAGAGGAGTTCGGTCACTCGGAAATGTTCCTGGGTTTGGAGATGGGAGAGATTGGGTTGGAAGACTTTGATAAGCTCTTTGAGGAGAAGGGAAAGAAGGAGGCGGATCCTCAGGTGACCAAATAGGCAGAGGCAGGCGAGCCGACCATGCACGAACTGATGGCACAACAACGGACCCAAATGCTGGTGAACTCGAAGGAGATGAAGGCAAAGAAGAAGGTAGACGCAGAAACTCTACTCAAACCCCAGACGGAGGCTGAAGCGGATGCCGAGCCAAGGAATATGAGGAAGCCCGCAAGAGGGTAGAGGAGAAAATTGTCAATAAGAAGGCCAAGAGGTATGCTAACAGCAATTCCTACAGGGAGTCCAAGAAAGTCGAAAATACAGGCCTCATGGTGGAGGAAAAATCTATCGCACTGACACATCCCTTGGTGCCTCAATCGAAACTCTTGAAGGTTTTTCCCTTCTCTGACATGGAAGCCCATGTCATAGATATTCCGAGCGACTTCGAGGAAGAACTGCTGCTTTTAGGAGATCCGAAGTTTGAGATAAGGCCTAACCTCCAGCATTCTCCATCGAAAGGGTAGAAGGGAAGCGACGGAAGTTACTCTAAATGGAAAAGGAAGAAAGGAGAGGAGGAGCCACTTAAGTCCTGGTCAGAAAAAAGCAGTAAGGTGGCCCTCCAAAGTGATGGTTATGGATATCTTTTTGGCTTTTGTAGGTCGATATGATACGCGAGTACGACCCTTGCTTTTGGAGGCACATATGGTTTTGATATACACCGTGTCATTAGAAAGAAACATTTTGACTTGTGAATGAATGTGTTGACCAACTTTTTGGCAAAAAGCCATCCTAACCCAAAGTCGAAGCCTGCCACGAGATATCGGCTCATTCAATACCTTAAGGGATGACTGTCAACCTAGGTCGATCGACCATTAACCGACCCAGAGCCATGTCACAACAAATAAAGACAACATCCTCCTAAAGAGTTAAACCAACTGGTCGAGTCATCAATAGATCGATCGACCTGTACTAAAAAGGGAAAGATTGGGATGGAATACCAGAAGAGAAGTACCTAAGTAAAATTTTCTCCTACAACGGATCAGAGCAGGTTATGCGCTATCAAACGTAGCTCTATTCCCAAGGCTGGAGCAGCAGATAAATTTTTACCAACACTTCTTTTTACACGCCAAGTATTTAATGCATCGTATATCGCATATTTCGAGTAAGAACTATTCATGAGCAGTTCCAGGTCCCACCGCTACAGCTACTCCATAGGATCGAGCTCCACGCGTTAAAGCCCAAAAAAGATGTATGCCATGCGGCTTACAAGTTTTCCTATAAATACAACTACCCCTAGAAATAGAAAGGCCTGCTGAAATCTCTAAAGAAAACCTGCTCGGCTTACCAGAAATAGCATGTCCTATTCTCTAGATTCAACACAAGGATTTTGTATTTAAATAATCCTTTTCTCTACTTTCTTCCACTGAAAAATCACTGTAATTTTTAATCGACAGTATCAAAAAAGATTATGAGTGGATGTAAGTTCCGATATAAGACGAACCACTATAAAATATTGTGTCTCCTTTGTTTATTTACCTTTTCTCGCATCTATGTGATTATTTTTGTGTGTACTTAACACATGCTGAGGGTTAACCGTCACTAGATTAACTTTCGATGTCAACACTTTGGCGCGCTAGGAAGGGGTACGTAAATATACCGTACGACCTTCGGCAACTCTTAAGGAAGAAATGAAAAAGTGGAAGGACGCAACACCTTCTCACTCTCAATCTCAACCTACTGATGCAACAGGAGCAGCAACAACAAAGGCGAGCCATGAGGCTTCCTCCCATGAAGACCTATCCCAATACCTCACCAGGGACAACTTGGGTAAAGTTTTGGTTGAGTTCGGAAATCACATAAAACACCAGGGTGAACTTCTTGTGACACCCTATGTCCATTAATGTCACTCACAAATGGAATGAATTAAGTTTCGTGAAGCGTTAAAGGTAAACAGACACAGAATATTACAACATAGATAAATAGAATAACAACGGAAATAAAAACTTCATTTATCATAAGATACCGTGGTCCAAAAACATCACATGTATGAAACATAAAAGACCATTACAATATAAAAGTTATTGTCTTGTATTTCAAAAATATCAGAGTACGTAAAAGAAGTGAAATTCCCTAAGAACAAAATATAGCCATAGCAACAAGGATAGGAGCTTGAGCCATACATATTAGTAGCTCCAGCAAAATAAGCAGAATCACAGTCAAGCCTGAGTGTTTCCTCCCTAAGAAATTGGGGAGGGGGGAACGGAAGAAAGAAGGAGAAATAAAAGGGTCAGACATAAAGTCTAGCAAGTCTAGTTACTTTTAGCCAATAAATAAATAAAAGTAGCATGACAGGCATATAAAGTGGATAAGAGAGATCACTACATAAATGGCAGGTTTGACAAGGTAGACAGGGTAAGGTGTATATGCTTCTCTAATGATTACTCTGTACTGTTACTAGTATAACGAGAATGAGATGATCCCTTCCACAATAAGGTGGTAGACTTAGGGCATGCATCCAAATATACCCTAACCACTACCCTAATCGATCGGCTCCCTACTCCGTAGATACTCTGTGCTGGCCCCACAGTAGGATGTATCACGTCTTAAAGTGGCAACCCCTCGCAGATATGCATAGCCCTATATCATCAGGTGTCACGGTCGTCTTATCCCCTTAGGCCCGGCTCATGCACGCACATTGCCCAGTCGGTTTGCACCGTCAACACCGCCTCCGTTTGGATCCCTTACAATCAGTCAGTAAGCATTCCCTACCTCTGACCTAGCTCGGAGTTCTCTACTCGATACATAATCTGGTTACTGACTGAAATGGGTCCCACATAATATGATACAAGCTCTCCCCTTTGTCTTGTATCCCCCACTATGTTTCCAACAGGTTATACTTACCCTAACGGTGTCTTTAATTATATGACCCCAACCTTTCTACCACTTATGCTTACCTTAAAGGTGTCTTTAATTACATAACTTTATTATTTCCTCCGGCTATGTATACCACTAGGTGTCTTTAATTACATAACCTGATCGGGTTAAGTTTGTGGGCCTATATGTAAATATTACCCACCCCGTCCAAATTTGCTTAACCCATCCACTATCCAACAAATTTTACTTAACCCTAACTTTAGTTCATAATCATACAATCCCTATGGATTAAATTTGGTTAAGTAGTTCAATCTATTACCATGTCCACTTATGGTTTATAATGGGCTAGACCTTCCGCATTAGGCCTACAACTTGTGGATGTTGGATATGCCAATCGGGTCCGGGTAGTCTTATTCCACAGTTGGGCCTAACCTCATATCTTAGCCCAATTCATATTTGCGTACTTAGACCTTTCACATTAGGTTCAACATTAGTGGCTGCTGGATATGCCGGTCGGGTCCAGGTAGACTTCCACCACTAATGCAACCTAACTGCGTGTCATATGGGCAATTACAATTCCTAATTGTAATTACTAGACATTCCATTTTTATTCAATTCTTACCTATGTCTTAATAGGTGAATATGTCCTCACTTTTCCCCTTTTCGAATTATATGTCCAACTCATGTTTATATTCAAATTATGTTAGTATCAACCTTTTTCCCTCCCCGTTCCCTAACTAGCATGTTCATACAATTTACGGCATGTATAGGCTAAATAATAGGCTAATCATAAACGATAAAAAGGGAAGGTAATGGAAATATGACAAAGGTGAATATTCTAACATAACTAGCATAAACATATACTAACATGTTAACATATAAGCATAGATCTAATGAACTTGTAGCAGTTAACTTGTTGTAACATAGCAAAGGTGATAAGATGAACATGACAAGATCTAAATTTAATTTAGATGTCCAACAAGTTCAGATCTAATATGAGAAGTACAAGGGGATCCAATTAATAGACTAGATCAAATTAATAATTTAGGTGTCCACATAATACAGATCTAGTAGGTAAAAGTATATCTAACAAATATGGATTAAGATCTACATCATAGAATGTCCACATAATTAGGATGACATAGTAGCATGTTTAGATCTAAATATGGATTCACATGTCCAATTTATAACATATCTAAATTGACCGCAATATGACAGGTGAAAGGTGATTTACATAAAGAATTAGACCTAACCAATGTTGTAACTGTCCAAATTAATATTAACCACAATATAGTTACAAATCAAGATCCACAAAGGCGACATAATAGAATAACCACAATTGAATTAGATCTAGAGAAGCAGATCTTTCATGACATATTATAAGATTTAACAATAGCATAGATTCATAGTTTACAACATATCCAAATCACAGTCTTTCAGAATTTACTTTTATTCATTTAAACCTAAAAGTAACCAACTCACTATGTTTGGATTGTTAAGAAGATAGAAAAGAAGTTGGTGTTGAATCTATGCTTGAATCTCAGAATTTGATTTGCAAAGCTGAAAGTTGTAGGGGATTAACAGATCCAGTTCAGTTTAGACACCAGTAGAGATTGGCCACCATGACTTCTCAATGAAGAAAATATGAAAGATAGTCATGTATATATAGCTGTAAAACCCTCTGAAACTGACTACCACATCAGCCCTAGAGGTGTCGATACCCCTATGGGTGGGTCGACCCTGGTGTCCACACCCCTCTAAGGGGGGGTCGACCCCCTAGAGCGGGAAATCTGCCGCCGCTTTTCACAATTTGAATTCGAAATGTTCTGGATAAAATTCTGACTCATCTCTGACTCATGTGTATATATATAATCTTTTTTCACATATGCAAACTTAAAACCCTCATAACTTCTCCATATGATGTTCGTTTTACGCAAACCAAATATCGATCTTGACCATAATTTTGAGATGGACGCAATGGTGTCGTCCGTTTTCCTTAATTCTGAATATTAAATTAATTATAATTTAATTTATCCTCTTTTAGTGTCGTTAAAATTTTGGGGTGTTACATTCTCCCCTACTCGAAGGGTTTCTCCTCGAAATCTCTAAGTTGAGAAGAATGCATATCCTATCATCCATCATCCATCTACTCATCCATCAATCACTGGCATCCATTGTCCTTAAATATTTCTAATGCTTATATGAGTATATTCAAAGGTGTTTGTATATGTCCTTATACTAATGCGAAGATCAGGCGGTCTGCTGATTCAGTTGACCTCCTTAATGCAATGTATGTTAGTTCCCTGAATCCTATATGTATGCAAATAATCCTATTATAACATGTAAGCTCTATATGTTGCACACTCATTCATCCAAGTGCAACATCCATATGCTATATCATCCATTTCCATCCATAAAAGAAAAGAAAATGCACACACATCCCTATGCAATATGAGAGTGATTGAGCCGGTCTAGTGCCTAATGTGTGTGTATATGCGTCCACAGGCAACCACTAGCAATCACTTACATACACTTGCATCCATCAATCATAACATGCCTTAAAAACATGTTTACATCCATAAGATTCCTATCTAAAGGTCGAAAATACTATGGTTAAGATATACTCAAGTGATAGAAACAAGCATTGATAAAACTTTGAAAAAGGAGTTAAGAATATACCTTCGAAAAGGAAAGGGTACGAAGCAATAATCTTGTCTTCGGTCTCCCAAGTCGCATCCTCTAGGTTATCTCCCCATCGAACCTTTAGCAACTCGATCTCTTTATTGCGTAGCTTCTTAACTTTTGATTTAAGAATACGGGAAGGGACTCACCTGACTGTCGCTACCCATTCCACTTCTACTTCTTCTAATACACTCGGCTTAACAATTACTGTGGTGTCATGTAGGCACTTCCGCGGATTGGAAGTGTGGAAAACATCATGAACACCGGATAGATTTTCTGGGAGCTTTACTCTATAGGCCATTTGGCTAATCCTCCCGGTTATGGGAAATTGTCCCACAAACCTAGGTGTCAACTTCCCTACCGATCCGAAGCGAACCACATTCCTCAAAGGTGATACTTTGATAAAAAATAAGTCTCCCACTTCAAATTCGTTATCAGTCCTTCTCTTGTATGCATAGGACTTCTGCCAATCTTGAGTTGTCTTCATCTGCCGTCGAATGAGGTAAATCTTTTTGGATGTTTCTCTAACCATATCTGGTCCAAGTAATAATCTTTCTGTAGATTCACACCAACAAGTTGGTGATCTACAGGGTCGTCCGTACAGTGCTTTGAAGGGTGCCATGTCGATGCTGGACTGATAACTGTTGTTATAGGCAAATTATACTAAAGGAAGGTACTCTTCCCAATTCCCTCCGAAGTCTAGGATACACAACCTTAAAAGATCTTCAAGAATCTTATTCACACTCTCTGTCTGTCCATCGGTCTGAGGACTATAAGCGGGGCTAAAACATAATTGTGTACCTAATGCTTCTTGCAAGCTCCTCCAAAATTCACTGGTAAAGATAGGGTCACGATCGCTTACGATGCTGGAAGCTACTCCATGAAGACGAACTATCTCACGAACATAAACTGTTGCCAACCATGAAGCTGTCCTCTTGCTCTTAACTGGAATAAAGTGAGCGCTCTTACTGAGTCTATCTACCACAATCCAGATACTAGTGTTTCCTTTCTTCGATCTAGGAAAACCATCTACGAAATCCATAGAGATGCTCTCCCATTTCCACTGAGGAACCTCCAAAGGATGAAGTGAACCACCGGGCTTCTTTTGCTCAACTTTGACTTGCTGGCAAACTAAACATTGAGAAACAAATTCGGCCACATCTTTCTTTATCCCAGCCCAAAAGAAAACCCTCTTCATGTTTTGTACATCTTATCATTGCCTGGATGAATGGTCGTCTTAGAATGGTGGGCTTCTTCTAGGACTGCCTTTATCAAGCTTTCAGTTTGAGGAACACAAAGCCTTCCACCTCGGTCGTATCTCCAAGGATGAAAACAAATCAGGCAAAACCTCGATGGAGGGTCTAAAATCAAAAGCTGATATGAACTCCAAGTTCTTTCTTTCCATAAACAGAGGACTCGTGGCCACTCTCTGCCTACTTAGTGCGTCTTCCATCACATTACCCTTGCCAGGGGTATAAGTAATCTCAAAATCATAAGAAGCTAGAAAGTCCATCCACCGTTGTTACCTTAAATTGAGGTTTTTCTAAGAGTACAGATACCTGAGAGATTTATGATCGGTGTATAACTCAAACTTCTCTCCAAGTAAATAATGATGCCACGTCTTTAACGCGAATACTATGGCAGCTAGCTCTAGATCATGGGTGGGGTAGTTCTTTTCATGAAACCTCAACTGTCTACCCACATAACACACTACTTTCCCTTCTTGCATCAGAATCGGACCAAGCCCTATACCACATGCATCAGTGTAAACGGTAAACACCTTACTCCCACCAGGTAAGGTCAAGACTGGGGCTGTTGTCAGATCCCTCTTCAGTCGTTGGAAAGCAACATCATAGTCTATATCCCATGAAAATGCCAAGTTCTTCTTCGTCAGCCTGGTGAGTGAGGCTGATATCTTTACGAAGTCCTTAATGAACTTCCTATAATAACTTGCCAACACCAGAAAGCTCCTCACCTCGGTTGCATTTTTAGGAATTTTCAGATCCTGCACTGCAACCGCCTTCGCGGGATCTACAGCTATCCCTTCTTTGGAGACCACATGCCCTAAGAATCTCACCTCTTTTCTCCAAAAATGGCATTTGGAGAACTTCGCCTTAAGCTGGTGATCACGAAGAGTTTTCAAAACTTCTCTCAAATGTTGGCCATGCTCTTCTTCGCTTTTGGAAAAGATCAAAATATCATCAATAAAGACTACAAAAAATTTATTTAGGAACTCCTGAAACACCCTACTCATCAAATCGACAAAATAGGCGGGTGCATTCGTCAGCCCAAAAGGCATCACTATCCATTCAAAGAAACCATCCGGAGTTCTAAAAGCAGTCTAATCTATGCTGTCCTCAGCCACCCTCAACTGATGGAACCCCGTGGCCAAGTCTAACTGAAAAAATACCGAGGCACTGACAAGCTGATCAAATAAATCATCAATCCTCGGAAGCGGATGCCTATTCTTCTTAGTGAGTTTATTCAGCTCTCTATAGTCAACACGTAAATGAAGCGAACCATCCGCCTTGGTCACGAATACTACTGGAGCACCCCACTCAGATATGCTTTGTCTGATAAACCCTTTCTCAAGTCGCTCCCCTACTTGCTTACTCAGCTCCCTCCTTTCCCTCGGAGCCATGTGGCGCACTGGCAATGCAACTGGCTTTGCATTGTCCACCAAATATATACGAAAGTCGATATTGCGCCTCAGAGGTAAACCCCGAACCTCATCAAAAACATTGGAATAATCTCAAACTACTAGAACAGATTGCAAGTCATCGATAGATGCATCAAGAGACTCTAGGAAACTAAGCATAACCGACCCTTGTGGGTCATAAGAAATGTCGAGGGTCCTCCCATGACAAGTCAGAAGCCTAACAACCCTCTTCTCACAATCCAGAATGACACCGTGCGTGGTAAGCCAATACATTCCTAGAATCAACCTATAGCCCATAAACCTGAGTACATACGCGTCGCATTCAAACTCGACGCCTAACACAAATATTTTCACACCCGGACAAATCATAGATAAATGAGCCGAACCACCAATGGGGTTTGAAACAACTACGGGGTCCACTACCATACTAGTAACTAAGTGTAGAGATTCAACCAGAGAACTAGATATAAAGGAATGTGAGGCACCAGAATCAAAAAGTGTTCTAATAGAACGGTTCGAAAGGGAAATTAAACCTTCCACAGAAATTTTTCTACCTCTATCAGGAGCACTGATCGGGAAAGCATGAACCTCCCCTTTAGAAGTCCCTATCCTTTGACCCTGTCCCTGCGATCCCTGTTTCTTCGGGCACTCCCTAGCAAAGTGTCCGACCTCTCCACAATGGTAGCAAGAGTTCTTCCTTCTCTTACAGTCTTCGATCAAGTGACCTTCCTTCCCATAATTGTGACATTTTCTCTTATCCATGCCTTTGCCATTCTTCCCTCCTTTCTTCTGCTGTTGTTGTTGTTGCTGCTGCTGCTGCTATTGTTGCTTCCCCTTCTTAGGCCACACCTTCCTATTTTGCAATGTCTCCTCAGCCTTTGCTTCCTTCCTTTCTCCCTTGTCTTCCTCGTGCATTAGGGCCATATCGACAAGCTTTTTAAAATTAGCCCCCATTGGAATATGGGACATGGCTAACCCATGCAGAGGCTCATTCAGCCCTTTAGCAAACCGCAAAGCCCTTTTGTGCGGCGTATCCACCAGCTCTAACTTGAACCTTGCTAGCTAGTTGAATTCATTCACATACTCTTTCATCGTCAAGTTTCATGGTTTGAGTGCTAAGAACCTCTCCATCTGCATGCTTCTCTCATCTTGGGAGAGAAATTTCATTTCGAACCTCTGTCTAAAATTTTCCCAAGTTTCCATCGGACGTCAAGCTTGGGTAACTTCCCACCAAAATAAGACTTCGTCCTTCAGTAGCCAGGCGGCTAACTGAACCTTCCTTCTATCCTCTACTTCAAAGATTATGAATAAGTCCTCTGTCTCCTTGAGCCAATTCCGCACTTCTACGAATGTCTCATTCCCATGGAGTGGCTTCCCTCCCATAGCACGAAAATCTTTGCAGATCTTGGTGAAGTTATCTGCTCTTGGAGGGGGAGGAACAGGAATGACTGGTGCAGCTAGGGGAGGAACGTTTCCTTGGCCTTCAGTAGGCGCCATGGCCTCCAAATACGTACGGAACCATCCCGGTATCGTGATGCTTTCTGGGATATTAGGAATGTTTTGTTCCCCAGACATGCTGAAAAAAGAAAAGGAAGAGATTTAGACAAAGGACCGAAGGATATTACATATGGCTTTTTTGGAGAATGTTTTTCAAAACAGACCTTTCTTTTTGAAAATGCTTTCTTTTAAAACCTTTTTGAAAATAATTTTCAGAAACTTTTATCTAATCTGGTAACCTTCAGCTCTGATACCAAGTGTGACACCCCACGTCCGTTAATGTCACTCACAAAGGGAATGCATTAAGTTTTGTGAAGCATTATAGGTAAACAGACACAGAATATTACAAGACAGATATATGGAATAACAGCGGAAATAAAAACTTTATTTATCATAAGATACCGTGGTCCAAAAACATCACATGTCTGGAACATAAAAGCCCATCACAACATAAAAGTTATTGTCTTGTACTTCCAAAATATCAGAGTACATAAAAGAAGTAAAATTCCCCAAGAAAAAATATAGCCATAGCAACAAGGATGGGAGATTGAGCCATACATATTAGCAGCTACAGCAAAATAAGCAAAATAACGGTCAAGCCTGAGTGTTTCCTCCCTGAGAACCTGGGAGGGGGAACAGAAGAAAGAAGGAGAAACAAAAGGGTCAGACATAAAGTCTGGCGATTCTAGTTACTTTTAGCCAGTAAATAAATAAAACTAGCATGACAGGCATATAAAGTGGACAAGAGAGATCACTACATAAATGGCAGGTGTGACAAGGTAGACAGGATAAGGTGTATATGCTTCTCTAATGATTACTCTACACTGTTACTAGTATAACCAGAATGAGATGATCCCTTCCACTATAAGGTGGTAGACTTAGGGCATGCATCCAAATATACCCTAACCACTACCCTTATCGATCGACTCCCTTCTCCTTAGATACTCTGTGCCGGCCCCACATTAGGATGTTTCACGTCCTAAAGTGGCAACCCCTCGCAGATATGCACATCCCCATATCTACAGGTGTTACGGCCGTCTTATCCCCTTCGGCCTGGCTCATCCATGTACATGGCTCGGTCAGTTTGCGCCACCAACACCGCCTCTACGTTTGGATCTCTTACAGTCAGTAAGCGTGCCCACCTCCGGCCTAGCACGGGGTTCTCTATTCGATACATACTCGGGGTTACTGACTGAAATGGGTCCCACACAATATGATACAATATCTCCCTTTGCCTTGTATCCCCCACTAGGTTTTCCATAGGTTATACATACCCTAAGGGTGTCTTTAATTATATAACCCCAATTTTTCTACCAGTTATGCTTACCTTAAAGGTGTCTTTAATTACATAAGTTTATTATTTCCTTCGGTTATGTATACCACCAGGTGTCTTTAATTACATAACCTTATTGGGTTAAGTTTGTTGCCCTATATGTAAATATTACCCACCCCCTCCAGATTTGCTTAACCCATCCACTGTCCAACAAATTTTATTTAACCCTAACTTTAGTTCATAATCATATAATCCCTATGGAATAAATTTGGTTAAGTAGTCCAATTTATTACCATGTCCATTTATGGTTTATATTGGGCTACACCTCCCATATTAGGCCTACATCTTGTGGATGCTGGATATGCCGGTCGGGTCCGGGCATTCTTATTCCTCAGTTGGGCCTAACCTCGTGTCTTTTCCCGATTCGTATTTGCGTACTTAAACCTCTCACATTAGTTTCAACATTCGTGGCTGTTGGATATGCCGGTCAGGTCCGGGCAGACTTCCGCCGCTAATGCAACCTAACCTCGTGTCATAAGTGCAATTAAAATTCCTAACTGTAATTACTAGACATTCCATTTTTATTCAATTCTTATCTATGTATTAATAGGTGATTATGTCTCCACTTTTCCCCTTTTCGAATTATATGTCCAACTCATGTTTATATTCAAATTATGTCAATATTAACCTTTTTCCCTCCCCATTCCCTTACTAGCGTGTTGAGACAATTTATGGCATGTACAGGCTAAATAATAGCCTAATCATAAACGATAAAAAGGGAAGGTAATGGAAATATGACAAAGGTGAATGTTTTAACATAACTAGCATAAACATATATAACATGGTGAACATATTAGCATAGATCTAATGAACTTGCAGCAGTTAACTTGTTGTAACATAGCAAAGGTGAAAAGATAAACATGACAAGATCTAAATTTAATTTAGATGTCCAACAAATTCAGATCTAATATGAGAAGCACAAAGGAATCCAATTAATAAACAAGATCTGATTAATAATTTAGATGTCCACATAATACAGATCTAGTATGTAAAAGTAGATCTAACAAATAAAGGTTAAGATCTACATCATAGAATGTCCATATAATTAGGATGACATAGTAGCATGCTTAGGTCTAAATATGGATTCACATGTCCAATTTATAACATATCTAAATTGACCGTAATATGACAGGTGAAAGGTGATTTACATAAAGAATTAGATCTAACCAATGTTGTAACCATCCAAATTAACATTAACCATAATATATTTTTACAAATCAAGATCCATAAAGGCGACATGATAGAATAACCACAATTGAATTAGATCTAGAGAAGCAAATCTATCATGACATAGTATAAGATTTAACAATAACATAGATTCATTGTTTATAACATATTCAAATCACAGTCTTTCACAACTTACTTTTATTCATTTAAACCTAAAAGTAACCAACTCACAGTGTTTGGATTGTTAAGAAGATAGAAAAGAAGTTGGTGTTGAATCTATTCTTGAATCTCAAAATTTGATTTGCGAAGATGAAAGTTGTAGGGGATTAACAGATCCAGTTTAGTTCAAACACCGGCAGAAATTGGCCACCATGACTTCTCAATGAAGAAAATATGAGAAATAGCCACGTATATATAGTTGTAAAACCCTCTGAAACTGACTGCCACATCATCCTAGGGGCGTCGACACCCCTATGGGTGGGTCGACCCCAGTGTCGACACCCCTTAAGGGGGATCGACCACCTAGAGCGAGAAATCTGCCGCCACTTTTCACAGTTCGAATTTGAACTGTTATGGATAAAATTCTGACTCATGTGTATATATATGATCTTTCTATGCGTATACAAACTTAAAACCATCATAACTTCTCCATACGGTGTCCATTTTACGCAAACCAAACGTGTGTCTTGACCAGAATTTTGAGACGGACGCATTGGCGCCATCTATTTTCCATAATTCTGAATATTTAATTAATTATAATTATATTTATCCTCTTTTAGTGTCGTTAAAATTTTGGGGTGTTACACTTCTCAAACATCAGCAGGAAGTGATGAACAACCTCATCGCTCGGATGGACAAAAGACCTCACATCCAGTATCATTTCTTGCACCGGGCGAAGTTGGGGCAACAACTGATCTTCGGTATGCAAAGAACCAAGCCCTAGATAGGTCCACACCTTTACTTCCTTTTGGTTCTACTTCGCAACCCGGTTTTCTAGATTTAATGTTGCCACACCCAGCAATTACTGGATCTCAGGTAGTTGTAGATTCTCTGGTCGGCCATGACCAAGTTCTCGATCAGTCGACCGTTTTGCCTCCGGTTCAGGGATCGACTCAACACCCCGGACAAACAGCTCCTGATCTAGTACAACCTTTGGGTTGGCCAAAACCAGGAACATTGTCACATCCGGTTTGACCCAACGTCAGACTACAAACCCATCTTTTGCAGCCTTATCCACTGCCTTCCCAGCTTTACGATCCAAACCAAGTTAGGGGAAACAACCCTCCGTGTCACCAAGTCCACTCTACCATACCGGCCCCCAATGTGATAGAGGGAAATGCTATTGTAAACCACTTTAACATCGCTCCAAACGGGGGCAATACTGAGCCTCGGATGGATAACACTCACCTGAACAGATCCCTTCCAATTGGAGCGGACATGGTTCGGTCCAACAATAACCAATCGACTTTAGCTGTGTCCAAACCATAGCCTGAAGATAGGATTCACCCTCACTTAATTATCGGAGGTTGAATCGAATCGATCCCAGGGACTTGAGGCATGTTTCCACCCCATGTTATCACTGGGATTCTCGCCCACGCCCCTAATGCAGAATTGGATTCTTGGCAACAACTCCTTGGGGACAGAAGTCATATTGCTAATATCATCAAACGCTTTACCCGGGGTACCTCTTCTCAACAGGATGTGGATAACATCCACCGCAGTCCATTCACATGGAGATCAAAAATTCCCGAAATCCTCCAGACTTCAAGCTTCCGGTCCTGGAGCCCTACAACGGCAGGACCGACCTGACCATTCATCTCATGCGATACATGCATCACATGGAAGTGCTATCTGTAACTGACCAATTCCAGGGATACTGAATTGGAATCCACTAACAAATTTCATAATTTTTTTAGACATTATGAAAAAAATTAAAAAATTAAAAAAAATAATTAAAATAAAATATTATTGAGGATGAAGGGAAAATGCATAATTTTATGAGTTATTTGGTTTAAGTCATTCATGTTATAAGTTGACTTTTTTTGTAATAATGAAAATAATAATAGATATAAAAATGCATATGTATTAAGTATATAATAATTGAGTACACTTTCTATGAAGAATCTAGAATGTGTAGAAATGTAAAAGAAAAGTGTGAGTTATATTAATAAACAAAAGGGGGGTTATATTAATAAAAAAATAGTAAAGAAATGAAAAATATTTTAAAGAAGAGTTTTAAATGAGGACTTATACATAAAAATCCCCTCATCTCTCCTGTTAGGGGAGGATACGTATTTCTTTCTGAAGCAGAAAAAGCTTTCAGGAAAAAAAATACAAAATGAAGAAAACTCAAACCCTCATCTAAAATCTAAAGTAAAAAAGAGGATTTGCTATCTAGTTGCTGATTTGATTCCTAATTCTCAAAAAACAATTGAAGAAGAAAGAGAGCAATTCAAAGCTAGTTGTTTCAGAGCTTCAAGGATTGGTTTTGAAGTTTTAGGTGAGTGAAGATTTAATCTTTTTTACTATTCACATCTTGTGCTTGCATGAAGACTCAAAGATGATTCCTTTACATAAATCGTTTGTTAGCTTTGCGGTTTATGTATATGTTGTTGTCTGAATTATGAGTCATTTGAAAATTTGAGACAATTAATCTAAATAGAATTGATGTAGTGTTAAAAAGAAGATGAAAGATGATTAATTTTGTACATGCGTACAATTCAAATGCATGTAAAATGTATGTTGAATTGTCTCAAAATTAACATATGCAAACTAAAGTTTATAAACTTGAGTTGAAAGTGGTTCTTTAAGAATCACAAATCTGTACCAAATGGTAAAGAGTTTGCCTTCGAAATTTTTATTAAAGAATCTATACTGATGTAGTAAGCTAATGTAGAAATTTTGAATGAAAATGTTAAATTTTCGATTTTATGCGATTTTTCTAATTGAGCATATGAAAACTCAGTTTTATAAACCTGAGTTGAAAGTTCATAAAGAGTCACAAATCTGTACCAATTAGTAATAAATTTGTCACTGAAATTTTTATTGAAGAATCTGTACTGGTGTAGTAAACTACTTTAGAAATTTTGAATGAAAATGTTAAATTTTCTATTTTATGTGATTTTTCTGATTGACCATATGAAAATTGAGTTTTATAAACCTGAGTTGAAAGTGGTTCATAAAGAATCACAAATCTGTCCTAATTGGTAACGAATTTGTCTTTGAAAATTTTATTGAAGAATCTATACTGATGTAGCAAGCTACTGTAGAAATTTTTGAATGAAAATGTTAAATTTTCGATTTTATATGATTTTTCTAATTGAGCATATGAAAACTGAGTTTTATAAACCTGTTGAAAGTGGTTCATAAAGAATCACAAATCAGTACCAACCGGTAATGAATTTGTCTATGGAATTTTTATTGAAGAATCTATACTGGTGTAACAAGTTATAGTAGAAATTTTGAATGAAAATATTAAATTTTCGATTTTATGTGATTTTTCTAATTGAGCATATGAAAACTGAGATTTTCAAAGCATAGTAGAAAATGGAATGTGAAGAACATAAAGTCTATACCAATTGGTTAGGAATTTAGCTTTAAATTTTGTATACATAAACTATATTCATATTAAAAGCTACTTTAAAAGTTTGGAGTTAAAAATATTAAATTTCGAATTTCTGTGATTTTCGCAAGATGGGTATATGAAAATTGAGATTTTTAGAACACAGCAGAAAATTGATTGTGAAGAATATGAAATCTGTACCAAATGGTTTTGAGTTTGGTTCTCAAATTTTGTACATACAAACTAGACTGATGTTCAAAGGTACTGTAAAAATTTTAGCTTTAAAAGATTAAGTGTTGATTTTATATGGTTTTCTCAAAATCAGTATATCTAAATTGATATTTCTAGGCCTAAACACAAGTTGTTTTGGGTATAACTTTTTGCTTTCTTATCGAATTTTGATAAGTCTTGAAGTTCTGGAAAGCTTAAAAATGTGTTACAACTTTTATGTTTTAAGATTTGAATAAATTTAATGTCTATATTGTCAAAAACTCAATTCTTTGTTGCTGGTCTGTCAATAAAGATAGAATTAATTTTAAGACATGACTTACGAAACAAATTTCATATTTTGGATTATGAAATAATTGTTGATCTACATAAGTGGCTTTCAAATACGATTTATAACATTCTAACTTTGTGGAATAGTTTTTTGTGTGTATTTTCAATAATTTACTCCCATTTAGTAAATATTAAAGTAATGCTCTGTAGTATGTGACGCAAGTGCATTACTTAAGTAGTTAATATTTGGGAGTATATGACACTTTTTGAATTGATGCGGCTTTAGTTCTTGATTGACTTAGCATATTATATGTCATTCTTAAGATGATATCTATTCTCTATCGCAACTATTATGATTCGAATTATTTTGTCATATTGTTTTATATATGATATTTATTATGAGTATCATATTGACTTATATATGATACCGTGACATGATTTATTTTATCATATTGTTTTTATATATGACAAAGTTGAATATCAGCTTTGTTTTGTTTAATTCGGGTTGTGATTACTATTTTGTTTTGCATGTGATGGTATATTTTCAATACATGATTAAGTTTATAAAGTGTTTTGATGTTATAAACACTTTGAACTTCATGGCATATTTATTATAAGATAACATTTCAAGAATACTTTTGATTTTGGGATTGGGATAGAATGGCTCTGTTGTACCAATGGACCAAACTCCGTCTTGGTCGACCTGATTCAGGATCACTACCTGAATCGGTGGTTTTAAATTTCGATCATCTACCCCTAAAGGCCAACGGTCTGCTACATTGGGCAATTTTGTTGTTCCGATCGGGATTCCTGATCGGCGGGTCACGAACTACAATAGACGGAGGCGTAGGGGTCCCACGTGTAGTACCGTGAACGGGTAGCATACGGCCTTCGCCTTAGACCGTCTTGGTTGTCCTGGGTTGATCACCTGGTGTGTTATTACGCTATGAGTATATTACGATGCAGATGTCTTGATACGCTCGAGCTCTACCACTGTGGTTTTACAATACTAGCATCTGTTTATTTGGTACTTGTTATGAGTCAGGTTATATTTACCCATAATCCCCTAATATTGTATTACTTTACTATAATTGACCAGTTTTAATATCATATTGATTTATGTATGATAATTGTTATGAGTATCGTATTGATTTATATATGATACTCTAGTTTAGTTTATTATCGTATTGATTTATATATGATAATTGTTATGAGTATCGTATTGATTTATATATGATAATCTAGTTTGATTTATTATCATATTGATTTATATATGATAATTGTTATGAGTATCGTATTGATTTATATATGATACTCTGGTTTGATTTATTATCATATTGATTTATATATGATAATTGTTAGGAGTATTGTGTTGATTTATATATGACACTCTGGTTTGATTTATTATCATATTGATTTATATATGATAATTGTTATCATGATAATTTATATATGACAACTGTTACGAGTATCGTATTGATTTACATATGATACTCTGTTATGATCATATTACTTTTACATATGATAAGTGCCGTGAAGAATTTATTGACTTGATTAATTTTTATCATATTGATTTACATGTGATAACTGTTAGGAGCATCACATTGATTTATATGTGATGCTCTGACTTGATTTATAAATATCATATTGTATATGCTAATTTTTTTATGAGTTTCGTACTAGTTTACATATGATACTCTGATTTGATCATATTTCTTTTACATATGATAAATGCCATGAAGATTTTATTAGTTATCATAAGATATTTGTTATAAATATCTTATTGTTTTGTATGTGCTATTTAGTTACGAGTGTCGTATTGATTTATATATGATACTCTGTTTTGGGTTATTTTATCATATTGTTTTATATATGATAAATGTCACGAGGATATTATTGGGTTTTGACACTCTGACTTAATTATTATGAGTATCCTATTAATTTAAAAATGAGATTTGTTATGAGAAGCATGTTGGATTATACATGATACTCTTTATTGATTTATTTTATAGTACTGATTTATATATGATATTTTTTAAAGAGCATCACATTGATTTATATATGATACTCTAACTTGATTGGGTATCATATTGTAGTATATATGATATTTATTATGAGCATCATATTGTTATATATAAATTATGAGCATCATATTGATTTAGATATGATACTCTGACTTGACTCATTTTATCATATTGTTCTATATATGACAAAAATTATAAGTATATTATTGGTTTATATGCGATACTCTAACTTGATTTATTTCATCATTTTATTTTACATATGATAATTGATGTTAGTATTGTTTTGAGTTACATACAATACGTATGCTAAAGTTTTCATATATAGTAACATTCATATGCCTCTCGTTGACTTATACATGTAGTATCATTTATCTTTTGTTGTCAAATTTTGATCTCCATAGATTCTTACTTCACTCACACTAGAAATAGTCTGACCCGTGTGATTTGTTTTAAAATCCTCGTGTCAGGTTGAGGATTTTTCGTAGGTTAGG
This sequence comes from Allium sativum, assembly GCA_030737875.1. Taxonomy (NCBI): domain Eukaryota; kingdom Viridiplantae; phylum Streptophyta; class Magnoliopsida; order Asparagales; family Amaryllidaceae; genus Allium; species Allium sativum. Next base: position 765,528,539 of record CM060926.1, on the reverse strand, counting down.
TTGCGTGGACTGTTGCAGCATTCTTCTCTTTTTCCATGTTTTGGGGTTTTGGACTATGCAGCTTCGGACTGTCAATAGCTAGTAGTATTATGGTATGTATTCTATTATGTGTTTGGGAGTGATATCATGTATTATGGACTATGTATTCCGGACATCTCTATTATGATATGTATTATGTATTCTACTGTTGTCATTGCGCTGCACTTGATTTTATTATATTTTGTACTATGTAACTTGGAAAATTTTCTTGTACCATTTCTTTGAACTTATGCTAGGCATGAATGGTAAGTTGGAAGGTTTCAAATTTTCATGCCATTGGTCATTCAAAGGAATGAGTACAACATTTAGCTTTATCGAGTCCCATTCTCCGTGCTTTCCGACAGTAATACTTAGTGTTGCTCTTGGTTAGCATGGTTATATGGGTCAGGCGTTACATTTTTGGTATCAGAGCGAGGTTTGACATAGTATAAAATATATTTAGAACATGGATTGTACAAGATAGTAGAAACATCATACATGTCTGTATATTCCAATGTATCACTTCCGTAATATAATAATAGTTGTACATACCTAAACCAAAACCCCAATCGATGTATCTTTATATAGAAATTGCGAGGACACAATTTTTATATGGGGGAAGTCTGTAACAACCCAATTCTTGGGATACTGAATTGGAATCCACTAACAAATTTTGTAATTATTAGACATTTTGAAAAAAATTAAAAATTAAAAAACTTAACTAAAATATAATATTATTGAGGATAAGGGGAAAATGCATAATTTTATGAATTATTTGGTTTAAGTCATTCATGCTATAAGTTGAATTTTTGTTGCAATAATGAAAATAATAATAATAATAACAGAAATAAAAATGCATATGTATTGAGTATATAATAATTGAGTACATTTTCTATGAAGTATCTAAAATGTGTAGAAATGTAAAAAGAAAAGTGTGAGTTATATTAATAAACAAAAGGGGGGTTATATTAATAAAAAAATAAAAGATAGTAAAGAAATGAAAAATATTGTGAAGGAGAGTTCTAGATGAGGGCTTATACATAAAAATCCCCCTCATCTTTCCTTTTAGGGGAGGATACGTATTTCTTTCTGAAGTAGAAAAAGCTTTCAGGAAAAAAAAATACAAAAAGAAGAAAACTCAAACCCTCATCTCAAATCTAAAGGAAAAAAGAGGATTTGCAATCTAGTTGCTGATTTGATTCCTAATTCTCAAATAACAATTGAAGAAGAAAGAGAGCAATTCAAAGCTAGCTGTTTCAGAGCTTCAAGGATTGGTTTTGAAGTTTTAGGTGAGTGAAGATTTAATCTTTTTTTCTATTCACATCTTGTGCTTGCATGAAGACTCAAAGATGATTCCTTTACATAAATCGTTTGTTAGCTTTGTGGTCTATGTATATGTTATTGTTTGAATCATGAGTCATTTAAAAATTTGAGACAATTAATCTAAATAGAATTGATGTAGTGTTAAAAAGAAATGAAAGATGATTAATTTGGTACATGCAAACAATTCAAACGCATGTAAAATGTATGTTGAATTGTCTCAAAATGAACATATGCAAACTAAAGTTTATAAACTTGAGTTGAAAGCGGTTCTTTAAGAATCACAAATCTGTACCAAATGGTAAAGACTTTGTCTTTGAAATTTTTACTGAAGAATCTATACTGATGTAGTAAGCTACTATAGAAATTTGGAATGAAAATGTTAAATTTTCGATTTTATGCGATTTTTCCAATTGGACATATGAAAACTGAGTTTTATAAACCTGAGTTGATAGTGATTCATAAAGAATCACAAATCTGTACCAATTGTTACGAATTTATCTTTGAAATTCTTTTTGAAGAATATATTCTTATGTAGTAAGCTACTTTAGAAATTTTGAATGAAAATGTTAAATTTTCGATTTTATGTGATTTTTCTAGTTGAACATATGAAAATTGAGTTTTATAAACCTGAGTTGAAAGTGGTTCATAAAGAATCAAAAATCTGTCCCAATTAGTAATGAATTTGTCTTTGAAATTTTTAATGAAGAATCTATACTGGTGCAACAAGCTACTGTAGAAACTTTGAATGAAAGTGTTAAACTTTCAATTTTATGTGATTTTTCTAATTGAGCATATGAAAACTAAGTTTTACAAACCAAAGTTGAAAGTGGTTCATGAAGAATAACAAATCAGTACCAACTGGTAGTGAATTTGACTTTGGAATTTTACTGAGGAATTTATACTTGTGTCACAAACTACGATAGAAATTTTGAGTGAAAATCTTAAATTTTCGACTTTATGTGTTTATTCTAATTGAGAATATGAAAACAGAGATTTTCAAAGCACAACAAAAAATGCAATGTGAAGAACATGAAATCTGTACCAATTGGTTAGGAATTTAGATTTGAAATTTTGTAACATAAACTACATTCATATCAAAAGCTACTGTAAAAATTTTGAGTTAAAAATATTAAATTTCGAATTTCTATGATTTTTGCAAGATGGGTATATGAAAATTGAGATTTTTAGAACACAGCAGAAAATTGGTTGTGAAGAATATGAAATCTGAACCAAATGGATTTGAGTTTGGTTCTCAAATTTTGTACGTACAAACTAGACTGATGTTCAAAGGTACTGTAAATATTTTAGTTTTAAAAGATTAAATGCTGAGTGTATATGATTTTTACAAAATCAATATGTGTAAATTGATATTTTTAGGCCTAAATACAAATTGTTTTGGGTATAACTTTTTGGTTTAATTTATCGGATTTTGATAAGTCTTGAAGTTTTGGAAAGCTTAGAAAATGTTAACAACTTTTATGTTTTAAGATTTGTAAAAATTTTATGTCTAAATTGTCAAAAACTCAATTCTTTGTTGTTGGTCTGTCAATAAAGATAGAAAGAATTTTAAGACATGACTTACGAACCAAATTTCATATTTTGGATTTTGAGACAATTGTTGATCTACATAAGTGACTTTCAAATACGATTTATAACATTTTAACTTTGTGGAATAGTTATTTATGTGTATTTTCAATAAGTGGAATATACTCCCATTTAGTAAATATTAAAGTAATGCTCTATGGTATGGGACGCAAGTGCATTACTTAAGTAGTTACTATTTGGAAGTATATGACACTTTTTGAATTGATGCGACTTTAGTTCTTCATTGAGTTGACATACATACATGTCATTCTTAAGATGATATCTTTTCTCTATCGCAACTAATATGATTTGATTTATTTTGTCATATTGTTTTATATATGATATTTATTATGAGTATTATATTGACTTATATATGATACTGTGACTTGATTTATTTTATCATATTGTTTTTATATATGACAAGTTGAATATCAGCTTTGTTTTGTTTAATTCGGGTTGTGATTACTATTTTGTTTTGCATGTGATGGTATATTTTCAAAACATGATTAAGTTTATAAAGTGTTTTGATGTTATAAACACTTTGAACTTCATGGCATATTTATAATAAGATTACATTTCAAGAATACTTTTGATTTTGAGATTGGGGTAGATTGGACTCACTTGTACCAATGGACCAATACTCCATATTGGTCGACCTGATTCAGGATCGCTACATGAATCGTTGGTTTTAAATTTTGCTCATCTACCACCAAAGGTCAACGTGGTCTGCTACATTGGGCAATTTTGTTGTTTCGATCGGGTTCCCAATCGGCGGGTCATGGACTACAATAGATGGAGGCGTGGGGGTCCCACATGTAGTACCGTGAACTGGTAGCATACGGCCTTCGCCTTAGACCGTCTTGGTTATCCTGGGTTGATCGCCAGGTGTGTTATGGCGCTATGAGTAGATTACGGTGCTGATGTCTTGATGCGCGCTCGAGCTCAGCCATTGTGGTTTTATAATACTAGCGTCTGTTTATTTGGTACTTGTTATTAGTCAGGTTTACATTTATCCCATAATCCCCTAATATTATATTTCTTTACTATAACTAATCAATTTTATTATCATATCGATTTATATATGATAATTGTTACGAGTATTATATTGATTTATATATGATACTCTGGTTTGATTTATTATCATACTGATTTATATATGATAATTGTTATGAGTATCGTATTGTTTTATATATGATACTCTGGTTTAATTTATTATCATATTGATTTATATATGATAATTGTTATGAGTATCATGCTGATTTATATATGATACTCTAGTTTGATTTATTATCATATTGATTGATATATGATAATTGTTAAGAGTGTTGTATTTATTTATATATGATAGTTTGGTTTGATTTATTATCATATTGATTTATATATGATAATTGTTATCATGCTGATTTATATATGACAACTGTTACGAGTATCGTGTTGATTTACATATGATACTTTGTTATGATCATATTGCTTTTACATATTATAAGTGCCATGAAGAATTTATTGACTTGATTCATTTTTATCATATTGATTTACAAATGATAACTATTAAGAGCATCACATTGATTTATATGTGATGCTTTGACTTGATTTATAAATATCATATTGTACATGCTATTTTGTTATGAATTTCGTATTGATTTACATATGATACTCTGATTTGATCATATTGCTTTTACATATGATAAATGCCAAGAAGATTTTATTAGTTATCATAAGATATTTATTATAAATATCATATTGTTTTGTATGTGCTATTTAGTTATGAGTATCGTATTGATTTATATATGATACTTTGTTTTGGGTTATTTTATCATACTGTTTTATATATGTAAATGTCATCAGGATTTTATTGGGTTTTGATACTCTGACTTAATTATTATGAGTATCCTATTAATTTAAAAATGAGATTTGTTATGAGAAGCATGTTGGGTTATACATGATACTCTTTATTGATTTATTTTATTGTACTGATTTGTATATAATATTTGTTAAAGAGTATCACATTGATTTATATATGATACTCTAACTTGATTGGTTATCAAATTGTAGTATATATGATATATATTATGAGCATCATATTGTTATATGTAAATTATGAGTATCATATTGATTTAGATATGATACTCTGACTTGATTCATTTTATCATATTGTTTTATATATGATAAAAGTTATAAGTATTTTATTGGTTTATATGTGATACTCTAACTTGATTTATTTCATCATTTTATTTTACATATGATAATTGATGTTAGCATTGTTTTGAGTTACATACAATACGTATGTTTGGAATTATGGCTTATTTAAATGAGGTGATTATGCTAAATTTTTCATATATAGTAACATTCATATGCCTTTCGTTGACTTATACATGTAGTATCATTTATCTTTTATTGTCAAATTTTGATCTCCATAGAGTTTTATTTCACTCACACTAGAAATAGTATGACCCGTGTGATTTGTTTTAAAACCTTGGGTCAGATTGAGGACTGTTCGCAGGTGTAACACCCCGTAATTCTGTTAATATTAATATTCACAAATTTAAGAATAACCAATATCAGATGTGAGAATTGTGGGAAACTGGTTGCACCATTGTGTTTGTCTCGGAATTCTGGTTGAAATAGAGTCTGAATTTGCGTGAATTGGACTTCGTATGAAGAAGTTATGGCCATCGGAAATTTCAGAAAATTCAAAACAGCTCGCAGGAAATTTAAAATTCAAACTGAAAGTGCAGAAGCGGGCTGGGTGGAAAAAATTCCTGCCCAGGCAGTTCGACTGGGGAGTCGACACTAGTGTCGACCTCCCCCCCCCTCCCCCCCCCAGGTCGACTATAGTGTCGACCTAGGTGTCGACCTGGTCAGTCGGCTAGGGTTTTGACTGAGCCCAATCTTGAGCTGCTGATATGTCTTTAGGGCTGAGTTGGCAAATTAAACGGTTCAGTTTAGTTCTGAGTTGATCTGATGGTCTAAATAAATCCTAAACTCTATAAATACCTAGGTAGTCTCTCACCCTAATTCATATGAAAAATAGAATAGCTACCGTCATACCGCCGCCATGGAACTCAGTCTAGCCGCCGCCAACTAAGAAGGAAGAAAAGCTAATTCAATTCTAATCCTACTCAACTCTAAAGCAAATCAAGCCTCTCTTTTCTTCTCTAATTGTGAGTATGATGATCTTAATAAGATTATTATTTTAATTAGATTAAGTTATGAATGGATTATGAGTAGATGATGTGAATTGTCATATATGTTGTTGTAAACCTTATACTATCATGTATGTTATAAATCCTATGCTATGTGGTGATGATATCCTATATGTTGTAAATCATGCTGTGATGATGTTATGTATGTTGAGAGTTTCTATGCTAAGTTGTGATGAATCATACATGTTAAAAAGTCATGATGTTATTATCTATGCTAATTAGTTCATGTTAATCAAATCATGATGTTGATATTATTTGGTCTATGTTGATCTATATGACAAGTCACATATGCAAGTTTAGATTGATTAAGTAAAAGTTAGGAACATATGCCATGACATCTATTATGACATCTAGAATTATGCTATGACATATGTGAAATCCTATGCTAGTTCACACCATCATTATGTTGCCTAAAACCCCATATGCAAGTTTATACACAAATTTGGGTTATGATCATATCATGTAAATTGCGACATTTAACAAGTTGACACCTTTAGATCCTTAACATGTGTAGTTTATGCAAGTTTCACCCCTATTATGATTGGATTATTTTATTTTTCTATATGTTGTGATAATTTATTTTGTGCTATGAGTTAGACTATTCGAGTCTAATGTATATTTTGTGTTGAATAAGCGAACGTATAAACGTGGGGTAGGGGTAATATTAAGGATTTAATAATAAGAAGTTGGGGTGCAATTGATATGATTTTGCATGCCATGAGTGGATGACCATAATTGAGTCAATTATGGACACCATTAAAATTGGAGTTAATTAATAATTTGAATAGGGAATTATTAAAACTGGGGTAAAAGATTGTAAGTGATAATCAATGCTTAGGACACGAGGTTGGACTCGTTTGTGACGTAAACCTGCCCGGACCCGCCCGGCAAATTCAGTTGTCACAAATGTCAGCCCAATGTGAGAGGTCCTAGGCCTAAACTAAAGAATAACAGTTGTAAAGACACGAGGTTAGACTCTTTTATGGTGTAAAACTGCCCGGACCCGCCCGGCAAATCCAGCTGCCATAAATGCCAGTCTAATGTGAGAGGTCTTTATGAGGTTATGGCCTGAATGAATTAAGAAATACTTAACCAGATAAACATGTAAGGTGGGACATAGGGGTTAAGTAGGTGCCTTGGGTGGCATGAGGAATCTAGTGGGTGCCCTTAGTGGCATGTGAAATACGATTAGTAAGACTTAACCAAACACACATGTAAATGAACATGACTAAGAGGGTTAAGTGGGATGTACTAGTGGACAAGCTTAGGTGGGTAGCTTGTGGGGGCCTATTTCAACCAGTATCCCAAACGTATCTTTGTGGGCTCGACCCAAGTCGAGGACGGGACACGCATGCTGGGTTTGACAATAAGAGGCCAAAACGGGGAGCGGTGGCATCACAAGTCCAACGGGTTTCATATGCGTGTGTGGACCCGGGCTGGTAGGTAAGACGTTGTTGCATCATGTAGGTATAAGCCGTGCATTCTCAAGTTGTATCGGGTTGCCACTTTAGGGGAGTGATACACCCCACTGTGGGGCCAGCACGGGTATCTACGAGTAGGGAGCCGATCGCGAGTGGGTAGTGGGGTACACCTAGTGGAGATAGGGGCAGATAGCATCTATGTAGTTAGCTAGGGGTACGCAAGGCTATTTATATAGTTTCTGTGTGAAGCAAGCGGGATCAACCTTTAGGGTGACTAGTGCGGTGCAGTGTAGTAATGTGCGGTGCAGTGTAGTAATTATTCGTTAGTAATTAGGTATGCCTTTAACGTTATCTTTATCAGCTCTTCCATACCTAATAGTTCATAGACATTTACTTGTCTTCCACCTTATGCCTTAGTCTAGTTATTTTGATAATAGTATTGTTAGAATTATCATACTCGCCAGACTTTATGTCTGACCCCCTTCCATTTCTATCCTTTTTCCCCCTCCAGGTCCTCAGGTTGGGCCCAGCTCTAGTGGAGTTTTATTGGATTGCTTTATCTCTCTTGTAAAGCTTGGACCGTTGAAGTAAAGTCCAGCTTGTTATCTTCTTTAATGGCTATTTGTGTAATGGGATTATGTATTTTGTTTTTATGAAGATGGATAATGTACTTGACTCGGATTATGGTTTTATGATGTAACAGACATATTTAATTTCCGCTGCAATAAAATGAAGTTTTAGATTTCCAAGTACGACTTATTATTTGTCTTGTTGTAATTTTTCTGTTCTATATTCACTTACAACCTCCATGGAAGTTAATGCATTCCCCTTGTGAGTGACATTAATGGACGTAGGATGTCACACGTGGTATCAGAGCTTAAGGTTACCAGAGCAGATATTTTTTTTAGAAAAACTATTTTTCTAATGTATTTTTGGAAGAAGTGCTTTCAAAAACACGTTTTAATGAGTAATTTAAAGAGGAAAGTTTTTATGAAAAACATAATCCCCAATAGCCATATCTTTATCTTTCGAATTCTCCATTTTGAATCTTTCCTTTTTCGTTTCAGCATGGCTGATGATCTTAACCTACCTGATGGTGTAACGATACAAGGATGGTATAGGAGGCTATTAGAGGCTAGGGCCGCCGCAGGTCCGGCCAATGTTCCTCCACCACCAGTTGCACTCGTTCCTCCTCCTCCTCGCGTAGATACTTTTGCAAAGACATGCAAGGAATTTAAGGCTATGGGTGGAAAACCTTTTCAAGGGTCAGAAACGTTTGTGGAAGCTAGAGATTGGCTTAGGGAGGTGGAAGAATTGCTAGAAATCTTTGAAGTAGAAGAAGGGAGGAGATTCAAATTAGCAGCTTGGTTGATGAAGGGAGAGGTCTCGTTTTGGTGGGAGGTCACTAATGGGGAGCATCCTGTTGACTCTTTGGCGGATTTCAGGCGTAGGTTCGAGGCAAAGTTTCTCTCAAGGGCAGAAGAAAATCTATATATGGAAAGGTTCTTGGCATTGAAGCAAGGAAGCTCATCAGTGAAAGAATATGTCAACAAATTTAATCAGTTAGCAAGGTTTGGCTTGGACTTAGTGAACACGCCGGAGAAGAAGGCGTTGAGGTTCGTTAATGGATTGAATGAACCGTTGCAAGGGTTGGCTATGACCCACATCCCTATGGGAGCCACCTTTGAGAAGCTTGTAGATATGGCACTCATGCACGAGGAGAAAGGCACTAAAGCTGATAAGGCACCTGAGAAGAAAGGGGATCAGAAGAAACCACAATAGCAAAACAAGAAGAGTGGTAAAGACAACAACGGCAAGGGAAAGAAGAAATGCTTTAACCTTGGGACACCAGGCCATCTCAGCAAGGATTGCCGAAAGAAAAAGAAGACTGGCTGTTTCCACTGTGGTGAAGCGGGACATCTAGTGAAGGAATGCCCAAAGAAGGGGCAGAGGGCAGGAGCTACCTCGGGAGGACAGGTGCAGGCTCTTATGGCACCAGGGCAGGCAAGGGGACAAGTTCAGGCTCTCGCGGTCCCACCGCTGCAAGAACGAGGTAGAACCATTTCTGTTGAAAGCTTAGTTTTTCTGTTTGATCATCCTATCTGTACCTTATTTGACTCGGGCGCATCGCATTCGTTTATCTCTACGTCATTAGTTGAATCACTGCACTTAAACACCAGTTTAATAGAGGATCCCTTAGTTGTTTCGAATCCAATTGGGGGCTCAACTTATTTGTCCATGATGTGTTTGGATTTGAAAATTTCTATACTTAGCGTTGAATTTAGATGTGATGCTTATGTGTTGGGCTTCACGGGCTATGGGCTAATTTTAGGAATGGATTGGTTATCCAGAAATGGGGCCGTTCTTGATTGTGAAAGGAGAGTAGTTAGGCTCATGACTCGCCTTGGCAACACTCTCGAAATCTTTTGTAATCCCATAAATTCTGTTATGCTAAGTTATTTATAATCGCTTGACGCGTCTGAGGAAAATCTATGATCTGTTAGAGTGGTCCGAGAATATTCGGATGTGTTTGAGGAGATGAAGGGCTTGCCTCTGAAGCGGGAGATAGATTTTCGAATATATCTTGTTGATAATGCAAAACCAGTACCTTTTCCAGTACGCCACATGGCTCCACGTGAAAGGAGGGAACTCGATAAGCAAGTGAAGAAGTTGCTTGAGAAGGGGTTCATAAGACGAAGTATATCGGAGTGGGGTGCTCCAGTAGTATTTGCCACGAAGGCGGATGGGTCCCTTAGACTTTGTGTGGACTATAGAGAACTTAATAAGCTTACTAAGAAGAACAGACACCCACTGCCGAGGATTGACGATCTCTTCGATCAGTTAGTTGGCGCCTCAGTGTTTTCGCAGTTGGACTTAGCCACGGGTTTCCATCAGTTGAGAGTGGCTGAGGATAGCATTGACAAGACTGCCTTTAGGACTCCGAACGGTTTCTATGAATGGCTAGTGATGCCCTTCGGTTTGACAAACGCCCCCACATACTTTGTTGATTTGATGAGTAGGGTATTTAGGGAGTACCTTAACAAATTCGTGGTAGTCTTTGTAGACGACATCCTGATCTTTTCTAAGGATGAAGAAGAGCATGCCCTACATCTTAGGGAAGTGTTGGAGACCCTACGAGCGCATAATCTTAAAGCTTAATTTTCTAAGTGTCACTTCTGGAGGAAGGAAGTACGATTCTTAGGGCACGTGGTTTCCAAAGAAGGGATAGTTGTGGATCCCGCGAAGGTGGTGGCCATCCAAGATTGGAAGGTCCCTAAAAATGCTACCGAAGTGAGAAGTTTCTTGGGGTTGGCTGGCTACTATAGGAAGTTTATCAAAGACTTCACAAAGATATCAGCTCCATTGACACGCTTGACGAAGAAGAACCTAGTTTTCACATGGGACGTAGATTATGATGATGCGTTCCAACATTTGAAGAGAGCTTTGACCTCAGCCCCAGTCTTAGTATTGCCAGACGAGAGTAAGCCGTTTACCGTTTTTACTGACGCTTGTGGGACAGGACTAGGCGCAGTCTTAATGCAAGAGGGTAGGGTGATAGCCTATGGTGGAAGGCAGTTGAGAGCACATGAGAAAAATTACCTACACATGATCTAGAGTTGGCCGCTATTGTTTTCGCTTTTAAGTCTTGGCGTCATTATCTTATTGGCGAGAGATTCGAATTATTCACTGACCACAAATCTTTAAAATACTTATTCTCTCAGAAGGAATTGAACTTAAGGCAGCAAAGGTAGATGGAGTTCTTAGCGTCCTACGATTTCGAAATAACATATACCCCTAGCAAGGGTAACGTGGTGGCAGATGCCTTAAGTAGAAAAAGATTATCCTTAAGTCCTTTGTTTGTTGAGCGGCGAAGCTTAGAATTCATTTCGATGTTTGACTTTAGACCTTCCGTTGACTTTGTACCCGGTTTGCTAACATCCTTGGAGGTCAGACCTACGCTTTTGGGATGGATTGGCGAGGCACAGCGAGACGACCCATAGTTGGTTGAGTTAGTGGAAAAGCTCAAAAGAGGGGAGTCATCAAGCCATCTCCGTAGGTATACCCTAGATGATAAGGGTTGGTTACGTAGGGACGGTAGACTTTGTGTACCAAAAGACGATGACCTAAGGAAGACCATTCTTGATGATGCACATCGTTCAAAGATGACCATTCATCCCGGCGGGGACAAGATGACATGAAGCGAGTTTTCTTTTGGGCCGGTATAAAGAGGGACGTGGCCGAGTATGTCGCTAGATGCTTGGTGTGCCAACAAGTAAAAGCGGAGCAAAAGAAACCTGGTGGGTTGCTTCGCCCATTGGAGGTTCCACTATGGAAGTGGGATAGTGTCTCGATGGATTTTGTGGATGGATTACCGCGATCGAGGAAGGGTAATACGGGGATTTGGTTTATTGTAGATAGACTTACTAAGAGCGCCCACTTCATTCCCGTGAAGAGTAAGAGGACTGCTCCATGGTTAGCTTCTGTATACGTCCGAGAAATAGTTCGTTTGCACGGTGTTCCTTCTAGCATAGTGAGCGACCGCGATCCTATTTTCACTAGCGAATTTTGGAAAAGCTTACAAGAGGCGGTAGGGACTCAGTTATGTTTGAGCACCGCATATCATCCTCAGACGGATGGCCAGACCGAGAGAGTGAATCGCACTCTAGAGGATCTTTTGAGGCTATGTATCCTAGACTTTGGGGGTACATGGGAAGAGCATCTTCCATTGGTGGAGTTCGCATATAACAACAGCTTTCAGTCTAGCATTGGCATGGCACCTTTCGAAGCTCTTTATGGATGACCTTGTCGTTCACCTACATGTTGGGGGGAATCTACGGATAAGATCTTACTTGGGCCTGATATGATTAGGGAGACTTCGGAGAAGTTCGACTTGATTCGAAGGAGGATGAAAGCAGCGCAAGATAGGCAGAAATCTTATGCGGATAAGAGGAGGACAGATCTCGAGTTTGAGGTTGGGGACATGGTCTTTGTCAAAGTGTCTCCATTACTGAACGGTGTTCGCTTTGGGTCCATTGGGAAGTTAGCACCAAGGTTCGTAGGGCCGTTTCCTATTAAGGAGAAGATTGGACAGATGGCGTATAGAGTTGAGTTGCCTGAGAGACTTAGTGGTGTACACGACGTATTCCATGTGTCACATTTGAAGAAGTGATTGCACGAGACCGCAGAAGTGGTAGAGCCGAGCCTGCTTAGAGAGGTGGAGATCGAGCGTGATGCGACGATTCGACGAGCTCCTACGCGCATTCTTGGGTCAGAGATTAAGAAGCTGAGAAATCGAGAGGTCAGACTAGTCAAAGTACAATGGGGAGATGATGAGAGCAACGCTACTTGGGAGACAGAAGAGAAGATGCGTTCACGATACCCTTTTCTTTTTGAGGGTATGTCTTTTAATTTCTCCTTTATCGCTTAGCTTGTACTTATCTTATCTTTAGTATATCCTCTCGCTAGTATCTTTGACCTTTAGTTAGGATAATCCTATGGTTGAAACATGTGTTTGAGACATGTTATGTATGATGGATGCAAAGTGTTTGCAAGTGTTTGCTAGTGGTTGCTCGTGGACGCATATACACACACTATTAGGCACTAGATCGGCTCAGTCACTTCATACTGCATATTGCATATAAATGGATGTATTTAGTAAAATGGATGTATAATGGTTGTGCTATCATATGGATACCGCATTTTGGTGAATGGTTGTGCACGCATGTAGAAATGATATGTAGCATTAAGGAACTTTTGCATACATAATGGACGCATGGCACTATCATGGTTTGCATTAAGGAGGTCAACTGAATCAGTGGACCGCCTGATTTTGCATTAGATATGGACATATACACACACTGTGCATTTAAACATGAAAGCATTAGAAGTCTATAAGGAAAATGGATGCCTGTGTTTGATGGTTGAGTAGATGGACGATTTGATGTTAGGATATACATTCTTCTTGACTTGAAGATTTCAGGGTCGAAATCCTTTAAGGAGGGGAGAATGTAACACCCCGTAATTCTGTCAATATTAATATTCACAAATTTAAGAATAACTAATCTCAGACGTGAGAATTATGGGAAACGGGTTGCGCCATTGTGTTCGTCTTGGAATTCTGGTTGAAATAGAGTTCGAGTTTGCGTGAATTGGACTTCGTATGAAGAAGTTATGGCCATCGGAAGTTTCAAAAAATTCAAAACAGCTCGCAGGAAATTTAAAATTCAAACTGAAAGTGCAGAAGCGGGCTGGGCGGGAAAAATTCCCGCCCAGGCAGGTCGACTTGGGAGTCGACACTAGTGTCGACCTACCCCCCCCCAGGTCGACTAGACCTGGTCAGTCGGCCAGGGTTTTGACTGAGCCCAATCTTGAGCTGCTGATGTGTCTTTAGGGCTGAGTTGGCAAATTAAACGGTTCAGTTTAGTTCTGAGTTGATCTGACGGTCTAAATAAATCCTAAACTCTATAAATACCTAGGTAGTCTCTCACCCTAATTCATATGAAAAATAGAATAGCTACCGTCATACCGCCGCCATTGAACTCAGTCTAGCCGCCGCCAACTAAGAAGGAAGAAAAGCTAATTCAATTCTAATCCTACTCAACTCTAAAGCAAATCAAGCCTCTCTTTTCTTCTCTAATTGTGAGTATGATGATCTTAACAAGATTATTATTATTTTAATTAGATTAAGTTATGAATGGATTATGAGTAGATGATGTGAATTGTCATATATGTTGTTGTAAACCTTATACTATCATGTATGTTATAAATCCTATGCTATGTGGTGATGATATCATATATGTTGTAAATCATGCTGTGATGATGTTATGTATGTTGAGAGTTTCTATGCTAAGTTGTGATGAATCATAAATGTTAAAAAGTCATGATGTTATTATCTATGCTAATTAGTTCATGTTAATCAAATCATGATGTTGATATTATTTGGGCTATGTTGATCTATATGACAAGTCACACATGCAAGTTTAGATTGATTAAGTAAAAGTTAGGAACATATGCCATGACATCTAGAATTATGCTATGACATATGTGAAATCCTATGCTAGTTCACACCATCATTATGTTGCCTAAAACCCCATATGCAAGTTTATACACAAATTTGGGTTATGATCATATCATGTAAATTGCACATTTAACAAGTTGACACCTTTAGATCCTTAACATGTGTAGTTTATGCAAGTTTCACCCCTATTATGATTAGATTATTTTATTTGTCTATATGTTGTGATAATTTATTTTGTGCTATGAGTTAGACTATTCGAGTCTAATGTATATTCTGCGTTGAATAAGCGAACGTATAAACGTGGGGTAGGGGTAATATTAAGGATTTAATAATAAGAAGTTGGGGTGCAATTGATATGATTTTGCATGCCATGAGTGGATGACCATAATTGAGTCAATTATGGACATCATTAAAATTGGAGTTAATTAATAATTTGAATAGGGAATTATTAAAACTGGGGTAAAAGATTGTAAGTGATAATCAATGCTTAGGACATGAGGTTGGACTCGTTTGTGACGTAAACCTGCCCGGACCCGCCCGACAAATCCATTGGTCACAAATGTCAGCCCAATGTGAGAGGTCCTAGGCTTAAACTAAAGCATAACAGTTGTAAAGACATGAGGTTAGACTCTTTTATGGTGTAAGACTGCCCGGACCCGCTCGGCAAATCCAGCTGCCATAAATGCCAGTCTAATGTGAGAGGTCTTTATGAGGTTATGGCCTGAATGAATTAAGAAATACTTAACCAGATAAACATGTAAGGTGGGACATGGGGGTTAAGTAGCTGCCTTGGGTGGCATGAGGAATCTAGTGTGTGCCCTTAGTGGCATGTGAAATACGATTAGTAAGACTTAACCACACACACACGTAAATGAACATGACTAAGAGGGTTAAGTGGGATGTACTAGTGGACAAGCTTAGGTGGGTAGCTTGTAGGGGCCCATTTCAACCCGTATCCCAAACGTATCTTTGTGGGCTCGACCCAAGTCGAGGACGGGACACGCATGCTGGGTTTGACAATAAGAGGCCAAAACGGGGAGCGGTGGCAACGCAAGTCCAACGGGTTTCATATGCGTGTGTGGACCCGGGCTGGTAGGTAAGACGTTGCTGCATCGTGTAGATATAAGCCGTGCATTCTCAAGTTGTATCGGGTTGCCACTTTAGGGGAGTGATACACCCCACTGTGGGGCCAACACGGGTATCTACGAGTAGGGAGCCAATCGTGAGTGGGTAGTGGGGTACACCTAGTGGAGATAGGGGCAAACGACACCTATGTAGTCAGCTAGGGGTACGCAAGGCTATTTATATAGTTTCTGTGTGAAGCAAGCGGGATCAACCTTTAGGGTGACTGGTGCGGTGCAGTGTAGTAATGTGCGGTGCAGTGTAGTAATTATTCGTTAGTAATTAGGTATGCCTTTAACGTTATCTTTATCTGCTCTTCCATACCTAATAATTCATAGACATTTACTTGTCTTCCACCTTATGCCTTAGTCTAGTTATTTTAATAATAGTATTGTTAGAATTATCATACTCGCCAGACTTTATGTCTGACCCCCTTCCATTTCTATCCTTTTTCCCCCTCCAGGTCCTCAGGTTGGGCCCAGCTCTAGTGGAGTTTGATTGGATTGCTTTATCTCTCTTGGAAAGCTTGGACCGTTGAAGTAAAGTCCAGCTTGTTATCTTCTTTAATGGCTATTTGTGTAATGGGATTATGTATTTTGTTTTTATGAAGGTGGATATTGTACTTGACTCAGATTATGGTTTTATGATGTAACTGACATATTTAATTTCCGCTGCAATAAAATGAAGTTTTAGATTTCCAAGTACTACTTATTATCTGTCTTGTTGTAATTTTTCTGTTCTATATTCACTTACAACCTCCATGGAAGTTAATGCATTCCCCTTGTGAGTGACATTAATGGACGTGGGGTGTCACAGCAGGTTAGGTTGCGTGGACTGTTGCAGCAATCTTATCTTTTCCACGTTTTGGGTTTTGGACTATGCAGCTTCGGACTGTCAATAGCTAGTAGTATTATGGTATGTATGCTATTATGTGTTCGGGAGTGATATCATGTATTATGGACTATTTATTCCGGACATCTCTATTATGATATGTATTATGTATTTTGCTGTTGTCATTGTGATGCACTTGATTTTATTATATTTTGTACTATGTAACTTGGAAAATTTTCTTGTGCTATTGCTTTGAACTTATACTGGGCACGAATGGTAAGTTAAAAAGTTTCAAATTTTTGTGCTTGTATTCATTCAAAGGAACGAGTACAACACTTAGCCTTATCGAGCCCCATTCTCCGTGCTTTCCGACAGTAATACTTAGTACTGCTCTTGGTTAGCATGGGTATAGGGGTCGGGCATTACACTATCAACATCAACAAATGTCATGGCCAAGTGCTTCCCCCTCTTTCTCACCGGCATAGATGGCATGTGATTCCGGCAGTTAACAGCTGAGTCGATCAACAGTTGGAATATGCTGGTCACCCGCTTTATCGAGCAGTTCAGAGTTCACATCTCCTGACCAAAGAGCCTCATGTTCCTTATCTCTATCAAGCAGAGGTCCGGTGAGCCCTACGCTCCTTCCTAGAAAGATTCAACGCGGTCGTAGCATTAGTCATTCGACCCAAGCCATCGATGGTGCTTATGGCCGCTATTGCTGGTGTTCAGAACTAACCAGAATTAAGGATCTCTTTAACAAGAGACCCCCCTCCCCCCAAGGACCTTGAAGATTTCTATGCCAAAGCTGATGTATTCCTCCAGCAAGAGGATGCTAACATCAAGATGGAAAGCCTTGAGGTACTTGCTACCAAGGACGAAGGCTCATCCAACACCAATGGTCAGAACAAAGGAAAAGGAAAAGCCTCGGAAAAGAACGATCAGAACGTACGACTCCGGAGAGAGAACAAGTATGATCAATACACCGAGCTCAACTCATCCCTGCTAGACATCTACCTTGACATACGAGGATCTCTCCCTTTCCCTAAACCTCCTCGTAGGGAGCCAACCCAAAAAAACTCGAATCCAGAAAGCACTTCATGTATGACAATATGGCAGGCCACAACACCAGTGAGTGCAGCCGTTTACACAATCTCATCGAGGATAGGGTTAGACATGGAGAACTACCTGAATACGTCAAGAAACCTACACTGGCCACGTCACCACAACCTTTTGCCAAGCTCCTCAGGTCGATCCCCAAGCTCCTCGAAACAGAAGGGACCCCAAGCCCAGCAATCGCGACATCATCATTTACTAATCTATTTCACATCATCGTGGATATTTCCCATTTCTTAGAATATAAGAAATGTACTTTTATTATTTTTCAATGATGTGATTATGTTGAAGCACACACGTAAGGGGTTAGGATTTAGCTCCTAGGCATGCTTTGGATTCAACTGTCACCCTCTTAGGATTTGTTTTCATTCTTCTGTAATAGCTCCTTAGCAGCAATAAAATTTTTGTCTCAAACATGGATTATGTTTGATCGATTCAAATATGTTGTCAAAACTTGGTAGGATCCTCAACCTAAGCCGAGAATGATTAACGCTCGCTGACCCGAGTATGGTCAATGCTAGCTACCATCTCTAAACCGAGCATGGTGAACGCCTACCACCATCCCTATACCATTTCCTAAGCCGAGTATGGTTAATACTCGCCAACTCCGCAAGATGAGTATAGTTAATACTCACCAAATCTTTAAGCCGACTATGATTAATACTCGCCAACTCTTTAAGCCGACTATGGATAATTCTCGCCAATATCTTAAGCCAGGTATGGATAATGCTCACTAATCTCTTAAGACAAAGTATGGTTAAGACTTGTCAACTTTACAAAATCGAGCATGCCTTATGCCTATCCTTCAGTATGAGTATGGATAATGCTCAAACCAAACCTTGTCAGGATTTGACAAGTAAAAACTATCAACTCAAGAGTATGGTTCATACTCAAACCTTATGATCATTCCCCGGACATGGTTAATGTTCGACCTTAAAAACCTTGGGACAAAAGACTACACCATCTCACCAGGCAAAACCAAGTACGGTTTATACTCGTCCTTCGGGTATGGTTTATACCCCACTTTATAAAACCGAGCATGGTTTATGCTCGTACTCCACTTCTTTGCAGGTATCACTTAATTGGCGGGATCCCGGTTCTTTTGCTTCTACTAAGGTCGACTCAAAACAGTCGACTTGTTTCTGGCATTCGCAAGTATCCGGCCTAAATACGATCATTAATTGTTGTTGGTTTTCTGGCCTTAATATGATCCCCAGCGATCATCGGACTTCTAGTCTTAATACAATCATTGCTGATCGTCGGTTTTCTGGCCTTAATATGGCTCGGCGTAACCATGGTTCCCTGAATTTATGCGATTTAATATTCTCTAGGAGATCCAGAATGCATCTCCTTTCCTTAAGAAGATGTGTTCTAGGGGCAAAGTGTTGAGCAGCTTTTTGGCAAAAAGCCGTTCCAACCCAAAGTCAAAGCCTGCCACGAGATATCGGCCCATTCCAAACCTTAAGGGATGACTGTCATCTTAGGTCGATGGACCATAGGCTGACCCGAAGCCATGTCACAACAAATAAAGACAACATCTTCCTTTAGAGTTAAACCAATTGGTCGAGTCATCAACAGATCGACAGACTTGTTTTTAAAAGGACCTGATTAGACTGGAATACAAGAAGACAAGTACCTGATTAAAATTATCTCCTACAGAATCGGATCAGAGTAGGTTATGCGCTATCAAAGGAAGCTCTATTCCTAAGGCTGGAGCAGCGGATAAGTTTTGATCTGCCCTTATTTTTACATGCCAAGTATTCAATGCCACATATACCACATATTTTGAAGAAGAACTATACGTGAGTAGTACCGGGTCCCGCCGCCTACAGCTACTCCATAGGATCGAGCACCACGTGTTAAAGCCCAAAAAAGATGTATGCCACGCCACATACAAGTTTGGCCCACTAGTTCGCCTATAAATATAACTACCCACAGAAATAGAAAGGCATCCTGAAATCTCCGAAGAAATCCTCTTGCTCATCGTACCAGAAATAGCAAGTCGTATTCTGTAGATTCAACACAAGGATTTTGTGTTTAAATCATCCCTTTCTCTAGTTTTTTCCACTGAAAAATCACTGTATCCTGTAACCGACAGTATAAACAAAGATTATAGTGAACGTAGGCTCCGATATAAGCTAAACCACTGTAAAATATTGTTTCTCCTTTGTTTATTTACCTTTTCTCGCATCTCTATGATTATTTTCGTGTGTACTTAACACACGTTGGGGGTTGACCGTCACTACATCAACTTTTGACGTCAACAGAATGTTAATTTACTTTGTTTACATCACGCAGCGTTCTATGTTTTAAAGTATTCTTTACACTTTCTAGTGTTGTGCTCCTGTAATTAACTTGCCATTACTCTTAGACTTAAACTGAATGGAGGAGTTTTGAGACCTTGGGGACTCGAAGTCGAATCGGGAAAACACGAAAATCTCTCGCAAGTTCATGGGGATACGAGTTTTATTTTCACATTCCAGGGACTCAACCAATGTTTTTCCAGGATTTTGAAGTTGAGTTGTTTGTTTTGATCCTAGGCTCAAACTAGAAGTCTTGAATTGTCACATGACGTCGCGCGATCGGATTAGGACTGGAATCAAACGTATCACAGCTGATTGGCATTACCCTTGAGAAACGAATTCGTTTGAACGAAAAACTCGAGAATGCATGTAGAATACAGGCACATAGTCGAATTATCAACTTAGGATTCGCTTCTTAACTCAGTCATATCGTAATCGCAATTATATCCAAGCGTTACGCCTATGGTCGACGATGTCGACGGTTTTAGTTAAAAAACTAAAGGTTTTCCTCGTTTTTCGAATGCTCATTCGCAGGGAGCCTTGGCCTTAAGGGATGTTAGAAGTTACTTGCGTGATGCCGAGACTTTGATTTTCGATCGTCTCCCCTATGGTTGGTTTTCTCTAAAAGGTCACTCGACGGGTCGTTGAGTTGAGAAGACGACAATAGTGAGGATGCGGGAACTGATGGAGGATATGTGCCCTGGACCCACTTCTTAGTATGCCCCCGATTGACTAAGAAGTGACTGAAGCTCAGGCGGAGGTGGAAGGCTATGAGATCAGTGAAGAAGTGATGTTCATTGGAGAAGAGTGCTTTCTTTTCACTCTTATTCCATCTTCAATGATGGATATAAGGTTAGGTTTGGTATGTAAACAGATTACTCCTGCAACAACAACCACTACAACGATGGAGATATTTGTGAGAACTGGTTGAGGACATGTGCCTCTGGGCTTGCTTCAAGATGTGCTCCCAATTGTGTTGCCCGACGTTCCCTCAGCTGGTTAGGAAGTGGTCGGAGCTTAGAAGGAGGTGAAAGGCCATGACAACAAAGTAGAGGAGTCATTTGTTTTAGAAGTAGGCTTACTTTTCACCCCTATTCTATCTCCGATGAGGAAGACAAGGTTGAGTTTAGTTCGCAAACTGGTTTCTATGGCGATGACCTAAGGACCACTACGTCGATGAAGATGTTTTTTCTAGGAGCTCGAGTATTTTCACTTTTTGGTAGTCATAATCGCGTAAAGTAACTCGTCTTGCAATTAGATTCTAATCGCTCCCTAGTCCGGAGACAAAGGGACAAAGTGGGACACTTAAGTTAATATGTGCCACGAGTTATTTATACTCGGCCTCATCATTGGTTCGAGACTCGAGTTGACTTGAGGAGGGCGGACCACTCCATAAGGTCCGAGCCTTAGCTGTAACAATCCGGATTTTTAGAACCAATTTAAAAATTTTAATTTAGCAATTTTAATGGATTTTGAATATTTAAAATAATTTATTTTAAATAGTAACGACTAAAAATTTATTTAAATCGAAGTTAGAACGAATAATTTTATTTTAATTATAAAACGAGCCTGAAATGTCACGGTTGTTTGAAAATTTGATTTCAAATTTCAAATTTCAAATTTCAAATGAATGTACAGGATTCAAAATGAATCGAATTTCAGCAAAACCAAAAATATTTGAATCTGTTTAATTATATCTTTCTAACGAATGTGAAAAATCCAGATTTTATAGCGGGAATTGAAAGTTATGGCCAGTTAAATATTCAGAATAGTCACTGTGGAATTTATATTCTTTTTTTAATATAATAAATAGCCATTTTGCAAACGACCTCCATTTTCGACGAAGCCACTTTTGTTGGATCTGGAATGTCAAATTATTGTTAGATTCCAATTTTCAGAATTTTTGGAATTAATATGTTAGCGGGGCAAAAGAAAACGTGTTTGGTCAATTACTTTTGTTAGGACCGTATCATCAAAACATAGCTAGATTTTTTTTTGGAATTTTTAGAGTCAATATGTGGCCCCAATAAATTAAAATATACGTTTAAATTTAATACATATTGATTATATTTTAATTTAAAGAAAAACTGATCAAAACTGTCGAATTGGCTTACAGAACATATCCCATTGTGTCCGGAATGAGGGTATTTGGCTAGGGGCGACAGTCGTTGGGTTTGATTTGGAGCTCGCATCGGTAAACATACTTTTTGAAATTAAAAGAATAAAATATAGTAAAATATTAATTATATAAATACCCTAAGAAGTTAACCCTAATCTCATTCCATCGTACATCTGCCGCTGACTTCATTTCAATGGCCGATTTGCTCTAAAATTCATCCCTGTAATTCTTCTAATCTAATCAATAAAATTCAGAGCTACAAAAAAGAAAATTATAGAGCTCGTCGAGCTCTATATGTTCAACGGTGATGATCAAGTATAGTTGAGTAAATTAGGAGATTTGCGGGTTCAAAGATGCCGACTTTGGATCAATTTTCCGATGGCATGGATCCACCGGGTTGTCCAGAACAGATGGCGATGGAGGAGGACGACGCGGCAATTCAGGTGGAGTGGTTGGATCCGGTGCTAACATCACAAAGGGGGGTGCGATGACAGGTTTCTGGTTGGAGGATGGGTTTGTCTCTGATAAACATGGGGAACAGGAAGAAGACAGTGAAGTTTTGTTTTTATTTTAGTTAATATAATTTGTTTAATTAATTCACAAATTAAACAATAATTAAATTTATAAAGGGTAGTGATTACAATATGATTGAAAAAAAACATTGTTTTATAAAATAAAATTTACATAGTTTTATAAAATAAAATTTACATAGTTTTATAAAATAAAATCTACATAGTTTTATAAAATAAAATTTACATAGTTTTACAAAAATAAAAATGTCTTTGTTTTCAAAGATAAAAATAACATTGTTTTAAAAATATAAATAGCATGGATTTTGTATGAAATATTATTGAAATAAAAATATATAATCAATGTTTTATTAAAAGAGAATAACATTGTTTTTATAAAAAGAAAATATCATTGTTTTCATAAAAGGAAAATAACATGGTTTTAATTATAAATAACTTTAATAGGAATGTGATTTTTATCATGGCATAGTTTTAAATAAAAATATGATTTTTAAAAATAAATAACATGGTTTTTATATATATATAACTTTGAATTAAAAATATGTTTTTTAATGTAATATAGAATTGATGAAAATATGGTTTTCATAATAAATGAGTTTGTTTAAAAATTATGATTTTAAAAAATATACAGAACAGTTTAAAAATATGATTTAAAATATATATAACATTGTTTTAAAATATAAAACGTTGTGATAAAAATATGATTTTTTTATTTAAATGACTTTTTTTAGAAATGTAATTTCTATATAGACAACTAAGTTATAAAAAGGTAAATTTTTATAAAAAAATGTCATTGTTTTATAATATAAAAAAATGCCATTGTTTTAGAAATATAAAAATGTTATTATTTTAAGATATATAAATGTCATTGTTTTAAAAATAAATTAACTTTATTTCAAAATATGGTTTTTAAAGATAAATAGCATTGTTTTAAAAATGTGATTTTTAAATACAGGAAGCATTATTAAAAATGTGATTTTTAATATAAGCTACGTGAAACAGATTGCGATGGAACCGACTGGAAGCAAATAGAATCCAAACCGTCCCATAAAGAATGACGAAGTGGAAACCCAATGTGAGAACTCCTCACTAAAAGTTTTGCATAGCTATTCATGTATTTTCATAAATGGAAAATATATAGAATTGCCAGTGTAGATTTTTATCAGTTTAATCATAATAAAATATACACGGTACCTGTTAGATCACTTTTCTCATCTACAGACCATGGACGATTTATATTGACTGTATTGTGTGTTGTTTGTATGTTGAAATGTTTAACACATTAAAAATAATGTTAATATTAATGTGATAGTGGAATTTAAATTATAAATATACATTTATGATTTGAACAGTGAAAATTGGTTAAATAGAAAATAATTCAAACTGAATTAGAATTGGTTAAATTACATAACCAATGATTTATTTAAATAAACTATTGCTGTTTGTAAACCCCATACGGGTATTGGGATGATATCTGACATACACTAGTCCCAATATTTAGTTGTATGTCAATCGATGGATTGACAATCTGTGATGAGCGTTATTTATTTATTTTAATGCTCACACAGTTGTAAATTTCACTTTGGATGTGAATGAACTGTTTAATGATTATTTATCATTATTGTTGTGTACATGCGATGTATAAATACATATAACTGAAATTATATGGTAATTGATTAAGTCGCATTTCGTTTCGGAACATTTTTATATAAAAGAATCATTTTAATGAAAAGAAATATTTTTATATAAAAAATCATTTTAATGAAAAGAAACATTTTTATATAAAAGAACCATTTCAATGAAAAAAACATTTTTATACAAAAAATCACTTTAATGAAAAGAAACATTTTTATGTAAAAGAATCATTTTAATGAAAAGAAACATTTTTATGTAAAAGAATCATTTTAATGAAAAGATACATTTTCATATAAAAGATTCATTTTAACGAAAAGAAATATTTTTATGTAAAAGTATCATTTTAATGAAAAGAAACATTTTTATATAAAAGAATCATTTTAATGAAAAGAAACATTTTTACGTAAAAGAATCATTTTAGTGAAAAGAAACATTTTTATGTAAAAGAATCATTTTAATGAAAAGAAACATTTTTATTTAAAAGAATCATTTTAATGAAAAGAAACATTTTTATATAAAAAATCATTTTAATGAAAAGAAAAAAATTTATATAAAAAAATCATTTTAATGAAAAGAAATATTTTTATGTAAAAGTATCATTTTAATGAAAAGAAACATTTTTATATAAAAGAATCATTTTAATGAAAAGAAACATTTTTACGTAAAAGAATCATTTTAGTGAAAAGAAACATTTTTATGTAAAAGAATCATTTTAATGAAAAGAAACATTTTTATGTAAAGATCCATTTTAATGTAAAGAACATTTTAATGTAAAAGAACATTTTAAAAGGACATTTTATATGTTAAATAAAATAAATAGAAATTCATGTTAAACATGTTTTGGCCATTTTAAAAGTACATTTTATATGTTAAGTAGAATAGATAGAAATTCTCTTGTTAAATATATATCTGTTTGGTGGCGGACAATTTATTCTCTTGCTTAACACCCTTCTTTGAGACGTACGAGCTTAGAGGTTATATATTGGCAGAAATCAACGGTATGGTATAGATTGTGTATGTGGCATGCTAAGATGCAAATGATCAAGGTTTTTATTGAAAAGCAGATCCTTGTGGTTGATGATCAAAGCACGGCTTATTTAGGCATAGCGTTACTTCGCGAGCCTTACCCCCGATATGAACCAGAAACGGGAGAAGGACCCCAGGGAGGACATGCACTTCTTTCTAGATAGAAGTTGTGTCATGGTATGGAGCCCAGACATTTTTACTTATGTGGATGTTGGAAAGTGAGGTACCTCGGATATTGAGTCCCTAGTGGCTCAGATTTTATGCCACATAGGGCAGGGAAACGTATTGTTCAGGCATAACCAATCCACTAAAGTATTTGTGGACCAGCCCTGAAGCTCCTAAGGTCACTCGAGCTATGATCCAAAGGCACGGGCTAGAGTGTCACGAATCCGGTAAGGACGATCCCTTGCCTTGGTTCATAGATGGAAATCCAACTTCCAATACGACATCGTGAGGTTTTGATTGTAAAACTAGTATGGCGACATGATATATGGTACCCATGCTGTCTATGATTGATACATTTATATTTGAAGTTGTTTTGAACGTTATGCACTTATAATAATATCAAAATGATTTATTTTATATGTATAAAGCACGTTTGGCTATTATGAGGGAAAACTCTATCTTCCGGCTTGCGTTGCATTGAGTGATGGGACCTGAGTCTTATAATAGCTTCAATTTTCCAAAAAGCATTGCGTTGTTTTATTTTAACCTAAGATTCATGTGGAGTAAACCCGTTCCGTGTTATATGGCATGGTCCCATGATTTCCCTACTTTTAAAATAAAGATTAATAACTATTTTTAATTCTCACACCAGTCCCATGACTGACCTAGAGTTTATTGTTTTAGCCTAAACTCTGGGTGCCCATATTTTCCACACGGGCAGCTAGTAGTTTTGGTTTTGCAGATATTATATTCACAGGATCCTGGTTTACAGCTGAAGCAATATTCGGAAAGCCCTGTATTCGTGTATTCCTTCCAGTTGTGTTATGTATTGTTTTTCCGCTGCTATTAGGGATGTCAATGGGTCATGTCGGGTCGGGTCAAGTTGGGTTCGGGTTGATTTATAAATGGGTCGGGTCGACCTGTTTATTAAACGGGTCATATTTTCCCAACCTTAACCCGACCCGTTTATAAATGGGTTGACCCGACCCGACCCGACCCGTTTATAAACGGGTTGACCCGACCCGACCCGCATATCATGTCGGGTCGGGTTTACCCGTTTGACCCATTGGTAGATATTGCCTACTAATATAAGCAACAAAAGAGTCAAATCACCAACATGCACACTGTTATATAATCACCAACATGCAACAAGTTGCAAAGTCACCAATGGAAAACACATATATAAAGCATGAAATCACCATGTCAGAAAATCATTTTCTATACATAAGTATATATTCCCATACTGCATAAATTAAAGACTACTAGTATGGAAGAGATATAGTTGTTATAATTAAAATATAACTAACAACATACAAGAATAAATCCGTAAAATATAACAGCTTACATATACGAGCATACCGATTATTGCATACATAAAAGATTAACACTAACAATATACATAAAAGACTAACAGTATCGAAGAGATACAATATATAATCGGGTTGGGCGGGTCAAAATCGGGTTAGCGGGTCAACCGTAAACCCACCCGTTTATAAACAGGTCAAATTCAGGTTGACCCGAAAATGACCCGCTAACTAAACGGGTCGGGTTAACCTGCTAATTTCCGTGCGGGTTTCGAGTCGAGTCACGGGTCGTGTAGGAAATTGATAGCCCTAGCTGGTGTGTAATTTAAATCTCTGATATTGTATTTCCAATGTGTAATAATCACTCGTGCTATGATATATTCTTGTACTCTGATGTAATTGTTGTACCAAGCAATGAAATGTTCTTCTGTTTTTGTGCTGATTTGCCTTGTTCTCAATTCAATCCGTACTTTCCTTTATAGGGAAATTTCGGTCGTTTCATTTGGTATCAGAGCTTTGGTTTACAGAGCTCGAGAACAAGACACATCAGAACCGAACGAAGGAATTCATCAGAGATAGGATTAGTAATATCCAATAAGAATGACTCATTAGAGATAGGATCGGTAGTATCCTACAATGAGTGTAAAGAGTATTAATTTTTAAAATAAAAATGAAAATAAATTTAGTTTTGAAAATTTATCACATTATACGTATTTGAGTATATTATTTTATTTTAATTTGGACAATCGAGTATATAAAGATTTTGAATATACGCGTAATTAACGTATATTCGAAGTTTTAATATACTGGATAGATATGGAATCACACTTTAGTTTCCAGCGATGATTCTGATGATTGCTTGCATCATCAGTGTTTATGTTCGAGTTTCGAAGTGGGACATCTATATATTTCCAACTGACTGGTGTGAGAACCAAAACTAGCTAGGATTTATTGTTGTTATTTGGCATCAAAAATATGATTTTTGACTATATATATAGAAAGTTAAATGTTTGAAAAGCTAAGCAACTAATTGATTGATGGTTGTGTTGTATGATTATTTGTATAACTAATAAAAATATTGGAATAATAATTAATTTAACCAATAGGAAAGTGTAAGGCAAATTTTATCCAAATTGAATTCATATTGAATTGAATTGAAAATTTATTAGAATTGCATATATGTACATGCGTATATAATAAGCAGGTCATAGCATGGAAGCTAAGAAGAGGAATAAAATTGTTTTCCCGACAAATAGGTACATATTTACTATTTTGTTTGGGTTTGATGATTTTATGAGCCGATTGGCTTTTCGTTTTCTTTTGGATTGATGAGGGCCCTATGAGGCAAGTTGCTGTTTTAAATATCAACCCGTACAAAGGAGGTTATGGCGAAATTTTTCGAAAATTTAAGGTGTTAGCCAAATTTTTGAAAAATCAGGAAATTCTTAGAAACTGAAAAGTTGAAGAATGAAAGTTGAGCTGGTTAGTTAAACAACTTTCAGCTCCGTTCCTTTTCGAGGACGAAAAGATTTTAAGTGGGGGGAGATTTTAACAACGCAGAATTTCAGAACCAATTTAAAATTTTTTATTTAGCAATTTTAATGGATTTTGAATATTTAAAATAATTTATTTTAAATAATAACGACTAGAAATTTATTCAAATCGAAGTTAGAACGAATAATTTTATTTTAATTATAAAACGAGCCTGAAATGGCACGGTCGTTTGAAAATTCGATTTCAAATTCCAAATGAATGTACAGTATTCAAAATAAATTGGACTTCAGCGAAACCAGAAATATTTGAATTTGTTTAATTATATCTTTCTAACGAATGTGAAAAGTCTAGATTTCATAGTGGGAATTGAAAGTTATAGCCAGTTAAATATTCAGAATAGTCGCTATGGAATATATATATATATATTAATATAATAAATTGCCATTTTGCAAACGACCTCTGTTTTCTATGAAACCACTTTTGTTGGATCAGGAATGTCAAATTATTGTTAGATTCCAATTTTAGAATTTTTGGAATTAATATGTGAGCGGTGCAAAAAAAAATAGAGTTTGGTCAATTTTAGTTGAATTAGCTCAACCAGAAAATGGCCATTTTTCAGACAGTCTCCAAATTCAACAAAATTAGTTTTGTTAGGACTGTATCGTCAAAACATTGCTAGATTTATTTTTCTGGAATTTTTGGAGTCAGTATATAACCCCGGTAAATTAAAATGTACGCTTAAATTTAATATATATTGATTTATATTTTAATATACAGAAAAACTAATCGAAATAGTCGAATTGGCTTATGAAATATACCCCATCGTGTCCAGGATGGGGGTATTTGGCTAGGGGCGACTGTCGTTGGGTTTGATTTCGCAATAACCCGAAAAATTAGAGCCAATTTAAAATTTTTATTTTGGCTATTTTATTGAATTTTGAATAGTTAAAATAATTTATTTTAAATAATAACGATTAAATTTTTATTTAAATCGAAGTTAGAACGAATATATTTATTTTAATTTTAAAAGGAGTTAGAAATAGCGCAGTAGTTTGAAAATTTGAATTCGAACTTTGACTGACTATACAAGATGCAAAATAAATCGGATTTTAGTGAAACCAAAAATATTTAAATCTGTTTAAAAATATCTTTCCAACGAATCCGAAAAATTGAAATTTCATAACAGGAATCAAAAGTTATGGCCAGTTGAATATTCAGAATAGTCGCTATGAAATTTAATATAATATATATCCCGTATAAATAGCCATTTTGCAAACGACCTCCGTTTTCAACGAAATTACCCTGGTTGGATCTGGAATGTCAATTTATTGCAGGATTCCAATTTTCATAATTTTTGGAATTAATATGTGAGCGTGGCAAGAGAAAATGTGTTTTGTCAATTTTGGTCAATTTCGATCGACCAGAAAATGGCCATTTTTCGAACGATCTCTAAATTCAACGAAATTAATTTTGTTGGGACTGTATCGTCAAAATATAGCTAGATCTATTTTTCGGGAATTTTTGGGGTCAGTATGTGACTAACCGAAACATTCGAATGGGCCTACGGGACATATCCCATTGTGTCCGGAATGGGGTTATTTATCTAGGGGCATCACTCGTTGTGTAACATCCCAGAATTTAGGTCATTTAAATTGGAATATTTAAATGTGTTTTATTTATTATATTGGAAATATAATTGATTTTATATCGAATTTATTTAAAATGAAGTTCGAATATATATATATATATATATATATAATTTATAATATAATTAAAACGAGCTCGAAAGGACGTGGCAGTTCGTAATATTGAATTTTGAACTTCAATTGAATATACATGATCCGATATAAATAGAATTTCAGTGAAACAAGAATCGTTCGGATCGATTTGGGTATATTTTTCTAATGGAAGAGAAAAATGGACATTTAACCTTATAAATTGTTAGATATGTCCAATTCAAATTTTCAGAAAATCGCAATGGAATCTTTTGAAAACCATAACGATAATTTAATATAATTAAATATCGGTTTCGAATTTGGACAAGACCTTTGAGACGTAGTTATAATTTAATTTTTAGAATTTTACTATAATTTTTAGTTTGGAAAATACGCCACTTATTATTTGGAATATTTCGCACCCTATATCAGCATTTTTGGGGTTTCCCAATATAAGTTAACCTACCGATATTATTATATTTTTGGGATTGTGGGACATTGCTCGTCATAAAGGTATTTTTATTTTTGTCCATAGTCTTCATAGGTGAACGAAATTTTATGTAATGGACACCATACAAATTATAACCATAATAGAACAAAAACGGTTAATCAAATAAAAACAGCTCATGCGTTCAGCTATACCGCAGCCATCAATGCAAACATGTACTGTGAAGAAATTAGTCCACCCACCTACCTGCCTAACGTTGTTCCCTAAGTAAATAAATGAACATAACAATATACAAACGTAAATAGGACCTATCATAAGTGAATGACAATTCAATGACTAGGGGCCTCGTAGAGTTTCCATCAAGAATGAAAATACACATTTTTGCAGACCTTACTGCTATTCTATATGCGAACTGTACCTAAACACATGCCTCACCGTACATATCACGCTGTTACTTTCTCATGAAGTCTTCCTACCCATTATTTCAAATTTAATACAGCATGCCTCGTCCATTTTCCTACCATGCCTACGTCTTTCCTGTCACTTCCCTTTCTTTTTCCTATATATATATATATATATATATATATATATATATATATAAACAACATATCTACTGCTACTACCACTGTTAAATAAGAGAAAAGATATTTTCTGGTACCAAAAGCTTCTCATCTATCACCTCTGCTAAAAAGAAACCGAAATACCTATTCAATATTTTCTATGTGCCTTCACCTCAAAGACAGTCATCACCTTACCTTCTCCACTAGACCTATACCGCAGCTACCATGGAAATGAAAATACACTGCTTGTAAAGTCTCCATCTCTCATCAAAAATGAAACCTCACTGCATATCTATCATCTAGGAACATGGCTACAGAAAATAGGAAAGGAAGTGATGCTTATCCTCCTCCCATTCACTTATATATACAGCCATAGTTCCATCTCTTTGTTCAGTAACCCAAAGCCGAACCGAAATATACAAAATGCCACCATTTATAATAACCGTAAGTTTTAAAATAGAAAACAACTCACTCAAATTATCTTATAAACCAAACGAAAATTTGATTCAAGGATCTCGTCGGATTAGAGAGATTCAACATAGTTGTTTTCGTTTGACTTTAATAGTAAAATTTGGGCACGAGATTTCAGATCTACGGGGAAGCAGCAGCAGCAGTTGGTTAGGGGGTCAGCATGTGTGGGTTGCGAACTGAGTGACATGAGCTGTTGGTGTACGGGAATGGAACGAGCTCAAGCATGAGTTTTCATGGACATTGATGAAGATTACTGTCGCAAGTTTTCTGTAGGGTAGAGAGTATGGAGGAGCGAGAGTGGAGTGAAGTGGGGGAACCGACGAGAGGAGCAGGAGAAGAAGAGTAGGGTCGACATGAGTTCATGGAAGGGGTGAGGTGGTGTTCGATGATGACATGCGAGATAACAAATGGGAGGCCAGGCTTCGCCGGAGTGAGGAGGTCAGAATGATCTCTGGTTGGTCTGGAGGCGTGACGAGAGATGAGGAAGGAGAGGGGGGATGAGCAGCTTTTACATATGATGGAGGGAGAGTGACTGTGTATCTTGATGGGAAGATGGTGGAACAATTGTTGTCAGTATTTCGAGGGAGGGAAGTCTGCATATATATTCGGTGAAGGAGATGAAGCCTTACGTGACTTCAAGTACGTTTAGCGGGTTGGAGAATTTGTGTTTGGCATTGGGCTTTGCGGGCACACAACGTGGAGGAAGGAAGTAAATGTGGAAGGAGACGATGCATGGGTGTACAGGCGAAGAGAGGTGTCTGGGAAGAAAATTACTGTAGCAGCGAAGGGGAGAATATTATCATATAGAAGAAAGAATTTCCTAGGCTATATAACGGGAGTTTTAAAGAATAATTTGGCCAAGCGATGGGCCTTCGTCTTAAGCTAAAAATAAAATAACAGGGGTAGCTTGGCCTGTTCAAATGGAAGCACAGCAGTGGTTTTTGGAATATAAACATTTCGCGAATGAACATACACGGTAGCAATGGGTACATGCTGAGGAATGATGGACTAGAGGGTGCTGTGCGAAAGTTTTAAAAGAAATGGGGCACAAAGGAACGTGTAGAAGAGATGAGATGGGGCGTGTTGCTGCTCTATTGAACGAATAATCAGCTCGGACATGGTAAAGTTTAAATCGACGAATTTTTTGACTTAAAAATGGTTAATAACTAAAAATATGCTTAAGGAGTTAATTTACTAAATTAATTGTATGACTAAAAACATTTGTAATTCATGCATATATGAGCAGAGTTGGATAGAACCAGAAACGTTGGGATCATATGAACGGACACTACGGTCTGAAGTTGGTTTGGTGCTCTTGGGAATATACTGAGAATTCCAGTTAAATTCGACACTTGTTCAATTCAGCTGAAACCGACCGATTAATGACGAATGGAAATCCAAGGTGAGTTCATCTCACTCAGTTTTTATACCACTTATATTTTATATAAGTCGGGTTTAAATATTTGTGTGTTATGGTTTAGTTGATCGATGGATGCTAAACATATTTACATGTGTTGACTGAACTGATTAAATTAAATAGTTGTTTAATTTAATTTAAAACCCATCGTTATTTTTAACGATTATTCCAAAAGAGGTAACTTACCTCGTTGGTTACGTTTATAATAATAAAAACGTATCAAACTGAACATGGACGTTGAATTGCTGTTATTATTGGATTGTTAAATGCTATATCTGTTATTTGAAATAGATGATTTTATTTAAATTAACATATTTGGGTGCAGGGAAAACAGGTTAGAGGGATCCAACTGGATTCCTCAAATTTATTGTTTATTCCATATCACAATTATATGAATTGTTTAACTAGCTTGATTAGATGGTTGCTTTAAACATTGATTGAAGCTAAATTAAAGGTTTGTTTGTGGTTAACCAATGGGAAAATATTGGTTGGGTAATTAACAGCAGATGGCCTAGAAATCCGTTGGTTTATAATATTGATTTACCGTCAAGTGAATCGATGGAAATGAAGTTATAAATTTATTTTATAACTGAAGATAGATTTTTAAATCTAATTTAAAAATAAAGTTCATTAAATGGAAATAAATATTTAATATTTATTAATGAAGTGTATAAAAATTTAGTAAATGGCTTTTATAAAGTTATTGTGTATATAAATAAGATTTAAAAGGAGGTAGGCAAAATTAACATAACATCTCAGACTAAGATTAACTGTTTTAAGAAGCGATTAAGATTGGGATTTATACAGAAACTGATTATTATTTTTTAAATGATAATCAAGGTAAATGGAATTAATATAAAATTAATTATATTATTAATTAATTTTAAATGGAAGGATCAACTGGGATAGGATAGCGAGTTGGTTATGTTAAGCTAAGTAAGTCAAGTACTTAAATCAGATTTGATTATTTAATATGTCATCAATGGAATAATCAATGGTAAAGTAAACCATTTTTATATATTGAAATTTGATTATTAATTTCTTTAATAATAATCAAAGTGATGGCCTTGAGACAAAAGGGTATTTTATAAGGTCTTAAAGGATGATTATTAGTTAAACGTGTTTTTAAGCAAGTTTATATTGATAGTAATGTTTAAGTGAGTATAAATCGAGTTTTCTTTGAAATTCTACTTAATTGGATTTCATAAAGTCCAAGTTGAACAAAGATATTGAAAACCAAGTTATTTGAATATATTGTTATTGATTGTGAATACTAAAACGAGTTAATTAAGTTATGAATTTAGAAATGAGTTATGAAATGAATAAAGGTTAGAATATGAAGGGGGAATCGAAATAGATATCCGAACCGCATTAAAATGGTTGGGCTAGATAAGTTATAAGGATTCGATTGTAAGTCGCGTATTTTAAAAATGAGATGGAGTTTTAATAAGATATACCCAGAATAGGTTTGAAGTAAGTTTTTAAATAAAGTTTTTATATAATATTTAATTTATATTTGAATCAAACGGCTTATTTATGATGTTAAAAGGATATACTGAATATGATAAGGGGTATATTGTAGTTTTAAAGAAATTAGGACTTGTTGTATGATGGTTGAGTTGAGTAACCTTCGAGGTGAAAATCTGATGTTGGTTTCGGCCTTCGGGGTTGACACTGAGAGATTTATTTACTTACCAATTTACAATGAGGAGCTAATAAAGTAGAAGTGAGACCAAAATGGAATATTCTTATACTAAATAAGAAAAAGGAAACATTATCCTATTATCGAAGATATAGAGTTTAAATTAACTATTCGTTAATTCCCAAAGAAGCCAAATGATGCTGAAGATGAATGTTTGTTTATTTGATAGTTAAATAACCGACTATCAAATTTGGCCAATTATGGATTGTTCGTACGGAAAGACCGGGATCAAATTTATATTCTAAAACCATTCCGACCAGCAAAAACGTAAACGTGAAGATGAAGATTAAAGATGGAGCATTTGAAGACCATAGATCTTCATAAAGTGGAAGAATTACTTACAATCTCTGGGTAGCTCCTAGAGATAAACTGTGATTCTGTCGTGGTTGGAGTTTACGGATTGCAAGGACTACTCGCTACTGATCTATAGGGTGATACCTAGGATGTGGTAGGAGAGTGCCTTCGGTTGTCCAGTCCCAGGACAACTTGTGTGGGAAGATCTAATGATGTGTCATTCAAAGTGAAGTGTGGCCAAATGTTCTAGAAGAAAATTAAAATTTTGTAATTAATTAAATCATGACCTCAAGCCTCACAACCGGGAAATGACAAAAATCGGGCAGGCAGCATGGCTATGTGGGTCGCACCCATTAGGGTGTATTGTCATCATCTAGAGAATATTCATTTTGTTACTTCTTTTCATTTCTATATCTCCCGGGAACTACGGTGGTCGCGACAAAACCCGTTAGGTGGCAATATATTCGATACACTCAAGAGAAATGAGTGGTCGGTCATGTGTGGGCCGGGTTGCAAGACGTTGTTGTTGAACCTAGTGTATTCCTCTCTAGAGATACACTATCGGCATGTGGTTCCATACCTTGTCATAGTCGGAATCCAATCTCCAATAAGCGCCCGCGGTTTTGATTGTATACTATATATGTGGAGCGTAAGATGCAAGCATTCCGCTAGATTTTATTTATTTGTATTTAGACATTATCGTAATATCAGAAGAATATATGATTTCAAAATGGTTTGGGTTATCGTAAGGTAAAAACCGTCCGTATTTATGTGTGGAATTGGTCTTTTGATTATCCTTTTTTTTCAAAAAGATTTTGAACTTTAAAATCAAGTTGAATGATCACGATAAACTTAGTGTGTTTTTCTCACTCTGGTTCACCAGACTGACCCGGTGTTTGTAATGCTCGGGTTAGACAGGCTGTACAGGTTCAGATTATTGGACACTATGAAGTTCAAGAGACGTGCTGGAGGAGTTTA
Organism: Allium sativum; assembly: GCA_030737875.1. NCBI lineage: Eukaryota > Viridiplantae > Streptophyta > Magnoliopsida > Asparagales > Amaryllidaceae > Allium > Allium sativum. The sequence goes on along the minus strand of CM060926.1, from coordinate 765,492,745 downwards.
GACGTATTAGTATTTATTCCACTGTGTGTTGTTTATGAGGACAGATTATTATAACTGTCCAGATTTGTCTTGATAGATGTACTCTGATTGTAAGTATTATTTCAAGTTTACAATAAAGATTTATTTCTATAATATATTTATTCTGCTGCGATGTGAGACTCTGATTTTGATGTGTTTCTTCTCCTTATTCTTCTATTCTAATATTTCTTTCTTTTCTTATCTCACCCTCTAATTTCTTTCTCATAACGTTCCGGTGTTTTTCGATGCTTGAATGTTCGACATGGTATTTTTTTGTTGATTTTCAGGGTCGAAAATCTGTGGTCGTTACATGTTGGGTTTGATTTGGAGTTAGGAGCGATATAGAAATTGTATTGAATTTAAATGAAATTAAATAAAATTAAAATTAAAATAGAAATATAGTACAAATACGCGTATAGCGTATAATCGTATTACGTTTACACGCCGCCCCTCTCACTGTCGAACGACGGAAACCACTCCATTCTTCTCTCCTCATTTCCTCTCCATCCGTTTCAATAAAATCGATCGACACAGTTGGAGATTTTGTAGAGAATCTTTAGATCTACAAATCCATACTTGTCTTGCCTGAAAACGTGGAGTATTCATCGAGTTTGGAGCCTCCAAAATAGCCGACTTTCCGTCGTCGCCATGATCACCAGAGGTGATCGATCTGCACCCCACCACCGCGCGTTGACGCACCATTCCACCCTCCTCGACGTCGTGTAGTTCGACCATCACCTCGCGCAACGGATTGGCAGAAAAATCGAGACCTAGGTTGGAATGGTTTCTGAGAGGTAACGGCATATATAATTTTCAATAGTTTTAACACCTTTAAGTGTTGCAAAGTATGATAATCGTATAAAATTCATATCTTGCTTATACGATAATGAAATTTGATGAAACATGACCTGTTGGGACCGTAAAATCGCGACCTACTTTCCAGAACTGATCAGAGGATTTTTGGAGCATTCTACAATTTCAGAAGAAATAAAAATCAAAGTGAGATTTCTGAATTCAAATTAATTACATAAAATTACATTAAGATGCAGACAGAGTTTAGAAACTTCCGACACTCGTCGTCCACAGACCATAGACGACTTGATTGTATTATGATGTGGAATTGGTTGATTTTGGTGTTTGATTGTGGTTGAAATGAAATTGATTGATATTGTGGCATTAGACTGCCTAGAAAAATTTATTAGGAAATTATACCCCTTGTAAACGCCGCGAGCCCTAAGGTAGTGCGAGGAGCCATACATCGGGATGGTGCCGGTTTTAATTACCTTGCCATTATGCTACCGAAATTTTCTGAAATATTTATGGGTTGTAAAATATTCATGTTATGATATAAAATTGTTTTGAACAATAAAAGTTAGATTTTTATTGAATTTATAAATATGCAAAATAATCATTGCTGAATAGAAAAATACATGTTAACATAAAAATTCACATTTTTATGTAAAACCTAAAATGATCACTATTTGTAAAGAAAAACATGTTAACACAAAGGTTTACATTTTTATGTAATATCTAAAATGATCATTGTTGAATAAAAACATGTTTACATTAAAAACCATATTTTTAATGTAATGAATGGAAATATAAAAATGTTCATATTTTAAATAGAAAAACATGTTAACATTAAAAATTCACATTTTAATGTAATATAAGAAATTAGCAAAATGTACATGTTTTAGAAATAAAAACATGTTGTCATTAAAAACCATATTTTTAATGTCTTGAAAGAAATTATAAAAATGTACATGTTTTAGAAATAAAAACATGTTGTCATTAAAAACCATATTTTTAATTTCTTGAAAGAAATTAGAAAAATGTACATGTTTTAGAAATAAAAACATGTCGTCATTAAAAACCATATTTTTAACGTCGTGAAAGAAATTAGAAAAATGATCATGTTTCAGAAATAAAAACATGTTATCATTAAAAACCATAATTTTAATGTCATGAAAGAAATTATAAAAATGTTTAGGTTTTAGAAATAAAAACATGTCAACATTAAAAATCACATTTTTAATGTAAAGGTTGATTCATTAGAAAATATTCGATGTTTGAATAAAAATGTTGAAACATTAAAAATTCCATTTTTGATGTAAAAATGATTCATTAGAAAACATATGTTAGAAAATATAAAAATGTTAAAACATTATTTTTGACATGTTAGAAACATATGCTAGAATATATGTTATATGTTAAACATTATATTTAACATACTAGAATAGAAAGAAAAGTAAATAATTTGAAATAAAAATGTATTGATGTTGAAATTTACATTTTTATTGTAAATGAAACACTAAAAATGTCCATTGCTATTTAAATATGTTTTTCCTTAAAAGTTTACATTTTTAGTGAAATAAAGATTTCATTAGAAAGATTACATTTTTTTTATTGTAATAAAAGATGCAATAAAAATTTGCATTTTCAATGTAATGATATACTGAAATAAAAGTTTACATTTTCAATGTAATGATATATTGAAATAAAAGTTTGCTTTTTCAATGTAATGATATATTGAAATAAAAGTTTGCATTTTTAATGTAATGATATATTGAAATAAAAGTTTGCATTTTCAATGTAATGATATATTGAAATAAAATTTCCATTTTCAATGTAATGATATATTGAAATAAAATTTCCATTTTCAATGTAATGATATATTGAAATAAAAGTTTGCATTTTCAATGTAATGATATATTGAAATAAAAGTTTGCATTTGCAATGTAAAAACACATTGAAATAAAAAATTACAATTTGTAATAAAATACATTGAAATAGAAAGTTACATTTTTCTTCAATGTAAAGAATATATTGAAATAAAAAGTCACATTTTTCAATGTAATAGTATATTGAAATAAAAAGATTACATTTTAATTTTTAATCATAGAAAAGGATAAAAGATTACATTTTTATTTGTAATCATAGAAAGGGAAAAAAGATTACATTTTTATTTGTAATCATAGAAAAATATAAAAGATTTCATTTTTAATGTAATCAAAGAAAAGAATAAAAATTTACATTTTTTAATGTAAACAAAGAATTGAATAAAATATTTCATTTTTAATGTAATAAATGAAGGATAAAACATATTACATTTTTTATGTAATATATATGAATCATACAAAAGATTTAATGTCGAAAGAAATTGTATTATTCATTTTTAATGTAATATATGATTTCATATATAAAAGAAATCAATGTTGAATTGAAAATGGTGGTTAAATCGTTGAACGATATATATTTATATATAAATATAAATTAAAATAAAATGAATCGCACTGCTGGAGTTCGCGTTTTGAAATCGTAACTTCAAACGATTATACCGAAAATCCGACCGTCGGATTTTCCCAAAACTGGAACCAATGGGTTCGTTTTGGAAGGATCTTTCCAACAATATAAAGTTTGCTAAGATCCAACGGTTAGATTTTGAGAAATACGTAAATCAAATTTCGATGAAAACAGTGTTAGGGCCATGTAATGACCCGAAGCGTCGTTTACTTGAAAACGGCTATTTTAAATAAATAAAATAACGACAAATCGTTATAAATTATTATATATGATATGGAATGAAAATGAATGATTTAAATTATATATATTTGATAATTATTTGAAAATTCCAAGTTAACTCTCATTTCAAATAATTATACGATGATTGGAAGTCGAAGATTTGAAGACAGTGATTGAAGACCGGCAATCTTCACATCGAATGAATGTACTAATGCCCTAGACTGATTTGCTCCTAGGAAAGGGTTACAGTGGTAGTTTTCCGGACGTACTTGTTGATTGTCCGGATTAGCGAGCGCCTCTCTTTCGTATTGGACATATGGAACGAGAAATAAGGTGTCTCGGGTTTTGTTCAGACCCAGAACAGACTTGTAAATGGATGTATATCTGACATTGGATTTTATTCTATGATGATTGATTTCTATTTAATATATCTGTTTGGTGGCGGAGAGTTCGTTCGCTTGCTTAACACTCTTCTCTGAGACGCACGAGCTCAGAGGTTATATATTGATAGTTATCAGTCGCATGGCGTGAATTGTCAGTGTGGCATGCCAAGATGCAAATGATCAAGGCTTATTGTTGAAAAGCAGAGTCTTGTGGGTGACGATCAAAGCACAGCTTTATTGTAGCATAGCTTTGTGTATAGCATTACTTCTCTAGCCTCACACCCCGGTATGAACCAGAAACCAGAAAAAGGACCCTTGGGAGAACATGCGTTTCTTTCCAGCTAGAAGTGGTGTCTGGGTTTTACAAGCCCATATATTTTTACTTATGTGGATGATGAAAAGCGAGGTACCTCGGATATTGAGTCCGTAATGGCTTTATTTACGCCCTATAGGGCGGAGAGACGTATTGTTCAGGCATAACTAATCCACCAACATATTTGTGGACCGGCCCTGGCGCTCCTAGGTGTAGTTGCGGCTGTATCCTGAGACATGGTAGGCTAGATTGTACCGAATTCGGTAATGACTATCTCTTGCCTTGCTTCATGATGGAAATCCAACTTCCAATACGACACCATACGGTTTTGATTGTAAACCATACAGTTTTGATTATAAACCTATATTTGGTGACATAGTATATGGTAGATATGTCGTCTATGATTGATACATTATGATTGAATTGTTTTTGAAACATATATACACTAATAATAATATCAAATCGGTTTTATCATATCAAGCATTTTTTACCATTATAAGGTAAAACTTTATCCTCTGGTTTGCATTGCGTTGTGTGATGGGACTTGAGTCTTATGATGGTTTCATTTTTCTAAAAAGCATTGCGTTGTTTAATGATTTACTTTATATATGCACTGGCAATCCAATGGAGTAAACCCATTTCGCGTTAGCGGCGTGGTCCTGTGATTTGCCTTATTATTAATATAGGTTAAATAGATTTCTCATACCAGTCCCATGACTGACTCGTAGTTTGTTTCACTTTGCAAACTCGGGTGCCCTCTTTTCCACTCGGGCAGCCTTATATACAGGTTTTAGCAGACTCATTCTGGATAGCTATGGAGCTAAAGATGGATCTTATTCTTTTCTATTATGTTGTTCAGACTTCATTTAGTATATGATGTTAGATTTCGCTACAGACATTTTATATTAAGTGGAAAACTGTATTATGTACTAAGTATGATCTTATTATGCTGTGTAACTCTGATGATATATTATTTCCAGTGTAATATGATGTTTATTATCTGCTGTAATTCTATATTTCTGCTATGTTGTTATTGTTTATGTGTTATATTCCAATGATTATCCTTGCTTTCATACTTCGGGAGTTTGGGGTCATCATAGTTGGTATTAGAGCTTTGTTTAAACTTAGCTCGGAATATAACATATAAATAAACTGGACAGAAGTAGAATCAGCAGTATTCTAAAACGAATAAATCATTATAGATAGGACTAGTAATGTCCTAAAATGAGTGTAGCAGTATAAAACACGCCCCAAAGATTCATTTACATTTAAATGTATGTCTCTATGCTTTAAAATATCTATTCTGTTGGCCTGACTATTTTTCTGCTATTTGCAGACATAGTAGAAAATGAGTGGCAGAAACGGAAGAAGTAATTCTATGGTTCGACAAGTCTAGTGAGCTGATCGTGCTCCCATAACCAAAACCAGATCTAGAAGCTCTAGTAATAAAGTATCAAAATCTGGGGGGAGTACAACTCTCAGGCAAAGAATCCACGATTAAAACACAGGCATGGATGCGTTCTGCTAAGGGAATCTTTCAAGGCTTAAAGCTGAGAGATGATTAGAAAAGATTACTAGCATCTTGGGCACTTAAAGACGAAGCTCTAATCTGGTAGGAATCTGTTACTGAGGAAAATCCAGAAGGTAATATTACCTGGGATAGATTTAAAGAAATTTTCAAAGAAAGATTTATTCCTCCAAAAGCAACTGAGCAGCTATATGATGAGTTTTACAATCTGAAACAAGGAGATATGACCATCCAAGAATATCAGAATAAATTCAATGAAATTTCTCGTTTTTTCCCAGAACTAATTCAAGATTCTGTAAGGAAGAATCTGAGATTTATCAAAGGACTACAAAAGAAATACGAAGGTAGAGTACTAGCTCATGTGAATCTACTATTCTCTGAAATCATACAAATGGCTTACCGCTATGAGTATAATGATAAACAACATGGTTGGGAAGATGAAGAAGAAGGCAACTCTAGCAGTAAAGGAAGTTTGAAACTGATAGCCCTGAGGAAAGTACAATGCCTGAGGTCAGTAAGAAGCCTAAAGTCGGTCAGCAAAAGGTAAAGACAGTCGTACGTCTCAAGTGTAATAGGCAAGGACATTCGAAAAGAAATTGCAAATCTTCGAAGAAACAAAAGAAGAATGGATCTAAACCCAATGAGTAGTTTAAGAGGATAGAGGATGCAATCTTTTCCATCAGATTGGTCATGTAAAGCAAGATTGCCCGCTTTTGAAAACGACCAAGGTGGCTCAAGTCAATAAAGTGGCAGAAGCTCAAATTAATAGCACGATAGATGCTCCAGCACACTTGGCTAGTTAGCAAAGGCTAGATGTTTTAGAAGGTACTTCACTGTCCACAATATTCCAGTTAAAGTATTGTTTGATACGGGTGCGTCACAAAGCTTTATTTCAAGCAATACGGTTAAGAAGTTGAAATTAAAACTAAGGAAACTTAAGGAATCAGTTAGAGTTCATAATCCGATAGGAGGATCTCTTATTCTCAGTGTGTATTATAGAGTGTCTATTTCATTTTTCCATTACCGATTTTCTTTTAATTTAATCGTCATGGATTTCCCTGAATTTGACTTCATTCTTGGGTTAGGCTGGTTAACCAAATATGAAGCCGAGGTTAAATGTGCAGAAAGAATCGTTAAGGAAAAGACCAAGTATAAAAATTTTATAATGATAACATGCATAGGTCCAGATTCAGACAGAAATTTTTTTTGGTGTGCTCTTGATGTTTCTCCTACTGCTATTGAAGATATTCCTGTCGTTAAGAATTATGTGGATGTGTTCGAAGAAGTTGACAGCTTACCTCCACGTAGAGAAATTGACTTCAAGATTGATCTAGTTCCGAATGCAAGGCCAGTCGTGCATCCTATTCGGAGAATGACATGGAAAGAGAAAGAAGAATTGGGCAACCAAACTAAACAGTTGTTATGGAAAGGTATGATTAGGCCTAGATTTTCAAATTAGGGTGCAGTAGTAGTGTTTGTTCCAAAGTCAGATGGTACTCTCACACTATGTGTGGATTACCGAGATTTAAATAAACAGACACTGAAGAATAAATATCCATTGCCCCGTATAGATGATTTATTAGGTCATTTGAATGGAGAAAAAGTTTTTTCTAAAATGGACCTAGCTACGGGTTTCCATCAACTGCGTATTGCCGAAGAGTGTGTTCCTTTGACAATTTTCAGAGGTCCAGACATATTTTATGAGTGGTTAGTAATGTCGTTCGGCTTATGCAACGCTCCAGCTTGTTTCATTGATTTGATGAATCGAGTATTCCGCGATGTCCTAAATAAGTTTGTCTGGTTTTCATCGACGACATCTTAATCTTCTCTAAGTCAACTGGCGAGCATGAGAAACATTTGGAACAAGTTTTGGAAATTCTGAGAAAGAATGTATTAAAAGCCAAATTTTCCAAATGTGTATTTTGGCAAGAAGAAGTGAAGTTCCTCGTTCATGTAGTATCAAAGGAAGGAATTTTAGTGGATCCCAGTAAAATCACAGCTATACAAGATTGGAAGCACCCTAGCACTCCTATAGAAGTCAGAAGTTTCCTAGAATCGGCTGGCTATTATTGGAAATTCATTAAGGATTTTTCGAAACTATCTTGTCCATTGACAAAGCTTACAAAGAAGCATACAAAGTTTACTTGGACACCTGAATGTGAGGCAGCTTTCCAAGAGCTGAAATTGAGGTTGAACACTACTCCTGTGTTGACCATTATTGATGGCAATCAAGATTTGAAAGTCTGGACTGATGCTTCTATTGAAGGTATTGATGCGGTATTAATGCAAAGAGACAAAGTAGTTGCTTACGCTAGTCGTCAATTGAAACCACATGAGAAGAGATATCCTACTTATGATCTTGAACTGTTGGCCATCATGTTTGCTTTAAAGATATGGAGGCACTATCTTTTGGGTGAGAAGTTCGAATTATATACAGATCATAAATCCTTTAAGTACTCTGTTCACCCAAAGGGACTTGAATTTGAGGCAGCAACGTTAGTTAGAATTTCTTGCAGCCTATTATCTGGACATCTTGTGTACTCCAAGGAAAGCCAATGTTGTAGCCGATGCGCTCAGTAGGAAAAATGTGGTCATCGCCAATCTTATCATCACCAATCTCATCATTTCACCTTCATTGATTGATAAAATCTCTGATCTTCAGAAGGATAATGAATTTATTCAGCGAATTAGTAAAAGAGTTCGGGAAGGCGAACCCTCGAGTTTCCAAATAGATAACAAAGGAGTTCTGAGGTTGAAAGGCCGAATTTGTGTCCCAAATATTCCTGAGCTCAGATGGGAAGTAATGGATGAATGTCATAAATCCAAGCTTTGTATTCATCCAGGGGTGAGTAAGATGTATCATGATCTCAAGCACACATTATGGTGGAAATCTATGAAAAGAGACATTTCCATTTATGTTAGTAGGTGTTCTACTTGCCAACAAGTCAAAAGTGATCAACAGAAACTTGCCGGATTGTTACAACCACTAGAAGTTTCAAATTGGAAGTGGGATCAAATCTCCATGGATTTTATTGATGGCTTGCCCTAAACTAGGAAAGGTAATGACAGTATTTGGGTGATTGTAGACCGTTTCACGAAGTCTACCCATTTTATTCCTGTTAGATCTACTAGAACAGATCAAAGTTTGGCGAAAATTTATTTCAAATAAATTATCCGACTACATGGAGTTCCCAGTAGCATTGTTAGTGACTGTGACCCTATATTCGCTAGTAAATTCTGGGAAGCTTTCCAAGAAGAGCTGGGGACAACATTAAATCTGAGCACCGCATATCATCCTCAAACAGATGGCCAGACTGAGAGGGTGAACCGTATACTAGAAGATTTGTTGCGGTCATGTATTCTTGACTTTGGCGGATCATGGGAAGATCACTTGCACTTGGTTGAGTTCTCTTATAATAACATTTACCAAGAAAGCTTGCTAAAGTCGCCATTCGAAGCATTGTATGGCAGACCATGTAGATCTCGCGCATGTTGGGTTGAACCAGGAAATAGACTAGTATTGGGTCCCGATATGATTCGTGAAGCTTCGGACAAAGTTGATTTCATTAAAAAGCGAATACTAACAGCTCAGAGCCGATAGAAAAGTTATGCAGATTCAAGAAGAAGGGATTTGGAATTTGCTGTTGGCGATTATATATACTTGAGAGTTTCTCCATTAAGAGGAGTAGTTCGTTTTGGGAAAACTGGGAAGTTGGCTCCTAGATTCATTGGTCCATTACCTATTCTAGAAAGAATTGGAACTCTCGATTACAAGGTTCAGTTGCGTGACTGGTTGCCAGGCGTACATAATGTATTCCATGTGTCTCAACTTTGGAAGCATGTACATGATCCAGACTTGATTGTCGAGGAAGCTGCACAGTAAGATTTGGAGACTACCGCGAGCTTAGCAGTAAGAAGGGAGCCGGTAAAGATCATTGGCAAAGAAACCCGAGTTCTGAGGAATGAAAGAATTCATCTAGTCAAAATGAAGTGCAGTAGAGATCCTAAAGACTGTACATGGGAGACTAAGGATAACATCAAACAGGCTTATCCCCAGTGCAGAGTGGATATCTCTGATTAGCTCCAGTGAAAGGTGTATTTACAATATTTTGCATTTTTCGTTTTGCTTCCTACTTTACTATTGTTTCCTTTTCGGGGATGAAAAGCTTTTAAGTGAAGGAGATTGCAACAACCCGGAAAATTAGAGCCAATTTAAAATTTTTATTTTGGCTATTTTATTGAATTTTGAATAGTTAAAATAATTTATTTTAAATAATAACAATTAAAAATTTATTTAAATCGAAGTAAGAACGAATATATTTATTTTAATTTTAAAAGGAGTTAGAAATAGCGCGGTAGTTTGAAAATTTGAATTCGAACTTCGAATGACTGTATAGGATGCAAAATAAATTGGATTTTAGTGAAACCAAAAATATTTAAATCTGTTTAAAAATATCTTTCCAACGAATCAGAAAAATTGAAATTTCATAACGGGAATCAAAAGTTATGGTCAGTTGAATATTCAGAATAGTCGCTATGAAATTTAATATAATATATAGCCCTTGTAAATAGTCATTTTGCAAATGCCCTCAGTTTTCGACGAAACCACCCTGATTGGATCCGAAATGTCAAATTATTACCGGATTCCAATTTTCATAATTTTTGGAATTAATATGTAAGCGTGGCAAATGAAAATGTGTTTTGTCAATTTCGATCGACCAGAAAATTGCCATTTTTCAAATGGTCTCCAAATTCGACGAAATTAATTTTTGTTGGGACTGTATCGTCAAAACATAGTTAAATCTATTTTTAGGGAATTTTTGGGGTCAGTATATGGCCCCGGTAAATTAAAATGTTCGATCAAATTAAATAATTAAATGTTTTATTATTTAATTTGAAGAATAGCTGACTGAAACAGTCGAATGGGCCTAGGAGACATATCTCATTGTGTCCGGAATGGGGGTATTTAGCTGCGTGCGTCACTCGTTGGGTTTGATTTGGAGTTAGGAGCGATACAGAAATTATATTGAATTTAAATGAAATTAAATAAAATAAAAATTAAAACAGAAATACAGTATAAATACGCTTATAACGTATAATCGTATTACGTTTACACGCCGCCCCTCTCACTGTCGAACGATGGAAACCATTCCATTCTTCTCTCCTCGTTTCCTCTCAATCCGTTCAATAAAATCGATCAACACAGTTGGAGATTTTACAGAGAATCTTTAGATCTACAAATCCATACTTGTCTCGCATGAAACATGGAGTATTCGTCGAGTTTGGAGCCTCCAAAGTAGCCGACTTTTCGTCGCCGCTGTGATCACCAGAGGTGATCGATCTGCACCCCACCACCGCGCGCTGACGTGCCATTCCACCCTCCTCGACATCGTGTAGTTCGATCATCACCTCGCGCAACGGATTGGCAGAAAAATCGAGACCTAGGTTGGAACAGTTTCTGAGAGGTAACGGCATATATAATTTTCAACAGTTTTAACACCTTTAAGTGTTGCAAAGTACGATAATCGTATAAAATTCATATCTTGCTTATATGATAACGAAGTTAGATGAAACAGGATTTGTTAGGACCGTAAAATCGCGATCTAGTTTCCAGAACTGATCAGAGGATTTTTGGAGCATTCTACAATTTTAGAAGAAATAAAAACCGAAATGAGATTTCTAAATCCGAATTAATTAAATAAAATTATATAAGGATGCAGACGGAGTTTAGAAACTCCCGACACCCGTCGTCTATAGACCATGGACGACTTGATTGTATTGTGATGTGGAATTGGTTGATTTTGGTGTTTGATTGTGGTTGAAATGAAATTGATTGATATTGTGAAATTAGACTGCCAAGAAAAATATATTAGGAAATTAAACCCCTTGTAAACGCCGCGAGGCCTAAGGTAGTGCGAGGAGCCGTACATCGGGACGGTGCCGATTTTAATTACCCTACCGTTATGCTACCGAAATTTTCTGAAATATTTATGGGTTGTAAAATATTCATGTTATGATATAAAATTGTTATGAACAATAAAAATTAGATTTTTACTGAATATATAAATATGCAAAATAATCATTACTGAATAGAAAAATACATGTTAATATAAAAATTCACAGTTTTATGTAAAATCTAAAATGATCACTATTTGTAAAGAAAAACATGTTAACATTAAGATTTACATTTTTATGTTATATCTAAAATGATCATTGTTGAATAAAAACATGTTTACATTAAAAACCATATTTTTAATGTAATGAATGGAAATATAAAAATGTTCATGTTTTAAGTAGAAAACATGTTAACATTAAAAATTCACATTTAATGTAATATAAGAAATTAGCAAAATGTACATGTTTTTGAAATAAAAACATGTTTTCATTAAAAATCATATTTTTAATGTCGTGCAATAAATTAGAGAAATGATCATGTTTTAGAAATAAAATCATGTTGCATTAGAAACCATATTTTAAATGTCGTGAAAGAAATTAGAAAAATGTACTTGTTTTAGAAATAAGACATGTTGTCATTAAAAACCATATTGTTAATGTCGTGAAAGAAATTAGAAAAATGTACATGTTTTAGAAATAAAAACATATTATCATTAAAAACCATATTTTTAATGTCGTGAAAGAAATTAGAAAAATGATCATGTTTTAGAAATAAAAACATGTTGTCATTAAAAACAATATTTTTAATGTCATGAAAGAAATTAGAAAAATGTTCAAGTTTTAGAAATAAAAACATGTCAACATTAAAAATCACATTTTTAATGTAAATGTTGATTCATTAGAAAATATTCACTGTTTGAATAAAAATGTTGAAACATTAAAAATTCCATTTTTGATGTAAAAATGATTCATTAGAAAACATATGTAAGAAAATATAAAAATGTTAAAACATTATTTTTGACATGTTAGAAACATATGTTAGAATATATGTTATATGTTAAACATAATATTTAACATACTAGAATAGAAAGAAAAGTAAACAGTTTGAAATAAAAATGTATTGATGTTGAAATTTACATTTTTATTGTAAATGAAACATTAAAAATATCCTTTGCTATTTAAATATGTTTTTCCTTAAAAGTTTACATTTTTAGTGAAATAAAGATTTCAATAGAAAGATTACATTTTTTATTGTAATAAAAAATGTAATAAAAAATTGCGTTTTCAATGTGATGATATATTGAAATAAAAGTTTACATTTTCAAGGTAATGATATATTGAAATAAAAGTTTTTATTTTCTATGTAATGATATATTGAAATAAAAGTTTGCATTTTCAATGTAATGATATATTGAAATAAAAGTTTGCATTTTCAATGTAATGATATATTGAAATAAAAGCTTGCATTTGCAATGTAAAAATACATTGAAATAAAAGATTATAATTTGCAATAAAATAAACTGAAATAGAAAGTTACATTTTTTTCAATGTAAAGAACATATTGAAATAAAAAGTTACATTTTTCAATGTAATAGTATATTGAAATAAAAAGATTACATTTTTATTTGTAATCATAGAAAAGGATAAAAGATTACATTTTTATTTGTAATCATAGAAAAGGATAAAAGATTACATTTTTATTGGTAATCATAGAAAACTATAAAAGATTACATTTTTAATGTAATCAAAGAAAAGAATAAAATTTTACATTTTTCAATGTAAATAAAGAATTGAATAAAAGATTTCATTTTTGATGTAATAAATGAAGGATAAAACATATTACATTTTTTGTGTAATATATATGAATCATATAAAAGATTTAATGTCGAAAGAAATTGTATTAACATTAAAAATTTCATTTTTAATGTAATATATGATTTCATATATAAAAGAAATCAATGTTGAATTGAAAATGGTGGTGAAATCGTTGAATGATACATATTTATATATTTATACATAAATATAAAATAAAATAAAATAAAACGAATCACGCTGTTGTAGTTCGTGTTTTGGAATCGTAACTTCAAACGATTATACCGAAAAATCCAACTGTCGGATTTTCCCAAAACTGGAACCGTTGGGTTCGTTTTGGAAAGATCTTTCCAATGATATAAAGTTTGCTAAGATCCAACAGTTAGATTTTGAGAAATGTGTAAATCAAATTTCGATGAAAACAGCGCTAGGGCCATGTAATGACCCGAAACGTCGTTTGATTGAAAATGGCTATTTTAAATAAATAAAAATAGCGATAAATCGTTATAAATTATTATATATGATATGGAATGAAGAGGAATGATTTAAATTATATTCGATAATAATTTAAAAGTCCGAGTTTACTCTCATTTCAAATAATTATACGACTATTGGAAGTCGAAGATTTGAAGACGGTGATCGAAGACCGACGATATTCACATCGAATGGATGACTACTGATGCCCTGGACTAATTTGCTCCCAGGAAAGGGTTATAGTAGTAGTTGTCCGGACGTACTTGTTGATTGTCTGGATTAGTGAGCGCCTCTCTTCCGTATTGGACATATGGAACGAGGAATAAGGTGTCTCCGTTTTGTTCAGACCCAGAACGGACTTGTAAATGGATGTATGTATGACATTGGATTTTATTCTGTGATGATTGATTTCTATTTAATATATATCTGTTTGGTGGTGGAGAATTTGTTCTCTTGCTCAACACCCTTCTCTGAGACGCATGAGCTCAGAGGTTATATATTGATAGTTATCAGTCGCATGGCATGAATTGTCAGTGTGGCATGCCAAGATGCAAATGATCAAGGCTTATTGTTGAAAAGTGGAGTCTTGTGGTTGATGATCAAAGCACAGCTTTATTGTAGCATAGCTTTATGTATAGCGTTACTTCGCGAGCCTCACACCCCGGTATGAACCAGAAACGGGAGAAGAACCCCAGGGAGAACATGCGTTTCTTTCTAGCTAGAAGTGGTGTCTGGGTTTTACAAGCCCAGATATTTTTACTTATGTGGATGATGGAAAGCGAGGTACTTCGGATATTGAGTTCCTAGTGGCTCTATTTACGCCCCATAGGGCGGGGAGACGTATTGTTCAGGCATAACTAATCCACTAACATATTTGTGGACCTGCCCTGGCGCTCCTAGGTGCAGTTGCGGCTGTATCCTAAGACACGGTAGGCTAGATTGTCTCGAATTCGGTAAGGACTATCTCTTGCTTTGGTTCATGATGGAAATCCAACTTCCAATTAGGCGCCATACGATTTTGATTGTAAACCATACGGTTCTGATTGTAAACCTATATTTGGCGACATAGTATATGGTAGTTATGCCGTCTATGATTGATACATTATGATTGAAATGTTTTTGAAACATATATACACTAACAATAATATCAAATCGATTTTATCGTTTTGTGACGACCCCAAACCCCGATGAGACGGTAGTAAGGGTAATCTTTGGAATATGACACATAAACAAATAATAGCAGAACATAAATAAATAAATACACCAGATAATGTACAATAGAATACACTGGATAAATAATCATCAGAGTTACACAGTATATAGGATCATACTTAGTACAAAATACAGTTCAGCTATTCATAAAGTGTCTACAGCGGAAAAAAAACATAATATGTACAACAGGAGCTGAACAACATAAAAAGAGATAGATGATAGAATCCATCTTCAGCTCCAGCTATCCATAAAGAGTCTACTAAAACCTGAATACAAGGTTGCCCATGTAGAAATAGGGGAACCCGGGTTTGCAAGTTAAACAAACTACGAGTTAGTCATGGGACTTGTATGAGAAATCTACTTAACACACTTTACAATATGGCTAATCACAGGACCACGCCACTTTCACGGAACAGGTTTACTCCATTGGATTGCCAGTGCTTTAAAACAAATAAATCTTTTAAACATCGCTATGCTTTTTTATAAAAATGAAGCCATTATAAGACTCAGTTCCCATCACACAATGCAACATAAACCGGAGGATAGAGTTTTACCTTATAATGGCCAAAATCTTCTTGATACGAGCAAACAAATCATTTGATACTATTGCTAGTGTATATATGTTTTAAAAACAATTTCAATCATAATTATCATAGACGGCATGGGTACCATATATCATGTCGCCATATATATATATACAATCAAAACCGCACAGTGTCGTATTTGGAAATTGGATTTCCGTCATGAACCAAGGCAAAAGATAGTCCTTACCGATTCAAGACGCTCTAGCCCGCCCCTCAGGAACAGCCCAACTTCACCTTGGATCATCAGGGCCGGTCCACCGATGTGGATTATAATGCCTGAACACTGCGTTTCCCTGCCCTATGGGGCATCACTGGTCATATCCAACCACACCATCGGCTCCGAAGAGACTGAAGCAAACCGAGGCCTCGCTTTCCATCATCCACATAAGTAAAATACCCGGGCGTGTAAAACCCAAAGCACCACTCCTAGCTAGAAGGAAACGCATGTCCTCCCTGAAGTCCTTCTCCCGTTTCTGGCTCATACCGGGGTGTAAGGCTCGCGAAACAACGTTATACACAAAATTGTGCCACATAGGCCGTGCTTTGATCATCAACCACAAGACTTTGCTTTTCAACAGAAGCCTTGATCATCCGCCACTTAGGCGTGCCACACAGGCAATTCACTCCATGCGACTGATTTCTATCGATATATAACCTCTGAGCTCGTACGTCTCAGAGAAGGGCGTTAAGCAAGAGAATAAATTCTCCGCCGCCAAACAGATATATATTTAATAGAGATCAATCAGCACAAAACAAAATCCAATGTCAGACACACAATCCATTTACACGTTCGTTCTGGGTCTGAATGAAACCGGAGGGACTCAATACCTCGCATATCCGTACAATAAACAAGTACGTCCGGTTGGCTACTACTTCAACCCCTTCAAGGTAGCTACTCCTATCGTGAGCATCAGTAGCACCCCTCCATTCGACGTGAAGATCATCGGTCTTGCACCGTCTTCATATCTTCGACTTTCATTCGTCGAACAATTATTTGAAATGAGAATCAACTCGGCCTTTTCAAATAATTCACATATATTTAGAATTTCAAATCAATTCATTTCAATGGTTAAATTATTCGACATCACCAATTCTGTTCTTTAATGTAGTTTCACGTCAAACACATTCAACCATCAAATATCACATAATCTGAGCAAATTTATTTTATTTCCATTCCATATCGTTTATAATATTTTATCATGATTTATCGCTATTTTTATTTATTTAAAAATAGCCAATTCAATCAAGCGACGCTTCAGGCCATAACGCGGCCGTGGCGCTGTTTTTCTTCAGATTTGATTTACATATATCTGAAAATATAACCGTTGGATCTTCACAAATTTTATATCATTAGAATGATCTTTTCAAAACGAATCAAACGGTTCTAGTTTCAGGAAAATCCGACGGTCGGATCTCCCGCACTAATCGTTTGAAGTTACGATTTCAAAATACGAACTGCAGCGTCGTTATTCGATTTAATTTAATTACATTTATATATATAAATATAATCGATTCTGGCACTGTTTTTCTTCAGATTTGAATTAAACATTCCAAACAATTCAACCGTTGGATCTTCACAAAGTTGGTGTCGTTGGAAAGATATTTCCAAAGCGAACCCAACGGTTTCGGTTTTGGGAAAATCCGATGGTCGAATCTCCCGCGCTAATCATTTGAAATCACGGTTTCAAAGCACGAACTACAGCTTCGTTATTCACTATATTTTAATTACATTTATGTATAAATATATAAATATAATTCTTTCTTCGATTTCAAAACTATATCCACTTTATATATTTGGTAAAAATGATATTTTTATCTTCAAAAATATTTATTCCACAAATAACCTTTTTCACACTTCATATTCACAATAAAATGTAGAATTTATTGTTCAATATATAAATTCAACCCATGAACGTTTTCAATTTCACACATATGATAAAATATGATTTTTATCGTTCTAGTCCTTTATTCAACACATGAATATTTTCTATAGTTGATATATATAATAAAAATGTATTTTTTATTGTAAAACAATTTATTTCAAAACACGATTATTTTATATATTCTATACATAAGGTAAAAATGTTATTTTTGGTGTTGAAACAATTTATTTAAAATAATAGTATTTTATATAGGCTATATATATAATAAAAATGTGATTTTTATCTTTCAAATAATTTATTCAACACATGAACTCATTCAACACATGAATTTCTATTCAACACATGAATTTCTATTCAACACACGAATATAGTTTCAACACATGAAAATAATTCTAACACATGAATATTATTGAAAATTTCGGCAGCATAACAGCAGGGTAGTTAAAACCGGGACCGTCCCTAGTACGGCTCCTCGCTCTACCTTAAAACCTCGCGGTTTTTGACAATGGGGATTTCATGCATCTAATTCGCACACATGAGAACAAGTTTTCTTTCATTTCCACAACCTATTCTATTTTTGTTTTCAACCACAAATGGGTATTTTTCAACCACAGTCAATCATTCTCAACCACAAACAATTCTATCAACCATTCGCATTATTCACCAAATTTCACATCAACCAAATAATCCAAAGATTATAACAACCAAAATATATCATCCATGGTCTGTGGACGACGGGAGTGTATTTATATATATTCGTATATAAATATATTTCAATTTACTTCACTTCATTTCAATTTATTTCAACGCACATATTATTTTTACAACGTATATATAACTTATACATCGAACATACAACTTATATAACGCTTATACATGATGTGTACAATGCTTATATAACTCATACATCGACTATATAATTTCTACATCATTGTTTTTCATATCGTTTATAAATTAGAAATCTCACATTGGGTTCCACTCCACCAAAAATAGCAGAAGTTTCAGAAAAATATACGGTCTCTTCTAGAATGTAGAAGACGTCCACACGAGTCCGCTGTCTCTTATTTCACTGAATTTCGACCACAAATGAAGGATATATGATTTTTATAGTGAAATCAAAATCCGTAGCGTTTATAAGTGCTATAGACTATAAAATAAAATACAGGCCGTTACCTCTCTGATTTGTTCAAAACTAGGTTTCAACTTTTCTCGAAATACGTGTAGCGGTTGCTCGATCCGATTTCACCACGGGGTAGGGCCTAGAGAGGCGTGCGCTAGGGAGGGGGTCCAGTTCGGTGGCTCTAGGTGCTGCCGGCGGCGGTTGAAAGGCTCCGACTTTGGAGGCCTGAATCCCGCGATTCACTTGATGAGAGGGGGTGCAACGACCATGGATTTGAAGCTTGAGGGGAGTTCTTCAAAAAACCCAACTGGGTCGAAGGCTATCGATGCATATAGGAGGAGAAAACGAGGAGAGAAGGGAAGAACCCCTTTCCATCGTCGCGCAGTAGAAGATCGGGGAGAGAGAAAGTCGTTTGGGCCAATGAGATTTTTTCATTTATTTATATATTTTTAAATTTTGAAAATACCCTCTTTCACACACGAACCCCAATCCAGACCCAACGACTGCCGTCCCTAGCTAAATACCCCCATTCCAAACACAATGGGATATGTTTCATAGGCCCATTCGACTGTTTCAGTCAGTTTTTCTTCAAATTAAAATATAAAACATTCAATATTTGATTTGAACGTGCATTTCAATTTGCCGGGGCCACATACTGATTCTAAAAATTCCAAAAAAATAAATCTAGCTATGTCTTGACGATACGGTCCCAACAAAACTAGTTTCGTCGAATTCTGAGACCGTTTGAAAAATGGCCCTTTTCTGGTCGATCCAATTTAATAGAAATCGACCAAACACATTTTCCTTTGCCATGCTCACATACTAGCTTCAAAAATTATGAAATTTGAAACCTAGCAATAATTCCACATCCCGGATCCAACAAAAGTGGTTTCATCGAATTCTGAGGTCGTTTGCAAAATGTCTATTTTCAAGGGCTATATATTCTATAGCGACCTTTCTGAAAATTCATTTGGGCATTACTTTTTAATCCCGCTATGAAACTTCGATTTTTCAGATTCTTAGAAAGATATTCACTAACATATTTAATTATTTTTGGTTTCACTAAAATCCGTTTTATTTTGCACCCGGTACAGTCAGTCAAAGTTTGAATTGAAATTTTGAAACTGCCGCGCCATTTCACACCTTGTTTATAATTCAAAGTAATTATATTCATTTTCAAACATCGGTTCAAACAACTTTTCATCGTTATTATTTAAAATATTTATTTAAAATATTTAAAATTCACTAAAATAGCCAATTTAAATTGGTTTAGATTTTACGGGTTGTTACAATCTCCCCCACTTAAAACTTTTCGTCCCTAAAAAGGAACAAAGTCGAAAGTGGATTAATTAACTAACTCTACTTTCAATCTGGCTTCCATTCTCCAACATTTTCAGTTTCTGAGAATTTTCAAATTCTTCAAAAATTTGGCTAACACCCTAAATTTTCGAAAAATTTCGCCATAACCTCCTTTGTACGGGGAGGGGTTTGGAAATTTATTGGACCGTATTAGGTACCGAATAAATCCTAATAAACATGCACATATTTATAGTGATATATTCCGGTGTCCATAGGGGAGTGTGTATAGATCATAACTCCAGAGAATAAATTCTCGTCACCCTATAAATGGTTTTTGTGCCTTAATGACCAGAGAGATGTGTTTATTGTCATCTCCAGACCCGTGTGGGGTTTTTATTAATCTTGCAATTTACCTTAACAATTTATATAGTCCAGACCAGTCATCAGTTCAACCTGTAATATATAGTCATCGCCATACAAGCCTCTCGCTCGTATGGTAAATCTTCAACCTCGTCACACAAGCTCCAAACGCTTATGTGGTATATGATGAAGCATGCCTATCTTCAAGAAGTATTCCATGTAGTGTAGTTCAAAATTAATTGTTACTATCCTATGGTGACATTTATTATTACACACAGAACAACCAGCACTCCGCATCCAATGGCATTCACAGGAGTTGATATAATAATAAAATTGCGCATCCAACTCATTAAGGTTTACCTATTTGTCGGGCACGCAAATAAATTCTTTACTCAACAGCCAATCCATTTGCCTGTTCAGACATATATAATGCACATGTATATATTTCTATCTATTTTTAACTCAGTTCAATGTGTGATTTAATCGAATAAATTCTACCATTCATTCTCTTATTGATTAAATTAACTATCATTCTAATAATTTAATTAATCAAATCCACTATCACACAACACAAACAACAATCAATTTTATTTTTAACTTTTCAAAATCATTCAGACTATATGATTAAAAGTTTACATCCATGAAAAGAAAACAACAGCAAAGTGGAGAACATAATGGAAATCGCAAAATATGGTAAATGTACCTTGCACCCGAGTCAATCAGAGATATCCATCCTGCACTTAGGATAGGCTTTCTTAATGCTATCCTCTGTTTCCCAAGTACAATCTCGCGGATCTCCACTCCATTGCAATTTGACCAAGTGAACCTTTTTGTTCCTCAGCTCTTTGGTTTCTTTGCCAATGATCTTTAGCGGCTCTCTTCTAACTGCCAATTCTGGAGTGATTTCCAAATCATGTTGTGCGGCTTCTTCTACAACGAGATCTGGATCATGCACATGCTTTCGCAGTTGAGATACGTGAAATACATCATGCACTTTAGGAAACCAATCAGGCAATTGAACCCTATATGCGAGAGTTCCAATCCGTTCTAGAATAGGAAACAGACCAATGAATTTGGGCGCCAATTTCCCTGTTTTACCGAATCGGATGACTCCTCTCATCGGAGATACTTTCAAATATACATAGTCGCCAACAACAAATGATACATCTTGATTGACATTGAAAAGTGTTTATTTTATGACTCTTATGCTTTATCTTTTGTAAATAAATAAATGATACTTTGGGTATTTTTTTATGTGTTTTTACAGATTTCAAGCGTTGCCTCCTTCAATTCAAATCAAAGGCCAACTACAAGAAAGAGCTACTTCCTCACATCAAATTCATTTCAATTGCAAAAGAAGTAGTAGCTCACTGGTAAAGGCATAGGAATTGGTGCTGAGAGACCCGAGTTCGAACCCCGTCAAGCTCACTTTTTGCCAAAGAAACGGAGCGCGTTCACACTGGCCCTTCGCTTTGAGAAATATTTGGACTAGTGTTATGTTATATATATACATACACATATTCATGTGTATGTATTTATGATGTCCACCAATTAACATTTCAGCAATAGCCATATTCTTATCATGGAATTAAATTCAAATCATTTAATTTAAATTAGAAGAATTCCTGATTGAATTGCTGCCAAGAAAAGATCCATTATGAAGATTTTATCCTTTGTTGCCTTTGGAGTCTAATAAGCATCCTTGTTTGGAAGAATTAATTATATGCAATCTTTTATCAATCAATTAGCCACATGAGAGAATTGAGAGATATGGAAAATATTTACCATGATATGCCCAGATTTTCTCCAATCAAGCTGAGTCAAGGAAGGCAAGAGATATTCATGAATGAGGAGGCCCATTTATTCATAGACCTAATTATGGTTTTCCCATTCTCATCTATAAATATGTGTTGTAACCATTGTAAAAATTCATTCTTCTGTACTCTCTTTTATTCTAAACAAAGTTTTCTTCAATTTAGTTTTATTGCTTTTTTCTAACAATCTGTGCTTCTATTCAATTAGTTTTGATAGAACACGATGTGTTACTGTTATTTCCATTTGCAAATTAGAATTAGTCGTTTGATTAGATTCAACGACAATTCTAAGTTTAATTTCTGTTGTTGTAGTTGTTAATTGTTGTTTTCTTTCTAGTTAATTGTCTTTCAGTTTCAGTTGTTAGATTTTGGTGTTGATCCGATTAGATTCAGATCAACAGTAAAATCATTAGCGTTAAAAACATCTTCAGAATTCGTCTAACTCGCCCAAGAATAAATAGATAATAATTTTTAATTACACCTCCCTGTGTTCGACCTGTATGCTACACGCTTGTATGCTAGCAGAATTTATTACAAATGTCGCGCTTTTGTAATTCATAGACTAGCGTCGATCAAGTTTTTGGCGCCGTTGCCGGGGAGGGTAACGTTAAATTTTATTATTTATTTGATTCTGATTCGTGTTAGTTTTTTTTGTTTTTTTTTCTTCTTGTTTTTGTTTTGTTTTGTTTAGTAGAAAAAAAACTCTTGATTGGTAGATTGGATATTATTTACTGATATTTCAATCTCCAAAAACAAGAAAAAAAAAATCTTGCTAGTTTTTCTTTTTTTTCCTCAGTCTATTCCTTTTTTTTTTACAAGTTCCTCTCTCTCTTCATTAAAAAAAAACTTGCCAATTCTTTCTCATTTTGTTTCACGACTTTCTTTCCTGTTTTTCAATACATTTGATTCCCTATCTTCTTTTCCAAACTTTCAAAAAAAATATCTCATTTTGTTGATTTGGTACTGATAGTTGTAGCCATAATCTTCTAAAAAAAAAAAACTTTTTTTTTCTTATCCTCTGATTTCTTTCCCGTTTTTGAATTCCATTCCAATTCGGAAAAAAATATCTGGTTTAGTAATTTGGTTTATCAGTTTGATTGATACTGCCATCAACTAAACAGAGAAAAAAAAAGACTTGCCCATTTTTATTCAGTTTCTTTTTTTTCTGTCTTCATTTCTTTCCCTTCTTACCTTTTCATTAATTTTTCCCTTATTTCCCTCTCTGCTTTTAATTCTCTCCCTTTTCTCACATTTCTTTCCCTTATTTTCTTCTCTGTAGATCCACGCCATTCAAAATTCACACCCATCCTCTACTACAAAGTCACTGTCTTCTTCCATTTTCTAACCCTACACCAACACGCAAACCACCCACTTGAATCCAACCCTCCTCACGTCCAACACCAACAACACCTCCCCCTTCATTGCCTCCGCAACTGCAAAGTCACCGTGCAAACACCACTTCACCCCAACATTCATCCACCGCCCATACATCTTCCTACGCCAGCAAAAACCTCCCGGTCCTCCAAATCGCAACTCCTAAATCCGATAAAAAAAACCAATTCGATTAGAATCAAGCTGAGTTGATTCGAGAAGAGCGAAAAAAAAACAAAGAAAGGTCTGAGTTGATTTTTTTTGTTTTGTGCGTGATTTATCTGGGTTGAAACATAAAAGAGAAGGGGTATCAAAGAAGGAAGGGATTTTCATTATTGACTGTTTCTTTTCGGTCTCACTGTTCGTTGTCCTGTGTGTGACTTGCTGAAGCTTGTGTGTGGCACTGTTTTATAGTCATTTCTTTTGTGGTTGATTTGAAGAAATAAATTTCATACTTGTGATTTGCTTCCTGAAAAGTAAAGGAAGTGCGTTTGGGAAATCAAAGAAATAGGGGGCGTGAGTGTTGTCGCTTTGTTCTTTGTCAGGTTTTATCGCTTTGTTTTGTTGGAGTCTGCTTTAGCTTGTTTCTTTTGTTTTGTGTTTGGTTAGTCTAGTTTATTTTTTTTTTCTCAAACAAACCAAAAAAAAAAAGTGTTTTAATTGATTGAGCGAGTGTCGGATTTTGTTTTAGAGTAAATTGTTTTTGTTTAGTTTAGTTTTAAATTTTATTTCTTCCTTCCAATTTAGTTCTTAATTTGTTGTTTCTCTACCTTGTCTTTTCTTCAAAAAAAGAAAAAAAAGAGTTAGAAGCGAAAAAAGGCCCACACAACAAACAAAGAGATTCAAAAATCAGTCAACTTGCAAACAAAATTCGAATTGTTGGAGCGGTTGCATACCAAGTGGGGTGTGAACGCGCTAGCGCTTCCCAAATTCACTGGAGGACTGCCGATCAAGGTGAGAAATTTTTAAAACAGTACAGGTGCTCTGCTGCAAAGAAAAAATATATATCGACAATTGTTGTAAAAAAATTCTGCAGGGCAGCGGCTTGAATGTAATTTTTTTTAATTTCTGCAATTGTTTTGTGTGATTGTTGTTATTTCTGCATTTTTTTTATTCATTCTGTTAAGGGCAACACCCCCATTCACATAAGGTGAGGGATTTCATCACCCTTTCCTTAGCCCACAAATTGCATTTCATCGTAGAACCTGACTAATAATAACGGTTAGACGTTGGACTTAAGGGAGTCACGGGCTCATCTAGGGCTTAATTATATTGTGATAGTTGATTCATTTGGAACGAATTATTTCTTGGTGTCTAGACTACGGCAGAGAAATAACCGTTTATAAATATTACGGGGATTCATAAATATTATATCGGTTGTTACTCTGAAGGTACTTAAACCTTCGGCTGCATTGCTAGGGTGATTCCTGGTGCACCGATAACTCCTGTCCGTTAACTGGCTGAGAAATCTTTTGATCTAAGTAATCAAACATGTCACTTTATAATTTTGGGTTAGGAGCCAATAAGGACAGAAAACTTCATTGTAGCTAATTTATGTGCTTGCATTTAACAACAATGAGTGAAAAAAGTGTCAGCCAACAAAATTCTCCTAGGGGTTCTCGAATCAACCAAAATTTTCCAACCGAATTGGATCAAAATCGAGTGAATCAAAACCTTCCAAACTTTGGGGATCAAAACCAAATAAATCAAAATTTTCAAAACCTCAATATCCAAATGGATAGACCCTTGTCTCTTCGTGATCGATGTTATCCTACTAGGACCGTTCAACCATCTGTCATTGTGTTCCGACCAGCCGAAGGAAACAATTTTGAGCTAAAACATTCTTTTATCCAAGGGGTACCAAAATTTACTGGGTCTGAAAATGCTTATGAATTTCTGAGTGAATTTGAATTGTATGCCTCCACAACAAAAATGCAACAACTATCTAACGAATCGATCAAGCTAAGGCTAATTCCATTTGCACTACTTGAAAGCGCTAAAAGATGGTTAAATTCTCTTCCAAAACATTCCATAAGAAGTTGGAATGAATTTGTCACTATATTTTTGAAAAAGTTTTTCCCTTTCCATAAAACTCTTAAAATTCGAACTGAGATAAACCAATTCTGTCAAAATGAAGGGGAAACTTTTTCAAAATATTTTGAGAGATTCAACCAACTATTGTATAGTTGTCCTCATCATGGAATTCTAAAAGACCACTTGTGTCAAATTGCATATGAAGGGCTTAATTATCAATCTAGAACTCAACTAGAATCAATGTGTGGAGGAGATTTTATGTCTAAAACAGTCGATGAAGCTTGGCGGTTCTTAGAAGACTATTCTGAAAAGGACATGCAATGGGAATCGATTCGTGTTCCCATTCGTACTTCTACTAGAGGAGTGCATGTCGTGGACCCAAGCCAAATTCCTTTAGAAAATCAAACTCTTCAAGCCGGAGAAGGGTTACCCCACTATTACTCTCAGGACCAAGCCAATGCTATAGCTCAAAATAATCCTTACTCATCTACATACAACCCTGGTTGGAGGAACCACCCAAATTTTTCTTGGTCAAACCCCAATAATTCGGCTAACCCATCTCACATGCAACCCTTTATTCCCAATCCGAATTACCAAGCTCCTTCTTCCAATTCTCAAATCTCTCAACCTGCACCTCAAACGAAACAACCTTATAGGCACCCCAACTTTCAATCATCAAATCAATCCTCTCAATCTTCTCAACCACCACAAGATATCGTGCGTTTAGAGAAACAGTTGAACTCTCACGAAGCTAAAATGAACTCACAAGACACTAAACTCGACCAAATGTTCAATATGGTGAAAGAACTAATGAAAAATAATGAGAAAGGAAAGTTGCCTAGTCAACCCGAGGTGAATCCAAAATATAACTCTCGTGCTCTAAATTCTTGTGAGGATGAAAACCAAAATCCGGTCAACGTTGTTACAACCCTTCGATCTGAAAAGGGGATTGATAATAATGTTGGCAACCCTGACAAACCTTCGAACTCAACCCAAATACAAAAGCTTGATGATCACTTAATGGCTACAAATGCCAGTTCTTCTAAACTTCCATCTCCCTTAAATGTTTGCAATCCCAACAGTTCTTCTCCTAGTGGCGACAAACCCGACTCACCTTCTGAAATCGATGTTGGCAATACCAATATTTCATCTTCTACACACTTACCACCTTCTTCTTCCATGGCCAAATCTTCATCGTCGAACGATGAAACTGATCGTAGAGTCGAAAAACCTATAGCTCCATTTCCCCATAGACTCAATAATAAGAAGAAAGCGACAAATTTCAATAAAATTCTGGAAATTTTCAAACAAGTCCGTGTGAACATTCCTCTTTTAGACACCATTGAACAAATTCCTCAATATGCTAAATGTCTTAAGGAATTGTGCACACAAAAACGTGCGACCAATGTCCCAAAAACCGCCTTTCTAACTGCAAATACAAGCTCTGTTCTTTCGAATCTTGCCCCAGTCAAGTACAAAGACCCTGGCTGCCCTACGATTGATTGCAAAATAGGAAACACCCATATCTCTCATGCTCTACTTGACCTTGGTGCCAGTGTCAACCTTCTCCCTTATACTGTCTATCGTCAACTTGGACTAGGGGAGATTAAACCAACAAACATCACTCTTTAGCTAGCTGATCGATCTGTCAAAAAGCCATTGGGAATTATCGAAAACGTCTTGATACAGATCGAACAGTTCTACTTTCCTGTCGATTTTATAGTTCTAGAAACAGAGTCTGTCTCAAATCCCAAAGTTCAAATACCATTGATCTTAGGACGCCCTTTCTTAGCAACCTCTAATGCTGTCATTAATTTTAGGAATGGTCAGCTTCGACTTTCCTTCGGGCACCTAACCATTGAGCTAAACATCTTTAATCTCAACAAACAACCTAGGGATTTTGAGGTAGATGAAATTGACATGATTCAAACCACAGTTGATGAAACCTCTAGTGACACTTCTGAAGCCCTGAAAATGTGTCTTGACCATTTCGACTCTGATTTCGATGAACTCGAATACATTTCTAAACTAAACAAAATTCTTGACTCCGACACTTCGTCACCTGAATCTAACCAAGGAATGTTGACCAATGTTGATACACAAGAACTTCCTAAGTTAGACCTCAAACCCTTGCCACCATACCTTAAGTATGCCTACCTAGACTCTTCAAAAACTTTTCCCGTAATCTTGGCCTCCGATATTACTCAGGACCAAGAAGAAAAACTCTTAGAAGTTTTGCGGGAAAATAAAGACGCCTTGGGGTGGGAAATTAGCGATATAAAAGGAATTAGCCCATCAATTGTGGAACATCGCATATATTTAGTTAATGAGGCTAAACCCACCTGTGAGGCTCAAAGGCGATTAAACCCAAACATGAGAGAAGTGGTCAGGAGGAGATAATCAAATGTCTAGACAATAACATCATCTATCCTATCTCTGATAGTACTTGGGTGAGTCTGGTACAAGTTGTACCGAAGAAGTCGGGAGTCACAGTGATCAAAAACGATAGTAATGAACTCGTCCCAACAAAAATCAAAACCAAATGGCGTGTGTGCATCGACTATCGAAAGCTTAACTCAGCCACACGAAAAGACCATTTTCCCTTGCCTTTTATTGACCAAATGCTCGAACGCTTAGCGGGACATGAGTACTACTGTTTTCTCGATGGATACTCTGGCTATAACCAAATTCCTGTTGCTTTAGAAGATCAACATAAGACCACCTTTACTTGTCCCTTTGGAAACTTTGCTTATCGTCGCATGCCTTTTGGTCTTTGTAATGCCCCCGCGACTTTCCAAAGGTGTATGATGAGTATTTTCTCTGATATGGTGGAAGAATTCTTGGAAATATTCATGGACGATTTTTCAATATATGGATCATCTTTTTCCCAATGTCTCACTCATTTAGAACTCGTCCTTAAGCTTTGTAAGGAGAAATCACTCGTCCTTAATTGGGGAAAATGCCACTTTATGGTAAAAAGGGGGATAGTTCTAGGTCATGTCGTCTCCAAAGATGGCCTAGAAGTCGATAAATCCAAAATCAATTTGATTGCTAATTTACCTCCTCCAAAGTCTGTCAAAGATGTTCGTTCATTTCTTGGCCATGCAGGATTCTATAGAAGATTCATTAAGGATTTCTCAAAAATTTCAAAACCTCTTTCGAATTTACTTGCCAAAGACGTAAAGTTTGAATTTTCCAATGATTGCAAAACATCTTTTGAAACTCTTAAGTCGATCTTGACCACAACTCCCATCATTCAACCTCCTGATTGCACTCAACCCTTCGAACTTATGTGCGACGCTTCTGATTTTGCTATTGGAGCCATCTTGGGTCAGCGTATCGATAAACTCCCTCGAGTCATTTATTACGCTAGCAAAACTTTAAACGAGGCCCAACTGAATTACTCAACTACTGAAAAGGAATTTTTGGCAGTTGTCTTCGCTCTCGAGAAATTCAGACCATATCTCATAGGATCCAAAGTCATAGTTTACACTGACCATGCTGCCCTACGATATCTGCTTTCTAAAAAGGATGCCAAGGCCCGCTTGATTCGTTGGATCCTTCTTCTTCAAGAATTCGATATAGAAATACGAGATAAAAAGGGTTCTGAAAATGTCGTAGCTGATCATCTCTCTCGAATTGTGCACGAAAATGATAACGACACCCAAATTGATGACTGTTTTCCTGACGAACAACTGCTTTCGATCTCTAACACCCCTTGGTACGCTGACATTGTGAATTATCTTGTCACACAACAATCACCCGCTGAATGGTCGAAACAAGATAAACAAAAATTTCTCTCGAAAGTTCGAAACTTCTATTGGGACGACCCATATCTTTTCAAATACTGTCCAGACCAAATCATTCGAAGGTTTGTGCCCGATCATGAACACCAAAGTATTCTCTCCTTCTCACATGACCATGCTTGTGGCGATCATTTTGTAGCAAGAAAAACTGCTGCAAAAGTTTTGCAAAGCGGTTTTTATTGGCCCACACTCTTCCGTGACACTTTCGAATTTTGCTCTAAATGTGAGCGATGTCAAAGAACGGGTCGAATCTCTAAGCGAAACATGATGCCTCTCAACCCCATTTTAGTGATTGAGTTATTCGATGTTTAGGGCATCGATTTCATGGGACCGTTCCCTAATTCATTTGGGAATCTTTACATCTTACTTGTGGTAGATTATGTCTCAAAATGGGTTGAAGCCATTCCGACCAAAACCAACGACAACAAGGTTGTTGTCAAATTCCTCAAAGAAAACATCTTTTCACGCTTTGGCACACCTCGAGCTATCATTAGCGATAATGGCACTTATTTCTGTAATCGTGCTTTTGAGTCCTTGCTTAAAAAATACTCAATCACACACTAGCTGTCAACACCTTACCATCCACAAACTAGTGGGCAAGTAGAAGTTTCCAATAGACAAATCAAACAAATTCTTGAGAAAACCGTGAATTCCAATAGAAAAGATTGGTCCGTAAAACTGATTGATGCACTTTGGGCTTTTCGCACTGCTTATAAAACCAATCTAGGGATGTCACCATATCGATTAGTCTTTGGAAAGGCATGTCACTTACCTCTTGAATTAGAGCATCGAGCTCTTTGGGCCATAAAATTTTTGAATTTTGACTTAGAAAAAGCCGGCTCACATAGGAAGTTACAAATTTCGGAATTAGAGGAATTAAGAAATGAGGCGTATGAAAATGCGAAAATCTACAAAGAAAGAACCAAAGCCCAACACGACAAAAACATACCTCGTAAGGAATTCAACGTAGGTCAAAAAGTTCTTTTATACGACTCTAGACTTCACTTGTTTCCAGGAAAACTCAGATCTCGATGGACTGGACCTTAGGTCGTGAAAACAGTATACCCTCATGGAGCGGGTTGAAATTGAAAATCCTAGGGATGGAAAGGTCTTCAAAGTAAACGGTCAACGACTGAAACCATTTTTGGAATTCGAGCAATATGACGAAGATGACTCTATTGATCTGCATGATCATCCACCATAAAATCAGGTGGTACACGTTCTTTTTCTTTTATTTTTATTTTTCATTTTTTTATTTTTATTTTATTTTTGTTTTTCTGCCTTAGACAGTTGGGACACTGTCTCAATCAAGTGTGGGGGTGGGGGGAGTCTGCATTGCATTCTTTTGATTTTTCTTTAATTTTTCTTTCTTTTTCATATAGGACCATCATACATTTTATATCGTAGTAACATACCATAAAAAAATTTTGGAAGATATGACTCATTTTCAATTGATACAGCAAAATAAGTTTACAATTTGTAGCCAGTTGATAGTATTTTTCTCTCTCAACTTCGATCGAATAGGAAATATAATGAAAAGTTTAATTTTGAGGGATAATAGTGTAACCGGTACATAGGGAGATTCTTAGGTGATGGCCATGAAATCCATTCTATGTTGTAGACTTTGTTTAAATAAGTGGAGGACTTAAAATACTTATATTGGCTTTTCAAATCTTTAAAACTAAGTTGTGTTAAGTTGAATTCGCGTAACTCTCTTTTGTGCTTATATTTTTGATAATAATAATAATAGTATTCCAAGGGTATCCAACATTGCTTGTATATCAAGCGTTGGTGTGCAAACCCGCCAAGCTCTATCCGACACGTTGTTGACAAAGTCAAAGTTGGAATATCTTGGTCTCATTTTATGAGATTGGACACCTAAGGATTACCGACACGTTGTTGACAAAGTCAAAGTCGGCCTGCACAATCCGCCAAGCTCTTTACCCACTCTCCGTTAGTCCGCGAGGCAGTGCATGGGTGGTAAACCTTGGCCTTTTTAGTTAGGTGTATGTACTTAATCATAAATCTTAAAATTTTATAGAATAAAGAATAAGTGATGATGCCCAAACACATCTTGACCTTATTGATTTGACTAGCCATACATGAGAAAATTAAAATACCACTTTACAAACTGTGCCAAGCAAACTAAGAATCTATTTCATGGCCGCACTATGTTATCAACCAAACTAACTGGACAAACTGGAATTTAACATTTGAAAACTTGATTTATATTGAAAATTTGTGACAAGTTGAGGTATCTAAAATAAAATCAACTGACTAGAAATTGTTAACTTAAATTGTTGTACCACTTTCCTGAAACAAGTCGTGTTTTCATTTTTCGTTTTTATTTGCATATGTCCATTGCATTCATGTAGTTTCATTAGAATCATAGCATATTACATTTGGATTTTGTGGGTAGTATCCGCTGAAAACCCTCAAGAGACACCACTCGTCCTACTAGGGACACCTAGAGGTTTAACGGCTTGTTGCATACGCTCAATGCAATCGTGTTTCCTACGAAAATGTGACCTATCTAGTTTAGTTTTTCATTTTTTTGTTTTACTCGAGGACGAGTAAAAGATAAGTGTGGGGGTATTTGATTGACATTGAAAAGTGTTTATTTTATGACAATTATGCTTTATCTTTTGTAAATAAATAAATGATACTTTGGGTATTTTTTGTGTGTTTTTACAGATTTCAAGCGTTGCCTCCTTCAATTCAAATCAAAGGCCAACTACAAGAAAGAGCTACTTCCTCACATCAAATTCATTTCAATTGCAAAAGAAGTAGTAGCTCACTGGTAAAGGCATAGGAATTGGTGCTGAGAGACCCGAGTTCGAACCCCGTCAAGCTCACTTTTTGCCAAAGAAACGGAGCACGTTCACACTGGCCCTTTGCTTTGAGAAATATTTGGACTAGTGTTATGTTATATATATACATACACATATTCATGTGTATGTATTTATGATGTGCACCAATTAACATTTCAGCAATAGCCATATTCTTATCATGGAATTAAATTCAAATCATTTAATTTAAATTAGAAGAATTTCTGATTGAATTGCTGCCAAGAAAAGATCCATTGTGAAGATTTTATCCTTTGTTGCCTTTGGAGTCTAATAATCATCCTTGTTTGGAAGAATTAATTATATGCAATCTTTTATCAATCAATTAGCCACATGAGAGAATTGAGAGATATGGAAAATATTTACCATGATATGCCCAGATTTTCTCCAATCAAGCTGAGTCAAGGAAGGCAAGAGATATTCATGAATGAGGAGGCCCATTTATTCATAGACCTAATTATGGTTTTCCCATTCTCATCTATAAATATGTGTTGTAACCATTGTAAAAATTCATTCTTCTGTACTCTCTTTTATTCTAAACGAAGTTTTCTTCAATTTAGTTTTATTGCTTTTTTCTAACAATCCGTGCTTCTATTCAATTAGTTTTGATAGAACACGAGGTGTTACTGTTATTTCCATTTGCAAATTAGAATTAGTCGTTTGATTAGATTCAACGACAATTCTAAGTTTAATTTCTATTGTTGTAGTTGTTAATTGTTGTTTTCTTTCTAGTTAATTGTCTTTCAGTTTCAGTTGTTAGATTTTGGTGTTGATCCGATTAGATTCAGATCAACAGTAAAATCATTAGCGTTAAAAACATCTTCAGAATTCGTCTAACTCGCCCAAGAATAAATAGATAATAATTTTTTATTACACCTCCCTGTGTTCGACCTGTATGCTACACGCCTGTATGCTTGCAGAATT
This sequence comes from Allium sativum, assembly GCA_030737875.1. Lineage (NCBI taxonomy): Eukaryota > Viridiplantae > Streptophyta > Magnoliopsida > Asparagales > Amaryllidaceae > Allium > Allium sativum. Next base: position 765,459,547 of record CM060926.1, on the reverse strand, counting down.
TATTACAAATGTCGCGCTTTTCTAATTCATAGACTAGCGTCGATCACATCTCTTCTTCTCTTATCTGCATAGTTCTTCTGTCGGCTTTGAGCGGTGAGTAATCGTTTCTTAACGAATCGACTTTGTCCGCAGCATCGCGAATCATATCAGGTCCCAATACGAGTCTATTACCAGGTTCTACCCAACAAGCAGGAGATCAGCATGGTCTACCATATAATACTTCGAATGGTGACATTTTCAAGCTCGCCTGGTAGCTGTTGTTATATGAGAATTCGGCCAAATGTAAGTGGTCTTCCCATGATTTTCCAAAATCAATAATACAAGCCCGCAATAAATCTTCTAGAGTACGATTCACCCTCTTAGTTTGACCATCTATTTGAGGATGATATGCGGTGCTCACGTTCAGTTTCGTTCCCAATTCTGCTTGGAATGCTTCCCAGAATTTACTAGCAAAAGTCGAGTCATGATCACTAACAATGCTCATGGGAACTCCGTGCAGTCTAACTATTTCCTTGAAATAAACCTGCGCCAGACTCTAAGCAGTTCTATTCGATTTGACTGGTATGTTATGGGCGGTCTTCGTAAATCGATCTACGATCACCCAAATACTGTCATTTCCTTTTCGGTTCTGGGCAAACCGTCTATGAAGTCCATAGAAATCTGTTCCCACTTTCCACCTGAAATTTCCAACGGTTGTAATATTCCAGCCAGTTTTTGCTGATCTCTTTTGACTTGCTGACAGGTGGAACACCGGCTTACATATAAGGAGATGTCTCGTTTCATAGATCTCTACCAGAAAGTGCGTTTGATATCATTATACATCTTGCTCACTCCTGGATGGATACTAAGCTTGGCTTTGTGACATTCATCCAATACTTCTCTTCAAAGTTCCGCAATATTTGGCACACAAATTCGACCTTTCAACCTCAGAATCGCATCGTTATCGATTTGAAAATTTAAGGGCTCGCCTTTCTGAATTCTTTCTTTGATCCTTTGGATGAAGTGGTCATTCTTCTGGAGGTCAGATATTCTATCGATTAATGAAGTCGTAATAATAAAACAGGCGATTATTACATTCTTTCTATTCAGCACATCTGCCAGAACATTGGCCTTCCTCGGAGTGTACAAAATCTCAAAATCGTACGCTGCAAGAAATTCTAGCCAACGCTACTACCTTAGATTCAAGTCTTTCTGGGTGAACAAGTACTTCAATGACCAATGGTCTGTATACAGTTCGAATTTCTCACCCAAAAGATAGTGCCTCCAGATTTTCAAAGCAAAGACGATGGCTAACAGCTCTAGATCATGAGTAACGTAATTTTTCTCATGTGGTTTCAGCTGATGGCTAGCATAAGCAATCACTTGACCTCTTTGCATTAACACTGCACCGAGGCCTTCTCTAGAAGCGTTAGTCCAGACTTTCAAGTCCTCATTGCCATCTATTATTGTTAACACTGGAGCAGTCATCAGTTTTAATTTCATCTTCTGGAAAGCTTTCTAACATTCTGAAGTCCAATTGAACCTCGAATGTTTCTTAGTCAGTTTCGTTAAGGAACTAGATGTCTTCGCGAAATCCTTAATGAATTTCCGATAATAACTGGCCAACCCGAGAAAACTTCTGACTTCTGTGGGTATACGAGGTTGTTTCCAATTCTGAATAGCAGTGATTTTACTGGGATCCACTGAAATTCCTTCTTCTAACACGACGTGGCCAAGAAATTTGACTTCTTCTTGCCAGAATATACATATGGAAAACTTTGCTTTCAAAACATTCTTTCTCAGAATTTCTAACACTTATTCCAAATGCTTTTCGTGCTAGCTCTCTTACTTAGAGAAGATCAAAATATCATCAATGAAAACCAGAACAAATTTATTCAATACTCCTCTGAATACTCGCTTCATTAGATCGACAAAATATGCTGGAGCGTTACATAAGCCGAACGACATTACTAACCACTCGTAGAATAAATCTGGGCCCCTGAATTCTGTCAAAGGAACACACTCTTCGGCAATACGAAGCTAATGGAAACCTGTAGCTAGGTCCATTCATGAAAACACTTGGGCTCCATTCAATCGGTCCAATAAATCATCAATCCGCGACAATGGATATTTGTTTTTCAACGTCTTCTTATTCAAGTCATGATAATATACACATAGTCTGAGAGTACCGTCTAACTTTGGGATAAATACCACTGCTGCTCCCTAATCAGAGAAACTACACCTGATTAGACCTTTCCATACAAGCTGTTGAGTTTGGTTGTCTAACTCTTCTTTCTTCTTCAAGGTCATTCTTTAGATAGCATGAACTACTGGCCTTGCATTCGGAACTAAGGAGATTTTGAAATCAATTTCTCTCTGCGGAGGTAAGCTAACAACTTCCTCGAACACATCCGCATAGTTCTTGACAACTTGGATATCTACAATGTCGACCTAAATATTCTCTGTAACATCAGGAACAGGTTCTATTTGAGCAGGAGAAACATCTAAAGCTGACCAAAATTCTTTTCTGTTTGAATTCGGGCCTTCACATGGAATGGTTATATATTCTCCGAACTTTGTTTTTGTTTTAACAACTCTCTCGGCGCATTTAACTTCTGGTTCATATTTGGTTAACCAATCCAATCCCAATATAAGGTCAAATTCTATAAAATTCATGACGATTGCGATAGTGGGGAAGCGATAACGGGAAAAGGAGACAGGCACTCCACATACCCAACTAAGATCGAGGGAACCCCCAACCGGATTATGAATAGTAATTGGTGCTTTGAGCTTTTTCAAATTCAAGTCCAGTTTCTTAACTGCATTCTTTACGATAAAGCTTCGCGACGTGCCTGTGTCAAACAGTACTTTAACTGGAATATCTTTGACAGTAAGCATGCCTTCTAACACATCGGGCCTTTCCTGGCTAGATGAGGATGCAGGAACTTCAGCAAGTTCATTTACCTAAATCACTTCAGATTTCTTCAATAATCGGCAATCTTGCTTTACATGGCAAGCCCGATGGCAAAGATTGCATCTTCTATTCTCTTGAAGTTTGTTCTTGGATTTCGATTTACCTTTCTTTCGTTTGTTCCAAGATTTGAAATTTATCGCCAAATGCCCTTGCTTATTGCAGCTCGAGCAGATGGCAGTCGTTATTGGTACTTCATCAGATTTAACCTTTTTCTTATCGACTCTAGGCTTCTTTCTAAACTCAGACTTCGTACTAGCCACAGGCTGTGTACTCGTCTCTGGGCTATCAGCTTCAGTTTTCCTTTTGTTGCTCGAACTGACTTCCTCTTCATCGACTAAAAGACCTCGATTATTTAGATCTTCATACTGATAAGCCATGTATATCAGTTCAGAAAAAGGAAGCTTCACATGCCCCATTACTTTATTCTGATATTTCCTTTAAAGACCATTAATAAACCTCAGATTCTTCCTCTTCGGATTTTGAATTATATGAGGGGCAAAATGAGAAAGTTCATTGAATTTCTTCTGATATTCCGGGATGGTCATATCTCCTTGTATCAGATAATAAAATTCATCACATAACCGCTCGGTTGCTTTTGGAGGAATAAATTTTGCACTGAAAAGCTCTTTGAATCTATCCTAGGTGATATCACCTTCTGGATTATCTTTATCAATCGAATCCCACCAGAACAAAGTTCGTCTTTGAGTGCCCAAGATGCTAGTAATCTTTTCTGGTCATCCCTCAACTTTAAACCTTCAAAGATTTTCTCAGCGGAACGAATCCAAGCTTGTGTTTAATAATAGATTCTTAGCCTAAGAATGGTACTCCACCCATATTTCTATATTTCTTAAGTAGAGCTTCAACATCTGGTTCCAACCTATCTCTTCTACTTCTATCACTCATTTTTCAATGTCTGCAAATAGCAGACAAAGTGTTAGGCCAGCAGAAAAGGTAACTTTAAAACATAGAGACATATACTTGAATGTAAATGTGTCTATCAGGGTGTATTTCATTCTGTTATACTCATACTAGGATATTACTGATCCTATCTGTAATGAGTTATTCGTCTTAGGACATTACTGGTTCTATTTCTGACGAATTCGTTAATATGTTATATTCCAGAACTAAGCTTAACCAAAGCTCTGATACCACGTTTGTGATGACCCCAAACCCCGATGAGACGGTAGCAAGGGTAATCTTTGGAACATAACACATAAATAGATAATAGCAGAACAGAAATAAATAAATACACCAGATAATGTACAATAGAATACACTGGATAAATATAATCATCAAAGTTACATAGTATATAGGATCATACTTAGTACAAAATACAGTTCAGCTATTCATAAAATGTCTACATCGGAAAACAAAACATAATATGTACAACAGGAGCTGAACAACATAAAAAGAGATAGAAGATAGAATCCATCTTCAGCTCCAGCTATCCAGAAAGAGCCTGCTAAAACCTGAATACAAGGCTGCCCGTGTAGAAATAGGGGCACCCGAGTTTGCAAGTGAAACAAACTATGAGTCAGTCATGGGACTAGAATGAGAAATCTACTTAACACACTTTACAATATGGCTAATCACAGGACTACGCCACTTTCGCGGAACGGGTTTACTCCATTGGATTGCCAGTGCTTTAAAACAAATAAATCTTTTAAATATCGCAATGCTTTTTATAAAAATGAAGCCATTATAAGATTCAGTTCCCATCACACAATACAACACCGGATAGAGTTTTACCTTGTAATGGCCAAAATATGCTTGACACGAGCAAAACAAATCATTTGATACTATTGCTAGTGTATATATGTTTTAAAAACAATTTCAATCACAACTATCAATCATAGACGGCATGGGTACCATATATCATGTCGCCATATATATATATACAATCAAAACTGCACGGTGTCGTATTTGGAAATTGGATTTCCGTCATGAACCAAGGCCAAAGATAGTCCTTACCGATTCGAGATGCTCTAGCCCACCCCTCAGGAACAGCCGCAACTGCACCTTCAATCGTCAGGGCCGGTCCACCGATGTGGATTATAATGCCTGAACACCGCGTTTCCCCGCCCTATGGGGCGTCACTAGTCATATCCGACCACATCATCGGCTCCAAAGGGACCGAAGCAAACCGAGGCCTCGCTTTCCATCATCCACATAAGTAAAATACCTGGGCGTGTAAAACCCAAAGCACCACTCCTAGCTAGAAGGAAACGCATGTCCTCCCTGAAGTCCTTCTCTCGTTTCTGGCTCAAACCGGGGTGTGAGGCTCGCGAAACAACGTTATACACAAAGCTGTGCCACACAGGCCGTGCTTTGATCATCAAGCACAAGACTTTGCTTTTCAACAGAAGCCTTGATCATCCGCCACTTAGGCGTGCCACACAGGCAATTCACTATATGCGACTGATTTCTATCGATATATAACCTCTGAGCTCGTACGTCTCAGAGAAGGGCGTTAAGCAAGAGAATAAATTCTCCGCCGCAAAATAGATATATATTTAATGGAGATCAATCAGTACAAAACAAAATCCAATGTCAGACACACAGTCCATTTACACGTTCGTTCTGGGTCTGAACGAAACCGGAGGCACTCAATACCTCGCATATCCATACAATCAACAAGTATGTCCGGTTGGCTACTACTTCATCCCCTTCAAGGTAGCTACTCCTATCGTGAGCATCAGTAGCACCCCTCCATTCGACGTGAAGATCATCGGTCTTGCACCGTCTTCATATCTTCAACTTTCACTCATCGAACAATTATTTGAAATGAGAATCAACTCGGCTTTTTCAATTAATTCACGTATATTTAGAATTTCAAATCAATTCATTTCAATGATTAAATTATTCGACATCACCAATTCTGTTCTTTAATGTAATTTCACGTCAAACACATTCAACCATCAAATATCACATAAACCGAGGAAATTCAGTTTATTTCCATTCCATATCATTTGTAATATTTTATCATGATTTATCGCTATTTTTATTTATTTAAAAATAGACAATTCAATCAAACGACGCTTCAGGCCATAACGCGGTCGTGGCACTATTTTTCTTTAGATTTGATTTGCACATATCTGAAAATATAACCGTTGGATCTTCAAAAATTTTATATCATTAGAAAGATCTTTTCAAAACAAATCCAACGGTTCCAGTTTCGGGAAAATCCGATGGTCGGATCTCCCGCACTAATCGTTTGAAGTTACGATTTCAAAATATGAACTGCAGCGTTGTTATTCGATTTAATTTAATTATATTTATATATATATATATAAATAAATATAATCGATTTTGGTGCTGTTTTTCTTTGGATTTGAATTAAACATTCTAGACAATCCAACCGTTGGATCTTCACAAAGTTGGTGTCGTTGGAAAGATATTTCCAAAGCGAACCCAACGGTTTCAGTTTTGGGAAAATCTGATGGTCGAATCTCCCGCACTAATCGTTTGAAATCAATGTTTCAAAACATGAACTGCAGCTTCGTTACTCACTATATTTTAATTATATTTATATATAAATATAATTCTTTCTTCGATTTCAAAACTATATCCACTTTATATTTGATAAAAATGATATTTTTATCCTCAAAAATATTTATTCCACACATCACCATTTTCACCCTTCATACTCACAATAAAATGTAGATTTTATTGTTCAATCTATGAATTCAACTGTGATGACACAAACTGCCCCGTGAAGGAAAGCCTGGATTGCTTTGAGAATAACACACATCAGGACACAAACAAAAGAACATTTTATTGTTGTTACAACAATTACATCAGAGTACAAGAATATTACAGAGTATGAATAAATATACATTGGAAATACAATATTAGAGTTTAAATTACATTTAAATAGCAGCGGAAAAATATTGCAAAACACAACTGAAGGAAATACACGGATACAGAGCCTTTCGAATATCGCTTCAGCTGTAGACCAGGATCTTGTGAATATAATGTCTGCAAAACCAAAACTACTAGCTGCCCGTGTGGAAAATATGGGCACCCAGAGTTTAGGTTAAAACAACAAACTCCAGGTCAGTCATGGGACAGGTATGAGAACTCAAAAACAATTATTAACTTTAATTTTTAAAGTTGGGTAAATCAAGGGACCACGCCACTTTCGCGGAACGGGTTTCCTCCCAAGAATACTAGTGCATAAAACAACGAAATGCTTTTTAGAAAAATGAAACCGTTATAAGACTCAATCCCTTGCACGTACGCCGAAGGATAGAGTTTTTCCTTATAATGGTCAAAAATGCTTAATACGCGAAATTCATCTTTTATACTATGAGTGCATAGTGTAGAAAACAATTTCGAATATAAAAGTATCAAAATTAGGTGGCATAATATGTTATGTAAGTGGCATAATATGTAATGTCACCATATAAGTATACAACTAAAAACCGTAAGATCGTATTGAGAAATTGGATTCCATCATGATGGCTACTGATTCGAAAGATCAATCGCGAATGTATCTCCACGGCTTACGTCTCGGCAAGAGAAAACACTGAAATACATATACTACGTACTTTAGATGAGCAGTAATCTGATCTATCCTCGTGAGATTCGGCTGAAATGACCTATCCCACTTCTAGAGTGGAGCGACCACCCTAGCCCCATCGGCTGACCCCAAATCCATATATAGTATATTGGTCAAACCAGACATTATCAATCAAATCGTTTACCATCATACCGTGGTGTGTGAGGCCCACGAAGTCATGTTGTATCCAAAGCGGCGCTATATAAAAGCTATGCTTTGGTCTTCATCCACAAGGCTCTGCTTTTCAATAAAAGCCTTGATCATATGCATCTTAGCATGCCACATTATCAGACCATATCATATCATTGATTCATTTATCGATATATAATAGGGTGTTAAGCAAGAGAATAAATTGTCCGCCACCAAACAACTATATATTAAATCCATTCCAATATATGTACTGGAAAATCTTGGTTTTATTAAAACCACTTTAATCCTTTTATTTATTTTAATTAATTTATTAAAATAAATAAATCACTCATTCTTTTACATTGAAATGTATATTTACATTAAAATGAATCTTTTTCATTCTTTTGAGACAAATTAACTAAAAAAAAGGTATTCTTTCTAATGTAATCAATCTTAAATAAAAATGAAATCTTTTCAATGTAATCTTTTTAGTTCAACCTTTATTACATAGAAAAATGTAATATTTTCATTTCAAACTTTATTACATTGAAAAATGTAATATTTTCATTCCAAACTTTATTTTCAATTCAATCTTTATTCTAAAATGTTTATAAATTCGTTTATAAAACGATTCCTACTTGTATTTCAATTTTAAATCCAAATTGAATATTCTATCTATTATCATATTAAAATAATATTATTTCCAAACTATTAATTTTGAAATTAGCTTTTTTTTAACATGCATTATAAAATGTATAAAATAAATCGATAAACACCTTCGGGTTAAAATGGTGTTTCTATTTAAAACAGATTAAATAGCTCAATTCATTACCTTATTCATTTATATTTTACACTGGGCCAGACCTCCCACATTAAGCCTACGACTTGTGGATGCTGGATATGCCGGTTGGTTCCAGGTAGACTTATCCCACAAGTTGGGCTTAACCTCGTGTCATGGCCCAATTCGTATTTGCGCACTTGGACCTCTCACATTAGGCCCAACATTTGTGGCTGCTGGATAAGCCGGTTGGTTCCGGGCAGACTTCCACCACAAATGTGACCTAACCTCGTGCCCAAGTACAATTATAATTTTATAATTATAATTAACTTTTCTAAAACGTACTCTTTGAAAATATCCTTTCGATTAAAGATTCTTAATTTTAAATATTCTTTAATTCTAAAATGACGTGATTCCAAATGTCGTAACTTACCTTTCAAATCTTTATAAATGTCTGAACTTCCCATATTAACAATTAATAATAATCTTCCCAAAATGTCTTATTTTGAAATCAAATCTATTTATTGCCACATAATGATGAATAAATGTAATCTTTCCAAAACGTTCAAATTTCGAAATCAAACTTTCTTATCTTAACATATGGACAATAAATATGTAATCTTTATAATTAAATCTCTTTTATTATAACTTTTAAACAATAAAGATATAATCTATTTAAATCAATGCCAATTAATTCCATTAATTGAGTACAAATTAAAATATTCATTAATTCAAAATTGATAACAATAATATTAATCTTTTCAAAATGTTCAGTTTTGAAACAAATCTTCTTAATTTAACATGTTGACAATTAAAAAGGGTATCTTTTTAATTCTAATCTTTTATTGTAAATTTTTTTTACTTATAAAAATGTTATCTTTCCAATTCACTCTTTTTATTGTAACTTTGACAATACATACCTTCCCTTTTGAAAACATGGAAACCATCCTTTGGTTCCTTTAATTGAATATTGGATTATAATATTCTAACTCAAAATTGGAATGAGACTCACACATTTTCCATGTAATTTGATTACGCGGATTTCAAACATCGCACTTATTCCATAATAATGTCAACCATTCACATAACAGCCAAAGTGCAATTTATAACTAAATACAAGGGTGACATGTATTCAAATATCAACCCAAGACACGTGTGGGGTTTCAACCAACACATATTCAGATAATACATTATTAATTGTGCTTTTTGGACGATGTGTGGAAATTGATCGTCCAATCAACATAGACAAGTCATAAAACTTGTTATGGCAGTGTCAACAAATTTTATATATCATAAATGACATAACATTATTCGTCATACTCACATATTTCAAATGTTAAACAATTCACAATATTCATCCAACTCAATATTCATTCCAACAAAAAAATTCAACACAGTTAACTAAAAATAAATAATTATTCAGAAATTTGAGTGAGATAAAAGTTCTCACCTTGGTCATGCTTTTAATTGACGGTTCAGGTCGAATTTTAAGCCCAAAATCCAACATGCTCTAAAATTGACAAAATTGATGTCCACGCAAAGCTCTCGACCCTACGATCGCAACAAATCCTGTATCGTGCGATTTCGAGTTCGTATCAAAAAGATATGAATTTTCGAAGTTTGACCAAATTAAATAATTAATTTAAATGGTAAAAATTACCCAAATTTTCAACTTGCTCAGAATTGAACGTAGTTAATGTCATTGCGAAGATCTCGTCGCCACGATTCCAGTGGATCTAAAATCGTCAGATTTCGACCTCGTATGTGATAGATATCGCGTTATAAACATTGAACATAAAATTAAATAAACGTTTCGCGTTTAAGCCCTTAACCTTTTTTTCCCCAACAACACCCTGAACTTAAAATGCTCGCCAAGGCCAAACCGTAAGTTGGAATTGCACGAAACCAGCGCCATTTTCTCCAGCTTCTCCCCCTCTTTCCACGCCTGGTAGTCCCCCCCCTCCAGTTCGCCACGTGAGGCCCACGATTTGCAGTTGAACGGCAAAGTGCTGTTTCCGTTCATCTCAGTGTTGCGGCCGCCTCGGTACTCCAAATGCCACCAATTTTTGTCAGTAGCTAGAGCTCGACCTCCCGAACAACTTCTGTTTGGGTCACTTCGCCTGAAAATGCACGGATCGACGGGAAATTGCTCATCTTTGCGACTGTCCTGTTTTCAGCACCCCTCCAGTAAAATTGACATTCCGGCCAACTCCTGCCACCTGAGACCATGCCACCACCGCCAAAAGAACCATATGCTTCCCCTCTACCACTTCCTGAAGTCGCTCGACCTATCTCACTTCGTGGGGCCCGCAGCGAACAAATAACCGAAATCAGCTTTCTGTCTTTCAAGCTAGATCCCGGCGAATCCGTGAGACGCTGGGTCTTGAATTTTTGGTGGTAGATAGAGGATAAGAAGATGAACAAAACCCAGAAAGGGTTTGGTCTGATTTTGTTCTGATTGATAGATATAAATTATTTTGTTTTCAGGGGCTAATTTGCAAAATAAATTTTAGAGGAGGGAGCCGCCATGGAGTAGAGGAAGAAGAAGGTGGCTATGTTTTGTTTTAGGGTTCAGCTAATGACAGCACTTATGATATTTTATATGGGTTAATAATTAAATTAGGTCCACTACCCTTATTTTAACCTCTTATGTATTTTATCTTCTTCAAATTTTGTCTGTTTTCTTAGTTTAAAAATCCATGTTAACACCTACGAATTCCATTTTTTTATGAAAATTGAAACATAATTATTTCTTGACAGTACAAATCTATAGAAACTGGGTTCGATGAATTCCGAGTCTGCATGAATAAAAAGCGAATTTTTAAAGTCTGAAAATTGACTGTTTTTCACTTTAAAATTTATTACGACCACATACTAGCTTCAAAAATTATGAAATTTAGAATCTGACTATAATTTTATATTCTGAGTCAATAGAAAGTAATTTCGTCGAATTCTGAGGTCGTTTGCAAAATTCCCGTTTTTAAGGCGTACATATTTAATATTAAAAATACGAATAAATATGAATAATTTCCGAAACTCGAAATATATAAGTATTTATACTTTTTCAATGCAGAAACATCATTTTAAACTCAATGGAAGTGGTTTCGAGTCCCAATTCATTCGTATGTAAAAAGTAGTGTTTTGGGTCCTATATATTATATATATAAATTCCATAGCGTTTTTGTGAGATTTTGAATTGGACATAACTTTTGATTCCCGCTATGAAATTTCAATTTTTCGGATTCGTTGGAAAGATATTTTTAAATAGATTCTAATATTTTTGGTTTCGCTAAAATCCGATTTATTTTGCATCCTATACAATCAGTCAAAGTTAAAATTCAAATTTTAAAACTACCGTGCTATTTCTAACTCTTTTTATAATTTAAATAAAATTTATTCGTTTTAACTTCGAATAAAATAAATTTATAGTCGTTATTATATAAAATAAATTATTTTAAATATTAAAAAGCCATTAAAATAATTAAAATAAAAATTTTAAATTCTGCCCAAAATTCCGGGTCGTTACAATCTCCCCCACTTAAAATCTTTTCGTCCTCGAAAAGGAACGAAGCTAAAAGTCGTTTACTTAATTAACTCAATATCCATTCTAATAAATTTTCAATTCAGTTCAATATTGAATTTAAATCTAGTTAAATGTATCATTCTATTATATATTGGTTTGTTAATTACCATTTCAATAATTTTATTAGTTAAACTAATAATCAAACATCACAACCAGTAGTCAATTAGGTGATTAACTTTTCAAACATATATAGCTTTAATATATATTGATAAAAATCATATTTTTAGTGCAACTCACAGCAAATAACCCTATCTAGTTTTGGTTCTCATACCAGTCAATTGGAAATATATAGACATTCCACCTTCGTTACTTGAACATAAATACTGATGATGGAGCTGTCATCATCAGGATTATCCCCGGGCGACTAGAGTGTGATTCTATATCTATCCAGCATATTAAAACTTCGAATATCCGTTAATTACTCGTATATTCAAAATCTTTATATACTCGATTGTCCAAATAAAATATAATAATATATCAAATGCGTATTTTTAAGATAAAAATTTTCAAAATATTAAAAATTTTTTTCTTATTTATTTTAAAGAAAATAATACTCTTCACACTCGTTCTAAGATACCACTGATCCTATCTCTAACGAGTTATTCGTATTGGATATTACTAATCCAATTTCTGATGAATTCTTTCGTTCGATTCTAATGTGTTTTGTTCTCAAGCCCTGTAAACCAAGGCTCTGATATCAAATGTGACGACCCAAACTTCCCCGTGAAGGAAAGCCTGGATTGCTTTGAGAATAACACACATCAGGATACAAACAAAAGAACATTTTATTGCTATTACAACAATTACATCAAAGTACAAGAATATTACAGAGTATGAATAAATATACATTGGAAATACAATATCAGAGTTTAAATTACATTTAAATAGCGGCGGAAAAATAGTACAAAACACAACTGAAGGAAATACATGGATACAGAGCCTTCCGAATATCGCTTCAGCTGTAGACCAGGAACCTGTGAATATAATATCTGCAAGACCAAAACTACTAGATGCCCGTGTGGAAAATATAGGCACCCAGAGTTTAGGTTAAAACAACAAACTCCAGGTCTGTCATGGGACTGGTATGAGAACTCAAAAACAGTTATTAACTTTAATTTTTAAAGTTGGGTAAATCAAGGGACCACGCCACTTTCCCGAAACGGGTTTCCTCCCAAGAATACCATTGCATAAAACAACGAAATGCTTTTTAGAAAAATGAAACCGTTATAAGACTCAATCCCTTGCACGTACGCCGAAGGATAGAGTTTTTCCTTATAATGGTCAAAAATGCTTAATACGCGAAATTCATCTTTTATGCTATGAGTGCACAGTGTAGAAAACAATTTCGAATATAAAAGTATCAAAATTAGGTGGCATAATATGTTATGTAAGCGGCATAATATGTTATGTCACCATATAAGTATACAACTAAAAACCGTAAGATCGTATTGGGAAATTGGATTCCATCATGATGGCTACTGATTCGAAAGATCAATCGCGAATGTATCTCCACGGCTTACGTCTCGACAAGAGAAAACACCGAAATACATATACTACGCACTTTGGATGAGCAGTAATCTGATCTATCCTCATGATATTCGGCTGAAATGACCTATCCCACTTCTAGAGTGGTGCGACCACCCTAGCCCCATCGGCCGACCCCAAATCCGTATAAAGTATATTGGTCTAACCGGACATTATCAAACAAATCGTTCACCATTATACCATGGTGTGTGAGGCCCGCGAAGTCACGTTGTATCCAAAGCGGTGCTATATAAAAGCTATGCTTTGGTCTTCATCAACAAGGCTCTGCTTTTCAATAAAAGCCTTGATCATATGCATCTTAGCATGCCACATTATCAGACCATACCATATCATTGATTCATCTATCGATATATACAGGGTGTTAAGCAAGAGAATAAATTCTCCGCCACCAAAAAACTATATATTAAATAGAGATCAACGAATACAATATAAAGGAATACAATGTCAAACACACAATCCATTTATCAGTCCGTTCTGGGTCTGAACGAAACCATATCCGGTAGATCTCCAAATACGTCTGAATGATCACCAATTTTCCCCTCATTTTGGGTGTATGGTCCAATCAAGATATCAATAATCATCCATTCGATACGGAAATTTCCCGGTCTTCAATAACCGTCTTCATCATCGATCTTCAATCGTCGTATGAATTATTCAGAATGGGTTAAACCCGGTCTTTCTGAATAATTTGCGTAATTTAAAATCATGTGCTTTAAAACACAATCAATGCCTCATTCCAATCAAGAGTATTCTTTGATTTTAATTTAAACCAAATTAAGGTTTATTCAACTAGTCGGGATTAACGCCTTACCGAAGTAATCATTAATTAATATCCCATTCCCAACCTACACAACCCATGGAGTAAACTGGTGGTACTCCATATCTAATACCCAATGTGTTACGATAAACTTAATTACCGTTGTATCGATCAAATCTAATTAAAGATTTAACTACCGCTTGGAGTAAAACTAGTGGTACTCCATTATCGTTCATTTCTTGAATTAAGTAAATTTAATTACTTTTATCCTCATTCAATCCAATTAAAGATTTACTAAAACTATATTTAGTTTTAATCTTCAAGAATCATTATTTAATGATTATTTAACTTTCAAGAAATAATCTTGCCTTTAACTGGGTTAAAGGACAAATGTTGCTTTAAAACATCGTTCACAATAAACCGAAAATCGTATTTCAATTTAATATGTTAAATTGAAACTTCTCTTTAGAATATTTCACTAAATCTTAGTTAAAAGATTTATGAATTACCAATCTAAATTTCATTGCCAATCGGGTTTAAAGAACTAATGTCATTTAAAAACATTGTTCGCAATCAACCCAAAAGTCAGTTTCACTTAATTTCAATTATGTTTAATAATTGGAAATCTTATTTAAATCTTAATTAAAAGATTTATTCATTCCCAAATGGGTTTAAGAACAGTGTTATTTAAGTCACTATTCACGACAAACCCAAATTTTAATCTGATATTAAATATCATGCTTTGAATAGAAATTATATCGATTTATGTCCAATATCAAATTCTGAAGATTAACGTATATCAAATTGGGAATAACGATATTAATATCTTCCAAATTCCCACAATAATATCCATATAATCACAAAATACAATACTGAAATAATCGAAAGATTATTTCCATTCAAATCCATTCCAATATATGTACTGGAAAATCTTGGTTTTATTAAAACCACTTTAATCCTTTTATTTATTTTAATTAATTTATTAAAATAAATAAATCACTCATTCTTTTACATTGAAATGTATATTTACATTAAAATGAATCTTTTTCATTCTTTTGAAACAAATTAACTAAATAAAAAAGGTATTCTTTCTAATGTAATCAATCTTAAATAAAAATGAAATCTTTTTAATGTAATTTTTTTAGTTCAACCTTTATTACATTGAAAAATGTAATATTTTCATTTCAAACTTTATTACATTGAAAAATGTAATATTTTCATTTCAAACTTTATTTTCAATTCAATCTTTATTCTAAAATGTTTATAAATTCGTTTATAAAATGATTCCTACTTTTATTTCAATTTTAAATCCAAATTGAATATTCTATCTATTATCATATTAAAATAATATTATTTCCAAACTATTAATTTTGAAATTAGCTTTTTTTTAACATGCATTATAAAATGTATAAAATAAATCGATAAACAGGTTCGGGTTAAAATGGTGTTGCTATTTAAAACAGATTAAATAGCTCAATTCATTACCTTATTCATTTATATTTTACACTGGGCCAGACCTCTCACGTTAAGCCTACGACTTGTGGATGCTGGATATGCCGGTTGGTTCCGGGCAGACTTATCCCACAAGTTGGGCTTAACCTCGTGTCATGGCCCAATTCGTATTTGCGCACTTGGACCTCTCACATTAGGCCCAACATTTGTGGCTGCTGGATAAGCCGGTTGGTTCCGGGCAGACTTCCACCACAAATGTGACCTAACCTCGTGCCCAAGTACAATTATAATTTTATAATTATAATTAACTTTTCTAAAACGTACTCTTTGAAAATATCCTTTCCATTAAAGAATCTTAATTTTAAATATTCTTTAATTCTAAAATGACGTGATTCCAAATGTCTTAACTTACCTTTCAAATCTTTATAAATGTCTGAACTTCCCATATTATTATAACAATTAATAATAATCTTCCCAAAATGTCTTATTTTGAAATCAAATCTATTTATTGCTACATAATGACGAATAAATGTAATCTTTCCAAAACGTTCAAATTTCGAAATCAAACTTTCTTATCTTAACATATGGACAATAAATATGTAATCTTTATAATTAAATCTCCTTTATTATAACTTTTAAACAATAAAGATATAATCTATTTAAATCAACGCCAATTAATTCCATTAATTGAGTACAAATTAAAATATTCATTAATTCAAAATTGATAACAATAATATTAATCTTTTCAAAATGTTCAGTTTTGAAACAAATCTTCTTAATTTAACATGTTGACAATTAAAAAGGGTATCTTTTTAATTCTAATCTTTTATTGTAATTTTTTTTACTTATAAAAATGTTATCTTTCCAATTCACTCTTTTTATTGTAACTTTGACAATACATACCTTCCTTTTTGAAAACATGGAAACCATCCTTTGGTTCCTTTAATTGAATATTGGATTATAATATTCTTTAACTCAAAATTGGAATGAGACTCACACAATTTCCATGTAATTTGATTACGCGGATTTCAAACATCGCTCTTATTCCATAATAATGTCAACCATTCACATAACAGCCAAAGTGCAATTTATAACTAAATACAAGGGTGACGTGTATTCAAATATCAACCCAAGACACGTGTGGGGTTTCAACCAACACAAATTCAGATAATACATTATTAATTGTGCTTTTTGGATGATGTGTGGAAATTGATCGTCCAATCAACATAGACAAGTCATAAAACTTGTTATGGCGGTGTCAACAAATTTTATATATCATAAATGACATAACATTATTCGTCATACTCACATATTTCAAATGTTAAACAATTCACAATATTCATCCAACTCGATATTCATTCCAACAAAAAAATTCAACACAGTTAACTAAAAATAAATAATTATTCAGAAATTTGAGTGAGATAAAAGTTCTTACCTTGGTCATGCTTTTAATTGACGGTTCAGGTCGAATTTTTAGCCCAAAATCCAACATGCTCTAAAATTGACAAAATTGATGTCCACGCGAAGCTCTCGACCCTACGATCGCAACAAATCCTGTTTCGTGCGATTTCGAGTTCGTATCAAAAAGATATGAATTTTCGAAGTTTGACCAAATTAAATAATTAATTTAAAGTGAATATTAGGCTCACGTCCCTATTTTGAAACTTAATTAGGCTCACATCCGGTCATAAACTTATTGTAAATTAGGTCCCTGTTTTCAAAACTTATAAAATAATAATTAAAAAAAAATTCGTAAATTAGTAATAAAATATATTACGCATTATAAAAAAAATTCAGTTCAAAAAACAACAAAAATAATGTCAGAAAGAAGAAAGCAGCAAAAAAACAGAAAAAACTACAGTTAAATGCATAATATTATGCACCTTTTTGATTTTATTGCATGCATATATGCAATTATTGCAGTTCTTCCAGCGGATAGATTTAACATAATTTTTCAGTTCATTTTTATTTGCATCCAAATGTGCAAATTTCTCAAAAAAATGCACACATGTGTGCAACATTTTTATAGGATAAAACGTAGGGACCTAATTTATAAAAAAAACAAAGTTCTGAAAATTTTTAAACCCGCCCCCTATTTTATTTTTTCCGCCTTTTTGTATTTTTTTTTTTTAAAATGTGCGTACGTTCATAAAAAAAAATTCTAAAATATGGAAATAATGTCAGGAATCTACGGAAATCGAAAAAAACTAGTTGCATACATTTATGCAATTATTACTGATAATTGCATATATGTATGCAACTTTTCTGTAAGCTGTTTTCAGATTAAAATCTGAAAATAAACCTGCACAAATGTATGCAAGCATTTGAAATTTTTGCGCACATGTATGCATTTATTTGCATGAATAAAAATCAATGAAGATGTATGTAGTGAAAAATATGCAGGGATGTATGCAGGAAAGTAATATATGTGCATACTATTATGCATTTAACTGGAAATTTCGGTTTTTTTTTGTTTTTTTGATTTTTGACGCCTTCGTTGATGGTTTTTTGTTCTGAATTTTTTAGTGTTTACATGTTTTATTTAAATACGAATTTACGTGATTTTTTTATATTTTTTTTTATACTTTTTTATGACTTTTCAAAAAGTAGGGACCTAATTTACAATAAGTTTATGACCGGGTTTTTTTTATATTTTGAAACTTAATAGGGACCTCTAAAAAACGCACCCTAATTTAAATGGTAAAAATTACCCAAATTTTCAACTTGCTCAGAATTGAACGTAGTTAATGTCATTGCGAAGATCTCGTCGCCACGATTCCAGCGGATCTGAAATCGTCAGGTTTCGACCTCGTATGTGATAGATATCGCGTTATAAACATTGAACATAAAATTAAATAAATGTTTCGCGTTTAAGCCCTTAACCTTTTTTTTCCAACAGCACCCTGAACTTAAAATGCTCGCCACGGCCAAACCGTAAGTCGGAATTGCATGAAACCAGCGCCATTCTCTCCGGCTTCTCCCCCTCTTTCCACGCCTGGTAGTCCCCTCTCCAGTTCGCCACGTGAGGCCCACGATCTGCAGTTGAACGGCAAAGTGTTGTTTCTGTTCATCTCAGTGATGCGGCCGCCTCGGTACTCCAAATGCCACCAATTTTTGTCAGTAGCTAGAGCTCGACCTCCCGAACAACTTTTGTTTGGGTCACTTCGCCTGAAAATGCACGGATCGACGGGAAATTGCTCATCTTTGCGACTGTCCTGTTTTCAGCACCCCTCCAGTAAAATTGACATTCCGGCCAACTCCGGCCACCTGAGACCATGCCACCACCGCCAAAAGAACCGTATGCTTCCCCTCTACCACTACCTGAAGTCGCTCGACCTATCTCTCTTCGTGGGGCCCGCAGCGGACAAATAAACGAAATCAGTTTTCTTTCTTTCAAGCTAGATCCCGGCGAATCCGTGAGACGCTGGGTCTTGAATTTTTGGTGGTAGATAGAGGATAAGAAGATGAACAAAACCCAGAAAGGGTTTGGTCTGATTTTGTTCTGATTGATAGATATAAATTATTTTGTTTTCAGGGGCTAATTTGCAAAATAAATTTTAGAGGAGGGAGCCGCCATAGAGTAGAGGAAGAAGAAGGTGGCTATGTTTTGTCGTAGGGTTCATCTAATGACAGCACTTATGATATTTTATATGGGTTAATAATTAAATTAGTTCCACTACCCTTATTTTAACCTCTTATGTATTTTATCTTCT
The DNA here is from genome assembly GCA_030737875.1 of Allium sativum. NCBI lineage: Eukaryota > Viridiplantae > Streptophyta > Magnoliopsida > Asparagales > Amaryllidaceae > Allium > Allium sativum. Next base: position 765,440,076 of record CM060926.1, on the reverse strand, counting down.
TCAAATTTTGTCTGTTTTCTTAGTTTAAAAATCCATGTTAACACCTACGAATTCCATTTTTTATGAAAATTGAAACATAATTATTTCTTGACATTACAAATCTATAGAAACTGGGTTCGATGAATTCCGAGTCCGTATGAATAAAAAGCGAATTTTTAAAGTCTGAAAATTGACTGTTTTTCACTGTAAAATTTATTACGACCACATACTAGCTTCAAAAATTATGAAATTTAGAATCTAACAATAATTTTATATTCTAAGTCCATAGAAAGTAGTTTCGTCGAATTCGGAGGTCGTTTGCAAAATTCCCATTTTTAAGGCGTACATATTTAATATTAAAAATACAAATAAATATGAATAATTTCCGAAACTCGAAATATATAAGTATTTATACCTTTTCAATGCAGAAACATCATTTTAAACTCAATGGAAGTGGTTTTGAGTCCCAATTCATTCGTATGTAAAAAGTAGTGTTTTGGGCCCTATATATTATATATATAAATTCCATAGCGTTTTTCTGAGATTTTGAATTGGACATAACTTTTGATTACCGCTATGAAATTTCAATTTTTCGGATTCGTTGGAAAGATATTTTTAAATAGATTCTAATATTTTTGGTTTCGCTAAAATCCGATTTATTTTGCATCATGTACAGTCAGTCAAAGTTAAAATTCAAATTTTAAAACTACCGCGCTATTTCTAACTCCTTTTATAATTTAAATAAAATATTTTCATTTTAACTTCGAATAAAATAAATTTATAGTCGTTATTAGATAAAATAAATTATTTTAAATATTAAAAACCCATTAAAATAATTAAAATAAAATTTTTAAATTCGGTCCAAAATTCCTAGTCGTTACATCAACCAATGAACGTTTTCGATTTCACACATACGATAAAATATGATTTTTATCGCTCTAGTCCTTCATTCAACACATGAATATTTTCTATAGTTGATATATATAATAAAAATGTAATTTTTATTGTAAAACAATTTATTTCAAAATACGATTATTTTATATATTCTATGCATAAGGTAAAAATGTTATTTTTGGTGTTAAAACAATTTATTTAAAATACTAGTATTTTATGTAGGCTATATATATAATAAAAATGTGATTTTTATCTTTCAAAAAATTTATTCAACACATGAACTCATTCAACACATGAATTTCTATTCAACACATGAATTTCTATTCAACACATGAATTTCTATTCAACACACGAATATAGTTTCAACACATGAAAATAATTCTAACACATGAATATTATTGAAAATTTCGGCAACATAACGGCAGGGTAGTTAAAACCGGGACCGTCCCTAGTACGGCTCCTCGTTCTACCTTAAAACCTCGTGGTTTTTGACAATGGGGATTTCATGCATCTAATTCGCACGCAGGAGAGCATGTTTTCTTTCATTTCCACAACCTATTCTAATTTTGTTTTCAACCACAAATGGGTATTTTTCAACCACAGTCAATCATTCTCAACCACAAACAATTCTATCAACCATTCGCATTATTCACCAAATTTCACATCAACCAGATAATCCAAACAATATCAAAACCAATATATATCGTCCATGGTCTGTGGACGAGTGGAGTGTGTGTGTGTGTGTGTGTGTGTGTATTCGTATATAAATATATTTCAATTTACTTCACTTCATTTCAATTTATTTCAACGCATATATTATTTTACAACGTATATATAACTTATACATCGAACATACAACTTATACAACGCTTGTACATGAGGTGTACAACGCTTATATAACTCATACATCGACTATATAATTTATACATCGTTGTTTTCCATATCGTTTATAAATTAGAAATCTCACATTGGGTTCCACTCCACCAAAAATAGCAGAAGGCTCAGAAAAATATGCGGTTTCTTCTAGAATGTAGAAGACGTCCACACGAGTCCATTGTCTCTTGTTTCACTGAATTTTGACCACAAACGAAAAAGATATGATTTTTATAGTGAAATCAAAATCCGTAGCGTTTAGAAGTGCTATAGACTATAAAATAAAATACAGGTCGTTACCTCTCTGATTTGTTCAAAACTAGGTTTCAACTTTTCTCGAAATCCGTGTAGCGGTTGCTCGATCGGATTTCACCACGGGGTAGGGCCTGGAGAGGCGCACGTGCACCAGGGAGGGGGTCCAGTTCGGTGGCTCCAGGTGCTGCCGACGGCGGTTGAAAGGCTCTGACTTTGAAGGTCTGAATCCCGCGGTTCACTTGACGAGAGGGGGTGCAACGACCATGGATTTGAAGCTTGAGGGGAGCTCTTCAAAAAACCCAACTGGGTCGAAAGCTTTCGATGCGTGTAGGAGGAGAAAACGAGGAGAGAAGGGAAGAACCCCTTTCCGTCGTCGTGCAGTAGAAGATCGGGGAGAGAAAGTCGTTTGGGCCAATGAGATTTTTCCATTTATTTATATATTTTTAAATTTCGAAAATACCCTCTTTCACACACGAACCCCAATCCAGACCCAACGACTATTGTCCCTAGCTTAATACCCCCATTCCGAACACAATGGGATATGTTTCGTAGGCCCATTCGACTGTTTCAACCATTTTTTCTTCAAATTAAAATATAAAACATTCAATATTTGATTTGAATGTGCATTTCAATTTGCCGGGGCCACATACTAATTCTAAAAATTCCAAAAAAATAAATCTAGCTATGTCTTGATGATACGGTCCCAACAAAACTAGTTTCGTCGAATTCTGAGACTGTTTGAAAAATGGCCCTTTTCTGGTCGATCCAATTTAATAGAAATCGACCAAACACATTTTCCTTTGCCACGCTCACATACTAGCTTCAAAAATTATGAAATTTGAAACCTATAAATAATTCCATATCCCGGATCCAACAAAAGTTGTTTCGTCGAATTCCGAGGTCGTTTGCAAAATGTCTATTTTCAAGGGCTATATATTCTATAGCGACCTTTCCAAAAATTCATTTGGCCATAACTTTTTACTCCCACTATGAAACTTCGATTTTTTAGATTCGTTAGAAAGATATTCACTAACAATTTAAATATTTTTGGTTTCACTAAAATCCGTTTTATTTTGCACCCGGTACAGTCAGTCAAAGTTTGAATTGAAATTTTGAAACTGCCGCACCATTTCAGGCCTTGTTTATAATTTAAAGTAATTATATTCATTTTCAAACATCGATTCAAACAACTTTTCATCGTTATTATTTAAAATATTTGTTTTAAATATTTAAAATTCACTAAAATAGCCAATTTAAATTTTTTAAATTGGTTCAGATTTTACGGTTTGTTACACGTATCATGTATTTTTTACCATTATAAGGAAAACTCTATCCTCCGGTTTGCGTTGCATTGTGTGATGGGACTTGAGTCTTATAATGGTTTCATTTTTTTAAAAAGCATTGTGTTGTTTAACGATTTACATATATATGCACTGGCAATCCAATGGAGTAAACGTGTTCCGCGTTAGCGGTGTGGTCTTGTGATTAGCCTTATTATTAATATAGGTTAAATAGATTTCTCATACCAGTCCCATGACTGACTCGTAGTGTTTTTCACTTTGCAAACTCGGGTGCCCTCTTTTCCATACGGGCAGCCTTGTATACAAGTTTTAGCAGGTTCATTCTGGATAGCTATGGAGCTGAAGATGGATCTTATTCTATTCTATTATGCTGTTCATACTTCATTTAGTATATCATATTTAATTCCGCTGCAGACATTTCATATAAAGTGGAAAACTGTATTATGTACTAAGTATGATCCTATTATGTTGTGTTACTCTGATGATATATTATTTCCAGTGTAATATGATGTACATTATCTGCTGTAATTCTATATTTCTGCTCTGCTGTTATTGTTTATGTGTTATATTCCAATGATTATCCTTGCTTTCGTACTACGGGAATTTGGGGTCATCACGGATTTGGAGCTCGTATCGGTAAACATACATTTTTTAAATTAAAAGAATAAAATATAATAAAATATTAATTATATAAATACCCTACGCAACTAACCCTAATCTCATTCCATCGTACAGCCGCCGCACGCTTCATTTCGATGGCTGATTCGCTCTAAAATTCATCCCCAAAATTCTTCTAATCTAATCAATAAAATTCAAAGCTGCAAAGAGAAAATTGTAGAGCTCTTCGAGCTCTATATGTTCAACGGTGATGATCAAGTATAGTTGAGTAAATTAGGAGATTCAAGGGTTCAAAGATGCCGACTTTGGATCGATTTTCTGGTGGCATCGGTCTACCGAGTTCGCCAAGACGGACGGCAATGGAGGAGGACGACGCGGCGATTCAGGTGGAGTGGTCGGATCCAGTGTTGGCATTATAAAGGAGGGGTGCGATGACGGGTTTCTGGTTTGAGGATGGGTTCGTCTCTGATAAACGAGGGGAACAGGAAGAAGATAGTGAAGTTTTGTTTTTATTTTTGTTTATGTAATTTGTTTAATTAATTCACAAATTAAACAATAATTAAATTTATAAAGGGTAGTGACTACAATATGAATGAAAAAAAACATTGATTTATAAAATAAAATTTACATAGTTATAATACAATAAAATTTACATAGTTTTATAAAATAAAATTAACTTAGTTTTACAAAATAAAATCTACATAGTTTTATAAAATAAAATTTACATAGTTTTATAAAAATAAAAATGTCTTTGTTTTCAAAGATAAAAATTCCGTTGTTTCAAAAATATAAATAGCATGGTTTTTGTATGAAATATCATTGAAACAAAAATATATAATCATTGTTTTTATTAAAAGAGAATAACATTGTTTTTATAAAAAGAAAATATCATTGTTTTTATAGAAAAGAAAATAACAGGGTTTTATTTATAAATAACTTTTATAGGAATGTGATTTTTATCATGACATAGTTTTAAATAAAAATATGATTTTTAAAAATAAATAACATGGTTTATATATATATAACTTTGAATTAAAAATATGATTTTTAATATAATATAGAATTGATGAAATTATGGTTTTCATTATAAATGACTTTGTTTAAAAATTATGATTTTTTTAAAAAATATATAGAACAATTGAAAAATATGATTTAAAATATATATAGCATTGTTTTAAAATATAAATCGTTGTTATAAAATGTGATTTTTTATTTAAATGACTTTGTTTTAGAAATGTAATTTCTACATAGACAACTAAGTTATAAAAATGTAAATTTTTATAAAAAATGTAATTGTTTTAACATATAAAAAAATGTCAGTTTTTTAAAAATATAAAAATGTTATTGTTATAAGATATATAAATGTCATTGCTTTAAAAATAAAATAACTTTGTTTTAAAATATGGTTTTTAAAGATAAATAACATTGTTTTAATAATGTGATTTTTAAATATAGGAAGCATTATTAAAAATGTGATTTTTAATATAAGCTGCGTGAAACAGATTGCGATGGAACCGATTGGAAGCAAATATAATCCAAACCATCCCATAAAGAATGACGGAGTGGAATCCCAAGATGAGAACTCCTCACTAAAAATTCTGCACAGTTATTTATTTATTTTTATAACTGAAAAATATATAGAATTGCCAGTGTAAATTTTTATCAGTTTAATCATTATAAATTATACACGGTACCTGTAAGATCACCTTTCTCATCCACAGACCATGGACGATTTATATTGATTCTGTATTGTGTGTTGTTTGTGATGTTGAAATGTTTAACACATTAAAAATAATGTTAATATTAATGTGATAGTGGAATTGAAGCGACCCGAACTTCCCCGGTCTCCGAAGAGATGAGAAAGAACGAATTACTGTGAGGACAAGACAAATCAGAACTCAGACGGAAGAACATTTCATTGTTATTACAACAATTCCATCAGATACAAGGATATACAGAGTATAATTGAATAAATTACATTCGATAAATATCAGAGATTACAATAAATCACATAGCAGCGGGAAATAATACAAAGCACAACTGAAGGTGATATACGGATGCAGAGCTTTCCGGATATCATTCCAGCTGTAAACCAGGATCCTGTGAATATAAATCTGCAAAACCAAAACTACTAGCTGCCCGTGCGGAAAATAGGGGCACCTAGAGTTTAGGTTAAAACAATAAACTCCAGGTCAGTCATGTGACTGGTGTGAGAACTAAAACAGTTATTAATATTGGTTTTAAAGTTAGGTAAATCAAGGGACCACGCCGTATAACACGGAACGGGTTTCCTCCCAAGAATACCAGTGCATAGACTAAACAACGCAATGCTTTTTCGAAAAATGAAGCTATTATAAGACCCAGGTCCCATCACACAATGCAACGCAAGCTGGAGGATAGGGTTTTCCCTTATAATAGCCAAACATGCTTGGTACATTTAAAACAAATGATTTGATACTATAATAAGTGTATAGTGTCAAAACAATTTCAATCATAAATATAAATCATAGACGGCATAAGTGCCCCATACCACCATGTCGCCATACTAGTTCTACAATTAAAGCCGAAATACACGTATTGGAAATTGGATTTCTGTCATGAGTCGAGGCAAGGGGAAAGCTCCTCTCCGCTTTCAAGACACTCTAGCAAATGTCTCAGGGCTACGCACTCTGGGCAACCCTGGATCTTCAGGGCCGGTCCTCACTTACGTTAGAGGATTGGCAATTCCTGAACACACGTTTCCCGGTCCTTACAGACCTAAAATCGAGGCGCCTCATCCAACAACCACATAGGTGAAAAGTATATAAATGTCAGGGCTGGTAAGTCACTGACACCACCAAAGCTAGAAAGAAACGTCGTGCTCTCCCTGCAGTCCGTATCCCGTTTTTAACTCATACCGAGGTGTGAGGCTCGCGAATATACGTTATACACAAAGCTGCCACGTAGGCCGTGCTTTGATCATCAACCACAAGACTTTTCTTTTCAACAGAAGCCTTGATCATTGCATCTTAGCGTGCCACACAGGCAATTTATGCCATGCGACTGATGTCCATCGATATACAACCTCTGAGCTCGTACGTCTCAGAGAAGGGTGTTAAGCAAAAGAATAAATTCTCCGCCGCCAAACAGATGTATTGTGACGATCCCAAAACCCCGTGACACGGTGTTAAGGATAATCATTGGAATATAACACATTAATCATCATTAGCAGATCACAGATAATAGCATAAACAGAAAATAGAATAATTTACACACATATGACAGCGGAATCATATAGATATCATCACATCAGAGAAGCACAGTACAGGATACAACTTAGTGCATAATGATACATAATCAGTCACCATCGCCTGAGGCTGAATCATACATAAAGAGTACACAAAATAAATATCAGTCTACATCGCCAATGGCGGAATCATAATATAGATACAATAATGGCGGAGAAAATCCAAGTCAGCACGGTGTAGTCAAGCCTCGCCATGAGCCAAAAGGTGCATCCGAAACCTGTAACTAGGCTGCCCGTGTGAAAATGAGGGCACCCGAGTTTGCAAGGTGAAACAAACTACGAGTCAGTCATGGGACTGGTATGAGAAATCTACTCAACTTATTAACAACAATAATAAGGCAAATCAAAGGACCACGCCACTTTCGCGGAACGGGTTTACTCCAATGAGTGCTGGTGCATGATATAAAGTAAACGATTAAATCAACGCAATGCTTTTTATAAAATGAAGCCATTATAAGACTCAGGTCCCATCACACAATGCAACGCAAGCCGGAGGATGGAGTTTTACCTTATAATGGCCAAAAATTCTTCATACGTATAAAACAAAAATGTTTGATATTATTACTAGTGCATATATGTTTCAAAATCAACTTCAATCATAAATATCAATCCTAGGCGGCATAGCTACCATCTACTATGTCGCCATACTAGTAATACAATCACATCCGCATATTTCGTATTGGAAATTGGATTCCTTCATGAGTCGAGGCAAGGGGCAAGCTCCTCTCCGATTCGAGACACTCTAGCAAATGTCCTAGGACCCCACTATGATCCTTGGATCTTCAGGGCCGGTCCTCTCTTACTTTTGAGGATTGGCAATTCCTGAACACACATTTCCCGGTCCTTACAGACCTATATCGAGGCGCCTCGCATTCCAACAGCCACACAGGTGAAAAGTATATATAATGTCAGGGCTGGTAGGTCACTGACACCACCTTAGCTAGAAAGAAACGTCGTGCTCTCCCTGTAGTCACTCTCCCGTTTTTGACTCATACCGAGGGGTGAGGCTCGCGAATTCACGTTATACACAAAGCTACGTCACACAGACCATGCTTTGATCATCAACCACAAGACTTTGCTTTGCAACAGAAGCCTTGATCGTATGCCACTTAGGCGTGCCACACAGGCAATCCACTCCAAGCGACTGATTTCTGTCAGTGTATAACCTCTGAGCTCGTACGTCTCAGAGAAGGGCATTAAGCAAGAGAATAAATTCTCCGCCGCCAAACAGATATATATTTAATAGAGATCAATCAACACAGAACAAAATCCAATGTCAGACACACAGTCCATTTACAAGTCCGTTCTGGGTCTGAACGAAACCGGAGGTACCAATTCCTCGCATATCCGTACAATCAACAGTATGTTTGGACGGCTACTACTTCAATTCCTTCATGGTAGCTACTCCAATCACGAGCATCAGTAACGCCCATCCATCCAATGTGGAGATCGTCGGTCTTCAGCCGTCTTCGACTCTTCGACTTCTCAACGTCGATCGATTATTTGAAATGAGATAAACTCGGCCTTTTCAAATAACCCACGTATATTTAGATTTTCAAATCAATTAATCACATGGTTGGACTATTCAACATTCACATTTCAGTTATTTAGTTATAATTTTCATGTCAAATACATTCAACCATCACATATCAAGCAAACACAACAAAATTGGTTTATTTCCACTCTATATCGTCTATAGTATTTTATAACGATATATTGCCATTTTTATTTAATTTAAAACGGCCATATTTAATTAAACGACGTTTCGGGTCGTGTCGATGCATTGGCGCTGCTTTTCACTAATTTTGTTTTACACATATCTGAAAATCTAACCGTTGAATCTTCCCAAATTTTACATCATTAGGAAGGTCATTTCAAAACGAATCCAACGGTTTCAGTTTTGGGAAAATCCGACGGTCGGATCTTCCACACTAGCCATTTGAAGTTACGATTTCAATTTACGAACTGCAGCGTCGTTATTCGGTTTAATTTAATTATATTTATATATATATAAATATAATCGTTTCTGGCGCTGTTTTTCTTCAGTTTTGAATTAAACATTCCAGACAATCCAACCGTCGGATCTTCACAAAGTTGGTGCCGTTGGAAAGATATTTCCAAGGCGAACCCAACGGTTGCGGTTTCGGGAAAATCCAATGGTCGGATTTCCCGCACTAGTCGTTTGAAATCACGGTTTCAAAACACGAACTGCACGACCGCGTTTCATTTTAATTCTATTTATATTTATATATTTATATAAATATAGTTCATTCAAAAATTCCTATATCGTTTCCACTTCAATTATTTCACTAACGCCTTTAAATTTCGGAAAATTTCGCCATAACCCCCTTTGTACGGGAGGGTCTGGGAAAATTCCCAAATAGCCACACGGGCGTCTCATATCAAAAAGAAAAAGAAAAAGCCAAGCGGCTAGCCAACAGGCTCATAAAATCATCACCCAAACAAAGCAGTAAATGTGTACCTATTTGTCGGGCACAAAATTTTATTTCTCTTCTCTAGCCCCTTTGCTTTAACCTGTTCAATAGATATGCATGTACATATATACAATTTCTATCACTTATCGTTTTCCATTCAATTTCATATTTGATTTACTTTGGTTTAAAAACACCATTCATTCTAATGTTGAATGCATAGGCTAAGATCATATCATTAGCTAATTAATGTATATTTCAACTCATGCACATTTATTTGAACAAGTGGCTATTTTTAACACTTCACATTTCAATAGATGATAATTTTGGCGAACTAAAATAGATTTCAACACATGACTATTTTATTTGGTTCCTATGCATGTAAAAAGAATATTTCTTTCACAAATATTTATTTCAACGTCCGCATGCCTTTAGCATATCACAAATATGATAAAAATGATATTTTTATCATTTAAAATATTTATTCGACAAATGGATGTTTTAACACTTCATAGTTTCAATAAAAATGTAATTTTTATTGTTCGATCTTTTTATTCAACACATGAACTTTTCCACTACACACACTTCTCAACAAATGAGCATTTCCACACATGGACATTTTATTTATGTTGTTCATATTGGAAAGATGGGATTTTTGTTGTTGAAACTATTTATATAAGGCGAATATTTTTCATACTTCATATATATATAAAAATGTGATTTTTATTGTTAAAACACTTCATTCATTCACAAATGAATTTAATTTTCACACAAAACTTTTCAACACACAAACATTTCCACACATGGATATAGTTTCAACATATAGCTTTAATTTCAATGCATGAAAATTATTTCAACATATGAAAATAATTCTAACACACAAAGATTATTCAAAATTTCGGCAGCATAACGGCAGGGTAGTTAAACCGGCACCGTCCCTAGTACGGCTCCTCGCTCTACCTTAAAACCTCGTGGTTTTTGACAATGGGGATTCATGCATCTAATTCGCACGCAGGCGGCATGTTTATTTTTATTTCCACAAATATTTCCAATTCATTTCAATCACCAATGGGTATTTTTCAACCACAACCAAACAATATCAACCACAAACAATTATTCAACCATTCGTATTTTTCATCCAATATTTCACACCAATTCACAACAATAAATATCGCCCATGGTTTGTGGACGAGGGGAGTACATATATATATATATATATATATATATATATATATATACATATATATATATTTGCTATATTTCACTTGCATTTCAACACATATATCAATTATTCTATGCATGTAAAATTCATACTTCGCTTATATAGCTTACACTACGCATGTACATGAGATATACAACACGTATGTAATTTATATTTCGCTAATATAAATTATACACGACATTTTCCATTCAATTTCATGTTAATATAGATTTCTCACATTGGTTTTCGGAGCGCTAAAAATCGATACGATGTCAGAAAAATCCGCAGCTTCTTCTATTGGGTAGAGAGCTTCCTTACGGTCCCTATGTTTCCTGTTTCATCGAATTCCGTCAACGCACCAAAAAGATATGATTTTTCAAAGTGTAAAGATCAAAGAAAAACTCACTTTCACGAAGCTTCAAAACTAGGTTTACAGTTTTCGCGAGAATCGAGGCACGAGGGGATGATCGGCGAGTTGGACGTGGAAGAGGGAAGAGAGGGCTTCCAGTCGGTGGTGGTTTGGTGGCGTTCGGTGGTCTAGATCGGCGGCGGCGGCGGTGGAAAGGTCGGGACTTTGGGGCTTCGATTCGGGCGGCATAGGCGACGAGGGGTGGCGGTGGTTAGTCGGATTTGAAGAGGGGACGGAGGCGCGTCGAGGGGTGGCGGTGGCGAAGGCTGTAGGTGGCGGTAGCGGCGGCGATCGGGGCTGGAAGGGTGGGAGCTCGGGTCGCCGTTCGTTCGAGGGGGTTTTCTTTTTTTTTATTTTTAAAATTTATGAATGGAAAATTCTGATTGGCCGAGGACTATATTAAATTTTTAAATAGTGTTTTCTCAAACGAACTCCTTTTTAAACCCAACGACTGTCGCTCATAGCTAAATACCCCCATTCCGGACACAATGGGATATGTTTCGTAGGCCAATTCGACTGTTACAGTCAGTTATTTTTCAAATTAAAGTATAAAACATTTAATTTTTAACTTTCAACGTACATTTCAATTTGCCAGGGCCACAAACTGATTCGAAAAATTCCAGAAAAATAAACCTATCTATGTTTTGACGCTACGCTCCCAACAAAACTAGTTTCGTCGAATTCTGAGGTCGTTTGAAAAATGGCCATTTTCTGGTCGATCCAATTTAACAGAAATTGACCAATCACATTTTCTTTTGCCACGCTCACATATTAGCTTCAAAAATTATGAAATTTGAAATCTAGCAATAGTTTAACATCCCGGACCCAACAAAAGTGGTTTCGTCAAATTCCGAGGTCGTATGCAAAATACCAATTTTCCAGGGCTATATATTCTATATACCGACCCTTCTGAAAATTCATTCGGCCATAACTTTTGACTCCCGTTATGATACTTCGATTTTTCAGATTCGTTAGAAAGGTATTGACTAACAGATTTAAATATTTTTGGTTTCACTAAAATCCGTTATATTTTCCACCCTGCACAGTCAGTCAAAGTTTGAATTCAAATTTTCAAACCGACTCACTATTTCTAATTCCCTATTTTATTGAAATATTCTATTTCAATTGTTCAAATCCCTTTGAAATCACCATTTTAAAAATTTTAAATTGGCTCGTATTTTCCGGGTTATTACAATCTCCCCCACATAAAACTTTTCGTCCTCGAAAAGGAAACAACAGTAAAGTAGGAAACAAAATGTAAATGCAAAGTATTGTAAAGGTACCTTGCACCGGAGTTAGTCAGAGATATCCTCTCTGTATTTGGGGTAAGCTTGCTTAATGCTTTCCTCAGTTTCCCAAGTACAGTCTCTAGGATCACTGCTCTATTGCACTTTAACTAAATGAACCTTTTTGCTTCTGAGTTCTCTAGTTTCTTTGCCAACAATCTTTAATGGCTCTCTTCTGAGTGCTAATTCTGGAGTTATCTCCACATCCCGTTGCGCTGCTTCTTCTACAACAAGATCCGGATCATGCACATGTCTTCTAAGTTGAGATATGTGAAATACATTGTGCACTCCAGGCAACCAATCTGGCAATTGAACCCTATAAGCAAGAGTTCCATTTCGCTCAAGTATAGGAAAGGGACCAATAAATCTCGGTGCCAACTTCCTAGTTTTGCCAAATCTGATTACTCCTCTCATCGGAGAAACCTTCAAATAAACATGATCACCAACAGCAAATGTCAAATCTCTCCTTCTAGAGTCTGCATAACTTTTCTGTCGGCTTTGGGCGGTTTTCAAACGCTTCTTGATAAAGTCCACTTTATCAGATGCTTCTCTAATCATATCTGGTCCTAACACAAGTCTGTTGCCAGGTTCTACCCAACATGCTGGAGATCTGCAGGGTCTGCCATATAATGCTTCAAATGGCGACATTCCCAAACTTGCTTGATAACTATTGTTATATGAGAATTCTGCCAAATGCAAATGATCTTCCCATGACCCACCAAAATCAATTATACAAGCCCGCAATAAATTTTCTAGAATTCTATTCACCCGCTCAGTTTGGCCATCTGTTTGAGGGTGATAAGCGGTGCTCATATTCAGTTTTGTTCCCAATTCTGTCTGGAAAGCCTCCCAGAATTTGCTAGTAAATAGGGGATCTCTATCACTGACTATGCTGATGGGAATTCCATGCAGCTTAACAATTTCTTTGAAGTATATATGCGCCAGACTTTGAGCGGTTCTATTGGATCTGACAGGTATAAAATGGGCAGTCTTCGTGAAGCGATCTACGATTACCCAAATGCTGTCATTACCTTTCTTGGTTCGCGGCAAACCATCTATGAAATCCATGGAAATCTGTTCCCATTTCCAGCCTGGGACTTCCAACGGTTGCAACAGTCCAGTTAGCTTCTGTTGGTCACTCTTGACCAATTGACAAGTAGGGCATCTGCTAACATACAAAGAAATATCTCTTTTCATTGCCTTCCACCAAAAAATGCATTTGATATCATTGTACATTTTACTCACCCCCGGATGGATGCAAAATTTGGATTTATGGCATTCGTCCAGCACTTCTCTTCGAAGGCCTGGAATATTTGGAATGCAAATCCTATTATTTAACCTGAGAACCCCCCATTGTCAATACGAAAACTCGTGGTTTCACCTTCCTTGACCCTCTGACTGATTCTCTGAATGAATTCATCGTCTTTTTGAAGGGCTGAAATCCTATTAATCAATCTAGGTGTAATTATAAGATGGGCAACGATTGCGGTCTTTCTACTAAGTGCATCCGCTACAACGTTAGCCTTCCCCGGCGTATACAGGATATCAAGATCATACGCTGCAAGAAATTCTAGTCAACGCTGCTGTCTCAGATTCAGATCTTTCTGGGTATATAAATACTTCAATGATTGATGATCTGTGTACAGTATAAATTTCTCGCCCAATAAATAATGCCTCCAGATTTTCAATGCAAAAACGATGGCTAGCAACTCAAGATCATGAGTCACATAATTCTTCTCATGCGGTTTCAGTTGGCGGCTTGCATAAGCGACTACTTGGCCCCTCTGCATTAACACTGCACCAAGACCTCTAATAGAAGCATCTGTCCAAACCGTTAAATCCTGATTGCCATCAATAATAATTAACACTGGAGCAGTGGTCAGCTTCGATTTCAATTCCTGGAAAGCTTCTTCACAGTCATAAGTCCACTTAAACTTCTCATGTTTCTTTGTGAGCTTCGTTAACGGACCGGATATCTTCGAAAAATCCTTAACGATCTTTCGATAATAACTAGCCAACCCCATAAAACTTCTAACTTCCGTGGGAGTAGTGGGTTGTTTCCAGTCTTGAATCACTGTTATTTTTCTTGGGTCAACAGAAATTCCTTTCTCTGACACGATATGGCCGAGAAATTTGACTTCTTCTTGTCAGAAGACACATTTAGAGAATTTGGATTTGAAGACGTTCTTCCTTAGAATCTCCAATACTTGTTCCAAGTGTTTTTCATGCTCGGGTTTTGATTTGGAGTAGATTAAAATATCATCGATGAATACGAGGACAAATTTATTCAGAACAACCCTGAACACTCTATTCATTAGATCGACAAAGTATGCTGGAGCGTTACACAGACCAAACAACATTACTAACCATTCGTAAAATTTGTCTGGACCTCTGAAAGCTGTCAAAGGAACACACTCTTCTGCTATTCTCAATTGATGAAAACCTGTAGCTAGGTCCATTCGGGAAAATACTTTCGCCCCATTCAATTGGTCTAGCAAATCATCAATGCGGGGTAATGGATACTTATTTTTAAGTGTATGTTTGTTGAGGTCTCGGTAATCAACGCATAATCGAAGAGTACCGTCTGACTTTGGGACAAACACAATAGCTGCACCCCAATTGGAAAAACTCAGTCTGATTAGACCCTTCCACAACAGTTGACGAGTTTGATCGCCTAATTCTTCTTTTTCTTTCGGAGTCATTCTGCGAATTGGATGTACCACTAGTCTGGCATTGGGAATTAGATCGATTCGGAATTCTATTTCTCTTTGCGGAGGTAAGTTTTCCACTTCTTCAAATACATCCGCATAGTTTCTAACAATCAGAATCTTTTCTATGGAAGTGGGGATAAGTTCTAATGCTGACCAAAATTCTTCTCTATTCGGATTCGAACCATGACAGGGAACCGTAATATATCCAAGCTTCGTTCGAATTTTAACGATTCTTTCCGCACACTTTACCTCAGCCTCGTATTTCGTTAACCAATCCAGCCCGAGAATAATATCGAATTCGGGAAAATCCATAACGATTAAATCAAAAGGAAACTTGTAAGAAGAGTAAGAGATTGGCACTCTACAATATGAACCGAGAGTAATAGGACCCCCTATCAGGTTATGAACTTCAACCGATTCTTTAAGCTTTCTCTTTTTTAACTTTAATTTGTGTGCTGTGTTATTAGCAACGAAACTACGCGACGCACCTGTGTCAAACAATACAGAAACAGGAATATTTTTAATTGTAAGGGTACCTCCCAAAACATCAGGTTTACTTGCTCCATCGGAAGCAGCTGGCGGGCTCGACCCATCATAGACGTGAGCTACTGTAGCTTTCTTCAGCAAAGGACAGTCTTTGACCAGATGATCGGTCTTGCGACAGTTGAAGCACGAGTGAGGGTTCTGGGAGCCTTGGCTCGAGCCTTGAGAATTCGTCTTCTGTCTCTTCGGAGCTGTGCAGACGTTTGAGTAGTGCCCCGGCTTACCACAGTTAAAGCAATTTCCACTTAGCGGCTTGCCAGTCTGAGGTTTTGAAGATGCTGCTTGGCTTGACTCGCCTTGATTTACAGCAGGCTTGCGCTTGTTTCCAGCTTGGCTTCTAGCGCAATCCTGATCCAGATG
The DNA here is from genome assembly GCA_030737875.1 of Allium sativum. Lineage (NCBI taxonomy): Eukaryota > Viridiplantae > Streptophyta > Magnoliopsida > Asparagales > Amaryllidaceae > Allium > Allium sativum. The sequence continues at coordinate 765,423,928 of CM060926.1, read as the reverse complement.
CCTTTGATCAAGGTCTTCATAGTTGCATGTCATTTCCACCAGCTCGTTGAATTCCAGCTTGACATGGGCCATGGCCCTATCATGATATTGTCGTCTTAGCCCAAGGATTAACCTCTTATTTTTGGATTTCGCAGTGGCGACGAGTTCCAGAGCATAGGGCGACAACAGTGTAAATTTATTCAGATAATCTTGCACGGAAAGATCCCCCTGCTGGAGATTGGCGAAGTCATCGTGCATTCTTTCTAGAGCTTGTTCGGGGACATATTTCTCTTTGGAGAGTTCTTTGAATCCATCCCATGTTCTTCCAGCTTCTCTATTCCCAGCGGTAAGAGATTCCCACCATAATTCAGCTTGTTCCTGCATAAGCCAGGCGCCCATAATAGCTTTGTCTTCGTCTCCAAGCCTTAGGCCTTCAAGAATTTTCTCGCATGTTTTGAGCCATGCAAGGGCCTCTATTACGGTGCCAGTTCCCGAGAAGGTCTTGCCTCCTAAGTTCTTATACCTCTTAGCTACACGGTCAAGCTCGAAGTATTGAGCTGCCGGAGGTTGTATCAAAGGTCCTTCTTGAGCTGGGACTTCTCCTCTCCCTCGGCCTCAGCCGGCACGGCCTCCTCTAGCGGCGGCTGCTCTGGTAGCCATTTTTCAAATTCTGTATAAGCAACGAAAAAGTCAGCTAACAGAAATGATAGTCTATTGCATAATTAAGTAGAAAATTTACGGAAAGATAACGATGGATTGATCAAATTGTTTTTGCTATTCTTCTCGACTCATTCTAGGACTTTGCTAGTCCTATCTCTAATGAGCGACTCGCCTTAGAATACTACTGATTCTATTTTGACGAAGTGTTTAATGTGTTAGACTCCAGAACTAAGGTTAACCAAAGCTCTGATACCAGCTGTGATGATCCCAAAACCCCGTGACATGGTGTTAAGGATAATCATTGGAATATAACACATTAATCATCATTAGCAGATCACAGATAATAGCATAAACAGAAAATAGAATAATTTACACACATATGACAGCGGAATCATATAGATATCATCACATCAGAGAAGCACAGTACAGGATACAACTTAGTGCATAATGATACATAATCAGTCACCATCGCCTGAGGCGGAATCATACATAAAGAGTACACAAAATAAATATCAGTCTACATCGCCAATGGCGGAATCATAATATAGATACAATAATGGCGGAGAAAATCCAAGTCAGCACGGTGTAGTCAAGCCTCGCCACGAGCCAAAAGGTGCGTCCGAAACCTGTAACTAAGCTGCCCGTGTGAAAATGAGGGCACCCGAGTTTGCAAGGTGAAACAAACTACGAGTCAGTCATGGGACTGGTATGAGAAATCTACTCAACTTATTAACAACAATAATAAGGCAAATCAAAGGACCACGCCACTTTCGCGGAACGGGTTTACTCCAATGAGTGCTGGTGCATGATATAAAGTAAACGATTAAATCAACGCAATGCTTTTTATAAAATGAAGCCATTATAAGACTCAGGTCCCATCACACAATGCAACGCAAGCCGGAGGATAGAGTTTTACCTTATAATGGCCAAAAATGCTTCATACGTATAAAACAAAAATGTTTGATATTATTACTAGTGCATTTATGTTTCAAAATCAACTTCAATCATAAATATCAATCCTAGGCGGCATAGCTACCATCTACTATGTCGCCATACTAGTAATACAATCACATCCGCATATTTCGTATTGGAAATTGGATTCCTTCATGAGTCGAGGCAAGGGGCAAGCTCCTCTCCGATTCGAGACACTCTAGCAAATGTCCCAGGACCCCACTATGATCCTTGGATCTTCAGGGCCGGTCCTCTCTTACTTTTGAGGATTGGCAATTCCTGAACACACGTTTCCCGGTCCTTACAGACCTATATCGAGGCGCCTCGCATTCCAACAACCACACAGGTGAAAAGTATATATAATGTCAGGGCTGGTAGATCACTGACACCACCTTAGCTAGAAAGAAATGTCGTGCTCTCCCTGCAGTCACTCTCCCGTTTTTGACTCATACCGAGGGGTGAGGCTCGCGAATTCACGTTATACACAAAGCTACGTCACACAGACCATGCTTTGATCATCAACCACAAGACTTTGCTTTGCAACAGAAGCCTTGATCGTATGCCACTTAGGCGTGCCACACAGGCAATCCACTCCATGCGACTGATTTCTGTCAATGTATAACCTCTGAGCTCGTACGTCTCAGAGAAGGGCGTTAAGCAAGAGAATAAATTCTCCGCCGCCAAACAGATATATATTTAACAGAGATCAATCAACACAAAACAAAATCCAATGTCAGACACACAGTCCATTTACAAGTCCGTTCTGGGTCTGAACGAAACCGGAGGCACCAATTCCTCGCATATCCGTACAATCAACAGTATGTTTGGACGGCTACTACTTCAATTCCTTCATGGTAGCTACTCTAATCACGAGTATCAGTAGCGCCCATCCATCCAATGTGGAGATCGTCGGTCTTCAGCCGTCTTCGACTCTTCGATTTCTCAACATCGATCGATTATTTGAAATGAGATAAACTCGGCCTTTTCAAATAACCCACGTATATTTAGATTTTCAAATCAATTAATCACATGGTTGGACTATTCAACATTCACATTTCAGTTATTTAGTTATAATTTTCATGTCAAATACATTCAACCATCACATATCAAGCAAACACAACAAAATTGGTTTATTTCCACTCTATATCGTCTATAGTATTTTATAACGATATATCGCCATTTTTATTTAATTTAAAACGGCCATATTTAATTAAACGACGTTTCGGGTCGTGTCGATGCACTGGCGCTGCTTTTCACTAATTTTGTTTTACACATACCTAAAAATCTAACCGTTGGATCTTCCCAAATTTTACATCATTAGGAAGGTCATTTCAAAACGAATCCAACGGTTTCAATTTTGGGAAAATCCGATGGTCGGATCTTCCACACTAGCCATTTGAAGTTACGATTTCAATTTACGAACTGCAGCGTCGTTATTCGATTTAATTTAATTATATTTATATTTATATATATATATAATCGTTTCTGGCGCTGTTTTTCTTCAGTTTTGAATTAAACATTCCAGACAATCCAACCGTCGGATCTTCACAAAGTTGGTGCCGTTGGAAAGATATTTCCAAGGCGAACACAACGGTTGCGGTTTCGGGAAAATCCAATGGTCGGATTTCCCGCACTAGTCGTTTGAAATCACGGTTTCAAAACACGAACTGCACAGCCACGTTTCGTTTTAATTCTATTTATATTTATATATTTATATAAATATAGTTCATTCAAAAATTCCTATATCGTTTCCACTTCAATTATTTCACTAACGCCTTTAAATTTCGGAAAATTTCGCCATAACCCCCTTTGTACGGGAGGGTCTGGGAAAATTCCCAAATAGCCACACGGGCGTCTCATATCAAAAAGAAAAAGAAAAAGCCAAGCGGCTAGCCAACAGGCTCATAAAATCATCACCCAAACAAAGCAGTAAATGTGTACCTATTTGTCGGGCACAAAATTTTATTTCTCTTCTCTAGCCCCTTTGCTTTAACCTGTTCAATAGATATGCATGTACATATATACAATTTCTATCACTTATCGTTTTCCATTCAATTTCATATTTGATTTACTTTGGTTTAAAAACACCATTCATTCTAATGTTGAATGCATAGGCTAAGATCATATCATTAGCTAATTAATGTATATTTCAACTCATGCACATTTATTTGAACAAGTGGCTATTTTTAACACTTCACATTTCAATAGATGATAATTTTGGCGAACTAAAATAGATTTCAACACATGACTATTTTATTTGGTTCCTATGCATGTAAAAAGAATATTTCTTTCACAAATATTTATTTCAACGTCCGCATGCCTTTAGCATATCACAAATATGATAAAAATGATATTTTTATCATTTAAAATATTTATTCGACAAATGGATGTTTTAACACTTCATAGTTTCAATAAAAATGTAATTTTTATTGTTCGATCTTTTTATTCAACACATGAACTTTTCCACTACACACACTTCTCAACAAATGAGCATTTCCACACATGGACATTTTATTTATGTTGTTCATATTGGAAAGATGGGATTTTTGTTGTTGAAACTATTTATATAAGGCGAATATTTTTCACACTTCATATATATATAAAAATGTGATTTTTATTGTTAAAACACTTCATTCATTCACAAATGAATTTAATTTTCACACAACACTTTTCAACACACAAACATTTCCACACATGGATATAGTTTCAACATATAGCTTTAATTTCAACGCATGAAAATTATTTCAACATATGAAAATAATTCTAACACACAAAGATTATTCAAAATTTCGGCAGCATAACGGCAGGGTAGTTAAACCGGCACCGTCCCTAGTACGGCTCCTCGCTCTACCTTAAAACCTCGCGGTTTTTGACAATGGGGATTCATGCATCTAATTCGCACGCAGGCGGCATGTTTATTTTTATTTCCACAAATATTTCCAATTCATTTCAATCACCAATGGGTATTTTTCAACCACAACCAAACAATATCAACCACAAACAATTATTCAACCATTCGTATTTTTCATCCAATATTTCACACCAATTCACAACAATAAATATCGCCCATGGTTTGTGGACGAGGGGAGTACATATATATATATATATATAATTGCTATATTTCACTTGCATTTCAACACATATATCAATTATTCTATGCATGTAAAATTCATACTTCGCTTATATAGCTCACACTACGCATGTACATGAGATATACAACACGTATGTAATTTATATTTCGCTAATATAAAAATTATACATGACATTTTCCATTCAATTTCATGTTAATATAGATTTATCACATTGGTTTTCGGAGCGCTAAAAATCGATATGATGTCAGAAAAATCTGCGGCTTCTTCTATTGGGTAGAGACCTTCCTTATGGTCCCGATGTTTCCTGTTTCATCGAATTCCGTCAACACACCAAAAAGATATGATTTTTCAAAGTGTAAAGATCAAAGAAAAACTCACTTTCACGAAGCTTCAAAACTAGGTTTACAGTTTTCGCGAGAATCGCGGCACGAGGGGATGATCGGCGAGTTGGATGTGGAAGAGGGAAGAGAGGGCTTTCAGTCGGTAGTGGTTTGGTGGCGTTCGGTGGTCTAGATCGGCGGCGGCGGCGGTGGAAAGGTCGGGAATTTAGGGCTTCGATTCGGGCGGCACAGGAGACGAGGGGTGGCGGTGGTTAGTCGGATTTGAAGAGGGGACGGAGGCGCGTCGAGGGGTGGCGGTGGCAAAGGCTGTAGGTGGCGGTAGCGGCGGCGATCGGGGCTGGAAGGGTGGGAGCTCGGGTCGCCGTTCGTTCAAGGGGGTTTTCTTTTTTTTATTTTTAAAATTTATGAATGGAAAATTCTGATTGGCCGAGGACTATATTAAATTTTTAAATAGTGTTTTCTCAAATGAATTCCTTTTTAAACCCAATGACTGTCGCCCCTAGCTAAATACCCCCATTCCGGACACAATGGGATATATTTCGTAGGCCAATTCGACTGTTACAGTCGGTTATTTTTCAAATTAAAGTATAAAACATTTAATTTTTAACTTTCAACGTACATTTCAATTTGCCAGGGCCACAAACTGATTCGAAAAATTCCATAAAAATAAACCTAGCTATGTTTTGATGCTACGGTCCCAACAAAACTAGTTTCGTCGAATTCTGAGGTCGTTTGAAAAATGGCCATTTTCTGGTCGATCCAATTTAACAGAAATTGACCAATCACATTTTCTTTTGCCATGCTCACATATTAGCTTCAAAAATTATGAAATTTGAAATCTAGCAATAGTTTAACATCCCGGACCCAACAAAAGTGGTTTCGTCGAATTCCGAGATCATATGCAAAATACCAATTTTCCAGGGCTATATATTCTATATACCGACCCTTCTGAAAATTCATTCGGCCATAACTTTTGATTCCCGTTATGAAACTTCGATTTTTCAGATTCGTTAGAAAGGTATTGACTAACAGATTTAAATATTTTTGGTTTCACCAAAATCCGTTATATTTTCCACCCTGCACAGTCAGTCAAAGTTTGAATTCAAATTTTCAAACCGACTCACTATTTCTAATTCCCTATTTTATTGAAATATTTTATTTCAATTGTTCAAATCCCTTTGAAATCACCATTTTAAAAATTTTAAACTGGCTCGTATTTTCTGGGTTATTACATGTATATTTAATAGAAATCAATCAGCACAGAATAAAATCCAATGTCAGACACACAATCCATTTACAAGTCCGTTCTGGGTCTGAACGAAACCGGAGGCACTTTCCTCGCATATCCATCCATCTCCAGGTACGTCTGGACGACCACCAACTACTTCCATCCTCTTGGGTGTACTGCCCAATCAGGATCGTCAGTAGTTATCCAAACGATGTGAAGACTTCCGGTCTTCAACCACCGTCTTCATCTTCGACATATCGTCGAATCGGTTATTCAGAATGGGTATAAACACGGACTTTCCGAACGACCCGCGTATATTAAAACAAATGTTACACAAACACAACATACGCCTCATTCCAATTCATATTCTAAGGGAAAGGTTCTCATTAATTTTATCAAAGATAAATTCTTTAAATTTATTCTTTAATCTTCCTTTGGATGTCGTTTCAAACCAAATTATGGTTTTCTAAACTAGTCGAGATTAGAGAACCACACCGAAGCAATTATTTATTTTATTTCCCAATCCCAACCTATTCATCCCATGAAGAAAAACTGTAATACTCCATATCTAACACCGCGGTGTTATCGGTAAAATTAATTACCATTTCACGTTCAAATCTAATTAAAGATTTAACTATCGCTTTGGAGCAAAACTGGTAATACTCCATTCTCGCTCATTTCCTATATTTGATAATTTAAATTATCAATTCACATTACAATCTAATTGCAGATTCATTAAAACTCCCTTTTACTGGGTTAAAGAACTAATGTCATTTAAAACACAGTTCACGACAAACCCAAATCACATTCTATTTATTACCGGGTAAAAGAACTAGTGTTATTTAAAACACCGTTCACGATAAACCCACAAATCAATTCTATTTAAAACCCATTTCAAATCTAATTGATTTGTTTAAAAATAAATGGGTTGTTACTTTAGTTCTAAACTAGTTCATTTCGATAAAAATCTATTTTTATCTTTTCAAATATGAAGTTTTTCATCCCAATTTTTCCCAAATCATTTCTTATGATTTTACACAAATTATTGATATTTTTAATAATTTTATCAAGGCCCGTACAGTCAATTTCCAACAACGGCCATCGAACTGCACCTATAGCGACCTTTTTCGAATTTGATTTGGATGTATCTCCAAATCCAACCATTAGATTTCAAATTTCTAATATTCGTTAGAAAGCTCTTTTCGATACGAACCCAACGGTTCTGGTTTTAGGAGAATCCGACGGTCGGATCTCCCGTAATGTCCGTTTGAAATAAATGGTCAAAATTCACGAACTACCGCGGCGCGTTCCATTCAGGCCATTATATTATATATATAATATATATAATATATATTTCATCGATTTCTATTTAAAACGAATTTTATAAATAGTTTTGAATTCGTTTCAAAAACAATTTCAACCTTTATTTCAAATTCAAATCAAAATTGAATCTTTCCTTATAAATTCGTTTTAAAATTCATTTCTTTTCAATTCAAATTTCAATTCAATTTGAATTCATTTCTATTCGTTTTCAATTCAATTCGAATTCGTTTTCAATTCAATTCAAATTCGTTTTCTATTCGATTCAAATTCGTTTTCTATTCGATTCAATTCAAATTGGTTTTCTATTCGATTCAATTCAAATTGGTTTTCTATTCGATTCAATTCAAATTGGTTTTCTATTCGATTCAATTCAAATTCGTTTTCTATTCAAATCAAATTCATTTCGTTTTCTATTTGAATCAAATTCATTTCTAAATCGTTTTACATTCAATTCATTTCGAAATCGCTTTATATTCAATTCATTTCGAAATCGTTTTATATTCAATTCATTTCGAAATCGTTTTATATTCAATTCATTTCGAATCGTTTTATATTCAATTCATTTCGAAATCGTTTTATATTCAATTCATTTCGAATCGTTTTATATTCAATTCATTTCGAAATCGTTTTATATTCAATTCATTTCGAAATCGTTTTATATTCAATTCATTTCGAATCGTTTTATATTCAATTCATTTCGAAATCGTTTTATATTCAATTCATTTCGAAATCGTTTTATATTCAATTCATTTCGAATTGTTTTATATTCAATTCATTTCGAATCGTTTTATATTCAATTCATTTCGAAATCGTTTTATATTCAATTCATTTCGAATCGTTTTATATTCAATTCATTTCGAATCGTTTTATATTCAATTCATTTGGAATCGCTTTATATTCAATTCATTTCGAATTTCACTTCAAAATATTCGATTTCGAAATCACTTTTCAATATTCATTTTAAAATGAATAAAATCGATATAAATATCGTTCACGTCAAAATGGCGTAAATCTAATCAACACGGCTTCAAATATTTCTATTATCAAATATTCTATTTCAAATATTTCTTTTTCAAATAATTCCTTTTCAAATATTTCTATTTCAAATATTTCTATTTCAAACATTTCCTTTTCAAATATTTCGTTCAACACATGACTAATCTCAACGGATGAGTACGGTCAACACATGAACCTTTATTCTATATAGATAAAGATGTAAATTTTATTATTAAAATATTTCGTTTAACACATGACTAATCTCAACGAATGAGTATGGTCAACACATGAACCTTTATTTTATAATATTCTTTATTTTCTAAATTGGAATGAGGCCCAATCAATCACCATATAATATTAATTATATGGATTTTCATACATCACACATATATAATAGCATTGAAAAATAATCAACCATCAACCAAAGTGCACTACACTGTATAAGCATCAAATATAGATATCTAACGCTTATAACAGCCTCTCAATCAATCGATTGACATATTTAATCAATCAGGATGAGTGAACTTCAAATTTCATCCCAACACCCGTGTGGGGTTTCAAACAATCAAACACAGATTTTATTTGTGCAGTTGGGCGATGTGTAAAATTTATTGTCCCAATCAATGTCAGTCAAATCGGTGTACATAAACAAACCGTTCGGTTTGTAAATGAATATTTCATTTTATTCACATTCACGTTAAAAATTATTTTTTTAACGATAAAACATTTTATTTTAACACATGAATTTCTATTCAGTTCATTTACACAATGAAAATGGTATTTTTATTTTTCTAACATATTTTAGAAAATTTCGGTGGCATAACGGCACGATACTAGAAACGGGACGAGGTCTAGCCTTATCCCCGGTCTAGTGAAGGCCCACGCCATTCACACATCAATCAAATTCACCAAACAACCAAATTCAAATCAAATCATCTAACTAATTTATGCAACCAAACAAACAAGTCAATGGTCTGTGGATGATTGTGTCGGGTGCTACTAAGCACCGTCTGCATCCTAGTATATATATAACTAGAAAAGAAATTGAAGAGTGAGAAATTCTCACCGATAGCTATCCAATACCACGACTCTTCATTAATAGAAATCTTCGTCGTTCTCTCCTCTTATCGCTTTCGTTGCCCATATCCTCTACATATGTAAAAATTGAATTTTTACCATGCTATTCAATATATAAAAATCGAATTTTTATCCTGCTATTCAATATATAAAAATCGAATTTTTACTTCGTTATTCAATATACAAAAATCTAATTTTTACTTCGTTATTCAATATCCAAAAATCCTATTTCTATCCTGCTATTCTTCATATAAAGATTTCGCCTTTTCAAAAATATAGATTTCGCCTTTTGAAAAATATAGATTTCGCCTTTTGAAAAATATAGATTTCGCCTTTTCGAAAAATATAGATTTCGCCTTTTCGAAAAATATAGATTTCGCCTTTTGAAAAATATAGATTTCGCCTTTTCGAAAAATATAGATTTCGCCTTTTTGAAAAATATAGATTTCATTTTTACTCCTTCTATAGTATAAAATTTATATTTTTATCGAAGTAAAAAATCATATTTTTACTTCACTACTTATATCAAAGTATCGTCTTTTCACTTACTACCATATAAAGATCACATTTTTATCATCTATATAATATGAAAATTATATTTTCATTTCATCGTTTACCGTGTATAAAAAATCATGTCATTCTCATAATAAAAATTGCATTTTTAACTATATAACTTAATTAAAATAATCATAAAACTTACAGCGATTGTGAAGGAGAGGGAAGGGAGAAGCGTTGCATGGCTTTGCGGGTGACTGGGGAGAATCTCGAACGTCAATGGCCAGCCAAAAAAAGGGGGGGCGTCACCGTGAGGAAGGGAAGCGAGGGAATCGAGAGGAGGAGAAGAGGGAGGGTGCGGTGGAGGAATAAGCGATGGAGGGGGGTGTGGTAGGAGGGTGCGGCTGTAGCGGTGCCGCTAGGGCAAGGAGGAGCTCGGCGACTGATTTAGAAGAGGGGGAGGAGGAAGGAAGACGCGGCAGGAGGAGTGGAGAAGAAGAAGGTGGAGGCGGCAGGCGAGGTGGCGGGGGAGATCGGCGAGGGCGGCGGCTTCCATCGCTGGTGGAGCAATTTGTTTTTTTTTTCTATTCTGCTGATTGAATCGAACCGGGGGGGGGGGGGGCAGGGAATAGAGATAAGGGTTTTACTACTTTTTTTTTTATTATTCAATTATTATTATTTTCGCCAAAAAGCAACCTTTATTTTCGACCTCAAAACGAGGCCCACCGCCTGTCGTCCATAGCGTTTTACCCTCATTCCGAACACAATGGGATATGTATCGCAAGCTGATTTGATCGTTTCGATCAGTTTTCATCAAAATCAACATATAACTCTATATATTGAATTTGAACGCGCATTTCAATTTACTGGGGTCACATACTAACTCGAAAAATTCCGGAAAAATATTTTCTAGCTTCGTATTGACGATACAGTCCTAACAAAACTAGTTTCATCGAATTCTGAGACCGTTGGAAAAAAAGGCCATTTTCCAGTCGATTAAAATCAACTGAAACTGGTCAAACGCATTTTCCTTTGCCACGCTCACATATTGATTCGAAAAATTATGAAATTTGAAACCTAGCAATAAATTGACATCACGGATCCAACAAAAGAGGTTTCGTCGAAATCCGAGGTCGTTTGCAAAATGTCTATTTTTAAGGGCCTGAATTCCATAGCGACTATTCAGAATTTTCAACTGGACATATCTTTTTATCCCCGCTATGAAATCTTGATTTTTCGAATTCGTTGGAAATATATTATCAATTAGATCCCATTATTTTTGGTTTCACTAAAATCCGGATTGTTTTGCACCCGGTACATTCAATTGAAGTTTGAAATCGAATTATCGAACTACCGCACCATTTTCAATTCTATTTATAATTATATATAATTATTTATATTCTAACAACGACGCATATAATATATACGTTCTAAATATATTCAAAATAAATTTCTTGTTGATTTTATTTAAAACAATCTATTTTAAATATTCAAAATTCGCTAAAATTGCCAAAATAAAAATTTTAAACTGGCTCGCATTTCCGGGTTATTACAATCTCCCCCACTTAAAACTTTTCGTCCCCGAAAAGGAACAAAGTCGAAAGTGGTTTGATTAATCAACCCTACGTTCGATCTGGCTTCTATTCTCCAACTTTTCAGTTTTTGAGAATTTTCAAATTCTTCAAAAATTTGGCTAACACCTTAAATTTTCGAAAAATTTCGCCATAACCTCCCCTGCACCGGGAGCCACGGGAAAATCACGAAATTGCCATACAGGCCTTTTGATCTCAAAAAGAAAAAGAAAAAGCCAAGCGGCTAGCCAATCGGCTCATAAAATCATCATCACCCAAACAAAACGGTAAATTATAGTAAACATGTACCTATTTGTCGGGCAAACAAATTTTATTCTCTGCTCTAGCCTCCTTGCTATGACCTGTTCAATGTAAGTACATGCATATGCAAGCAAATGCAACTAATTTTCAATATAATTCAAAATTTGATTCAATTAGGCATAATGGTTCAAAATTATCAAACAAATAAACAAACAACACAAACATCAATCAATTAGTGAATTAACGTTTCAAATTCATAAATTTTGATACATATACAGAAAATCATGTTTTTGATGTCAATTCACAACAATAAATCTATCTATATAAGTTTTGGTTCTCACACCAGTCTAATGGAAATATATAGAAATCACACCTTCGAAACACGAAAATAAATACTGGTGATGGCGCGCCATCATCAGAATCATGTCCGGGCGACTAGAATGTGATTCTATATCTATCCGGTATATTAAAACTTCGAATATACGTTCATGACGCGTATATGCAAAATCTTTATATATCGGATTGTCCAAATTCAAAATAAATAAATATTCAAATACGTATAAAATGGTTTAAATTTTCAAAACAAAATTGTTTTCATTTGAAAGATATACTCTTCACACTCGTTCTAGGATACTACTGATCCTATCTCTAACGAGTCATTCTAATTGGATATTACTAATCCAATATCTGATGAATTCTTTCGTATGGTTCTAATGTGTCTTGTTCTCGAGCTCTGTAAACCAAAGCTCTGATACCAAATGAAGGTAGCCGACGAAATCCGGTAGGCTTTGCAACCATCACTTCATCCCCCAAGCAGCAGGTAATACCCACAGTGGCTCCTACATGGTCCCCCAGTCCCTTGTTTTACGGCGACCCTCTCGAGTCTCGCGCCTATTGGCGAACCAACGCTCTACCCAGCGACATGTAGGGGTAAGAGTCTCCCGTTCGCCACCAAACCGCGAAGAGAGAACCCCCTATCATGCGTACCCGACCTACTCAGGGCTTGCAACAAGAACTGGTAATACTCCATATCTAACACCGTGGTGTTATCGGTAAAATTAATTACCATTTCACGTTCAAATCTAATTAAAGATTTAACTATCGCTTTGGAGCAAAACTGGTAATACTCCATTCTCTCTCATTTCCTATATTTGATAATTTAAATTATCAATTCACATTACAATCTAATTGCAGATTCATTAAAACTCCCTTTTACTGGGTTAAAGAACTAATGTCATTTAAAACACAGTTCACGACAAACCCAAATCACATTCTATTTATTAACGGGTTAAAGAACTAGTGTTATTTAAAACACCGTTCACGATAAACCCACAAATCAATTCTATTTAAAACCCATTTCAAATCTAATTGATTTGTTTAAAAATAAATGGGTTGTTACTTTAGTTCTAAACTAGTTCATTTCGATAAAAATCTATTTTTATCTTTTCAAATATGAAGTTTTTCATCCCAATTTTTCCCAAATCATTTCTTATGATTTTACACAAATTATTGATATTTTTAATAATTTTATCAAGGCTCGTACAGTCGATTTCTAACAACAGCCATCGAACTGCACCTACAGCGACCTTTTTCGAATTTGATTTGGACGTATCTCCAAATCCAACCATTAGATTTTAAATTCTAATATTCGTTAGAAATCTCTTTTCGATACGAATCCAATGGTTCTGGTTTTAGGAGAATCCGACGGTCGAATCTCCCGTAATGTCCGTTTGAAATAAATGGTCGAAATTCATGAACTGCCGCGGCGCGGCGCGTTCCATTCAGGCCATTATATTATATATATATAATATATATAATATATATTTCATCGATTTCTATTTAAAACGAATTTTATAAATTGTTTTGAATTCGTTTCAAAAACAATTTCAACCTTTATTTCAAATTCAAATCAAAATTGAATCTTTCCTTATAAATTCGTTTTAAAATTCATTTCTATTCAATTCAAATTTCAATTCAATTTGAATTCATTTCTATTCGTTTTCAATTCAATTCGAATTCGTTTTCAATTCAATTCAAATTCGTTTTCTATTCGATTCAAATTCGTTTTCTATTCGATTCAATTCAAATTGTTTTTCTATTCAATTCAATTCAAATTGGTTTTCTATTCGATTCAATTCAAATTGGTTTTCTATTCGATTCAACTCAAATTCGTTTTCTATTCAAATCAAATTCATTTCGTTTTCTATTTGAATCAAATTCATTTCTAAATCGTTTTATATTCAATTCATTTCGAAATCGCTTTATATTCAATTCATTTCGAAATCGTTTTATATTCAATTCATTTCGAAATCGTTTTATATTCAATTCATTTCGAATCGTTTTATATTCAATTCATTTCGAATCATTTTATATTCAATTCATTTCAAAATCGTTTTATATTCAATTCATTTCGAAATTGTTTTATATTCAATTCATTTCGAATCGTTTTATATTCAATTCATTTCGAAATCGTTTTATATTCAATTCATTTCGAAATCGTTTTATATTCAATTCATTTCGAATCGTTTTATATTCAATTCATTTCGAAATCGTTTTATATTCAATTCATTTCGAAATCGTTTTATATTCAATTCATTTCGAATCGTTTTATATTCAATTCATTTCGAATCGTTTTATATTCAATTCATTTCGAAATCGTTTTATATTCAATTCATTTCGAATCGTTTTATATTCAATTCATTTCGAATCGTTTTATATTCAATTCATTTCGAATTTCACTTCAAAATATTCGATTTCGAAATCACTTTTCAATATTAATTTTAAAATGAATAAAATCGATATAAATATCGTTCACGTCAAAATGGCGTAAATCTAATCAACACGGCTTCATATATTTCTATTTTCAAATATTCTATTTCAAATATTTCTTTTTCAAATAATTCCTTTTCAAATATTTCTATTTCAAATATTTCCTTTTCAAATATTTCGTTCAACACATGACTAATCTCAACGGATGAGTACTGTCAACACATGAACCTTTATTCTATATTGATAAAGATGTAAATTTTATTATTAAAATATTTCGTTCAACACATGACTAATCTCAACGAATGAGTACGGTCAACACATGAACCTTTATTTTATAATATTCTTTATTTTCTAAATTGGAATGAGGCCCAATCAATCACCATATAATATTAATTATATGGATTTTCATACATCACACGTATATAATAGCATTGAAAAATAATCAACCAAAGTGCACTACACTGTATAAGCATCAAATATAGATATCTAACGCTTATAACAGCCTGTCAATCAATCGATCGACATATTTAATCAATCAGGATGAGTGAACTTCAAATTTCATCCCAACACCCGTGTGGGGTTTCAAACAATCAAACACAAATTTTATTTGTGTAGTTGGGCGATGTGTAAAATTTATCGTCCCAATCAATGTCAGTCAAATCGGTGTACATAAACA
Organism: Allium sativum; assembly: GCA_030737875.1. Classification (NCBI taxonomy): domain Eukaryota; kingdom Viridiplantae; phylum Streptophyta; class Magnoliopsida; order Asparagales; family Amaryllidaceae; genus Allium; species Allium sativum. The sequence continues at coordinate 765,408,509 of CM060926.1, read as the reverse complement.
AACCGTCCGGTTTGTAAATGAATATTTTATTTTATTCACATTCACGTTAAAAATTATATTTTTAACGATAAAACATTTTATTTTAACACATGAATTTCTATTCAGTTCATTTACACAATGAAAATGATATTTTTATTTTTCTAACATATTTTAGAAAATTTCGGCGGCATAACGGCACGATACTAGAAACGGGACGAGGTCTAGCCTTATCCCCGGTCTAGTGAAGGCCCACGCCATTCACACATCAATCAAATTCACCAAACAACCAAATTCAAATCAAATCATCTAACTAATTTATGCAACCAAACAAACAAGCCCATGGTCTGTGGATGATTGTGTCGGGTGCTACTAAGCACCGTCTGCATCCTAGTATATAAATATAACTAGAAAAGAAATTGAAGAGTGAGAAATTCTCACCGATAGCTATCCAATACCACGACTCTTCATTAATAGAAATCTTCGTCGTTCTCGCCTCTTATCGCTTTCGTTGCCCGTATCCTCTACGTATGTAAAAATTGAATTTTTACCATGCTATTCAATATATAAAAATCGAATTTTTATCCTGCTATTCAATATATAAAAATCGAATTTTTACTTCGTTATTCAATATACAAAAATCTAATTTTTTACTTCGTTATTCAATATACAAAAATCCTATTTCTATCCTGCTATTCTTCATATAAAGATTTCGCCTTTTCAAAAATATAGATTTCGCCTTTTCAAAAATATAGATTTCGCCTTTTCAAAAATATAGATTTCGCCTTTTGAAAAATATAGATTTCGCCTTTTCGAAAAATATAGATTTCGCCTTTTTGAAAAATATAGATTTCGCCTTTTGAAAAATATAGATTTCTCCTTTTCGAAAAATATAGATTTCGCCTTTTTGAAAAATATAGATTTCATTTTTACTCCTTCTATAATATAAAATTTATATTTTTATCGAAGTAAAAATCATATTTTTACTTCACTACTTATATCAAAATATCGTCTTTTTACTTTTAAAAATATCGTCTTTTCACTTACTACCATATAAAGATCACATTTTTATCATCTATATAATATGAAAATTATATTTTCATTTCATCGTTTACCGTATATAAAAAATCATGTCGTTCTCATAATAAAAAATGCATTTTTAACTATATAACTTAATTAAAATAATCACAAAACTTACAGCGATTGTGAAGGAGAGGGAAGGGAGAAGCGTTGCGTGGCTTTGCGGGTGACTGGGGGGAATCTCGAACGTCAACGGCCAGCCAAAAAAAAAGGGGGGGGGGCGTCACCGTGAGGAAGGGAAGCGAGGGAATCGAGAGGAGGAGAAGAGGGAGGGTGCGGTGGAGGAATAGGCGATGGAGGGGGGTGCGGTAGGAGGGTGCGGCTGTAGCGGTGCCGCTAGGGCAAGGAGGAGCTCGGCGACTGATTTAGAAGAGGGGGAGGAGGAAGGAAGACGCGGTAGGAGGAGTGGAGAAGAAGAAGGTGGAGGCGGCAGGCGAGGTGGCGGGGGAGATCGGCGAGGGCGGCGGCTTCCATCGCTGGTGGAGCGATTTGTTTTTTTTTTCTATTCTGCTGATTGAATCGAACGGGGGAGGGGGCAGGGAATAGAGATAAGGGTTTTACTACTTTTTTTTTTTTTATTATTATTCAATTATTTTATTTTTCGCCAAAAAGCAACCTTTATTTTCGACCTCAAAACGAGGCTCACCGCCTGTCGTCCATAGCGTTTTACCCTCATTCTGAACACAATGGGATATGTATCGCAAGCTGATTTGATCGTTTCGATCAGTTTTCGTCAAAATTAACATATAACTCTATATATTGAATTTGAACGCGCATTTCAATTTACTGGGGTCACATACTAACTCGAAAAATTCCGGAAAAATATTTTCTAGCTTCGTATTGACGATACGGTCCTAACAAAACTAGTTTCGTCGAATTCTGAGACCGTTGGAAAAAAAAGCCATTTTCCAGTCGATTAAAATCAACTGAAACTGGTCAAACACATTTTCCTTTGCCACGCTCACATATTGATTCGAAAAATTATGAAATTTGAAACCTAGCAATAAATTGACATCACGGATCCAACAAAAGTGGTTTCGTCGAAATCCGAGGTCGTTTGCAAAATGTCTATTTTTAAGGGCTCGAATTCCATAGCGACTATTCAGAATTTTCAACTGGATATATCTTTTTATCCCCGCTATGAAATCTTGATTTTTCGAATTCGTTGGAAAGATATTATCAATTAAATCCCATTATTTTTGGTTTCACTAAAATCCGGATTGTTTTGCACCCGGTACATTCAATTGAAGTTTGAAATCGAATTATCGAACTACCGCGCCATTTTCAATTCTATTTATAATTATATATAATTATTTATATTCTAACGACGACGCATATAATATATACGTTCTAAATATATTCAAAATAAATTTCTTGTCGATTTTATTTAAAATAATCTATTTTAAATATTCAAAATTCGCTAAAATTGCCAAAATAAAAAATTTAAACTGGCTCGCATTTCCGGGTTATTACAGGAATTTAAATTATAAATATTCATTTATGATTTGAACAGTGAAAATTGATTAAATAGAAAATAATTCAAACTGAATTAGAATTGGTTAAATTTCTTAACCAATGATTTATTTAAATAAACTGTTGCTGTTTGAAAACCCCACACGGGTATTGGGATGATATCTGACATACACTAGTCCCAATATTTAGTTATATGTCAATCGATGGATTGACAGTCTGTGATGAGCGTTATTTATTTATTTTAATAATCACACAGTTGTAATTTTCACTTTGGATGTGAATGGACTGTTTAATGATTATTTATCATTATTGTTGTATACATGCGATGCATGAAATCCATATAACTGAAATTATATGGTAATTAATTGAGTTGCATTCCGATTCAGAACATTTTTATATAAAAGAATCATTTTAATGAAAAGAAACATTTTTATATAAAAGAATCGTTTTAATGAAAAGAAACATTTTTATGTAAAAGAATCATTTTAATGAAAAGAAACATTTTTATGTAAAAGAATCATTTTAATGAAAAGAAACAATTTTATGTAAAGAAATATTTTAATGAAAAGAAACATTTTTATGTAAAAGAATCATTTTAATGAAAAGAAACATTTTTATGTAAAAGAATCATTCTAATGAAAAGAAACATTTTTATGAAAAGAAACATTTTTTTTGTAAAGATCCATTTTAATGTAAAGAACATTTTAATGTAAAAGAACATTTTAAAAGGACATTTTATATGTGAAATAGAATAAATAGAAATTCATGTTAAACATGTTTTGGCCATTTTAAAAGTACATTTTATATGTTAAGTAGAATAGATAGAAATTCATGTTAAACATGTTTTGCCATTTAAAAGGACATTTTACATGCTAGTTAGAAGAAAAATGATTACATGTTAAAATTTATTTGTTAGTTAAAAGCATCATTTTTAACATGTTTTTTTAAATTAAAATAATTACTTGTCAAAATAGGATTTATCATTAGAAATGTTACACTTAACATGTTTATTTCATAATAAAGAATGTTTTATAATAAAGGCATTTTATAATAAAGAATGTTTTATAATAAAAGGGCATTTTAAAATAAAGAATTGATTTCAAAATCTAATATTTTGAAAATATTATCATTTTAATATTATAAAAATATAGAATATTCAATTTTGATTTAAAATTGAAAAAGAAGTTGGAATCCTTTTAAAACAAATTTTTAAACGATTTATAAAATACGTTTCAATTGGAAATCGATGAAATATATGTAACATATATATTATATATATTTAATGGCCTGAATAAAGCACACCGCGCGGCGACTGTTCGCAAATTTCGACTATTAAGTTCAAATTGATGTAACGGGAGATCCGACCGTCAGATTCTCCTAAAACCGGAACCGTTGGGTTTGTATCAAAAAAGCTTTCCAATGAATATAAGAAGTTTGAAATACAACGGTCGGATTTGGAATTATGTCCAAATAAAATTTGAAAAAGGTCGTTATGGATGCAGTTCGGTGGCCGTTATTGGAAACCGACTGTACGAGCCTTAATAAAATTATTAAAAATATGGATAAAATGTGTAAAATCATAACAAATGGTTTGGAAAGATTTTGGATAAAAAATTCCATATTTGGAAAGATAAAAATATATTTTTATCAAAATGAACTGGTTATTAACTAAAATAAATCTATAATTAAGATTTAGTGAAGTTTACCAATCAATTAATATTTAATTGGAATTAAATAAGATAAACTGGATTTTGGGTTTGTTGTGAATGGTGTCTTCAATAACACTATTCTTAAACCCAGTTGAGAAAAGAATAAACCTTTAAATTAAGGTTTAATGAAGTTTTCAAATTAATTAATTAATATTTAATTAGAATTAAATAAAATGAAATGTGAATTGGGTTTATTGTGAACTGTGTTTTTAAAGACATTCGTTCTTTGAACTAGGACTGAAGGGAATTCGATTTAATAATAATCGAGATGAGCTTCTGTGAATGAAGGTTGTTACTATATACGGAACTTAGAAGGACCTTGCCGTTATTCCATTTATATTATTAGTCTGATACGGAAATTTATATCAATTATATACTGATCTGTTTTCCGTGAAGATTCCATAGTTGATGGAAGATGATTTGGGTTTATCGTGAACTGTGTTTTAACTGACATTGGTTCTTTAACCCAGTTAAAGATAAGATTAATTTCTTAAATTTGAATAATCATTAAGTAATGATTTTTGACATTAAAACTAAACTAGAGTTTTAATGAATCTTTAATTAGATTAAAATGCGAAGGAGAAAATTAAATTTATTGAATTCTTGAAATGATCAAGAATGGAGTACCACCAGTTTTACTCTAAACGATAGTAAAATCATTAATCAGATTTGAACGTGAAATAGTAATTAATTTTACCAATAACACAGTGGGTGCTAGATATGGAGTGCTACCAGTTTTACTCCATAGGATGAATAGGTTGGGATTGGGATGATAAATAATAAATGATTACTTTGGTAAGGTTCGCTAATCCCGACTAGTTGATAAACCTAAATATGGTTTGAAGTTGTGAAAAGATAAAATAAATCATCTGAAATTGATATCGAAAGGAAGATTAAATAATAAATTTAAAAGAATTTATCTTTGATAAAATTAATGGGAACCTTTCCCTAATAATGTGAATATTTTATTAAAAGAATATTCTGAATTGGAATGAGGCGCATGGTGTGTTTTTAAAGCACTTGATTATAAAATACGTGAATTATTTGGAAAGATTGGGTTTAACCCATTCTGGATAATTACTCGGACAATTAAGAGTCGAAGATGAAGATGGCGGTTGGAGACCGGAGTTCTTCACATCGTTTGGGTGATTAATTGTAATAACTTGGAAATCCGAGCCAATTTAAAATTTTATTTTGGCAATTTTAGCGAATTTTGAGTATTTAAAATGAATTATTTTGAATAATTACGACAAGAAATTTATTTTGAATAGAATTAGAACGTATATATGAATCGACGTTAGAATATAAATATTTTATTTTAAATATAAAAGGAATTGGAAATGGCACGGTAGTTCGAAAATTCGATTTCAAATTCCAAATGAATGTACAGGATTCAAAATAAACTGGCTTTTAGCGAAACCAAAAATATTAGAATCTATTTGATAATATCTTTCCAACGAATCCGAAAAATAGAAATTTCATAGCGGGAATAAAAAGTTATGCCCAATTGAAAATTCAGAATAGTCGCTATAGAATTTTGGCCCTTAAAAATGGAAATTTTGCGAACTACCTCTGTTTTCAACGAAACCACTTTTGTTGGATCTAGGATGTCAAGTTATTGCCAGATTCCAAAATTCATAATTTTCGGAATCAATATGTGAGCGTGGCAGAAGAAAACGTGTTTTGACAGTTTTAGTCAATTTCGATCGACCAGAAAATGGTCGTTTTTCTAACGGCTTCAGAATTTGATGAAATTAGTTTTTTAGAACCGTATCATCAATACGAAGCTAGAAAATATTTTTCGGGAATTTTCAGAGTCCGTATGTGGCCCCAGTAAATTGAAATGTGCATTCAAATTCAATATATAGATTTATATTTTGATTTTGATAGAAACTGATCGAAACGATCGAATCAGCGTACGATACATATCCCATTTTGTTCGGAATGGGGGTTATTAGCTAGGGGCGACAGTCGTTGGGTCTCGTTTGGTGGTCGAATAAAAAGTCAACCCTTTCGAAATTAAATTTAAAATAAAATAAAAATATATATTTATAAAATACTCCCCTTATATTCTCTCCCCCCGGTCATTCCCCAGATCGAATAAAATAAAAAAAAGCCCTGTGCCCTAAAACCCCCATCACCTACCACTGCCTCCATCGTCGGAGCTCGGCGCCGCACCCCACTGCCCGTCTCCACCTTCCCTTATTCCTCCGCCTTCTCCTCCTCCATCCGAGAACCCCCCCCCCACCACCACCACGCTCAATTCGAGAACCGTAGTCCTCCCCTGGTCCCACCACCGCTCAGGCAAGGAGCGAGCCGCCACTCTACTACCCCGCCGCCGCTCTGGCGAACACCCTTCCAGCCTCCTACCTGCAAACAGCCCCCATCTTCTAAAAGACTGTAAGTTTTTTTATTATTTAGTTAGTTAATTTAATTTTCATATAGCTAGCACTGATTTTATTTCCAGTTTTTTTATATACGAAAACAACATGTTTATTTTTAGATTTTTAAAAGGAGAAACATTGGTTAAAAATCAGTTTTCATTTGATAGAAAAAGCACGGTATGAAAATGTGATTTTTATATTATAGAGATAATAAAAATGTGATTTTTATATTATAGAGATAATAAAAATGTGATTTTTTATAGCGTCGATATAAAAATTCGATCTTTATATAAGAAGTAGGAATATAATTTTTATATAGAAAGAAGCGTCGTAAAAATATATGAAGTAAAATTAAAAATGTGATTTTTATTTTGAAGCGATAAAAATGTGATTTTTATTTTGAAGTGATAAAAATGTGATTTTTATATATGAACAGCGGGAAAAGGTCGCACTGGAATTTTAGGCATATCCGAACCGTTCAGAAATAAGGAATGGAGGAGTGGAACCCAAATGTGAGAACATCTCACTTTTAATTTATTTTCTAGTTGAAATATATACTAGGATGCAGACGGTGCTTAGCAGCACTCGACACCCGTTGTCCACAGACCATGGATGACTTGTTTGTTTAATTGATGTGTTGTGAAAGTTGATTGTGTGATGTGGAATGGAATAAATTATTTTATGGTTAAAAATATAATTTTTAACATGTATATAAAATAAATATTTATAAACAAATCGGACGATTTGTTTATGTACACACATTTGACTGATATGGATTGGGACGATAAATTTTACACATCGCCCAACTGCACAAATAAAACCTGTATTTGATTGTTTGAAAACCCCACACGGGTGTTGGGATGAAATTGGACATACACTAGTCCCAATAATTAGCTGTATGTCGATCGATCGATCGACAGGCTGTTATAAGCGTTAAATATTTATATTTGATGCTTATGCAGTGTAGAATGCACTTTGGGTGATGGTTGACTGTGTTTGATTGTTGTTATGTGCATGTGTGTATGAAATCCATATAAATCACATTGTATGGTAATTGACTGTGTCCGATTCCAGTTCAGAAAGAATGAATATTTTAAAATAACGATTATTCTAAAATAACGAATATTTTCAAATAATATTCAGAAAAGAATCAAAATCTGATTTTGATGTCTGATTTGGGATGGAAACAAATATATTTAAATATATAAAGCCATGTTGATTAGATTGACGCCATTTTGACGTGAACGATATTTATATCGATTTTATTCATTTTTATAATGAATATAAAAAAGAAATTGATTTCAAAATATAATGTTTTGAAAATATTATCATTTATATATCGATGATATGGAATATTCAATTTGGATCAGAAATTGAATATGAAGTTGAAATCGTTTTGAAAATGAAGTGAAAACGATTTATAAAATACGTTTTAAATGGAAATCGATGAAATATATATTATATATATAATATAATGGCCTGAATAGAACGCATCGCGCTGTGGCAGTTCGCGAATTTCGACCATTGCCTTCAAACGGACACTACGGGAGACCCGACCGTCGAATTCTCCCATAACCGGAACCGTTGGGTTCGTATCGAAAAGAGCTTTCTAACGAATATTAGAGATTTGAAATCTAACGGTTGGATTTGGATTTATGTCCAAATCAAATTTGGAAAAGGTCGATGTAAGTGCAGTTTGATGGCCATTTATGGAAATCGGCTGTACGGGCCTTGATAAAATTATTAAAAATTGCAATAATTTGTGTAGAATCATAAGAAATGATTTGGAAAGAATTTGGATGAAAAAATCCATATTTGAAAAGAAAAAAATAGATTTTTATCGAAATGAACTAATTTTGAACTAGAATTATAATCCATTTATTTTTGAAATAAATAAATTGCATTTGAAAGGGTTTTAAAAGTAACCAGAATTTCCAATAATTGAATTGGAATGGATTTGAATCGAAATTGTCTTTGGAATATTTCGATGTTCGATTTCGTGATTATACAGATATTATTATTGAAATTTGAAAGATATATTTATATTGTTATTTCCAATATGATATTTGTTGGTTGTAGAATTTGATATTGAATATAAGCCGATATATTTTCTATTCAGAACCTTGTATTTAATATCAAATGGGATTTGGGTTTGTCATGAATGTTGTCTTCGTTAACACTGTTCTTAAAACCAGTTGTGAAAAAGATTAAATCTTTTTATTTAGATTTAATGAAGCATACCGATTAAATAATATTTAATTGGAATTGAATTGGAATTAGTTTTTGGGTTTATCGTGAACGGTGTTTTAAATAACACTTTTTCTTTAAACCGATAATTAATGGAATGTGAATTGGGTTTATCGTGAACTGTGTTTTAACGACATTCGTTCTTTAACCCGATTTACTGTGAAATGTGATTTGGAATTTATAAATCTTTTGTTAAGATTTAAAGGAGATTTTCCAAAGTAAAGTTTTCCAATTTAATAAAATAAATTGGAATGGAATGGAAATCGATTTAGTAATAATCGAAGTGAATTTCTGTGGAGGAAGACAACTAATATATCTGGAATTTAAAAGACTTTGCCGTTATTCCATTTATATTATTAGTCGGATATGGAAGTTTATATCGATTATATATATATATCGATTTGTTTTCCATGAAGATTCCATTGTAAATGGAATGTGATTTTGGGTTGTCGTGAACGGTATCTTTGATAATACTATTCTTAGACCCAACGGAGTTAAGAAAATCAGAAACTAACTGAAGATTAGTTAAGTTGAATGGTTTCCTGGGTATTGATCTGATGTTGGTTTCGGCCTTCGGGGTTATTACTTAGGGAATTGTTCACTTGCTAATTTACGGTTAAAGGCTGATGGAATAGAATGTGATTTTGGGTTTATCGTGAACCGTGTTTTAAATGACATTGGTTCTTTAACCCAGTTAAAGATAGGATATGATTTCCAAAGTTATTCGAAAAGGCCGAGTATATCCCATTCTGAATAACTAAATCGACGATGTCTCAAGGATGAAGACGGTGGCCGAAGACCGGAGGTCTTCACATCGTTTGGATAATTACTGATGATCTTGATTGGGCTATACACCCAAGAGGAGGGAATTAGTTGGTGATCGTCCAGATATGCTTGGAGATCGATGGATATGCGAGGAATAAGGTTCTTCTGGTTTCGTTCAGACCAAGAACGAACTTGTAAATGGATGTGTGTCTGACATCGGATTTCATTCTATGTGGTTGATATCGGTTGCATAGCGTGAATTGCCTGTGTGGCATGCTGAGATCCCTTGCCTTGGTTCACAGATGGAAATCCAACTTCCAATACGACATTTTGCGGTTTTAATTGTAAACCTATATATGGCGACATAGTGGTATGGGGCACTTATGCCGTCTATGATTGATACTTATGATTGAATTTGTTTTGACACTATCCACTTATAATAGTATCAAATGATTTGTTTTAACGTACCAAGCATGTTTGGCTATTATAAGGGAAATCCTATCCTCCAGCTTGCGTTGCATTGTGTGATGGGACCTGGGTCTTATAATAGCTTCATTTTTCAAAAAAGCATTGCGCTGTTTTGATATATGCACCGGTATTCTTGGGAGGAAACCCGTTCCGTGTTATACGGTGTGGTCCCTTGATATATCTGATTTAAATAAAGTTTTAAATAACTATTTTAGTTCTCACACCAGTCACATGACTGACTGGAGTTTATTGTTTTAACCTAAACTCTGAGTGCCCCTATTTTCCACGGGCAGCTAGTAGTTTTGGTATTGCAGATTTATATTCACAGGATCCTGGTTTACAACTGGAACGATACTCGGAAAGCTCTGTATTCGTGTATTACTTTCAGTTGTGTTTTGTATTATTTTTCCATTGGTATGTAATGTAATTTAAATCTCTGATATTTATTGAATGTATTTTATTCATTCATACTTTGTATATTCTTGTATTCTGATGAAATTATTGTAGTAAGCAATGAAATGTTCTTCTGTTTGTGTTCTGATTCATCTTTTCCTCAGTACAATCCGTGATTTCCCGTAAGGGGGATTTCAGGTCGTTTCATTACTAATGTCTTGATTGGGCCGTACACCCAAGACAAGGTAATAAGTGGTGATCATCCGAACATACTTGGAGATCTACGGATATGCGAGGACCTCTCTCCTATATTGGACATATGGGACGAGGAATAAGGTGCCTCCGGTTTCATTTAGACCCAGAACGGACTTGTAAATGGATGGTATGTCTGACGTTGCATTCCTTTATGCTATATTCATTGATTTCTACTAAATATATGTCTGTTTGGTGGCGGACAATTTGTTTTCTTGCTTAACACCCTTCTCTAAGATGTACAAGCTTAGAGGTTATATATTGGCAGAAATCAATGGTATGGTATGGATTGTCAATGTGGTATGCTAAGATGCAAATGATCAAGGTTTTTATTGAAAAGCAGAGCCTTGTGGTTGATGATCAATGCACAGCTTATTTAGGAATAGCTTTGTGCATAGCGTTACTTCGCGAGCCTCACACCCCAGTATGAACCAGAAACGGGAGAAGGACCCCAGGGAGGACATGCATTTCTTTCTAGCTAGATGTGGTGTCATGGTATGGAGCCCGGACATTTTTACTTATGTGGATGTTGGAAAGTGAGGTATCTCAAATATTGATCCCTAGTGGCTCAGATTTTAAGCCCCGTAGGGTCGGGAAACATATTGTTCAGGCATAACCAATCCACTAAAGTATTTGTGGACTGGCCCTGATGCTCCTTGGGTCACTCGAGCTCTGATCCTGAGGCATGGGCTAGAATGTCTTGAATCCGGTAAGGACGATCCCTTGCCTTGGTTCATAGATGGAAATCAAACTTCCAATACGACATCGTGCAGTTTTGATCGTAAAACTAGTATGGCAACATGATATATGGTACCCATGCCGTCTATGATTGATACATTTATATTTGAAGTTGTTTTAAACACTATGCACTTATAATAATATCAAAATGATTTGTTTTATACATATCAAGCATGTTTGGCTATTATAAGGGAAAACTCTATCATCCGGCTTGCGTTGCATTGTGTGATGGGACCTGAGTCTTATAATAGCTTCATTTTTCCAAAAAGCATTGCGTTGTTTTATTTTAACCTAAGATTCATGTGGAGTAAACCTATTCCATGTTATACGGTGTGGTAACATGATTTCCCCACTTTTAAAATAAAGATTAATAAATTTTTTTAGTTGTCACACCAGTCCCATGACTGAATGGAGTTTATTGTTTTAACCTAAACTCTGGGTGCCCATATTTTCCACACTAGCAGCTAGTAGTTTTGGTTTTGCACATATTATATTTACAGGATTCTGGTTTAAAGCTGAAGCGATATTCGGAAAGCTCTGTATCCGTGTATTCCTTTCAGTTGTGTTATGTATTGTTTTTCCACTGCTATGTAATTTAAATCTCTGATATTGTATTTCCAATGTGTAATAACCATTCATACTCTGATATATTCTTGTACTCTAATGTAATTGTTGTAACAAGCAACAAAATGTTCTTCTGTTTGTGTTCTGATTTGCCTTGTTCTCAATTCAATCCGTACTTCCCTTTACGGGGAAGTTTGGGTCATTTCATTAGCAAAGACCTAAGGTGATGTGCTCATGCATTCAAATAAGTAGTTCTAACAACTCGACATACTATGCATAGTTCGAACGAGAGCTATGCTTCAGTCGATCATGTTCATAGTTTCAAAAAGCATGTTGAAGTACAAGGTTGCAGTCGAGCTATTCACTGAAACTAAAAAGCCATGTTTACATGTAGTGTAATACGAGCAAGATGAGATGTATGGTGTGGCATTGTTTCCTAAGCTACTTATTATCGCTACAATCTTGCTAAGTCGGAAGGAAGTTCCCGGGCGATATATTTGTTAGCCAAGATTCTGGTTGATTAAAATCCTTGGTGAGCATTGAACGGTTTAGGAATTTCATATGAGGGAACCTATTTGTATTGCTCAAATTTTCCCATGCAGACGAGATTTTCAATGTTATCCCTTAAGTGGCGACATTCATTTGTGTCATGGCCGAGGACATTGTGGAACCAGTAGTACTTTCTGGATTATTTTATCTTCCGATGGAACTTTGGATTTGGCTTCTTATACTGCAAAATATTACAGGTTTCGTGGTAGATATTCTCGAGGGAGTCGTTGAGCGGAGTGTAGTTCTCAAAAGATGGAAGCCTGGGCTGTTTCCTTTTCTTGTTGCAACTACTTCCATTTTTGTCGCCTCAAGCTAGTTTGTTCGGAGCATTGGGACTGAAATTGTTAGAACTCTAGACTTCATATCGAAGCAGATTGTCATATCGAGGAGCTCGATTCCTTCGCTCTTCTTCTTGGCATAGGAAATGGTTTACTTTCTCATTGAAGATTTCCAAACTCTCGGGTTGCTTTCGGCCAATCTATGCTTCAAGTTTAGAATCAGAAAGTACGCATTTGGCAAGCTAGACGAGGACGAAACGGGCTTTGGATTCTCTATTTCATCTAGGATATCATTGAGTTTTTCTAGGTAACTCTTGAGCGTTTCATCGGGTGCTTGGAAGATGTCCAATATTGTCAGGATATATTTGGGTCGAACGAGGGCATCTTGAATTATTTGATCAGCCTCCTCGCGAGTTGATCAAAAGTTGAGATGGTCCCCAATGGGAGTCGAGAGAACCACAACAGTGGTTCTCCTTATAGAAAAACAAGGAAACACTTGCACTTAACAGCGACTGTGGCGCGAGCAGAATCCATGTGTGATTCATAATGGTTTATGAAGTTTTGGGGATCCATTTTCCCCGAGTAAGTCTCTGTTTATGGATTGCTGAAGTGTCTAAGCTATTCGGTATTGAGAACATCTTCTGTGAAGGGGTAACGCCTTCCATTTCTTTCCCAATCGTTGCTAATGTGCCCACGGGATTCCTCTATGATGTTGCGAACTAGGTTGGCGAGAATGGGAGATCGGGTCTCCTCTGGATTCCAGTGGTCGTGATCCGACTCGGGAGTTCGTAGCTTTAGATGCCTTCTCATATGAATGTTGTTTTCTTCCAGAGAATTTTCAACCTCGATTCTTTGATTTTGCAGAGCTTGGTAACTGGGAACTTGGGAAAGATTTATTTCTTAAAGCATCGGAGTCAAGTCATGAGTTGTGGCAAGCCAATCCTGCCTAGCGTATGGTCGAGGACTAGTACCTTAGTCGGGATTAGTCCCATATCGGGGATGGCCAGGTAGCATGTTCCCTCTTTGATGTTGATCCCGACGCCATTATGATTGATTATCCGGTGTCAGCTTCGATTGTTGTCGAGAAAAATGGTGACGAAGCTCAGGGAAATGAAATTCAGAGGAAGTTGAGCTTTTTTATCTGCATGAAGGCGAAAGATGTCTCATAGAGCATATTCTTGAAGCCACAACGTCAACCTAAGATTGCACATTATTTGTTTACCGAGGCTTCTTTGTTTTTCTCTCGATTTTTTCATTGCTTCAATGAAATGAATTCGGGAAACCGGAGCCTTTGGGTTGGAGGAAGTAGAGATATCCAAGTTGGACGAAAGTTCGATGGATTGATGCTGAGGAGAGATTTCTAAGTCAGAAGAAAAAATTGAAGGTCCAACCAGGATAGTCTTTCCTTTGGTCACCGTTATTGGTAAATGTGGTAGGTAAACCAAATTAAGTGGCGCTTCCAAGTTTCGATGGAAGAACGATAGGAAATACGAAGTCTTTAGTCTCTCAATGAAAGCACCATAATGTTGATGTGCAAAAGTTGGCACAACATCCAAAGAGTTCCAAGACAATGAAAATGCATGCCCAGATTGGAAATTATGCAAGAAAGTAAATAAAACAGTATTTTATAGTGGTTCAATCCATGAGAACCTGCATTCACTTTGAAGGTTTTTCTCTTTTTATTCATTTTTAATCAAAATACAATGGTGGAAATCATAGTTACATATGAATATATTGACAATGGTGGAAAGTAAGTTCTATAAGCAAATTAGAGCCCAAGTCCTTTCCGAAATTCCTATGCTATCCAAAAAGTCAACATGTCCAAAAAATAGATAAGTTTCTTCTTCCTAGAGTGATGGATCAAGCATGGAGGTCAAGGAGGTAAGATCTTCTAAAAGTGTCAGATACACAAGTTTTCAACTCTTTTGTCGGAGCAGAATGAGGGGTATTTATAGGAGGAAGGAGTAGGTAGGAGCAAAATAAGGGACATTTATAGGAGGAGTTGGGAGCATAGGTTGGTGGGTATGCCACCCTAAATTTTGTAACAGGGATCAGTATGTGTCCCGAGGACTTAATTTGTTTCTGGCTTTGCCTTGAAGCTCTTGAACTCCTTTGTTTTATTATTCCTAGTATCACCGAAGAACTTTATGACCTCGTGTAACACCCCGAATTTTCTATTAACACTAAAGTTGCTAAAATATTAATAAGTGTGTAAGAGAGGGGATGTATCTAATATGAATATAAAAATATTAATAAGTGTGTAAGAGAGGGGATGTATCTAATATGAATATAAAAATATTAATAAGTGTGTAAGAGAGGGGATGTATCTAATATGAATATAAAAATATTAATAAGTGTGTGAGAGAGGGGATGTATCTAATATGTATATAAAAACAATAATAAGTAAAGGGGGATGTATCTAATATGTACATTGTAGAAAATATATATATATATTTATGACATGAATAGAAGTTTATTAATATGCTGAGTGTTTGCTGAGTCACTTCTGACTCATTGCTGAGTCAACAAGATAAACCCCATCTTGTCTGAACGGCTGCGGTTATTTCTAGGTTAAATCTAATGGCCTAAATGCATTCTAAAATCTATAAATAAGTGGGTAGACCCTAAACCTAAATCACTTGTAAAATTAGAGAAGCTACCGTCATGCTGCTGCCATGGAGTTCAGCGTAGCCGTCACAAACTAAGAAGAGGAAGCCTAATCATCTACAACTAAATCTACACAAATCAAATCAAAAGATCTCTCTTTCTCTAATTCTTTTCTTTTGTTGGTGAGTATGATGATTCTCACAAGACTATTACAAACTAATTTGACTCAGTTATGAATGGATCACAAGAAAGTGATGTGATTTGTAATTGTAAATTCTATATATTGTGGATCTCTTATTATATTATTATGTTGTCGTATGATGTAAATTATATATGCTATGTCATGCTATGTTGTAAATTCTCTTATGCTATGTCGTGCTATGTTGAGAATCATGTCAAGCTATGTTATACTATCATACTATGCCATGTTATAAATCATGCTATATTATGTTGAAAAATCATGTTGTTGGATCATGCTTAAAGTTATGTTTTTTTTTCTTAATTTAAATGGATCTTGTTTATGGGAATTTGCCTATTAGGTTAGGTGTACCCATAAACTTGAAACTATAATTAAATAAAACTTGAATATGGGAATTTGCCTATTGAGTTAGGTGTACCCATATAAAACCATGTTGTTAAAAAATTAGATGATGTTGATTCACACATGTTCATATGTAAGTTTATGAAAATTGATTGAGATTATATTAGGTGAATTTTGAACAAGTTGACACCTTTAGGTCCATGACATGTATAATCTATGCAAGTTGGACATATGCAAGTTTCACCCCTTATTATGATTCATTTGGTCACATATACATGTTGTTATTATGATAATCTCTTTTATGCTATGAGTTAGGCTATTCGAGTCTAACATATATTTTGCGAATAAACGTTCAAACGTGGGGTAGGGGTAATATTAGGAATTAATAAATTGGGTGCAATTTTGTAAGATGTTGCATACCATGAATGGATGTCCATAATTGAGTCAATTATGGACATTGTTAAAAATTGGAAGTAATTAATAATTCAAGTAGGGAATTATTAAAATTGGGGGAAAGTGGATTATTATTAATAATCAATGCTTAGGACACGAGGTTGGACCCGTTTGTGATGTAAACCTGCCCGGACCCGCCCGGCAAATCCAGTAGTCACAAATGTCGGCCCAATGTGAGAGGTCCTAGGCCCAAACTAAAGCATAACAGTTGTAAAGACACGAGGTTAGACTCTTTTATGGTGTAAGACTGCCCGGACCTGCCCGGCAAATCCAGCTGCAATAAATGCCAGTCTAATGTGAGAGGTCTTTATGAGGTTATGGCCTTAATGAACTAAGAAATACTTAACCAGATAATCATGTAAGGTGGGACATGGGGGTTAAGTAGGTGCCTTGGGTGGCATGAGGAATCTGGTGGTTGCCTTTAGAGGCATTTGAAATACGATTAGACTTAACCAAACACACATGTAAATGAACATGACTAAGTGGGTTAAGTGGGATGGACTAATGGGGACAAGCTTAGGTGGAATGCTTGTGGTAAATAGTGGGGGCCCATTTCAACCAGTATCCCAGAACGTATCTTTGTGAGCTCGACCCAAGTCGAGGACGGGACACGCATACTGGGTTTGACTATAAGAGGCCAAAACAGGGAGCGGTGGCAACGCAAGTCCAACGGGTTTCATATGCGTGTGTGGACCCGGGCTGGTAGGTAAGACGTTGTTGCATCGTGTAGGTATAAGTCGTGCATGTCCGTTGTATCAGGTTGCCACTTTAGGGGAGTGATACACCCCACTGTGGGGCCAGCACGGGTATCTACGAGTTAGGGAGCCGATCGAATAATGGGAAGTAGGGTACACCTAGTGGAGATAGGGGAAGGCGGCACCTATGTAGTCAGCTAGGGGTACGTAAAGCCATTGGGAAAGTTTCTAAGTGAAGCTAAGTGGGATGAATCTTTAGGGTGACTGGTGTAGTGCAGTATAGTGTTTATCCTTTAGTATTTAGGAGCGCCTACAACGTTGCCTTTAGTGATTGTCTATGTCCTTAATCTGCTCTTCATAGACATTTTCTTGTTTTCCAGCTTATGCCTTAGTCCAGTTATTTTGGTAATAGTATTGTAGAATTATCATATTCACCAGACTTTATGTCTGACCCCCTCTTTTCCATCCTTTTTCTCCCTTCAGGTCCGCAGGTTGGGCCAAGTTCTAGTGGAGTCTAGTTGGATCGCTTATCTTCTGGAAAGCTTGGACTGCTGAAGTAAAGTCCAGCTTGTTATCTTTCTTTTTAATGGCTATTCATGTAATGGGATTATGTACTTGTTTTATCAAGATAGATATTATACTTGACATTGAATATGGTGTTATGATGTAATCAAACATGTTTTGACTTCTGCTACAATGAAATAAAGTTTTTGAATTTCCAAGTACTATTTTATATCTGTCTTGTTGTAATTTTACTGTTCTATATTCACTTAAAACCTCCATGGAAGTTAATGCATTCCCTTTGTGAGTGACATTAATGGACGTGGGGTGTTACACGTGGTATCAGAGCATAAGGTTACCAGAACAGATAAAAAAAAATTTTAGAAAAATATTTTTTTTCTAAAGTAGTTATGGAAGAAGTGCTTTAAAAAAAAACATGTTATTTAAAGAGAGTTTTTATGAAAAACATAATCCCAAATAGCCACATCCTTATCTTTATCTTTCGAATTCTCCATTTTGAATCTTTCCTTTTTCGTTTCAGCATGGCTGAAGATCTTAATCTCCCAGAAGGTGTGACGATTCCAGGGTGGTTTAGGAGATACTTGGAGGCTAGGGCCACCACTGCAGGCCCAGCGGATACTCCTCCACCCCTAGTTGCACCCATTCTTCCTCCTCCTCCTCCTCGTGTTGACACTTTTGCAAATACGTGCAAGGAATTCAAGGCTATGGGAGGAAAAACTTTTCAAGGGACTGAGACGTTTGTGGAGGCCAGAGATTGGCTTAAGGAGACTGAGGAATTGTTGGATATCTTTGAAGTGGAAGATGGGAGGAAAGTCCGTTTAGCTGCTTGGTTAATGAAGGGAGAGGCCTCGTTTTGGTGGGAGGTCACTAACGGGGAACGTCCAGTTGATTCATGGGCGGATTTCAGACGAAGGTTTGAGGCCAAGTTTCTTTCAAGGGCAGAGGAGAACTTAAATATGGAAAAATTCCTGGCACTAAAGCAAGGGAGCTCATCAGTAAAGGAATATGTCAATAAATTTAATCAGTTAGCAAGGTTTGGCTTGGAGTTGGTGAACACGCCAGAGAAGAAAGCTTTGAGGTTCGTTAGAGGCTTGAATGAACCGTTGCAAGGGTTGGCTATGACCCACATCCCTATGGGAGCCACCTTTGAAAAGCTAGTAGAAATGGCACTTATGCATGAGGATAAGGCAGTTGAAAAGAAAGGGGATCATAAGAAACCCCAACAGCAAAATAAGAAGGGTGGTAAAAACAATAATGGCAAAGGGAAGAAGAAATGCTTCAATTGTGGGACGCCTGGCCATCTCAGCAAAGATTGTAGAAAGAAAAAGAAGACTGGTTGTTTTCATTGTGGAGATGCGGGACATTTAGTGAAGGACTGTCCAAAGAAGGGGCAGAGGGCAGGGTCTACCTCGGGAGGACAGGTGCAGGCTCTTATGGCACCAGGGCAGGCAAGGGGGCAAGTTCAGGCTATTGCGGCCCCACCGCTGCAAGAAAGAGGTAGAACAATTTCTGTTGAAAGCTTAGTTTTTCTGTTTGATCATCATGTCCGTACCTTATTCGATTCTGGCGCATCTCATTCGTTTATCTCTGCATCATTAGTTGAATCACTGCACTTGAACACCAGTTTAGTAGAGGATCCCTTGGTCGTTTCAAATCCAATTGGGGGTTCGGCTCATTTGACCATGATATGTTTGGATTTGAAAATCTCTATACTTAGCGTTGAATTTAGATGTGATGCTTATGTATTGGGCTTCACGGGCTATGGGCTAATTTTAGGAATGGATTGGTTGTCTAGAAATAGGGCCATTCTTGATTGTGAAAGGAGAGTAGTTAGGCTTGTGACTCGCCTTGGTAATGCTCTCGACATCTTTTGTAATCCCATAAATTCCGTTATGCTAAGTTATCTTGAATCGCTTGACACGTCTGTAGAGAACCTGCGATCGGTAGAAGTGGTCCGGAAATATCCGGATGTGTTTGAGGAGGTGAAGGGCTTACCTCCAAAGCGGGAGATAGACTTTCGAATTTATCTTGTGGATAATGCTAAACCCGTATCTTTGCCAGTGCGCCACATGGCTCCTCGTGAAAGGAGGGAACTCAATAAGCAAGTAAAGGAGTTGCTTGAGAAGGGGTTCATAAGACGTAGTATATCGGAGTGGGGTGCTCCAGTAGTTTTTTCCACAAAGGCGGATGGGTCTCTTAGACTTTGTATGGACTATAGAGAACTAAACAAGCTTACTAAAAAGAACCGACACCCACTGCCGAGGATTGACGATCTCTTTGATCAGTTAGTTGGCGCCTCAGTGTTTTCGCAGTTGGACTTAGCCACTGGCTTTCATCAACTGAGAGTGGCTGAGGATAGTATAGATAAGACTGCTTTTAGGACTCCTGACGGATTCTATGAATGGCTAGTGATGCCCTTTGGTTTGACAAACGCCCCTGCATATTTTGTTGATTTGATGAGTAGGGTGTTTAGGGAATACCTTAACAAATTCGTGGTAGTCTTTGTGGATGACATCTTAGTCTTTTCTAAGAATAAAGAAGAGCACTCCCTACATCTTAGGGAAGTGTTGGAAACCCTTCGAGCACATAACCTTAAGGCAAAATTTTCTAAGTGTCACTTCTGGAGGAAGGAAGTACGGTTCTTAGGGCACGTGGTTTCCAAAGAAGGGATAGCAGTGGATCCCGCAAAGGTGGTGGCCATCCAAGATTGGAAGGTCCCTAAAAATGCAACCGAAGTAAGAAGTTTCTTGGGGTTGGCTGGCTATTATAGGAAGTTTATCAAAGACTTCGCAAAAATATCAGCTCCATTAACACGGTTAACGAAGAAGAACCTGGTTTTTACGTGGGACAAAGATTGCGATGATGCGTTCCAACGTTTAAAGAGAGCCTTAACTTCAGCCCCAGTCTTAGTGCTACCAGACGGGAATAAACCGTTTACCATCTATACTGATGCTTGTGGGACGGGACTTGGTGCGGTCCTCATGCAAGAGGGAAGAGTAATAGCCTATGGTGGAAGGCAGTTAAGGGTTCATGAAAAGAATTACCCCACGCATGACTTAGAGCTAGCCGCAATTGTTTTCGCGCTTAAGTCTTGGCGTCACTATCTTCTTGGTGAGAAATTCGAACTTGTCACTGACCACAAATCAATAAAATACTTATTCTCTCAGAAGGATTTGAATTTAAGGCAGCAACGGTGGATGGAATTCTTAGCCTCCTACGATTTTGAAATAGCATATACCCCGGGCAAGGGTAACGTGGTGGCAGACGCCTTAAGTAGGAAAAGGTTGTCCTTGAGTCCGTTGTTTGTTGAACGACAAAGCTTAGAATTCATCTCTATGTTTGACTTTAGACCCTCCGTTGACTTAGTACCCGGTCTGTTAGCATCCTTGGAGGTTAGACCTACACTTCTAGGACGGGTTGGTGAGATACAGCGAGACGACCCACAGTTGGTTGAGATAGTAGAAAAGCTCAAAGGGGGGGGGAGTCGTCAAGCCATCTTCGTAGGTATACCCTAGACGATAAGGGTTGGTTACGAAGGGATAATAGACTTTGTGTACCACAAGACGAAGACTTAAGGAAGGCCATTCTTGATGATGCTCATCGCTCAAAAATGACCATTCATCCCGGCGGGGATAAGATGTACAAAGATATGAAGCGGGTTTTCTTTTGGGCCGGTATGAAAAAGGATGTGGCCAAGTACGTCGCTAGATGCTTGGTGTGCCAACGAGTTAAAGCAGAACAAAAGAAACCCGGTGGGTTGCTTCACCCATTAGAAGTTCCACTATGGAAATGGGAAAGCATCTCAATGGATTTTGTGGATGGATTACCAAGATCAAGGAAGGGTAACACGGGGATTTGGGTTATAGTAGATAGACTTACTAAAAGCGCCCATTTTATTCCCGTGAAAAGTAAGAGGACTGCTCCGTGGTTGGCTTCTGTATACATTAAGGAGATAGTTCGTTTGCACGGTATTCCTTCTAGTATAGTAAGCGACCGTGACCCCATCTTTACTAGCGAATTTTGGAAGAGTTTACAAGAGGCGGTAGGGACTCAGCTATGTTTGAGCACCGCATATCATCCTCATACAGACGGCCAGACCGAGAGGGTGAATCGCATTCTAGAGGATCTTTTAAGGCTTTGTATCCTAGACTTTGGGGGTACATGGGAAGAGCACCTTCCGTTAGTAGAATTCGCATATAATAATAGCTTTCAGTCTAGTATTGGCATGGCACCTTTCGAAGCTCTTTATGGAAGGCCTTGTCGTTCGCCTACATGTTGGTGGGAATCTACCGATAAAATCCTACTTGGGCCCGATATGGTTAGGGAAACCTCGGAGAAGATTGAGTTGATTCGAAGGAGGATGAAAGCAGCACAAGATAGGCAGAAATCGTATGCTGATAAGAGGAGGACAGATCTTGAGTTTGACATTGGGGACATGGTTTTTATCAAAGTATCTCCGTTACAGAATGTTGTTCGCTTTGGGTCCGTGGGGAAATTAGCACCAAGGTTTGTAGGGCCGTTTCCTGTAAAAAAACAGGATTGGGAAGATGGCATATAGGGTGGAGTTGCCTGAGAAACTTAGTGGAGTACACGACGTATTCCATGTATCACATTTGAGGAAGTGTTTGCACAAGACCGCGGAGGTGGTAGAGCCGAGCTTGCTTAAAGAGGTGGAAATAGAGCGTGATGCAACAATTAGACGAGCTCCTACATGCATTCTTGGGTCGGAGATCAAAAAGTTGAGGAATCGAGAGGTCAGACTGGTTAAAGTGCAATGGGGAGATGATGAGAGCAACGCAACTTGGGAGACAGAAGAGAAGATGCGTTCGTTGTACCCTTTTCTTTTTGAGGGTATGTCTTTTAATTTCTCCTTTATCGCTTAGCTTATCTTATCTTATCTTTAGTATGTCCTCTCATTAGTATCTTTGACCTTTAGTTAGGATAATCCTATGGTTGAAACATGTGTTTGAGACATGTTATGTATGATGGATGCAAAATGGATGCAAGTGTTTGCTAGTGGTTGCTCGTGGATGCATATATACACACACTTTAGGCACTAGATCGGCTCAGTCACTACATATTGCATATTGCATATATATATGGATGTATTTAGTAAAATGGATGAACGATGGTTGTATTATCATGTGGATGCTGCATTCAGATGATGGTTGTGCACGCATATAGAAGTATTATGTAGCATTAAGAATCTTTTGCATACATAATGGATGCATGGCACGATCATAGTTGCATTAAGGAGGTCAACTGAATCAGTGGACCGCCTGATTTTGCATTAGATACGGACATATACACACACTGTGCATTTAAACATGAAAGCAATAGAAGTCTGTAAGGACAATGGATGCCTGTGTATGATGGATGAGTAGATGGACGTTTGGATGGTAGGATATACATTCTTCCAGACTTGAAGATTTCGGGGACGAAATCCTAAAAGGAGGGGAGAATGTAACACCCCGAATTTTCTATTAACACTAAAGTTGCTAAAATATTAATAAGTGTGTAAGAGAGGGGATGTATCTAATATGAATATAAAAATATTAATAAGTGTGTAAGAGAGGGGATGTATCTAATATGAATATAAAAATATTAATAAGTGTGTAAGAGAGGGGATGTATCTAATATGAATATAAAAATATTAATAAGTGTGTGAGAGAGGGGATGTATCTAATATGTATATAAAAACAATAATAAGTAAAAGGGGATGTATCTAATATGTACATTGTAGAAAATATATATATTTATGACATGAATAGAAGTTTATTAATATGCTGAGTGTTTGCTGAGTCACTTCTGACTCATTGCTGAGTCAACAAGATAAACCCCATCTTGTCTGAACGGCTGCGGTTATTTCTAGGTTAAATCTAATGGCCTAAATGCATTCTAAAATCTATAAATAAGTGGGTAGACCCTAAACCTAAATCACTTGTAAAATTAGAGAAGCTACCGTCATGCTGCTGCCATGGAGTTCAGCGTAGCCGTCACAAACTAAGAAGAGGAAGCCTAATCATCTACAACTAAATCTACACAAATCAAATCAAAAGATCTCTCTTTCTCTAATTCTTTTCTTTTGTTGGTGAGTATGATGATTCTCACAAGACTATTACAAACTAATTTGACTCAGTTATGAATGGATCACAAGAAAGTGATGTGATTTGTAATTGTAAATTCTATATATTGTGGATCTCTTATTATGTTATTATGTTGTCGTATGATGTAAATTATATATGCTATGTCATGCTATGTTGTAAATTCTCTTATGCTATGTCGTGCTATGTTGAGAATCATGTCAAGCTATGTTATACTATCATACTATGCCATGTTATAAATCATGCTATATTATGTTGAAAAATCATGTTGTTGGATCATGCTTAAAGTTATGTTTTTTTTTCTTAATTTAAATGGATCTTGTTTATGGGAATTTGCCTATTAGGTTAGGTGTACCCATAAACTTGAAACTATAATTAAATAAAACTTGAATATGGGAATTTGCCTATTGAGTTAGGTGTACCCATATAAAACCATGTTGTTAAAAAATTAGATGATGTTGATTCACACATGTTCATATGTAAGTTTATGAAAATTGATTGAGATTATATTAGGTGAATTTTGAACAAGTTGACACCTTTAGGTCCATGACATGTATAATCTATGCAAGTTGGACATATGCAAGTTTCACCCCTTATTATGATTCATTTGGTCACATATACATGTTGTTATTATGATAATCTCTTTTATGCTATGAGTTAGGCTATTCGAGTCTAACATATATTTTGCGAATAAACGTTCAAACGTGGGGTAGGGGTAATATTAGGAATTAATAAATTGGGTGCAATTTTGTAAGATGTTGCATACCATGAATGGATGTCCATAATTGAGTCAATTATGGACATTGTTAAAAATTGGAAGTAATTAATAATTCAAGTAGGGAATTATTAAAATTGGGGGAAAGTGGATTATTATTAATAATCAATGCTTAGGACATGAGGTTGGACCCGTTTGTGATGTAAACCTGCCCGGACCCGCCCGGCAAATCCAGTAGTCACAAATGTCGGCCCAATGTGAGAGGTCCTAGGCCCAAACTAAATCATAACAGTTGTAAAGACACGAGGTTAGACTCTTTTATGGTGTAAGACTGCCCGGACCCGCCCGGCAAATCCAGCTGCCATAAATGCCAGTCTAATGTGAGAGGTCTTTATGAGGTTATGGCCTTAATGAACTAAGAAATACTTAACCAGATAATCATGTAAGGTGGGACATGGGGGTTAAGTAGGTGCCTTGGGTGGCATGAGGAATCTGGTGGTTGTCTTTAGAGGCATTTGAAATACGATTAGACTTAACCAAACACACATGTAAATGAACATGACTAAGTGGGTTAAGTGGGATGGACTAATGGGGACAAGCTTAGGTGGAATGCTTGTGGTAAATAGTGGGGGCCCATTTCAACCAGTATCCCAAAACGTATCTTTGTGGGATCGACCCAAGTCGAGGACGGGACACGCATACTGGGTTTGACTATAAGAGGCCAAAACAGGGAGCGGTGGCAACGCAAGTCCAACGGGTTTCATATGCGTGTGTGGACCCGGGCTGGTAGGTAAGACGTTGCATCATGTAGGTATAAGTCGTGCATGTCCGTTGTATCAGGTTGCCACTTTAGGGGAGTGATACACCCCACTGTGGGGCCAGCACGGGTATCTACGAGTTAGGGAGCCGATCGAATAATGGGAAGTAGGGTACACCTAGTGGAGATAGGGGCAGGCGGCACCTATGTAGTCAGCTAGGGGTACGTAAAGCCATTGGGAAAGTTTCTAAGTGAAGCTAAGTGGGATGAATCTTTAGGGTGACTGGTGTAGTGCAGTATAGTGTTTATCCTTTAGTATTTAGGAGCGCCTATAACGTTGCCTTTAGTGATTGTCTATGTCCTTAATCTGCTCTTCATAGACATTTTCTTGTTTTCCAGCTTATGCCTTAGTCCAGTTATTTTGGTAATAGTATTATAGAATTATCATATTCACCAGACTTTATGTCTGACCCCCTCTTTTCCATCCTTTTTCTCCCTTCAGGTCCGCAGGTTGGGCCAAGTTCTAGTGGAGTCTAGTTGGATCGCTTATCTTCTGGAAAGCTTGGACTGCTGAAGTAAAGTCCAGCTTGTTATCTTTCTTTTTAATGGCTATTCATGTAATGGGATTATGTACTTGTTTTATCAAGATAGATATTGTACTTGACATTGAATATGGTGTTATGATGTAATCAAACATGTTTTGACTTCTGCTACAATGAAATAAAGTTTTTGAACACTACAACAATATAGGGTTTGGATAGCAATACTGTATAGCGTTTCCGCCTGTCCTCTCCAAAAGCTTCGATGGGTGTGGTTTCCAACGCTAATTAAGAGATAAATTCATTGTACAAAACGCTATTCATGGAAACAAGCGGGAACTAAACAAATTTGTGCGGGAAATAAAAATAAGCATTTCCCTTTCCTTCGCGAAAACCACTTTCTTTTATTTCTTCATCGCCTAAGACAAACGAAATCTCACATCGCAGAATCCCTAATTTCAACATTGAACAGAAAAAATCCATAGCTCGCAAAATCCAAAATAGCGAAATCACAGTAATCAATCCTGTCATCAACAACCGATTTTGTTTCTCTTCAGTTTGAACGAGGATGAAAGGTACCGCTATTTATTGTATATTTTTTGCTAATTTCGCGTCTTTTAAACCAGAACAATTATATCTATATGAAAACTGTATAGCTGCAATAATTACTAGTAGTCTACATAAAGTAAAACTCATCCTGTGGCTTAAACTATCGCAGGTGGTCAGCAAAACAGTTTTTGTCCACAATTCTAAAGGGAAAGAAATAGAGCTTCAGCAGGTACCTACAACGAAGCTTCACTTAAATTAAGGTAAGTATGGGGAACATATCTGATTTTGAAGGAGATTATTTTAGAGAACTAATATCTGATTTTGGAGGGGAATAGTGATAGTAAGTTTAGTAACTAATATCTGATTTTGCAGGGAGATTGTTTTAGCTTCCAGTTAAGCTTTTATGCTGCAAATTATACAGTGGATGATGACATATTAACGTAATCAAAATACAGAATAAGTTTAGCTATTTTAATCTAAAATGATGCGTCTATTTTTCTCTACCGGCTTTATACATGAAACGTTTATTTCCTTTTCTCTGTGTGATTATTTCATACTTATAGGTTTATCAATGGGAAATGGTTCAGTTGTAGGTATTTATGACATTTCTAGTGCATTTTTAGAATTTGGTAATATTTTTTTTTAAGTTGTAGATTCCAATGAATTATTTGCATTTATGCTAAGTTCAATTCTTTTTGGTTAGAGCTATTCAGTTTACTTTAGGAAATAATAGCCATAGTTTTGTCTAGAACATCTGATATTTCATGCATATTTATCTAATTCTGTTGCTAAAAGCGAAGTCTGAAATTACCATTACAAACGAAGATAAAACACAAACAGTTATCAAATAAAGTTTATTATCAATGTCTGGAACTAACGATTTAAGTTCTTTAGCTAGCCTAGCATTCCCATCAAGATTGTATATAATGCAATTTCCTATGTCCATCACTATGCTATATCAATCACTGTTATTCTTAACGTGAATTTATTTGTACTGAATTGCAGGATAATGTATTTAGAGTTTTCATATCGGCTACAGCTGTTAAGCTTGAAGAAAATATTCAATATTACGTTCTTTACTGTAATTACTGTACAAATGGATAGTATTTTTGTTATATGGCATAACATATATTATAGGATAATATATTAGTGAAAATATATTTGTACATAGCATAATGTATTAGTGAAAATAGAAGAATTTTTTACAGGATAATATATTTGTACAATATACCTGTTATCACTTTACAAATAGATAGTTTGACTTTTAGTCTCTCTCTAGATAGATAGATGATGCAGTAGTGTCATATTAACGAAAAATTTTCTGATTTGCGCAGACTATTGTTGAGTGCATGTGAAGGTTTTAAGTACTTGGACATGGGAGCAGAGCATATTTTGGAACAAGAGCCAAATGATAGTTCTAGTCACGTAATGCTTTATAATATGTATGCTTCTTTAGGAAAATGGAATAATGCAGCAGATGTAAGAAAAAAGCTTAGGGGACTTATGCTGGAAAAGGATCATGGGTTGAGTAACACTGAATCAAATGGCAATGATCATGTTTTTTCTACTGATGATGGAACTCGTCAAGAGGTGAGCGGCTAAAGAAAATTTTGCCCAAATGATAATCTAGAAATATAGACTATTTATTCTGACATTACGTTTACTTTTTATTTATAGTCGTATGTACAGGGTGTGTGGGCAGCTAGAAAAAGGTCTTATAGTCATCTCATCCGGACATGATCAAGGAGTATTGGTTATTATCATCGCACAAATGATATATTTAGCGTAATTTGTCATTTTTATCAAGGTTCGAGATTCCGTCCGACAGTTTTGTCATTTATGTTCCGGATCAGGCGTTGACCGAGACGGAATTAAAGAATAAATCCGGTTCCGGATCGAAAAGGTTAAAAAATTGATTTCTTTGCATAGAAAAAGTGAAATCAGACACTAGATCAGTTTGATTGAGAAAAAAGAATTAGATGTAATGATCAACAAACAACAATTGAAGGTTAAAAGAAAACCGCTTTCAAGAACATGCACCGAAACTCAGATAGATTTGACCGTGTTTATTTCCATTCTAAGCACCAGTTGAAATGAAATGATATAAAGGTTTTGCCTAAGAGAAGACGAGAATGCACAAAAAAGGATTTGGATTTACATAGTAAATTAAAAATTAGGCTTCATACTAGGCCTATTGAATTATTTATTTCAAATTTGAAGCTTTGATTTCAGTTTTGAAACAAAGTTTTGCACATCCACATGCAAGCGCAATAATGTACATAAATTTTTGTGTTGAGATACTATCCCCTTTTTGTCATATGTATAAAAATTTCTGATATTTATCAATATATTTATATAGAAATGTATAAAAAGTAGCGAAATCTCAAACCGGAAATAAACCGAAATCTCTGGAATTCCCGAAATGAACAGAAATTTTAAAAATTATAAATCATCGAAACGGAACCGGAAAGCGAAACTTAAAACCTTAGTTTTAATGAATCTTCTTTATTTGTCAGCTAGCTTTAGTTTTGTTATATTATAACTTTGCTTTGTTTTCTTTTGTAGATACAATATTCCCCGAATAAGTTACTCAGGTTTTTATGCTTTTGTCTTGGAACGAGGAGATTAAATCATGGCAGTAGCATCTGCTAGTGAGTAAATTTTATTTTGCCTACCTATATAATCTATGTTTGATATATTTAATGTTCATTGTACCATTTCCATTGGATCTAGAATCCATGGTATCAGGTTAGTAGGAATGCCTTCCAACGGCGTATAGCCATCAAGGGATGTGTCATCAGCTACTTAATTGATTTGAGTTGGTAAGTTAATTATCTTTTGGTAGTTAGGAGTGTTATTGTAGACTTAAACTTCTGAGCCGTATATTTTACAACCCTCTGTTTCATTACTCTATTATCCTCAATCTATCATTGTGTTATTTTGGAACTGTTGGCATGCCAACCTTTGATCTTTAGGGCATTTTTTCACTTTACCTACTCCACCCTTGCGACCGCAATCTATTTTGATACAGTCCAACGCTCAAAGGTTTGTAGGAACCGAAGGTAATAATTCAAAACCAAACCTTAGAGTGATCTGCAACATAAGTCCGGCTGAATCTGCTTCAGGTAGCGAAGTTAAAGATCTTCCAATAAAGCTATCAAGTAATTGTAAGAAGAATTAAATTCTAAATGACAACCCTTTCAGTTCGTAGTTTAAGAGCATATCCATTGGATATTAAGTTGAGGCTTTTTTTTTTGTAATTTCTAAATGATGAATGAACATATTTTTAGAAAACTAAATGAGAAAATAATGGAAAATAATCAATTTGCATAATGTAGGAGAAAAAATAGAAGCAAATTGTTGTGTTTTTTCTCTTACTAACCAAAATTAAAAAAACGAATTTCCAATTTTGTTACCATATTACCGCCAAAGCTTGTGCATTATGGCTTGGAGATCTTTAGTTTGAACCTTTGGAGGTTTGCTTTAGCTGTTTGAATTTGCATTTCCCCAAGTCCAACTTGTATGGGATTTACGACGTAGTAGTTGTTGTATTACTATCAAATAAGAAATTATATTTTATTACAAGATTAGGCTGTTATCAAAATTTATTGTAATGGGTACTCTAGTAAATAATGTTTTATAAATCGAACATGAATTCATGATAAACTTATAAAAGACTAAATTTAGTTATGGTGAAGGTCCATTGGATATAGCATCATTCATCAAGTTAATAGGAACCGATGGACAGAACTCCAGCTTTTTTTTACAGAGTAAGAGTTCCATGTACCATTTTTTATTCCCTTTTATTTGAACTCTCATTTCTAGGTTTTTTGTTCAATACTTTTGTGTTCGTCAGATTATGTTACTAGATTTGCCCAGGCAAGAAGTTTGATTATCAAGTTCAGAAGCATTTAGAACTTACTCATAATGCCTGCAGCAATAACAATGTGGATGAAAGAACAGAAGAAATTGATAATGAATTGAACATCAATGAGGGAGATCCATTAAAGTTCAGACCAAATCCTGACATGCTTATACTTGAGTTCAATGTTGACAGCCAGGTAATTTATAATCTATACTTTCACTGACATTATGCTTGAATAGTTATTTCATCAAGCAGTGTATGCAATTCATCATTTATAATCTCATATATCTTGTGAAACCTGACCATAACAAGTATCATCTAAGGTTTATACCTTTATAGCAGGATTGCCTTGGATATTTTCTTAAGCTCTTGAGTTGTTAATATTCTTAGAAAAGAAAGGAGTACTCCTAAGTTTTTACAATAAATAATTTTCATCACTTGCATTACGTAGTATGCTGAATTTCTTTAACTTCGAACAATATATTTTCACTCACCTAGTTTCCTTTTTTATAATTTGGATACTATTTAATATATAATCATGTTTCAACATTAAAAGAAAGTGCTTTTTTCCATACTAACCGGAAATTTTCATTTTTCTTTCAGAAAGATATGTTATACAGCGTCCATAATGTAAAGTTGACTAAGATACATAGCTGAAGTTACAAACATTTTGACACAGCATAACGAAGTAGGCTTCAAAAATCAAATCTTAAATGATATCTTAGGCTTTAGGGAAATTTTCTAATTATAAATTTTCCTATTTGTCAAATTTTATTTTAAAATGGATGAAACCTGGTACCATAAAAACAAGGCAAGTGTTGTATCTTCCTTTCTTGCATGGAAACCTTGCTCCAAAAAAAAAGGCAAGTATTCACCAAATAATATGGCAAGATGAAACCTGGAACCAAAAAAACATGGCATTTACTGTTTTTCATGTTTTTCCCCTTTTTTTGAATCTACCTTATTATTTGCTTTCATGTAATAACTGTATTTCTTATAATGCTAGTAAGTCTACGTCAATACTTAATCTGGTTGAAGATTTCAGTAAACCAATATGTACTGTAACCAAGCTTAGATGAAGCTGTTACCAAGCTTTATATATTTACAGTGTTAATGTTTCCATGAGTTGATGCATCCATTTAGTGTTTCTATGCAGTAAGCGCAATATCTCATAACTGTTTCCACGAGTTGATTCCGCCAAACTGAGTCTTAGGATGAAGATGGTGATGCCATTGTCCAACCATCTTTTGATGATTGGGATGAATCTTGAGAACGTTGCAGCTGAAGCTGAGATAAATGAATAGCCATGTAAGTACACTGATGATTGTATGAAATTATCAACAAAATATTCGAGAAAAAACGATTTTATGTAAATTACCTAAAATGAAGAGCGAAGTGCTACACACAATAGGCTCCATGGTCTCACAGGACTTGCTGGTAACCCAATGCATAGCAATAGGCAAGGTGTCTGCTGTAAACGTTGATATACATCTGTTTACTCTTTTATATAAACTTCCTTCTATGTCAATTGAGCTGCATCTTATTAAATATTCTCCCATGAATATTCTGCAGCGTATAGCCTATTTCTTTCCTGTTTAGTTGGCTGGAGATTTGTGTTTCTTTGTCAAGTAAGATGACAGTTTGTCATACATACAGAATTATAGCATATATGCCATTTAAACTGACAATTTTTCTTAAACCATTTAAATTGACAATTAACTAAAATTATAGCTATGCGTTTAAACTTAATTGAGGACATGTGTTTATGTGTACATTTTCTCAAAAATTATCAAATCTACTTATCAGCTCAAGGCGTTTAGGTCTGCTTGTTTGGTTTGCAAACCAGCACATCTCTTTCTAGTACTGGTATGTATTAGTTTTTCTCAGTGTTACATTATTTGAGGTGCATGTGAATTAGATAAGTATTAAATTATTTTTCTTTAACGAAGTTAGCATTTAAATTAAGAAAACTTTCATATTTATTAATGTAAATGTAATTATGCCCTACTTTGGGTATCACTGTGATTATTACGACGATCTATAAGAATTTCAATTCTCTTTTTTGGATCCGAAATTCCCT
Organism: Allium sativum; assembly: GCA_030737875.1. NCBI lineage: Eukaryota > Viridiplantae > Streptophyta > Magnoliopsida > Asparagales > Amaryllidaceae > Allium > Allium sativum. The sequence continues at coordinate 765,376,206 of CM060926.1, read as the reverse complement.
AAAAGATGGAATGATATTGTTTATCATTTTAGACTTGTATTGTTCTGTTTGTGCTCCAAACTATTTGACTTTTTTTCTCAGTTGTCCATTTTCCCAGGTTACTTAAGGTAAGTCATTAGTTTTATGGCATATAGCTTTATTTATTTATTTCTATATAAATAAATTATAAAGAGTTTATTCTATTGGTATGTTTATTAGGTAAAATGAAGTAGTCATGCTACATACGGATGGTACATGTATGTGCTGATATTTATTACATTAGCATGAATTTTAGTGCTCTGATTCATATTTTTGTTACTTAATCAGGCCTATCACGGATTTATCTAGCCTTGCTGATTGCTGAAGCAAGAAACCATGATAGGCATACTACATTTTTTTTTTGTTTTTTTATACTTTCTAGAATTGTTGTTATTCATATGTTTATTATTCCCTAAAATTTTGGTCACAAAATAATTACTTTCTTTGCTTATGGTATATTAACTCAGTATTAACTAATGTATTATGGACTACCTTCATTATGTATTGTATTTTTATATTCAGGCTATGATTCGAAAATTCAGTTTAGTGTTGATGTTGAAGATTTACAATCAACAAACATCACATTATCCCAGTAAGTTTTCTCGTATTCACTTATGTAATTATCTAATTACAGCTTGTACATATTTTAAGTATCTACAAAATGTTAGTGTAGGCACTGACGTGTGTTCTTTTGCGGCTTCTACATATTTTTCTGAAAAAGAGTATATCCACCAAGAAACGGTTCACAGAGCCACTATTATTGATGTTAACAAGAAAATTTCAGGAGCAAAGCGAGATTGAATCAATTGTTTGTCTGTTTTGTGTGGCTTATGAATGCAAAAATGTATGACATGTTATGTGTGGACATGGAAAAGTTAGTAAAACTGTATGTATGAAATACTAAGTAGTTTGAATGATAAGTATGAAATATTATACATCATTTATTTTTTATTTGTGAAAATTTATATGCAATTAAGAAATGTATGTACATGAAAAAAGCAAAAACGGGGATAAATTAAATCTTTAAATTAATAATATAAACGATAGCGTTGCATAAACGCTATTGAAAGAAATATTGGAAATGCTATGTATAATTAAATAAACGCTATAGAAATACCACAATAAATGCTATAAAGCATAAAAGTGAAACGCTATGTAAACATATACACAAACGCTATAGTAAGCAAGTATCGAATAGCATATTCTATAGCGTTTTTGTTTGATAGCTTGTAAAAACGCTGTAGAAATTTCATTTTTCATAGCGTTTTATTTCTGCCATTTAAAGTAGAAGGTCTAACATAGCATGTCGTTACATGGCGTTCTCTGAAACGCTATGTTAGCCTATAATAGCATTTTTCAAACGCTATGAAAGCCCTATTTTGCTGTAGTGGAATTTCCAAGTACTATTTTATATCTGTCTTGTTGTAATTTTACTGTTCTATATTCACTTAAAACCTCCATGGAAGTTAATGCATTCCCTTTGTGAGTGACATTAATGGACGTGGGGTGTTACACCTCGTGTCTTGGAGGTTGTGTGTAGTACTAATCCCTCTTGTTGCATTGTGGATATGAAGGGGAGAGAGGAAATTGTGATGACCGCCCATAACTCCTATACTAAACAAGAGGAATAAAGTGCTAAAAGACGAGCTAGGTAGCTATGGATGATCATCGAGGTAGGTAAACACATGTGGGACCTGTCATATAACTCACAGCGTAAGGATAAAGTATAATAAAACATATACAGCACGTAACAATAATGAAGCAGAATTGAGAAAAATCTTAAACTTTTTCATATCACAATGAAATACCCATACAACATTGGATCACACTTTAAAGGTCTATACAAAGGTGCCTCACTACAATCACTCCAAGAATCATACAACAAAAGCAATAGCGGAAACATCAACAAGGTATGATTATATTAAAACTAATATGTAAGCCTCCAGTTCGTCATCAATCTGCAACATTGTCCACCAAGATCTGCTACCTATGACCTGCTACTCGGTCTGCCCATCCCAACAGGATAAACAACCCAAGGTAATAAGAGGAAACACAAAAACTTGAGTCAGACAACAGTCTTAATGAGCGATAAAACAACTATCTAGCATCAACAATAAAGTATATGAGAATAGGCATATAAATCAACTAATCTACCATCATCAACAGAGAAGAACCCAAACCTATCATCCCCACATCGGACAGTGATAGCCTTTACAATAAAGTAGAAACAAACAATTCATTCATGGCAATCAATTCTCAAGCGTAGACCAACCTAACCGATATCGACATCTCCCAAGCACAATCCCCGAAGGCCTAAACTAACATTAGAAAAGCACCCAAGAGAAATCTCCTTCGATGTCGAATAATCTATACAAGACGATACAAGCAAAACAATCATCATTCACGACTCTGGCTATCACCACCAATCTTTCTTTGAAATCATCGTTAATCGTATGACGACTACGACATGCTATTTGTCAAGGGATAATAGTAAACCACGGTTCTACTAAAAACTCCATATGTCATCGTGACTCGTATCTCTAGGCCCATCATGGCTGCCCAGGGTACTCGACCATTCAACTGGTCTTTTAGGCATCTTTATTATACCCCTGCTTTGAGTCCACTAGAACCTATGACAACGATAATCTCTTAGCCTTCATTAACTCTAATTGTCAACCCCAATGATTATTCAAAGCTCAAGCACCTTCTTGAGCAACAATTATCTACAACTCAACACCCTTGAGTCGTCTTCATATTCGTTGCATTGTGACGATCAACGAACACTTCACGATGCCTCAGACATTCCTCCTTGAATTCCCATCAAAGCTAGAACCAACCCAGACACAAAAACAAGCTTCGTTTGATCTATACTGCATTTCATAGCATTTCCAGCTTTTTTTGCTATGAAAAACTGACCACAGCGTCAAAACAACCTTTTGCAGCATTACCGAAATGCTATCATATCTCCTGGTTCAATTCTGGCACTCTGGCACTTGGTTTCTGAAAATAGTGTAAATCCCTAGCGTGCACCTTAGCAAATCACCTATTTTACCATGTGCAACACGTCCTGGCACTTGGTATTTGCCAAATCCCCAAATCTGGCACTTGTTACGTTCAAAAACAACATTGTGTGCATGGTCAAACCACCCCTTCTTGCGTGTTGCGCATGTGGCAAATCACCACATTATTTAGCCCAATCCATAGGAAACAGTAGCGTTTGGGGCTGCTACCATTTAGCCCGATCCACTGTTTTTCCTGATCCAAGGAGCAGCGAAAATCCCCTTTTGCGGACCTATGCAAATCCCATTTTTCCATGTGCGCAAGCCTTTGTTGGTACTGCCCGATCCAAGCACAATAGTTTTTCCCGATCCGTGCCTATTATAGTGTGTTTAAACGCCGTGAAATGCCAGAAATTGATTTTTGGCCGATTTATCCACTAAATCTTTGCCCGATTCATTGACCACTTTTTCATCTGATTCATACGCTGAAATTGACAAAACTTCAACTAACCTTCACGCTTGCACAAAACTCGATTCCATACTCAAAAACTAAGCAAACTATAGTTTTTTCAACAACGATTCAGTCAATATAACTATAACAAATCGCAATATTATCAATGAACATTAAAACAACGATTAACAATTAATCAAATCATTAAATGGATCTAGACATAGAATTAACATATGAGATTACCATTTATAAGTTGCTAGATTAGATTCTATGGTGATTGAAATGGAAATCATACTTACATCGATTAGGTCTATATGAAAACAACTTAAAATGATGAATATAAGATCATACAACCCATATACTCGATTGAATCCGTGCGAGAGATGCTTATCACTCACCAATTCTTTGAATTAACTTGAAATCACTAAATTCCCAATTCAGGCAGTGAAGAACTATCTCTTAATTACTTGATTTAATGTGATCTCCCTTGTCCCGATATAGATCTAGCTTCGCTTGATGTAGATCTTCAATCCCTTTGCGTAGAACTAGAATTTTAATGGTGGAAGAGAGGTATTTGATTGAACAAGGAATCACAAGCTCAACCAAATGAGAGAATAAAGAAAAGTAACCCTCTCTCCATCCCTCTAACCCCCCTATTTATAGCCAATAACCCACTAATGGGCCATACCAATTCAACCTATTAATAGCTAGCCAAACCCGAACAGAATTTTGTGAAACATTAAAACAACAATTCCTCCCAAATCGCTGAACTAAATTTTTAATATGACCACTCCACAGAATTGGAAACATCATTACCTTTCCAATGAAATCAATCCCAGCACCTGATTTGGTCCCAATCATAAATTATGCCCTGTACAAAACTGATAAAGGAAAAATGGTCACAAATAAATTTGGTATGAATTATGGACATGTCTCACATCCCAATAAACAACATATTAGAATATGAGAATTATCCAACCCTCAAGGAATTAAATAATGCCGATACATAAAACGCAGGTCGTTACTGAAAATATTGGGGAGATGAAGTTTGGGGTATGTCATTGGGATATGAGATGTTGATGGAGAGACCAAGATTAAAAAAGTAGCATGGATTTCAAGATACGAAATCGGTAGAGAAGGGTTGAACCAACCCTGGGAGTTTGCTGCAGGGATACGGGTTTTAGAGAGAAACTTTGGGATACGAAAAGTGAAGGGTGGAGAATATCGACCTTGGTGCACTTAGGTAATCTGAGCGGTTTCGATGAGTTGATATGACCATACTTGAATGGCTCCAATCAGTCATTGTTTAGTCGTATCCTGGCAACACTTCTAAATAACTCTTTTTAACCAAGCGACGACCGAGTCGTGTGGGAAAGGACGGCTTCTGATATTCGGACCAAAAGGTCAGGGAACATATATATACCAAATAGATCTTTCTCCAGAATAATTTTGTCTCAGATTTACGAAATACCAATTATTATTCCAGATAACTTTTTTTTTTCAAAACTACAAAATTTATATGGTATTTATTTATACCACATCACAATATATGTAATCCACGACTACGATCTCTAATTTGTCATTAGAAAAGATTTCAATATCTTATTTTCAAACATCAAGAATTTATTCGCACGATTACTTAAATCTTTTATTCTAAATTCTTATGGACTAGAGATCAAATATAAAAATTAACATACATTTTAATCATAAAATGATATACACAATTCACATGCGTACACTTTTTTCTTCTGAAATTGACACACACAAACACACACACACACATATACATATATTTACATACATATATACACATACATACATACATGTGTATATACATAATTTTCCTTCTTAATTTAGTTCCAAAAAAATGTTTTTGCAAAATTTTCTATTTTCCAAAATGTTTTTTCTTATAAAATTTATTTCCACTAATAATAATAATAATATTCAATCCCAAGCTATTTCCTAAATGTTATTATCAAACTCCATTTCGGAACCTCTTTGTAAATAATCAAATAATTTAGAATTCTTTTTGGGCAAAGCCAGACGGTTTTTAGAGTGGACCGTACCACTTTTTCATTATATTAAGTAATGAGTACAAAATATAACAGGAAATAGGTTGAAGGCCTATCTGTTACAGACATATTAGCCTTAACTAAGTCCTAAACTATAATTTATCACCACAGAGTATGAGACCAGTTACAGAACATAGTAGAAGGCAACATCATAATACATAGTTTGTGTATAGTTATACATTTAAAGGCGGCAAAATAGTCTGGTAAACACAACTTTAATTTGAATCTTCTATTCACTTGTCTATTTCAGGCAACAAAATAGTTATAGGAAGCAAGTAGCTATTACCAATTACTAGAAACAACTCAAATATAATCATCAATAAGTACAATCAAATCAACAACCACGTTAGCAAGTCTTAACATCGTAAAAGTGATATCTAATCCAGGGCTCCATCTATTCGCACTCGACAATTTGCTCTTCCTACCCTGGTAATTTTAAAAAATAATTTTCACCCCAGTTTTTTTCTTTTCCCACCCCGTTTATTCCTAAACTACCTTTCATTCATTATCTATGTTTCATTTCTTTCTTTTTACTTCCTTTTACTAATTTTTGTTTCTCCATCAAAACCATAGCGCTTTACAATCTACTATCTGCAATGGAAGAAAATGCAAAATACAGGGAACGAATATGCGAAAAAAAGATTAAAACAACGACATCATAATGGTTTTTAATCTGTTTTATCATTTTGGTCGAAGTCAGAAAACAATAATACAGTCAATTGAATTTGAGGACTGGGTTGATTAAATCAACTCTCCCTTGAAATGTTAGTCGATTTCGATCAATTTAATTGAGAATAACAATTAATATTATTAGTTACGTTTAATGAAATACATAATCAATTGTTTAAGGGTAAAATTGGAATTATTAATTTAATATTTTGAACGGGGGGTGAAGAGCAATTGGTGGGGTGCTAATAAACATAACCCTAATCCAGGAGCCATTGTAGGCAGTTATACCAAAATCCAGCGATGCTTGAAAGCCAGGCAGAGGATTGAAGCTACTGCAGAAGTTAAAAATGGAACGAAACAACACCAGAAGCCCAAACAACTCACCATATAGATACCACACCAAATAAGAAGATCAAAATCACCAATAACTTACATTTAAACTGCTCATGAAGAGCTACTGATAACCATAGCACAAGTAACCAGTTACAAAAAATTAACCAGACAAAGATCGCTATCTTAGATCTACAAGAAACACACCAATGCATATAACCCACCAGCAACAACACACACTTACGATGTACTCCGTCAATGGAATCAGTAGCGGAAGCATACAACCACTACCATACCAAAATACACAACCAACCGTCAATCCAAACTTACCCGAGTAATTAACAACTACTAGCTTAATGTGAGCATCCGATAGCCACCAGGTCTATGAGGGTGCCTGTTTAAAATCGAGATGGGATGGGGACCAAGAAGGAGAATTTAGGATGGTAATAGGAGAAATAGTAAGCCAGGGTCACACTAACGATGCAGGGAAGCAGTCGTATTTAGGGGAGAAAATCAGTGGTGGAAGGCAGCCGAATTGGTTTAGATATGGTTCTAGATCGGTAGGAAGAGCAAGTAGTCGTATTTAGGGGAGAAAATCAGTGGTGGAAGGCAGTCGAGTTGGTTTAAATCTGGTTCTAGATCTATAGGAAGACCTCTAACCATTATGGGGAAAGCTAGGTTAGAAGTTGGAAAGGAGATAGAAGGAGAAGGTTAGAAGCGGATGTAGAGGAAAAGGAGGAATGAAGCTAAAAAGGAAACAAAGGAAATAGGCGGCATAATTAACCTAGTCGCCATAGTTGAAAAGAGTGCTCCACCTTATAATTTAGAATATTTTTAAAGTATTATATATTCTCAAGACTCTTGCTTTAAATATTTCGGATTTTCATACAAAAGTGTGCACGCTTTTTCACAAAATATCCTTTTCACTTCCAAAAATTCGCTACATATGTGTCAAATATTTTAGAAAAACATTTACTCCAATTTAAAATAATATTTAACTCACTTGAAACTTTTATTTCCTTCCTATATATTATTCATATCTCACCTACAATTATTTACAATACTTTATGTAACACCCCACCTCCGTTAAGGTCACTCACAAAGGGAATGCCTTAACTTTGGTGGAGCATTTTAGTAAACAGAACAAAAATTTACAAGACAGATAAACAATACTTGAGAAATTATCACTTTATTACAGCAGAAAACAGAAATCAGTTTGGTTACATCTTTACCAAAAACTCAAGTACATAAGTATCAGTCTTGTTCAGAAAATCATCAAAGTGCAAAACTTTAAAATCATAATCCCCACAGAAGCTACCATAAAGAGTCAAGCCATACTTTAAGCACTCTGAGTACTTCAAGCAGAAGAAATCCGGATCAAGCTAAAATATTCCCTCCTCGGAAAAACCTGGGGGGGGGGGGGGACCGAAGAAAAAGGGGTGAAAACAAGCAAGGTCGGACATAAAGTCTGGCAAGTCCAGTGACTTTCAGCATATGAACAGATAATAATAATCATGCATGCAAATAAAACTGGATGAGAGATAACAATAACAGGAGCAGCAGATGTACTTAGGTTAAACAGAAGGAAAAGAATAATATTACTTTTCATTTCTCTGCACTAATACTAGTACAACAGGATTAGGTGTCACCCTAATGTCTAAACTGAAACAGAAATGGGAACAAAATAATTTCACAGAAGAGAATACTAGTAATGGGCCTTTACCACCCCAACAGAAACAGACAGAAATGGAATGCTAATAATGGGCCTTTACTGCCCGAACAGAAACAGAATGATAATAATGGGCCTTTACCACCCGAACAGAAGGTACAGAAACAGATTAATCCCTATGGAAACAGAATGTAGAATTAGGTGTACACTAGTAAATGGGCCTTTACCACCCGAACAGACGGTACCACGCAGACATATGTTGCCACCCAACAGAAACAGAAGGTACCAACAGAAACAGACAGAACTAAGTGTACCCTAAAACCCTACCCCAAGCGATCGGTTCCCTAATACATAAATAGTCTGTGTCGGCTCCACAGAATGGTGTATCACTCCCTAAAGTGACAACCAATTGTCACAGACCTATTTACATATGTCACAGCGTCTTACATCCTCAGAGACAGACCGGGATCCAAGCACGCACATGACCCGGTTGGAACGCACCATCAACACCCCTCGCCATTATCAAAATGAACCACTTGTAATTAGTTCAGTAAGCGTGCCCGGACCCTACCTACTGTTGGGTCAAAGTTTTGATACCAGAAAGGGTTACTGACTAATAGGGGTCCCAAACAATAGATGACACAAGTAATTTCCCTCCTAACCTTGTGTCCCCAGACTAACATATTTCAGATTAACTTGTTTACAAGTTCAGACATACAGAGTTCAGATCAACTAGTTCACAGATTAGACAAGTTTTCAGACTAACGGATCAGATATACGGATTTAACAGATTTACAGATTTGTCTAACTTTGTAATTGGGCCTACAGATTCACGAAATGGGTTTGTTAAATTTATTAGTCCAATTGGTTCAACCCTATCCACCCAACACGTTTTAGACATCATATTTATCCCAGATTTGCATTAAATAAATATTAATGCACAGACCTCTCACATTAGGTCGGTAGCTTGTGGCCGTTGGATATGCCGGGCGGTTTCGGGCAGACTTCTGCCGTAAGCCAGACCTAACCTCGTGTCTAAGCATATTTTTAGTTATGCCTACGACCTCTCACATTAGACTGACAGTTTGCGGTCGCCGGTTAAGCCGGTTGGTTCCGGGCAGGCTTCTACCGCAAACAAAGTCTAACCTCGTGTCATAGCCAATTCATTCCAATACAAATTTTTCAGATATCAGACAAATTCTGTTTAGTTAACAGATTAAACTTCTATACAAGTTACAGCAGATTATTCGAGGTTCTATTATCAAGTTTTTCTCAATTTTAAGTTGAGCCTACAGATTCACATACTTCAAATTTCAACATTTCAGTTCCAACAGATTACGTCATTCAACAGATTAAACAGATAATAGATCTTGCAGATTAGGCTATTTAGCAAATTTAGCAGATAAGGCAATTTAACATAATTAGCAGATTAGGCAATTCAATATAATTAGCAGTTTAGGCAATATAACAGAACTAGCAAATTAGGCAATATAACAGATTTAGCAGATAACAGATTTAGCAGATTGTATATATCTAAAACTCTATTTACATATCTTGCCCAATCATAAATTTAGCCTAAACTTACATGCCTAAATTAAGGTCATAATTCATAATACAATATATGCCCCCAAATTTTAGCCTTAATATTCCCATTTATAATTCATGTCAAAACTAGATTTAATATTCTAGTTCACCATTTATGTACAAGACTAATACACATGTAAATCATTCTCTATTATAGCCAACTCAGATTATGCCAACATATTTGCTATGCCAGATTTACTTAATTAAGCTACGCCCAATCCCCGTATAACATGTTTCCACAAGTTCTCTAAATACTCATGAAATGGCCCTATAGGCTCGATGTACATAACAGTGAATGGGAATAAACTAGCAAAGTTACATAATAAATATGAGATCTAACATCATTAAGGGAATAGGCATAAGAAACTAACTATAATAGTTATAGGCAACTAACCACAATAGTCATGGGCGACTAATTACAATAGTTTCTTATCATAGTCATAGGCAATAGTCTCATAGGCAACAGTTTCATGTCCAATTATGCATTATTATTTGTCCCAAAGTTTAGCGTTCGTGCGTTAATCTCTTATGAGATTCGGCGCAGGCTCGTAGTAGCCTGGCTATAGAAAAGAAAGAAGAAAGAGGTACAGAATAGTCACAGAAAAACAGATCTGACAGATAAGAATATACATAACCTCAGATTCAGATTTATAATCATGTCACAATTATAATTACTGTTTATAGCGGAAAATAACTGTACTTGTCTTTCGTGGTTTTAAGAAAGGATAATAAACTGTTGTTGATGCAGAAATGCTGAATTACTCCTCTTTAATTGTTGTTGTGGCTCTAAACTTTGATTTGAGATTTGATTTAGCTTTTAATTCTATTTCAGGTTGGAAAAAGATGCATCAGTCCAAGTTTTGATTCCAGCAGAGTAGCGACGCCATTTTTATTTTTAATTAGAATAGAGGAAAAATATAGATAGAATGAAATTGTGTGGAGAGAATGAGGCTGGGGGATGTTTATATAGGATTAGGCAGATGAATCTAGACAGAAAACGAGTCTGGATACATCAGAATGAACTAGGTTAAAAAATCTGGGTTTCGGGAGCAGGTCGACCCCCAGGTCGACACTATGGTCGACCTGGTTTGGCCAGGTCGACCCCCAGGTCGACACTATGGTCGACCTGGCCCCTGGGAGGTCGACACTATGGTCGAACCCCAGGTCGACCTGGTCCATGGGCGGGAATTTTCCCGCCCAGCCTATTTTGGGATTTTGAATTCGAATTTGAATTCGAATTTTCGAGTTGTTTTCGATTCTGAAATTCGCTGAAACTTCGGAGGGCCATATCTCCCTCATACGGACTCCATTTCTCGAAAACTCGGACTCGTTTCCATGCAGAATTTCGAGACGAACGCAATTCTGCAACCTGTTTCCCTTGATTCTTATTTTATAATTTAATTGTTCTCTGGTTTGTTACTTATACGATCACAGAAAATACAGGGTGTTACATTCTTCCCTCCTTAAAGGATTTCGTCCACGAAATCTTCAAGTTGAGAAGAATGTGTCCTACCATCCAGTCATCCATCTACTCAACCATCATCCACAAACATCCATATTCCTTAGAAAACTTCTAATGTTGTATGAACATATGCAAAAGTGTGTGTATATGTTCCTTATCTAATGTAAAGATCAGGCGGTCCACTGATTCAGTTGACCTCCTTAATGCGAATTATGTCACTGCCATGAGTCCAACATGTATGCAATTTTCCATTTTGATACAATATCATTCTTATATGAGTGACAACCATTCATTCATATGCAGCATCCATGTGATGAGTCAATCATTTTGCATCCATAGAAATTGAAAATGCTCACACATCCATATGCAGTATGAGGGTGTTTTCGAGTCGATATAGTGCCTAGTGTGTGTATATGCATCCACGAGCAACCACGAGCAACCACTTGCATCCACTTGCAACTATCAAACATAACATGTCTCAAACACATGTTTACATCCATAGGATTCCTATCTATAGGTTGAAGACTCGATTGATAGGATACAATCGAGTAATGGGAGTGAGTGCAGATAAACAAAAACTTGGTTTCATTAGACCTTGGTTGAGAGACAAATTCCCCTAAGTATCAACCCCGAAGACCGAAATCAACATCAGATTGACACCCAGAGGATTACCCTATTTAGACAATATCAAAACTGGAAATCTCAACCTTATCAGAAATATTCAGATATTTACAGATTACCAGTACAGATCAGATTACTAAATGATTCTTAGGAAACTAAGCATGATAAAAACCCAGAATGTATGCGTCATAGTCAACTTAACGCTCAGCACAGATACCCAACCTACCACGCTTAGATAGGTCACAACCCTTATGGGTCTGAATCTACAGCGGAATCAGAAACAATACTAGTATTCAAGTGCAGAGTATCGATTACAGAATCGAAATGCCAGAATCAGAAAAGAGTTTTAACTCAAAAATCAGATAAAGAAATTAAACCTCCTACAGAAAGTTTTCCTATTTCTATCCTATCCACTAGCCTCGAGAGTGTTTGCCTGCCTTCCAGAAGTTGGTCCTGCCCTCTGCCCTTGCCCTCGTTTCTTCGGACAATCCTTGGTGAAGTGTACCATTTCACCATAGTTGAAGCAAGTGCCCTTTCTTTTTCTACAATCCTTGTTCAGATGAGTCGAGCTTCCACAATTAAAGTACTTTTTCTCCTTCTTATCTTCATATTTTTCACCCTTCTTTTGTGTTTCCTTTTTGGGCCATGCTTTCTTGTTCTGTGGTTCTTCTTTCTTTGCCTCTTTCTTGCCGTTGTCTTCCTCATGCAGTAGTGCCATATCTACCAATCTCTCGTAAGTCGCTCCCATGGGTACATGGGTCATGGCTAGGCTGTGTAGTGGCTCGTTCAATCCTTTAACAAAGCGGAGAGCCTTTTATGTTGGGTATTGAGTAAATCTAGCCCGAACCTAGCCAGTTGGTTGAACTGGTTGACGTATTCCTTGACCGTCATACTTCCTTGCTTAAGAGATAAGAACTTTTCCAGTTGCAAACTTCGTTCAGCTTGCGAGAGGAATTTCGTTTCAAACCTTGTTCTGAAATCCATCCATGTTTCAACCGGTCTCTCGGCGTTAGTGACTTCCCACCAATAGGAAGCTTCGTCCTTGAGCAACCACACCGCCAATTGTACCTACTGCCTATCGTCCACCTCAAAGGTAATGAACAGATCCTCAGTTTCTTTGAGCCAGTTCCTCGCTTCTACGAATGATTCAGTTCCCTTGAAATCCTTTCCACCCATGGCCCTAAAATCTTTACAGATTTTTGAAAAAGCAATTGAACGAGGAGGGGTGGAGGACGAGGAATCGCTGCAGCTGGAGGAAGAATATTTGCTAGGCCAGCATCGTTGGCCCTAGCCTCTAAGTACCTCATGAACCAGCCATGTATTGGCACGCCCTCAGGAAAGTTAAGATTCCCAGACATGCTAGAATGAAAGAAAAAGATTTAAAACGGAGAACGGAAAATATAGATATATGGCTTTTTGGGGATTATGTTTTTCAAAATAAACTTTATTTTTGAAAATACTTCCTTTTAAATCCTTTTTGAAAATAGTTTTCAAAAACTTTTTATCTAATCTGGTAACCTTCAGCTCTGATACCAAGTGTAACACCCCACCTCCGTTAAGGTCATTCACAAAGGGAATGCCTTAACTTTGGTGGAGCATTTTAGTAAACAGAACAGAAATTTACAAGACAGATAAACAATACTTGAGAAATTATCACTTTATTATAGCGGAAAACAGAAATCAGTTTGGTTACATCTTTACCAAAAACTCAAGTACATAAGTATCGGTCTTGTTCAGAAAATCATCAGAGTGCAAAACTTTAAAATCATAATCCCCACAGAAGCTGCCATAAAGAGTCAAGCCATACTTTAAGCACTCTGAGTACTTCAAGCAGAAGAAATCCGGAATAAGCTAAAGTATTCCCTCCTTGGAAAAACCTGGGTGGGGGGGGGGGAAACGGAAGAAAAAGGGGCGAAAACAAGCAAGGTCAGACATAAAGTCTGGCAAGTCCAGTGACTTTCAGCATATGAACAGATAATAATAATCATGGCATGCAAATAAAACTGGATGAGAGATAATAGTAACAGGAGCAGCAGATGTACTTAGGTTAAACAGAAGGAACAAAATAATATTACTTTTCATTTCTCTGCACTAATACTAGTATAACAAGATTAGGTGTCACCCTAATGTCTAAACTGAAACAGAAACGGGAACAAAATAATTTCACAGAAGAGAATACTAGTAATGGGCGTTTACCACCCCAAAAGAAACAGAATGCTAATAATGGGCCTTTACTACCCGAACAGAAACAGACAGAAACAGAATGCTAATAATGGGTCTTTACCACCCGAATAGAAGGTACAGAAACAGATTAATCCCTACGGAAATAGAATGTAGAATTAGGTGTACACTAGTAAATGGGCCTTTACCACCCGAACAGACGGTACCAGGCAGACAGGTGTTGCCACCCAACAGAAACAGACGGTACCAACAGAAACAGATAGAACTAAGTGTACCCTAAAACCCTACCCCAAGCGATCGGCTCCCTAATACATAAATAGTCTGTGTCGGCTCCACAGTAGGGTGTATCACTCCCTAAAGTGACAACAAATTGGCACAGACCTATTTACAGATGTCACGACGTCTTACATCCTCAGAGACAGACCAGGATCCATGCACGCACATGACCCAGTTGGAACGCACCATCAACACCCCTCGCCATTATCAGAATGAACCACTTATAATTAGTTCAGTAAGCGTGCCCGGACCCTACCTACTGTTGGGTCAAAGTTTTGATACCAGAAAGGGTTACTGACTAATATGGGTCCCAAACAACAGATGACACAAGTAATTTCCCTCCTAACCTTGTGTCCCCAGACTAACATATTTTAGATTAACTTGTTTACAAGTTCAGACATATAGAGTTCAGATCAACTAGTTCACAGATCAAACAAGTTTTCAGACTAACGGATCAGATATACGGATTTAACAGATTTACAGATTTGTCTAACTTTGTAATTGGGCCTACAGATTCACGAAACGGGTTTGTTAAATTCATTAGTCCAATTGGTTCAACCCTATCCACCCAACACGTTTTAGACAACATATTTATCCCAGATTTGCATTAAATAAATATTAATGCACAGACCTCTCACATTAGGTCGGTAGCTTGTGGCCGCTGGATATGCCGGGCAGTTCCGGGCAGACTTCTGCCACAAGCCAGACCTAACCTCGTGTCTAAGCATATTTTTAGTTATGCCTACGACCTCTCACATTAGACTGATAGTTTTCGGTCGCTGGTTAAGCCGGTTGGTTCCAGGCAGGCTTCTACCGCAAACAAAGTCTAACCTCGTGTCATAGCCAATTCATTCCAATACAGATTTTTCAGATATCAGACTAATTCTGTTTAGTTAACAGATTAAGCTTCTGTACAAGTTACAGCAGATTATTCGAGGTTCTATTATCAAGTTTTTCTCAATTTTAAGTCAAGCCTACAGATTCACATACTTCAAATTTCAACATTTCAGTTCCAATAGATTACGTCATTCAACAGATTAAACAGATAACAGATCTTGCAGATTAGGCTATTTAGCAGATTTAGCAGATAAGGCAATTTAACATAATTAGCAGATTAGGCAATTCAATCTAATTGGCAGTTTAGGCAATATAACAGAACTAGCAGATTAGGCAATATAACAGATTTAGCAGATAACAGATTTAACAGATTATATATATCTAAAACTCTATTTACATATCTTGCCCAATCATAAATTTAGCCTAAGCTTAAATGCCTAAATTAAGGTCATAATTCATAATACAATGTATGCCCCAAATTTTAGCCTTAATATTCCCATTTACAGTTCATGTCAAAACTAGATTTAATATACTAGTTCATCATTTATGTCCAAGACTAATACACATGTAAATCATTCTCTATTATAGCCAACTCAGATTATGCCAACATATTTGCTATGCCAGATTTACTTAATTAAGCTATCCCCAATCCCCGTATAACATGTTTCCACAAGTTCTCTAAATACTCATGAAATGGCCCTATAGGCTCGATGTACATAACAGTGAATGGGAATAAACTAGTAAAGTTACATAATAAATATGAGATCTAACATTATTAAGGGAATATGCATAAGAAACTAACTACAATAGTTATAGGCAACTAACCACAATAGTCATGGGCGACTAATTACAATAGTTTCTTATCATAGTCATAATCAACAGTTTCATATCCAATTATGCATTATTATTTGTCCCAAAGTTTAGTGTTCGTGCGTTAATCTCTTATGAGATTCGGCGCAGGCTCGTAGTAGCCTGGCTATAGAATAGAAAGAAGAAAGAGGTACAGAATAGTCACAGAAAAATAGATCTGGCAGATAAGAATATACATAACCTTAGATTCAGATTTATAATCATGTCACAATTATAATTACAGTTTATAGCGGAAAATAACTGTACTTGCCTTTCGTGGTTTTAAGAAAGGATAATAAACTGTTGTTGATGCAGAAATGCTGAATTACTCCTCTTTAATTGTTGTTGTGGCTCTAAACTTTGATTTGAGATTTGATTTGGCTTTTAATTCTATTTCAGGTTGGAAGAAGATTCATCAGTCCAAGTTTTAATTCCAGCAGAGTAGCGACGCCATTTTTATTTTTAATTAGAACAGAGGCAGAATATAGACAGAATGAAATTGTGTGGAGAGAATGAGGCTAGGGGGCTGTTTATATAGGATTAGGCAGACGAATCTAGACAGAAAACGAGTCTGGATACATCAGAATGAACCAGGTTAAAAAAACTGGGTTTCGGGAGCAGGTCGACCCCCAGGTCGACACTATGGTCGACCTGGCCCCTGGGAGGTCGACACTATGGTCGACCCCCAGGTCGATCTGGTCCATGGGCGGGAATTTTCCCGCCCAGCCTATTCTGGGATTTTGAATTCGAATTTGAATTCGAATTTTCGAGCTGTTTTCGATTCTGAAATTCTCTTAAACTTCGGAGGGCCATATCTCCCTCATACGGACTCCGTTTCTCGAAAACTCGGACTCGTTTCCAAGAAGAATTTCGAGATGAACGCAATGGAGCAACCCGTTTCCCTTGATTCTTATTTTATAATTTAATTATTCTCTGATTTGTTACTTATACGATCACAGAAAATACGGGGTGTTACACTTTATATATTATTATCCAAAATTCCCGTGTCTGTTGACGTCAAAAGTTGGTCTAATGACGATCAACCCCCAATGTGTGTTGAGCACACACGATAAACAATCACAGTGATGCAAGAAAAAGTAAATAAATGAGGGAGACACAATATTTTACAGTGTTTTGGCTTATATCGATGCCTATGTCCACTTTTAATCTTCGTTTATATTATCGATTATAGGTTACAGTAGTTTTTCAGTGGAAGAAATTAGAGATTACAAGAATCTTGTATTCTTTGATGTGCACGGTTGGATATTTCCAGAATTCCGAGCATAAATAGGGTTTTATATCGGACAGGACAGTCCGTTGTTTGGCTCGGTCCGAAGCTACAAGCAGTCCGGTCCGTGTCCGTCCGATTGTCTTATAAGCAGAGCTTGGACCACGGTCCAGTCCGATCCAAAATGTTCGATGTTTTTCTATTATCCGAACATTGTTTATCCTTTGTCCGGGTCATACGAACAATGTTCGAACTTAATACTTGTCCGGTCCGTGTCCGTCCAAACCTCTTATAGGACAGAGCTTGGACACACCTTCGCCCAGTCCGATTCGACCCATTTACACCCCTAAGCATAAGATGTTGGTGTAGAATTCAACATGCCTTTCCATTTTCAGCAATGGTGTATTTATAGGTGAAGAAGGTAGGATGAATCGTGTACCACGTGCCGTGCCTCTTTTCCGAAGCGTAGACACATGGAGCTTGACACATTAAAGTAGTTGCGGTGGGGGACCCGTTCCATTGCTAATGAATAGTTCTCCTCGAAAATTGTTGTCGATGTGGATCTTGATATTTGGAGTATCAAAAGAAGAGATGGTCAAAAGCTTATCTAAATCAACAACCTTAGGAGTAAGACTTCGTCTAGTAGCGAATAATTCCCGAGATACTTCAGGTGAGATCCGAGATAGGCTTGACCTGGTATTATGGGATCGACTTGATCTACTAGTAGATGGATCGGTCGGTCGATCTGTTGATGGCTCGGCCGACTAGTTTGACGTCGTTATGGCTTGGGGTCATCTTATGGTCGGTCGAACCATGATAACAAACATCCCATAAAGTCTGGAAAGGGCTGATATCTGGTTTTGGCTTCTTCTATTGTTTGGAATGGCTTCTGTCAAAAACTTGGTCAACACTTTGCCCCCCGGAATACATCTTCTTGAAGAAAGGAGATGTGTTATGGATCTTCCATAAAGCATTGATCAGAAGTCCTTTATGTGAAGCCACGATGAGAGAGGCCGGAAAACCGACGATCGACAATGGTTGTATTAAGGCCAGAATTCCGATGACCACTGAGGACTATATTAAAGCCGGAAAACCGACAATCATTGATGGCAGTATTAAGGCCGGAAACTTGAGAAAAAGTTGACCATTCGGTGTTGGTCTTTGATAGAAGTAGAAAAACCCGGATCCCGCCAATTAAATGATACTTATAAAGGACGGGGGTACGTGCATTGGACATTCTCGGTTTCTTTTGGTAGGATGGTATAGGGACGAACATAAGCCATGCTCGATTTTGCAAAGTTGGCGAATATAAGCCATGCTCGGCTTAAAAAGTTGGGGAGTATAAACCATACTCGACTTTTCCTAGTGAGACGGTGTAGTCAGTTGTTCCCGGGTTTCCAAGGTCGGACTTTGACCATGTTTAATGAGTGATCAAAAGGTTTGAGTATAAACCCTGCTCTCATATTAATAGTTTTTACTTACCAAATCTTGACAAGGTTTTATGAAGTTTGGCGAGTGTCAATTATACTTAGCTTACGGAATTAGCGAGTATTAACCATACTCAGCTTGTGGAGTTGACGAGTATTAACCATACTCAACTTATGGATTGGCGAGTATTAATCATACTCGGCTTATGGAGATGGTGAGTATTAATAATACTTGGCTTATGGAGTTAGCAAGTATTAACCATACTCGGTTTACAAATTGGTTAGATATGGTGGCAGGCTTCGACCATAGTTTAGGAACGGTAGCTAGCACTGACCATATTTGGGTTAGCGAGCATCAATCATACTTGGCTTGAATCGTTTAAACATAATCCATGTTCGAAATAGAAAATTTATTACTGCTAAGGATCTATTACAGGAAAATGAAAAAAAATTCTAACGGAGTGATAGTTGAATCCAGAGCACGCCTAGGAACTAAATCCTAATTCCATACATGTGTGCTTAACCATAACCTCATTATTGAAAATAATAAAAGTACATTTCGTATATCCTAAGAAATGAGTAAAATCTATGATGATCTAAACTCTATTAATTAATGATAATGTCGCGATTGCTGGGCTCGGGGTCCTTTCCATTTCATGGAGCTCGAGGACCGACCTAAAGAGCTTGGGGAGAAAGTTGTGGTGGCATGGCTTGTGCAGATTTCTTAACATACTTGGGTAGTTCTCCAAGCCTGACCCTGTCCTCGATGAGATCGCGCAAATGCTTGCATTCACTGGTGATATGGCCAGCCAAGTTGTGGTACATGCAGTGCTTTCTAGAATCGAGCTCTTTTTGGGTCGTCTCCCTTCGAGGAGGTTTAGGGAAAGGTAGAGATCCTCGTACGTCAAGGTAGATGTCGAGCAGGGAGGAGTTGAGCTCGGTGTAAGGATCATACTTTTTTCTCTTTGAAGTTGTAGGTTGTGGACATTCTTTTACGAGACTTTTCCTTTTCGTTTGTTCTAGCCATTGGTGTTGGATGGGCCTCCGTCCTTGGTGGTGAGCATGTCGAGGCTCTCCATCTCGATGCTAACATCTTCTTGTTTGAGGAATCTATCGGCTTTGGTGTAGAAGTCTTCGATGTCCTTGGGAGGGTCTCTAATTAAAGAGATCCTGAATTCTTGTGACGGCCGCCCCGTACCATCAGACATATCCCCGAAATGTGTTATGCCAATGCTCTAATAGCACGGGACGATCGTCAAAAGCGTTGAAACGATGAATTACCAAAGAAACTGTAGTATATCTCATAGCGCATGGAATAAAATATAATAATAACATAACTTGATATAAAACAGGTGAGATTGTACATAAGCTGAAAACTAAACCATATCCATTGAAGTAGCGAAATCCAAAATACAGCTTCATATCCAATTATTACAACTTTAAAATATTGTTTCTAAAAGGAAATAAAAGAGGTACACTACTAATGCCCAAAGTAGTGACCAACAACAACACATGGAGAATATGTATAAAGTACGTGGAAGCCTCCAGCTCATCTCTGGACAATTACTCGTGCATAATCACCTAACCTGCCTCTAGTTTACTCGTTTCGGAGCACCCATAGTAATAAGAAGAGACATAAAACTCTGGGTTAGACGAAAGTCTTGTGTGGGCAATAGCAATTTTATATAACTAAATAGAGAAATAATAGGTATAAGTAATCATAACTGACCTGGACCTGCAACTAAAGAGTTAACACAACAAGATGTACAATACTCTAAGGTAACACTAACATAGAGTGTAAAATGGGAGTGTGCTTTTCATGGTGATAGCAAACATCAAACATAACAATCATCCTCACATCTCTCACTCAGTGCGTAAAGCATATGATATCCACTGCTTTGATCATCAAATCCATTGAGGCCATGACGGGTCCACACCGCCCTGGACACCGTACAACTATTCCTATGACCACACCACCCTGGTCTACAATCAAGAACCCTACCCAGTGCACACCGCCCAGGCTCTGGGGTACGGGCCAACCACTCCACACCGCCCTGGCTCTGGTTCGTCTACATGCCCCCTCGCTCAATGGTAAACCAAAGTTATAGATATCGATAACTCCTTTGCACACATCTCGCAGCAAAGCCCAACTCTTGAAGTTAACTCGTTAGTTTCTGGATCCTGAGCGATAACTCCCCACTTGGAATACTTTTTCATCTCGGTTTTTGGTCAGATTGGTGTTCGGTTCGGTTCGGTTCGTCATTTCCTATCTGGTTCGGTTCGGGTCTCTTCCTCCTATCCGGTTCGGTTTGGGCCTCCTCCGCCTATCCGGTTCAGTTTGGGTTTCCTCCTCCTATCCGGTACGTTTCGGGTCTCGTCCTCCTGTCTGGTTTGGTTCGGTTCTCCTCCTCATATCCGGTTCAATTCGGGTCTCTTCCTCATGTCCGGTTGGGTTCGGGTCTCTTCCTCATATCCGGTTGGGTTCGGGTCTCTTCCTCCTATCTGGATCGGGTCTCCTCCTCCTATCCGATTCGGATCAGATCTCAACCTCCTATCCGATTCGGATCGGGTCTCCTCCTCCTATCCGGTTCGGATCGGGGTCCTAAACAAAACCCTGCAATTTTTCCAGCGAGCTTATTTCGCCAAACGACGACGTTTTCAACCATTATAACTTTCCAATGCAATCGCAAAACATACCAAACAATAGTAGAAACATGTATAATCAACCAAATTCATATATGTGACATAAATATGATTTTACACATTTTTCCATATTTTTTTGAGTCATTAATTCGCTAATTATCTCTAATCACCCCTATCAGCATAATTAGCGAATAAAAATGTTAATCACTCACCTTAGCCAATAATAAATGGTAGGTCTGAAACTTTTACTTATTTGGCTCAGATTCCTATGTGGTGCAACAGCTCTACCTCGAATTTGGTGTTAACTCCGCTTGATTTGATGTAGATTTGATTAATATGTGATTGGGGAGTGATTAAAGAGAGATTTAGAAGAAGCAAGCCATGATTGAGGTTTGAGAAAGGTTTGTGGTGGCTAGAAAAATGAAAGGAAATGATTCTCCAACTCCTTTCAACCCTCCCATAACCCAAATCCCGAATTGGGTTATGGGCCTAGCTGCTAATCACTTAATTAAGCCCATACAGGATGTTTTCCATCTTCAAATCTTATTTCATCCATATCTCCCAAACGGTAATTCCGTTTGATTAATGTGACCACTCTATAGAGTGGGAAACCAACATCTGAATCCAACGGAAGTGGTTTTAGATCAAAACCCCTTACCAATCAAAAATTATAGGTGAAACAAGATTTTCTAGGGGTAAAACAGTCATTTTAAATCCGGCAAAAATCGTGAATGTGGGAAATGACACCTAAAGTCGTTTCCCAAAGTTACACGAACATATGACTTCGTATGAAAATAAAATAAATCCTCTACGATCCTCCGGTACGTAGAATATAGGCCGTTACACTCTCCCCCCTCCCCTTAAGAAATTTCACCCTCGAAATTCCTTAACCAAGAAAACATACAATAGTGTCTTTCATGCTTATCAACCATTTACAAATAATCAAACATACATAATAAACACAACAAGTCTATCATAGCATGCGGTTTACTAACAAGGGAATAACTATATCGCGATTAAAATCTTACTAGGTAAAGAGCTCTGGATACGACTTCCTTATGCTCACCTCGGTTTCCTAAGTACAGTCATTCTCATTATCACCTCGTTGGACCTTAACCAGTTTCACTGTCTTCCTTCGAAGTTGTTTCGTATCGTGTCCGACAATATGAATCGTCCTACGGCTTCCAACTTCCTCGGATTCTACCTCAATATCATCCAACTGATCTAGTGAAATTGTCATATCAGAATCGTGCATGAACTTCCTTAAATGAGAAACATGAAATACGTTGTGCACTCCCGCCATCTTATCAGGTAATCCAACTTTATACGCTAAATTCCCAACTCCTCGAGAACTGGAAATGGACCAACAAACCCTGGTGCTAAATTACCTCTCCTAGCTACCAAATCGAATCACCCTCTTCAATGGAGAGATCTTGACGAATACCAAGTCGTCAATGGAGAATTTCAAATCTCTTCGTCTTTTATCAGCATAACTCTTCTGCCTATCTTGGGTAGCCTTCATTCGCTGTTGAGTAACCTTGATCTAATCTGAAGTTTCTCTTATTACATCTGGCCCAAGCACAATTCTCTCACTGATTTCCAACTAACATGATGGTGAGTTGCACGGTCTTCCGTACAAAGCTTCAAATGGAGCCATACCAATACTGGATTGATAACTATTATTATATGTGAACTCAACTAGATGCAAATGGCCATCCCATGACCCCTCAAAATACAATATACAAGCTCTCAAGAGATCCTCTAATACATGATTCACCCTCTCTGTTTGACCATCAGTTTGAGGATGGTACGCGGTATTGAGATGTATACCCTAAGGCCTCTGTAAGCTCTTTCAAAACCCACTAGTAAATAATGGATCTTGGTCACTCACAATACCTTTAGGTACTCCATGAAATTTCACTATCCACTTCATATACAGTTCCGCTAACTTAGTTGTCGTTCGATTCGACTTGACCGGTATAAACCATGAACTTTTGGTTAATCGGTCCACAATCATCCAAATACTATCATGACCCGATCTAGTCCTTAGCAAACCATCAATGAAATCCATTGAGGCTTGTTCCCGTTTACATTCAGGAATTTCTAACGGTTGTAACAAACCACTAGGCTTCTTTTGCTCAACCTTAACAACTGGCAATTCATGCACTTGGATATAAATTTCCTAATGTCTCTCTTCATCCCTTCCCAGTAGTAGGACTGCTTCATGTCTCGACATATTTTGTTACCACCGGGATGTATAGTCAGTTTCGAGTGATGGCACTCTCTAAGCACTTCATCTCTCAATCCATTAACATTGGGTACACCTAGTCTTCCATTCTTTTGAAGCAATCCTTCTCAATCAAGTCCATACTTTTTCATCCCCTCTCCGTCGATACCCATCTTTACCATGGAGATGATTTCCAATAGGTTAGGATCGTCCCTTTGACTGGAACCGATCCGCTCAATTAAAGTCGGTCTGATCGTCAAACTTGCTAACATCTCTCTGGATCTAATTCACACTCAGGCCTGCAATCATATCCCGTGATATATTCCAGTTGCTTCTATTCAAGAAATATGGCCCCCAAAACTCTCTTGTCTCCTACTTAATGCATCAGCTACCGCATTGCCCTTTCGGATGAGTATGCGATATTGAAATCATATGAAGCCAAGAACTCTAACCGTCTCTACTGACGAAGATTTAAATCCTTTTGAGAGAAAAGATACTTTAATGACAAATGATCGGTAAACAACTCTAATCTTTCTCCAGGATATAGTGTCTCCACATCTTTAACACGAAAACGATCGCTGTCAATTCTAAGTCATGGATAGGATATCTTTTCTCATGTGATTTCAATTGCCGACTAGCATAAGCTACAACCTTACCTCCTTGCATCAGTACAACACCTAGTCCGGTACCACAGGCATCCATGTATACCGTCATCTCTTCGTTCCCCTTAGGAATAACTAACACTGGTGCACACGTTAGCTTCTCCTTTAAACTTTTAAATGCATTCTCAAACCTTCTGTCCCAAACAAAAGCCTGATTCTTCTTGGTCAACTGAGTTAATGGTGCCACTATCTTAGAGAAGTCTTGGATAAACTTACGATAATATCCAGCTAACCGCAAGAAACTTCTCACGTCCATTGCATTCTTAGGCGTAGACCAATCTTGCACCATAGCCACCTTCGCAGGGTCCATAGCAATAACATTCTCTGAAACAACATGGCCCAAGAACCTCACTTCCCTCCTCCAGAAGTGACACTTAGAAAATTTTTCTTTCAATTGGTATTTCCTCAACACCTCTAAAACACCCCACCTCCGTTAGGGTCACTCTCAAAGGGAATTCCCTAGTTTTGGTGGAGGTTTATAAGTATAGGTCACAGATATACAAGACAGATATAAGAACACATATTTTTGAACAGCGGAAAACAACAACTTTTATTTCAATAAAATACGTGTTACACCAACCATACCATAATTGTCCAAAAACATAACATCTTCATAACTGTCTTGATTACATTATTTAAAGAAGCATAAAGAAAACATAAATAAACTGCAAAAGTCCCATAGTTGCTGTCCAAAGCCATAGTCCAAAACGAAAAGGTCCAAGCAATACATTCTTTCTCTTCAAGCTGGATATGAAGGCTGGTCAAGCTGCGGTATTCCCTCCCTGTGGACCTGGGGGGGAAACGAAAGAAAAGAAGACGAAAGAAAAGTAGAGTCAGACATAAAGCCTGAGTAAGTCTAGGACTATTCAGTCTATGAATAAAGAACTGGGTATGATAAGTATAAACTAGAAATGGGAAAGCACCATAAACTTAGTTAAGTTGACTAGGGTCGAATATACTATCGTACCCCATATTAATCTCTGTACCCATATAAACTAGTTCCCAACAGGCACCCCACAATCAGGGTGAAGTGATCCATTTTATGATGATCGGCTCCTACTCGCATAGTTCATGTGTCTTACGGCCCCCGATGTTGTAGTTACCTATGCTGGTCCCACCATGGGGTGTATCAAGTCCCATGGTGGCGGCCCGACACAATCCTAGAATGCACAGGTATGCTACTGGTGCCCAGTGCCTTATTTTTCTGCGCCGGAGTGTGTGCACGCCCGCACCCCGTTAGAACCTACACTGCTGCACCACCGCCGTCGATTTGACCTCTTACAGTCAGCCCAGTAATCGTGCCCCACCCTGCCTAGTTTCAGGGTATCATGATACCTTAGAGGGTTACTGCTGAAAAGGGTTCCCCGCTACTAGGTTTTTTCTATTTCTAGCCAACATGCTAAGTTGGTTAAGTGTTTTATAAACCTAACCCCCAATCAGTCTGTTTAGTTTAGCATGTTCCATCTTGATTAAGTGTTAATATAATTTAGTTAATCCTATCAAACCTGACTCAGCCTTAATTTTCTTATTAAAGCCTTGACATCTCACATTAGACAGGTATTGTTGTGGCTGCCTTTTGCCGGTTGGGTCCGGGCAGTCTTACGCCACAACTCAGTCTAACCTCGGATCCTTATTGGGCTCCATGTTTAACCACCCACATTGGATAGGTATTGTTGTGACTACTGGACAGCCGGGCGGTTCCGGGCAGGTTTACATCACAACTCAATCCAACCTCGGGTTAAACACATCGTATTTTCTACATTTACATATTTTGTCTTTCTTCTTTTTATATGTAAATATTTGCGGCCCATTATTCAAAATCATCTTTATTGGTTAAGATTTATTTATGCCACTTAATTGTTTTTCAAAGTTATTGGCGTGCGTCAAACAAGCCAACACATATGTTCTATATTTTTAACCCAAACGTCATTTCCCCCGT
The DNA here is from genome assembly GCA_030737875.1 of Allium sativum. Classification (NCBI taxonomy): domain Eukaryota; kingdom Viridiplantae; phylum Streptophyta; class Magnoliopsida; order Asparagales; family Amaryllidaceae; genus Allium; species Allium sativum. Next base: position 765,350,062 of record CM060926.1, on the reverse strand, counting down.
TTTATTCGTTCATTCCAATGTAAGGTGTGTTGGGTTTAATACTTAAACCCAATTTAGCCATATGAAAAGGGGAGGCTATAACATGGTGTTTATAAGGTGACATAAAAAAGGGAGTGTGAACGCATGAACTTGCAACATACGATCTAATTATCATAAGATAGGCATATGTGAACTTTCAATTGTAGCAACATATAATCATGGCATAACATGAATCATTTTATCCACATAATCATAGCATAAACAATACTTAAACATAAATCATTCTATTCACAAAATCATGGTGTAAACGAAACATGTAGTCTTGGCATAAATAGTACTTAAACATGAACCACTCTAATCATATAATTATGGCATAATCATAATTGAACATGAGTCCTTATATGGTCATGGCATAAACATAATTGATTATGAATCCTATTGTTCATATAATCATGGGTTTTTGTCCAATCTATGTAACTTGTAAGGGAATGCAATTCTAGTGTAAATTTCTAATATAACTTATGTGCCAAAAATATATTATCATATGATTAAGATAACAACATAAGCTTAGAAAACATGTTTTTAACTAGGCATAATAACAAACATAGCTTAGACATGTTCATAAAATTAATACAAGCTTACAACGACGCTTGCTTTTGTCACTATCACAAAATCATGATTTTGATACTTGAACTATGATGCCAATTTCAACATAACCTTCATATGAATCATAATACTTAAGTGAATCAAATTACACTAAAGATGACCATAGAATTTTACATCATGTTGTCATAACAATAGATCATAGACTTGCATGAATTTCAAAATAAACTATTACAACATATAGTTGTTGTTTCAACATGAATCTTATACTTGCATTTACCAAATGGGTGTTGTAAATAACTACCACAAACATGTAGTTTTCAATATGAATCATATGCTTGCATAAGTCCCAATCAAAATTCCACAACATATGGTTGTCAACATAAGCCACATACTTGTATGAATCAAACCATAGCATTGCCAAATCGTTTAGAATCAAAATAACATACAAATATAAATCATTATCGCCACAATTCCATTTCGTTTCCAACGCAAATCGCGTACTTGCAAATATCCAATCGTATACCATAATATTCCCAAATCGTTTTGCATCAAAGCAACATACAAATATAGATTATTATCGCCACAATTCCATTTCTTACATTACACAAATCAACACAATTATTTAATTCATATCGGAATAGCGCTCTACTTACAGCGTATGGCGAATCTTCAATTCAAAAATCTGAATTCTGAATTTGGAGATGCTATCCTTTGTTGTAGGTGTTGCTTTGATTTGATTAACGTTGCTTTAAGCTTTGAATTATCTCCTAGTTGTCTCTCTATTTCTGACGGCTATCTTCAGTCTCTCCTCAGCAGCATGACGGTGTAATCTCCATTTTAGTTTATGTGAATTAGGGTTAGTCTTAGGTCCTTTTTATAGAGTTTGTGAGTTGATTTAGACCGTCGATGAAGCTTGGTTCAATGATAGCCGTTCGTTTGAAGGAGAGACCAACCAGGAGCTGACACCTAGCCCTAGTGACAAGGCAAGGCTCAGAAAATCGACCAAACACAGACCTGGCCAGCCAGGACTTGACCAGACCTGACCAGCAGGTCATTTTTGACCTGGGCGCACTTGGCAGGTGAGCCAGGTCAAAAATGTACTGGCGCACTTCCCAAGTGCGCCAGTGCATTTTTGTTCTGGCGCACTTCCCAAGTGCGCCAGTGCATTCTGACCCGTTTTCCGGTTTTTCGCCCAACTTCGTTCGTCCATATCTTCTTCATACGATATCCGTTTTACGCAAACTCAGACTCTATCTCAAGCAGAATTCCGAGACAAACGCAATGGCGTATCCCGTTTCCCTTAATTCTTTGATTTAAATTTAGTTATAGTTTAATTTATGAATTTCACAGTTATAAAATACACGGGGTGTTACATTCTCCCCCACTTAAAAGGATTTCGTCCCCGAAATCTTCAAGTTCAGGAAGAATGTACATCCTAACGTCCAAACATCCATCTACTCATCCATCAAACACGAGCATCCATTGTCCTTAAAAGACTTCTAATGCTTCATGATCATATGCGAAGTGTGTGTGTGTACATGTACTTATCTAATGCAAAATCAGGCGGTCTACTGATTCAGTTGACCTCCTTAATGCGAATTATGTAAGTGCTATGAATCCATTATGAATGCAAATCCCCCTATTCATGATTCTACATGAGTGCACAATCATTCATACACATGCAACATCCATATGACAACACATTAAAGTTCAACCATATACGAATGCAAACATATATGCATATGCAAAATGAATTGACTGAGCCGATCTAAAGCCTAGATTGTGTGTGTATATGCAACCACGAGCAACCACTAGCAATCACTTGCAACCACTTGCAACCATCATCCATAACATGTTTCAACTACATGTTTTCATCCAAAGAGTTTCTACCTAAAAGATAGGGTCGAGGAGATATACCTAAAAAAAGATAGATAAAAGCGCAACTTAAGGAAAAGGAAGGATCAAAGATGTACCCTCGAAAAGAAAAGGGTAGGCAGCGCGTATTCTATCTTCAGTTTCCCAAGTTGCATCTCCTTCGGCGTCGCTCCACTGAACTTTGACGAGCTTGACTTCGCGGTTGCGTAGCTTTTTCACTTCCGTTCCTAATATGCGGGTTGGAACTTTTCTTATGGTTGCTTCGCGTTCCACTTCAGCTTCTTCTAGGATATTTGGCTCTACCACTTCAGCAGACTCATGTAGACATTTTCGGAGATGTGAAATATGAAAAACGTTGTGAACTCCGGCCAGCTTTTCGGGTAGCTCTAATCTATAGGCCATTTTCCCAATTTTCTCGATGATAGGGAATGGCACTACGAACCTTGGTGCTAGCTTTCCTGTGGTTCCAAAACGAACAACGTTCCTTAGCGGAGATACCTTAAGAAAAACTCTGTCTCCAACCTCAAATTCAAGGTCGGTCCTCCTCTTGTCGGCGTAGGACTTTTGTCTGTCTTGGGCCATCTTCATCCTTCTTCGTATCAAGTCTACTTTTTCTGAAGTCTCTCGGATCATATCTGGTCCAAGTATGAGTTTATCAGTAGACTCCCACCAACAAGTGGGCGATCGGCACGGTCTTCCATATAAAGCTTCGAAGGGCGCCATCCCGATGGTTGCTTGATAGCTGTTATCGTAGGCAAATTCCACCAAATGAAGATGGTCTTCCCATGTCCCTCTGAAGTCAGGGACGCACAGTCTTAAAAGGTCCTCCAAAACTCTGTTCACTCTTTCTGTTTGGCCGTTAGTTTCGGGATGATAGGCTGTGCTCAAGCATAACTGCGTTCCTACTGCTTCTTGCAGACTCCGCCAAAACTCACTGGTGAAGATAGGGTCTCGGTCACTAACAATGCTGGATGGTATTCCATGGAGTCGAACGATTTCCTTGAGGTAAAGAGATGCTAGGGATGAGGCAGTTCTTTTACTTTTGACAGGTAAAAAGTGGGCGCTTTTAGTAAGCCTATCCACTATTACCCAAATGCTAGTGTTGCCTCTCCTAGACCTAGGCAGTCCATCGATGAAGTCCATTGAGATGCTATCCCACTTCCACTACGGGACCTCTAGAGGATGTAGCAGACCGCCAGGCTTTTTCTGTTCCGCCTTAACCTATTGGCACACCATACACTTAGAAACGAATTCTGCCACGTCCTTTTTCATGCCGTTCCAAAAGAAAGTTCTTTTTATGTCCTTGTACATTTTATCTCCGCCTGGGTGTATCGTCATCTTGGAGTGATGTGCTTCCTCGAGAACCCTCTTTACTAAATCCCTTGTCTGTGGGACGCATAGTCTTCCGTCTCGCCTTAGCCAACCCTTATCATCGATGGAGTATCTGTTGAGGTGACTTGAAGTCTCACCCCTAATTAGCCTATCAATCGTTTCCACAAGCTGAGGGTCTTCGCGTTGTGCTGTCCCTATTGAGTCCACTAAAGTCAGGCGTACTTCGAGAGATGCTAACAAGCATGGTACAAAATCGGAGGAAGGCCTAAAGTCAAAGCTGGCTATAAACTCTAGGCTTTGTCTTTCAACAAACAGCGGGCTTAGGGTCAATTTCTTTCGACTCAACGCGTCTGCCACTACGTTGCCTTTGCCCGGAGTGTAGGAGATCTCGAAATCGTACGAGGCAAGAAACTCCATCCATCTTTGTTGCCTCAAGTTAAGATCTTTCTGCGAGAAAAGACATTTCAACGATTTATGGTCAGTGTAAAGTTCGAACTTCTCACCTAGGAGATAGTGTCGCCAAGACTTGAGTGCAAAGACGATGGCAGCTAACTCAAGATCGTGGGTCGGGTAGTTCTTTTCGTGCACTTTCAAATGCCTCCCGCCATAAGCTACTACCCTTCCTTCTTGCATTAAGACGGCGCCTAGCCCTGTCCCACATGCATCTGTATAAACAGTGAACATCTTGCTTCCATCTGGCAACGTTAAAATTGGGGCTGTTGTAAGAGCCCTTTTTAGTCGCTGGAAAGCAAACTTGCAATCCAAGTCCCAATTGAACGCTAGATTCTTGTTGGTCAATTTCGTGAGCGGAGCTGAGATTTTCGAAAAATCCTTTATGAACTTTCGATAGAAACCTGCTAGTCCTAGAAAACTTCGGACCTCAGTTGCATTCCTTGGTGTCTTCCAATCCTGTACCGCCACTACCTTAGCAGGGTCCACTGCTAACCCTTGTTTGGATACTATGTGCCCAAGGAACCTCACCTCTTCTCTCCAAAAGTGGCATTTGGAGAATTTGGCTTTTAGCTGATGGACTCGCAGACTTTCCATGATTGCCCTTAAGTGCTGAGCATGTTCCTCTTCATTCTTTGAGAAGATAAGGATATCATCTACGAAGACCACTACGAACTTATTGAGGAAATCTCTGAATACCCTACTCGTCAGGTCCACGAAGTAAGCAGGTGCATTTGTCAAGCCGAAAGGCATGACAAGCCATTCAAAGAAGCCGTCTGGGGTTCTGAATGTCGTTTTATCGATACTATCTTCAGCCACCCTTAGCTGATGAAAACCGGTCGCTAAATCGAGTTGGGAGAAAACAGACGCTCCTACAAGCTGATCAAACAAATCGTCAATTCTGGGGAGAGGGTGCCTATTCTTTTTCATTAGCTTGTTGAGCTCCCTATAGTCAACACATAGACGGAGTGAACCATCCGCCTTTGTAGCAAACACCACTGGAGCGCCCCATTCTGAAATGCTCCTCCTAATGAACCCCTTTTCTAGAAGCTCTTTAATCTGTTTACCGAGCTCTTTCCTTTCCCGTGGAGCCATGTGTCTAACGGGCAACGCAACGGGTTTTGCATTATCTACAAGGTATATGCGGAAGTCTATCTCCCGCTTCGGAGGCAAGCCCTTCACCTCTTCGAAGACATCCGGATATTCCCGGACCACTCTAACTGATTGCAAATTTTCAACAGAGGCATCTAGCGATTCAAGGTAACTAAGCATAACCGCATACGAGGGATTACAAGAAATTTCCAAAGTATTACCGAGCTGGGTTAGGAGTCTAACAACCCTTTTCTCACAATCAAGGATGGCCCCATTACTGGATAGCCAATCCATGCCCAAAATCAAACCATATCCCGAAAAGCCCAAAGCAAAGGCACTACATTGAAATTCTACGCTTACAATAGAAATTTTCAATCCCAAACAGATCATAGACAAATGAGCTGGGCCCCCAATTGGGTTTGAAACAATTAAGGGGTCCTCTACCATACTAGTTTTTAGGTGTAGAGATTCTACTAAAGCAGACGAGATAAAGGAGTGTGATGCGCCAGAATCAAATAAAGTGCGAACGGGGTGATCATAAAGATAAACTACACTTTCTACAGAAGTATTTATACCTCGCTGTTGCAGAGGTGGCGCTTCTAGCACATGAACTTGTGCCCCGGAGGTGGATCCTGCCCTCTGCCCCTGTCCTCGTTTCTTTGGGCAGTCCTTAGCCCTGTGGCCTGTCTCACCGCAAGAAAAGCACCCACCATTCTCCTTGGCCTTCTTTTTCCGGCAATCTTTCACTAAGTGCCCCACTTTGCCACAGAAATTACACTTCCTCTTCTCTTTGTTGCCTTTCCCGCCCTTCTTAAAGTCTGTCTTCTTAGGCTGCAAACCCTCTTTCTTCCCTTGAGAGCTTTCTGCCTTTGTCTCCTTCTTGCCCTTATCCTCTTCGTTCAGCAACGCCATCTGTACCAACCTTTCATACGTAGCTCCCATGGGTATATGGGTCATGGCCAAACTGTGTAATGGCTCATTCAACCCTTTGACAAAACGGAGAGCCTTCTTGTGCGGGGTGTTGACTAGGTCCAGCCCAAACCTAGCCAGCTCATCGAACTGATTAACATACTCTTTGACTGTTTTGTTCCCTTGCTTAAGAAATAAGAAATTTTCCAACTGCAAACTCCTTTCCGCATCTGAGAGAAATTTAGCCTCAAACCTTGCCCTAAAGTCCTCCCATGTCTCCACTGGTCTTTCTGCATTAGTGACTTCCCACCAGTAGGAAGCCTCGCCCTTTAGTAGCCATACTGCCAGTTGTACTTTCTGTCTATATTCTACCTCAAAGATGATGAATAAGTCCTCGGTTTCTTTCAGCCAATTTCTAGCTGCCACGAAGGACTCAGTTCCATGAAAATCCTTTCCTCCCATAGCTTTAAAATCTTTACATATCTTAGCAAACGTGTTTCCCCGTGGAGGAGGTGGAGGAAAAGGTGCTGCTGCAGCTGGATGATTTCCTGCAGCTGGGGGAGGAACGGTAGGACCTGGCTGAGTGGCCCTTGCTTCTAAGAACCGTCTAAACCAACCAGGTATTGGTACACCCTCTGGCAAGTTAAGTTCTTCGGACATGCTGAAATAAAAAGGATAGATTCAAAACGAAGGATAAGAGATAGTACCTATGCATTTGGGGGGGACTTTGCCTTTTTTAAAATAAAATAATATTTTTCTTTTAAAAATGCTTCTTTAAATTTCTTTTTTTGAAAATAAATTTTCAAAACTTTTTATCTTATCTGGTAAACCTATGCTCTGATACCAAGTGAAACACCCCACCTCCGTTAGGGTCACTCTCAAAGGGAATGCCCTAATTTTGGTGGAGGTTTATAAGTATAGGTCACAGATATACAAGACAGATATAAGAACACATATTTTTGAACAGCGGAAAACAACAACTTTTATTTCAATAAAATACGTGTTACACCAACCATACCATAATTGTCTTACAATACTTCCAAAAACATAACATCTTCATAACTGTCTTGATTACATTATTTAAAGAAGCATAAAGAAAACATAAATAAACTGCAAAAGTCCCATAGTTGCTGTCCAAAGCCATAGTCCAAAACGAAAAGGTCCAAGCAATACATTCTTTCTCTTCAAGCTGGATATGAAGGCTGGTCAAGCTGCGGTATTCCCTCCCTGTGGACCTGGGGGGGAAACGGAAGAAAAGAAGACGAGAGAAAAGTAGAGTCAGACATAAAGCCTGAGTAAGTCTAGGACTATTCAGTCTATGAATAAAGAACTGGGTATGATAAGTATAAACTAGAAATGGGAAAGCACCATAAACTTAGTTAATTTGTCTAGGGTCGAATATACTATCGTACCCCATATTAATCTCTGTACCCATATAAACTAGTTCCCAATAGGCACCCCACAATCAGGGTGAAGTGATCCATTTTATGATGATCGGCTCCTACTCGCATAGTTACATGTGTCTTACGGCCCCCGATGTTGTAGTTACCTATGCTGGTCCCACCATGGGGTGTATCAAGTCCCATGGTGGCGGCCCGACACAATCCTAAAATGCACAGGTATGCTACTGGTGCCCAGTGCCTTATTTTTCTGCGCCGGAGTGTGTGCACGCCCGCACCCCGTTAGAACCTACACTGCTGCACCACCGCCGTCGATTTGACCTCTTACAGTCAACCCAGTAATCGTGCCCCACCCTGCCTAGTTTCAGGGTATCATGATACCTTAGAGGGTTACTGCTGAAAAGGGTCCCCCGCTACTAGGTTTTTTCTATTTCTAGCCAAGATGCTAAGTTGGTTAAGTGTTTTATAAACCTAACCCCCAATCAGTCTGTTTAGTTTAGCATGTTCCATCTTGATTAAGTGTTAATATAATTTACTTAATCCTATCAATCCTGACTCAGCCTTAATTGTCTTATTAAAGCCTTGACCTCTCACATTAGACAGGTATTGTTGTGGCTGCCTGTTGCCGGTTGGGTCCGGGCGGTCTTACGCCACAACTCAGTCTAACCTCGGGTCCTTATTGGGCTCCATGTTTAACCACCCACATTGGATAGGTATTGTTGTGACTACTGGACAGCCGGACGGTTCCGGGCAGGTTTACATCACAACTCAATCCAACCTCGGGTTAAACACATCGTATTTTCTACATTTACATATTTTGTCTTTCTTCTTTCTACATGTAAATATTTGCGGCCCATTATTCAAATTCATCTTTATTGGTTAAGATTTATTTATGCCACTTAATTGTTTTTTTCAAAGTTATTGGCGTGCGTCAAACAAGCCAACACATATGTTCTATATTTTTAACCCAAACGTCATTTCCCCCATTTTATTCGTTCGTTCCAATGTAAGGAGTGTTGGGTTTAATACTTAAACCCAATTTAGCCATATGAAAAGGGGAGGCTATAACATGGTGTTTATAAGGTGACATAAAAAAGGGAGTGTGAACGCATGAACTTGCAACATACGATCTAATTATCATAAGATAGGCATATGTGAACTTGCAATTGTAGCAACATATAATCATGGCATAACATGTATCATTTTATCCACATAATCATAGCATAAACAATACTTAAACATAAATCATTCTATTCACAAAATCATGGTGTAAACGAAACATGTAGTCTTGGCATAAATAGTACTTAAACATGAACCACTCTAATCATATAATTATGGCATAATCATAATTGAACATGAGTCCTTATATGGTCATGGCATAAACATAATTGATTATGAATCCTATTGTTCATATAATCATGGGTTTTTGTCCAATCTATGTAACTTGTAAGGGAATGCAATTCTAGTGTAAATTTCTAATGTAACTTATGTGCCAAAAATATATTATCATATGATTAAGATAACAACATAAGCTTAGAAAACATGTTTTTAACTAGGCATAATAACAAACATAGCTTAGACATGTTCATAAAATTAATACAAGCTTACAACGACGCTTGCTTTTGTCACTATCACAAAATCATGATTTTTATACTGGAACTATGATGCCAATTTCAACATAACCTTCATATGAATCATAATACTTAGGTGAATCAAATTACACTAAAGATGACCATAGAATTTTACATCATGTTGTCATAACAATAGATCATAGACTTGCATGAATTTCAAAATAAACTATTACAACATATAGTTGTTGTTTCAACATGAATCTTATACTTGCATTTACCAAATGGGTGTTGTAAATAACTACCACAAACATGTAGTTTTCAATATGAATCATATGCTTGCATAAGTCCCAATCAAAATTCCACAACATGTGGTTGTCAACATAAGCCACATACTTGTATGAATCAAACCATAGCATTGCCAAATCGTTTAGAATCAAAATAACATACAAATATAAATCATTATCGCCACAATTCCATTTCGTTTCCAACGCAAATCGCGTACTTGCAAATATCCAATCGTATACCATAATATTCCCAAATCGTTTTGCATCAAAGCAACATACAAATATAGATTATTATCGCCACAATTCCATTTCTTACATTACACAAATCAACACAATTATTTAATTCATATCGGAATAGCACTCTACTTACAGCGTATGGCGAATCTTCAATTCAAAAATCTGAATTCTGAATTTGGAGATGCTATCCTTTGTTTTAGGCGTTGCTTTGATTTGATTAACGTTGCTTTAAGCTTTGAATTATCTCCTAGTTGTCTCTCTATTTCTGACGGCTATCTTCAGTCTCTCCTCAGCAGCATGACGGTCTCGTCTCCATTTTAGTTTATGTGAATTAGGGTTAGTCTTAGGTCCTTTTTATAGAGTTTGTGAGTTGATTTAGACCGTCGATGAAGCTTGGTTCAATGATAGTCGTTCGTTTGAAGGAGAGACCAACCAGGAGCTGACACCTAGCCCTAGTGACAAGGCAAGGCTCAGAAAATCGACCAAACACAGACCTGGCCAGCCAGGACTTGACCAGACCTGACCAGCAGGTCATTTTTGACCTGGGCGCACTTGGCAGGTGCGCCAGGTCAAAAATGTACTGGCGCACTTCCTAAGTGCGCCAGTGCATTTTTGTTCTGGTGCACTTCCCAAGTGCGCCAGTGCATTCTGACCCGTTTTCCGGTTTTTCGCCCAACTTCGTTCGTCCATATCTTCTTCATACGTTATCCGTTTTACGCAAACTCGGACTCTATCTCAAGCAGAATTCCGAAACGAACGCAATGGAATATCCCGTTTCCCTTAATTCTTTGATTTAAAATTAGTTATAGTTTAATTTATGAATTTCACAGTTATAAAATATACGGGGTGTTACAACCTCCATTACTGTCCTCAAATGTTTCTTGTGTTCTTCCTCTATCCTCGAGTAAACCAAGATATCGTCCACGAACACAAGAACAAACTTACTTAATTGATGCCTAAAAACCCTATTCATAAGATCCAAGAAATATGCGGGTGCATTGGTTAATCTGAATGGCATGATCAACCACTCATAAAATCCATACGGCGTCCGAAATGTCGTTTTTAGGTATATTCTCAGCTAGTACTCGGAGCTGATGAAATCCTGTCGCGAGATCCAAGTGGGAAAACACTCTTGCTCCATTTATTTGATCAAAAAAACCATTTATCCAGGGAAGAGGATACTTATTCTTCCTAGTCACCTTGTTCAAATCGCGGTGGTCCACACATAAGCGAAGGGAACCATCAGCCTTAGTAGCAAATACAACTGGTGCTCTTCACTCAGAAACACTTCTACGGATAAATCTCTTCTTCAAAAGATCGCCTACATGCACTTCGAGCTATCACTGCTCCCTCTGCGCCATAGGATGAACATGCATGACTATAGGTCTGGCATCTTTCACTAAATCAATCCGAAACTCGATCTCTCGGAGTGGTGGAAGTCTAGTCACTCCCTCAAAGATGTCAGGATACTAGCCAGTAATAGGCAAATCTGATAACTCGTCATGCGGGATGTCGAGAGAATTTAGAAATCTGGCCATCATTCCATCACTAGGTAGGCAACCTAATACCAACCTCCGCCCATCATCCGCTCTAATGGTCACCGAAGACCCCTCACAGTCTACCACCAACCCATACCTTTGGAGCCAATCGACTCCCAAAATGATGCCTAACCCAGTAAAGCCCAAAACAAAGCAATCACAAGAAAATATACATCCATGACTCGATAATAACAAATCATGACAAATCATACAAAGGCTAATCGAACCACCGATCGGGTTCATCACAACTAAAGGTTTATCGACTATCTCGGGTTTCAATTCCAACCTATCTACCAGGTCACTGGATACGAAGGAATGGGAAGCCCCGACATCAAACAATACTCGAACAGGAACATCATAAATCGAAAGCATACCTTGAATAATGACATCCTTTCCCTTCTCCGCCGCAGTTGGGCTATTCGATGAAGAAGGAACAGTGTTGAATAATGACATCCTTTCCCTTAGGGGGTTGTGGACATTTATTCCTAAAATGTCCCACTTGGTCACAGTTGAAGCACTTCTTCTCCCTAGCTTTGCTAGACAATCACTGATATAGTTGCCCTTCTTGCCGCAGACAAAGCACTCGATATCTTTCTTATTCTTCTTTTTCTGACCATCCTTGGTTTGGTTCTGTTTTCTCTTATTCTGGAACTCCTTCTTGCCTTCACCGCTTGCATGTGTTTTTGGCTCCTCTGCAGATGTAATAGCAAACTCGATCTTTGTCTTAGGGTAAAGGCTCTCCGATCTCAATGCCTTCCCCACAATAGATTCAAAAGTCTCATCGATATGGTTTATAAGTCTTCCCCTCAAGTACTCATCTAGGCTAGTTATGAACTTTTCATTCTTCTTCTCGGCAGTATCGATAAGAGATAATCCATATTTTGATAAGATATCAAATTCAGCAATGTATTCCGAGAATTCCCTACCATTCTGCTTAAGCTCCAAAAAATTCCTGAATAACTTTGATTTCTGAGCAGTTGGAATAAACTTGTTATTGAAGCGAGTCTTAAACTGATTCCAAGTAACTTGATCTTCGGGAGTAGCCGCTTTAATAGCATTCCACTAATTCATCGCCCGTCCTTCAAGCTGATGCGATGTTAGATTTCTCTTCATTGCATCATCGATCCCCAAATCCTCGAAGATGCACTCACAACTATCAAGCCAATCCCGAACCTTTGTAGCCGATTTCGTTCCGTGGAACGGCTTCCCACCAAGACTAGTATAATCCTTGTTAAGCTTGGCGAAATCGTATCTTGGCGCCTGCACTACTGCACCACTACCGTTAGAAGCATTAGGAACTACTCCCTGAGCATCTCTAAGCATCTCTCACATGAAGACAACAAACATCGTCCTTATATCAGGTTCCTGGACTCCGTACAACTATTATTATGACCACATCGCCCTGGTCTACAGTCAATAACCCTACCTATTCCACACCGCCCTGACTTTGGGGTACGGGCCAATCACTCCACAACGCCCGGGCTCTGGTTCGTCTACATGCCCCCTCTCTCAATGGTGAACCGAAGTTATATATGTCGATAACTCCATTGCATACATCCTGCAGCAAATCCCAACTCTTGAAGTTAACTCGTTGGTTCCATCTAGATCCTGAGCGATAACTCCCTACTTGGACTACCTTTGCACCTCAGGTTTCGGTCGAATTGGTGTTCGGTTCGTTATATCCTATTCGATTTAGGTCTCTCCTCCTATCCGGTTCGGTTCGGGTTTCCTCCTCCTATCCGGTTCGGTTCGGGTCTCCTCCTCCTATCCGGTTCGATTCGGGTCTCCTCCTCCTATCCGGTTCGGTTCGGGTCTCTTCCTCATATCCGGTTCGGTTCAATTCTCTTCCTCCTATCCGGTTCGGGTCTCTTCCTCCTATCCGGTTCGGTTCGGGTTCCTCATCCTATCCAATTCGGTTTGGGTCTCTTCCTCCTATCCGGTTCGAGTCTCTTTCTCCTATCTGGTTCGGTTCGGGTCTCTTCCTTCTATCCAGTTCGGGTCTCCTCCTGCTATCCGGTTCGGATCGGGTCTTCCCCTCCTATCCGGTTCGGATCGGGGTCCTAACCAAAACCTTGCAGTTTTTCCAACGAGCTAATTTCGCCAAACGATGGTCTTTTCAACCATTCTAACTTTCATATGCAATCATAAAACGTACCAAATAGCAGTAGTAACATGTAGAATAAACTAAATTCATATATGTGACATAGATATGATTTTACATATTTTTCCATATCTTTACATGTCATTAATTCGCTAATTATCACTAATCACCCCTAATTAGCCATAATTAGTGAATAAACATGCAAATCACTTACCTTAGCCAATAATAAAGGATAGATCTTAAACTTTTACTGATTTGGCTCGGATTCATATGTGGTGCAACATCTCTACCTCGAATTTGGTGTTAATCCGGCTTGATTTGATGTAGACTTGATTAGTTTGTGATTAGGGAGTGATTAGAGAGATATTTAGAAGATGGAAGCCATGATTGGTGTTTTAGAAAGGTTTGTGGCTGCTAGAAAAATGAAAGGAGATGATTCTCCAACTCCTTTCAGCCCTCCCAAAACCCTAATCCCGGATTGGGTTATGGGCCTAGCTGCTAATCACTTAATTAAGCCCAATTAGGATGTTTTCCATCTTCAAATTTTATTTCAGCCATATTTCCCGAATGGTATGTTTGTTTGATTAATATGACCACTCTACAAGATGGAAAACCATCATCCGAATCCAATAGATGTGGTTTCAGGTCAAAACTACTTACCAATCAAAAGTTATAGGCGAAAAAAGATTCGCTATGAGCAAAATGGTCATTTTAAATTCGGAAAAAATCGTGAATGTAGGAAATGACCTCAATACTCGTTTCCCAAAGTTACACGAACGTATGACTTCGTACGAAAATAAAATAAATACTCTATGATCCTCCGATACGTAGAATACAGGTCGTTACAATTCTGATCAGTTCTGAACACCCGCAATGGCAGCCATGAGCACCATCGATAGCTCGGGTCGATCGACTGATATTACGGCCATGTTGAATCTTTCCAAGAAGGACCGGAGTGTCTCACCGGATCGTTGCTTGATGGAGGCAAGGAACTTAACGCTCTTTGGTTAGGAGAACGAACTCTGAACTGCTCGATGAAGCGGGTGACCAGCATATTGCAGCTATTGATCGACTCAGTTGTCAGCTGCCGAAACCACATGTTGGCTATGTCGGTGAGGAAGAGAGGGAAGCACTTGGCCATGATGTTGGTGATGCAGAGAGCACTTCCATGTGACGCATGTACCACATGAGATGAATGGTCGGCTCGGTCCAGCCGTTGTAGGGTTCCAAGACTGGAAGCTTGAAGTCTGGAGGATTTTGGGAGTTCCTGATTTCTCGTGTGAACAAATTGCTATGGATGTCAACCATGTCCTACTGAGAAGATGTGCCCTGGGTGAAGCATTTGATGATGCTTGCAAGCTGGCTTCCATCTCCGAGGAGTCGTTGCCACGAATCCAATTCTGCATTTAGGACGTGGGTGAGAATCCCAGTACTAGGATCCAGTGAAAGCATGCTCGGAAGGCGAACGGTTAGTTGAATTTGACCTCTGAGAGTTCAATAAAGGTGAGGGTAAGGGTGTATCCTAGCCTCGGAACCTGGTTTGACCACAGCTAAAGTTGCCTGGTTATTGTTGGACTGAACTGTATCTGCTCCTATTGGGAGTAATGGGCTCAGGTGTGTGGTACGCATTTGGGGCTCGACAATGCCCCCGCTCGAAGTGATGTTATAAGAGTTTATAGTGGTGTTTCCCTCCGTCACGTTGGGGATAGGTATGGTAAAGTGGTCTTGGTGACACGAAGGGTTGTCATCACCAGCTCTTCGTTAAAGGGGAGACGCAACATAAGACGGGTTTGCAGTAAGAAATTGGGTCAAACCGGATGTAACAATGTTCCTGGTTCTAGCCGACCCACCGGTTGCACTGGATCTAGAGCTATCTATCCAGAGGTTGCATCGTTCTCTAAACTAGAGGCAAGCTGTTAGACTGGACCTGAACTTGGCCTGGATTGACCTGAGAATCTGCAGCTACCAGAGATCTGCTTAAAGCTGGAAATGTTGCTCCTGTCAGTGAACGATCGGGAAGTGAACTTGAGTCAGGACGAAGCAAAGGGGTGGACCAATATGGGGCTTGGTTCTCCGCAGACTGAAGATCAGTTGTTTCCGCAGCCTCGCCCGGTGTAGGAAATGATACTGGAATGTGAGGTCCCTTTTCCATCCGAACAAGGAGGTTGTTCATCACTTCCTGCTGATGTTTGAGAAGTTCACCCTGAGATACCATCTGATTTCTGAATCAAACAAAATTTTATCCATGTCGTCCCTATTAAGATATTGGGACATGTCTTCATGGGAGGGAAGCCTTATGGCTCGCCTTCATTGCAGCTAGCATCCTTCTTCCGCTTGATTGCTATCGTTGGCTTAGAAATTGCTGAAGGTGGTCGAAGGTCGTATGGTATGTCTATGTGCCCCCCACAAGGCGTGCCAAAGTGTTAACATCAAAGGTTGGTCTAATGACGATCAACCGCTAACATGTGTTGACAATACACAAAAAACAATCATAGAGATGCAAGAAAAAGTAAATGAACAAGAGAGACACAATATATTATAGTGGTTCGACTTATATCGTTGCCTACATCCAATTATAATCTTCGTTTATACTGTCGATTACAGGCTACAGTAGTTTTTCAATGGAAGAAAGTAGAGAATACAAGACTCTTGTATTGTTTGATATGCACGGTTGGATATTTCCAGTATATGAGCATAAGTTGTTGGTGTAGAATTCAACAGGCCTTTCCATTTTCAGCAATGGTGTATTTATAGGTAAAGAAGGTGGGTTGAACCATGTGCCACATGGCTTGCCTCTTTTTTGGAGTGTGGACACGTGGAGCTCAACCCATTAAAGTAGTTGCGGCGGGGGGACCCGGTCTACTGCTGATGAATACTTCTCCTCGAAAATCTCTGTTGACATGGAGCTTGACATTTGGAGTATCAAAAGGAGAGTTGGTCAAAAGATTATCTGAATCAGCAACCTTGGGAGTATGACTTCGTCCGCTTGCGCATAATTCTCGAGATATTTCAGGTGAGATCCGAGACTTTAGGCTTGACCTGGTATTATGGGATCGACCCGATCTACTGGTAGATGGCTCAGTTGGTCGATCTGTTGATGGCTCGGCCGACTAGTTTGACATTGTTATGGCTTGGGGTCGGCTTATAGTCGGTCGACCCATGATAACAAACATCCCATAAAGTTTGGAATGGGCTGATATCTGGTTATAGCCTCTTCTATTGGTTGGAATGACTTTTGCTAAAAATTTGGTCAACGGTGTTTGACTATCATGTCAAAGCATTTAGGAACCGCTATCGACATCATAGTGTCTCATGTCTCAATTAGAAATTGTAAAACACTCAACGAGTAATATAACATAAATGAATTCGAAAATTTATTGATCTCTATATCATCATACCAATGAAATTCCATTAATGGCTATTTAATAACATAACCATACATTCATGAATACATCATAATCATATATATATATATATAAAGCAATAATTATGCCCAAAGAAAATAGTCTTTACACAATAAAATGCTTCGCTCTGGATTGGGCTTCGAGGCCTCGAAGCACTCCGTCATGTTAAGAAGACTTAAGGAGAAGCCGAACTTAACACCTTAAAGAGCCTTCCTTTAAAGAAACTTGCATTGGTAACACCTTATTCATTATGGCATCACACCAATGGGTCTTCCAAGTAGCAATTGTAGCTTTGAATTCTTAATACCAGGAGGAAACTAATGCATCGAGTCTAGAGAAGAACATGCAATTTCGAAACACTCGAGACCGCTTATTTCATGTCAGTTCCATACGACAAAGCATCCAAAGAATCCACTGAAGCCAATGAAACTCTGCCTTTGAAGAGGAGGGCTCTAAAGGAAGGACCATAATTGAATTACAAAAAATGAAGCGATTTCTTTAGAAGAAAGACGATGTCATCACAAGGCTAGGTACAATGAAGCATGGACCATAAAAGCATAGTGATAAAGCGTTCGAAGCAAATGGATTTGAAGCCTAATTCTTTGAAACAATGTTCTTTAAAGCAAGGATTTACCAGGTAAACTCTGAAAAGCATTGCAAAGAGTTGAAGTTACTTCTCACCCCTATCCGAAATACCATCTGATTGAAGCAAGTCGCATTTGCTTGAAGTTTCTTCAAATCACTCGAAGCAAGTATCAAAGGTTATGACCAAGAGTTCCTATCTATTAATATAGGAAGGATAATATCAAGAAAGGGTTAATCAATTCATTTCTTTTCAAGAGTCTCCATTTCTTATTCATAAACTCTAAATCACATTGGGAAACCCTACCTAAATTAATTTGAATCTATACTTAGGAAATTTCATATACATTTTGGATTGACATAACATATTAAGACGATTACAACATTTTGAGCTAGCATATTATGTGACTACTCAATATAATTAAGAAATCAGACTAATTTTACACACTTCATGCTTCAAACTTTTGACTTTTTGATTGGCATAGGATAGAGATGGCATTAGGGCTCTTTAGTTTTCTCTAAGCCAGCTTGTTTCGAGCTATTTTGGCATAATTTGGCCTTAATCTTTTTCTAGTGCTTCGAATCGAGCATTCTAAAAAGAAATCATAAAAGAACAATTGAACTGAGTTGCTTATCCAAAGCACGGTAGTGGCTTTAATCCCTATAGTAAACCCATCAAAACAGTGTTCCAAGTCCTAATTCATCTCCAGTTCACTTCGAAGAGACCTTCTGGCTTTAAACTCACCAGCTAATCCAGTCAAAGTGATATAATTGGTATTGAGTTCGACCTCATCTATGTATTTTACTTGATTTAGGTTTCCTACCTTCATAGGTTTGAGTTTTCACTTTAGCAAATCATTCTTGCACAGAGTTAGGAAATCGATGTCCAGAGACTTCTCTATGTTATCTTAGAATGCAATGAATAATGCCTTTTTGAAGGACATGGAAATGATTCACTTGAGTGGAATAACCAAGAAATTGTAAACCTTCTGCTTCACATCCTTAATGATCGAAACAAATTTATGAAGGAGCTTTCTTGTATTCTTGAGTCTTTGTTTGATAGAGTCATTCTTAAAAGTAAGCATAGCGACAACAGACTCTAAATGGGATAGTTTACCCATTAAAACTTTGGTTTTCTCCTCTGAGGTAGACCTGGCTCTTTGTTTGTCTTTGAGTTGGATTTTAAAATAGGAAGCAATCTTAACGTCCTTGTCTTTTTTAGCTTCGCGAATGTAGATGGCCTTGATAGCTTTATCTTTATTAGCTTCGGCAAGAGCTTTTGAAACTTCAAGAGCATTGGCAACCTAAGTATTCATAATGGAGATTCATTCTCTTTACTCACTATTCTTATTTAATAATCAAGATGGGTTGCATTTGACTCAAAGAAAAATTTACTAGCCTGTATCAAATTGCAATTGAGAAGTTAAAATACATAACAGGTATCAAGGACCAGAAGCAATATCATAAACTAAAGTTTTTACCATGGAAAGATGTTTCAAAGCTGTAAACATCACATAAGAAGTGAGAGGGTTAGAATGAGCAGGAGTAAAAAGGGAAGGAGGCTGCAATGTAAAATTAGAAATGTCCATAAGATTTTTAACAGAAAAGTCTTCAGTGATTTTAAGGGAAGAGAATCATTATCCCATTTCTTTGCATTGGCGAGTTAGATTGCCCAGTGGAAAAGGAGAAAGCAACTCCAGAAGTGGTTCGCTCCCTTGTATGATGACTGATTCATGGGAAGTAGGAGAAACGGTGCCAAGATTTTGAGGGTCTGGAGTAACGGGAATAATGGATGCTTAATTTTTTTGAATTTTCTGATGAAGAAGGAAGTTTAGGATCTACATTATTTTTTCTCTTAACTAGTGATAAGAATCAAGAATGTTGTCAAAGAGATAAAGGCTAAAGTGAAGAAAAAACCCTAAGGGTTGGATGCCTTCGATCTTTGGCCAATGGAAGGAAAAACTTTTATTTCATGAATGATAATATTTATTTCCTTAGAAGAAGAATCCATGAAGATAATATCTAAATTAGACAATAGTTTGTTATGTGTAAATTCATCCAAAAAAGAACTTAAAGTAGTAAAGCAGAGTATCATTACTAGTGAGCCTCCTTGGATACGAGAATTATGAGTGTTGTCTTTTTACCTAGAACCATGACAAGTTTACCCTTGAAATTCTCAAACTTGGGGGGTTCGGCAAGAACCTCGAAATTAAGAGATATAATTCCACGTTGAAGAAGCTTGGCATGGGTTAGAGGAAAAGCTCTTGGTATTGCTGGAGTGGCCTTCGTAATAAGAGCCTTTGCGATATTCTTATCATAGGGGTTTAGAAATTTCTGAGAGGGAGCTAAAACAAACAAATAAATCATTAATAAGAAAATATATTAGCAACGCGAATTGAAATTTAAGTAGCTCACGAGCAACAACAAATACTCCAAAGAGTTGGGAGTAGCACTTGATAAACAAGAAATGATTATTCCATTTCCCCTGTTAATGAGATCTAAAATCAAGTTGTATGGATGAGAGTTTAACCAATAGAAGATATGAACTTGGCCTACATTGCTCTTACAAGGACATGCTAAGTAATAAAGTGCATCAATGGAAAGAGACCCAAAGCCATCTTCCTTAGCGAGAATCTCTAAGCAACATAAGTAAATATAAATGTTAGGAAGAAGTTGGATAGGAGCAACATGTAAGTGCTTCCAGAATCTTAAGATGAAATCAAGAAAAGGCATGACAACTTTGTGCCATATGCGAAGTCGGGTGTAAAAAGAATAAACAACAGATGGGGAAACTACCACGTCACTAGAACCAGCTGTAACATCCTCAATCTTGGAAAAACCAAATTGTACGAAAACGATGTCCAAGTTATATCAAAGTGAATATGCTGGTATTCATTATCTTGCGATCCTTGTGGACTTGTACTTGTCTTTTTAATAGATCTTCTCTTTGGACATTCTATTTCACTTTTAGGCAATATAATTCTTGAATTTTAGGAGTCTAGAAATAACAGTGACAGTGGAAAGTTTTCAGAACTATTAAGGTAAAAGAGTTAGTGCACTATCGGATAATTTATTATGATAATGGTTTAACATATGCTTTGATTTAAGGCCATTTTAACAAAACCACAAATTTTTGCTTTGAGGGATAATTTAATAGTTATTTACAACTTTTTGAATGGTATGTAAAGTTTTAAAGGTTTCAGGACATAGATTATTTGGGTAGATAAAGTCTCTTTTAAAATTCTTGCATTTTGAAGGTTCGAGGGTGTTAAATTTTATAAAGTTTTAAGCTCATTTCTTCAAATTGCATTCGAAGTTACAAATTTTTAAGCTCATTTTGAAGGTTTCGAATCGACCTTTCAACTTTGAAATTATTTAAAATCAAAGCGATGGATTCATGCTTCGAAACTACTCTCCATTTGAATCACATAAGGTCATTTTGAAATTAGAAGTCTGGGTTATATGATCCATGCTTCTGAGACAGCTAAGACCTAAAGCATAGATTATTCAAAATTAGGTTTTCAAACCAAATCTCTGCACTTTGAATTATTGAATTCTAAATTTTGAAGCATAAATAGTTTTAAGTTAAATGTGTTCTTTTTGATTCACATAGAAACTGAAACAAAAATTAGGCTCTAATGTGATTTTTACATAAAACATCCTATAAAATTATCACTATTTTCCCACTCAAACTAACTTACAAAAACCATAAATAATCTTTCTCAACTTCTAAGAGTTAACAAAAAATTTCAAATCAAACAAATAAATTAAGCTAATTAAAATTGGTTACACGAGAAATGATTGCAAATCAAATTTCAAACCTTAATTTTGAAACTATAGGTTTAAGAAAAAGATAATCTTCAAAAGTTAAAAATGTTTCTATCTTTTTACGGTTTTTGTAATGCAAAAAAGAAGAACAAGAGGGGTCGACCCCCTGTGGCAGATCTGGGCAGATTAGGTTTTCGTCTCAGCTATATATATGGCCTCATATCTCAAGTTTTTCTATAACAAAAACAATGGAGGACAAGATGTTGTCTCTGTCCAGATTGAATCAAACCTTTTATTCTTCAGCAATCAACTAGAGTTTAGAGATCTGTGATTCAACATCAGCAATTCTTTCTTCTATTTTTATAGATCCAAACATTGTGAGTCTATGTTAATTTTAGATCTAAATAATTAAAAAGTAAATATTGACATGACTATAATTTGGATCTATACCTGTGACTATGTGAATCATACCAGATCTTCTATAATCTATTTATCTAAGTTATTCTGACATGACTATGAAACTAGATATGAACCTATACCCATTTATCATGTTAGATCTGCCCTTATTTATTGATCTAATTCACTATTTAGATCACCTCATGACTTTTCCTATTATGTTTGTGGCTAAATCAGATTTGTTACTAGTTGGATATCTAATTCATTGTTTAGAGCTCATCATGCTTGTTTATGATGTCCCTATTATGTTAGAATCAATTCTACTGTCACATGTTCATCAGATATGTTTCTATATGCCTATCTTTTCATTATGCCATTATATGTTTATGCCTCTCTCTGCCATTATATGTCCACCTTGTTAGTATGATTATTTCTGTCATCTTCCCTCTATCTTTTCCCTTTTTATTTTTATATAGCTAGCCTACCTTCGAGCCTAGGCATGCCGCTGAAATATGCGAACACGTTAAATTGGGAAAGAGGGGGAAATGTTAAAATCGGGGCATAACTTGTAATTGGAACTATAGGCATAACTTGAATGAAATATATGAACATGAATTTGGGGACATAAATCAACTTGTGATTAAATACCCTTATTTGGGGTATATGGTTCATTATGAACATAACTTGGGTAAGGGGCATGAAAACCTATAACGACATAGGAACAATTGGTTAATAATGGAAACGCCTAGGATTACAGTAATTAGAAACTATAACTGTGCTTAGACACGAGTTTAGATTACACTTGTGGTGGAATTCTACTCGGAACCGACCGGCATATCCAGCGACCACAAGTGGTAAATCTAATGTGAGGGGTCTAAGTGCATAAACACAAGACGTGCTAAGACACGAGGTTAAGTCCGACTTGTGGAAGAAGTCTGCCCGCAACCAACCGGCATATCCAACATCCACAAGTGGTAGGCTTAATGTAGGAGGTCTAGCACATTATAACCATAAATGAATATGGTAATGAATTGGAATACTTAACCTAGTCGAATCCATAGGGATTGCATGAACATATAATCTGATTAGGGGTTAAGTAAACTTGTTTGAAACAGTGGGTGGGTTAAGTAAATCTTGGGTGGGTGGGTAATATTTACATAGATATAGGCCTACAAACTTAACCTGTGGGGTTATGAAATCTTCGACTCTGGTATGGCATAACCTATGGAAAACCTAGTGGGAAGCAAGCGTATGGGGAAGCTTGTATCATATTGTGTGTGGGGCCTATTTCAGTTAGTAACCCTTATATATGTATCAAATGAGTACTCCGAATTAGGTCGAAGTCGGGGTACGCTTGCTAGGCTGATTGTAAGAGATCCAAACGTAGGGGATGGTGTGGGCGGCGCATTCCAACGGGGTCATGTGCATGCATAGGTTTGGCGGAGGTGGTTTAGAGGCCGTGACACCTGTAGATATGGTTGTGCACATCCTGAAAATGAAGGGTTGCCACTTCAGGGAGTGATACATCCTATTGTGGGGCCAGCACAGGATATCTACGGAATAGGGAGCCGATTGATTAGGGTAGTAATTAGGGTACATCTAGACTGCGGTATGTTGGGGAGCCCGTTAATACCCTTAAGGGTAACTCCGGTATGTTGGGCTGCTTGTTAATTGTATGAGGTGAAAACCTCTCATTGGAAGTACACCTAAGTCTTCCATCTTATGCATGTTGGGGATCATCTTGTTAATAAGACACTAATATTGGTGCAGAGAAATCATTAGAGAAGCGCAATATACTCTATCATGTTTGTCATGTTTACCTTGTTATAGCTTCCTATTATGATGTTATCTCTCTTATCCACTTTATATGTCTGCCATAATACTTTTAATTATTTATATGCTAAAAGTAACCGGACTCACCAGACTTTATTTCTGACCCATTTTGTTTCCTCTTCTTTTTCTTTTGTTCCCCCCTTCCCCGGTTCTCAGGGTGGGAATACTCAAGCTTGATCAGGATTCTGCTTAGCTTTGTTTAGAGCTCTTAGATGTATTGCTCGAGTTCTTATGTTTTCTACTACAGCTATTTTTTTGGGGTTTTCTTTTATTACAGTTCTCTGATATTTTAAGTACAAGACAGAAGTGTTCAAGATGATGTACTGGGTTTATGTATTTTCAGACTTATGATGTTTTGACCACGATGTTATGTTTTCTGCATTAATAAAATTTTAAACTCCGCTGCTATTTTATATCTGTTTTGTAATGTTTCTGTTTCTGTTTACCTATAACGCTTCATGGAATTTAATGCATTCTCTTAATGAGTGACATTAATGGACGTCGGGTGTCACACTTGGTATCAGAGCTGAAGGTTTCCAGATTGGATAAAGTTTTTGAAAATTATTTTCAAAAAGGTTTCGAAAGAAAGCATTTTCAAAAAGAAAAGTTTGTTTCAAAAAACATATTCCCCAAAGCCATATGTAATTTCTTTCGATCCTTCGTCTGAATCCCTTTCCTTTTCTTTTCAGTATGTCTGGGGAACCTAATATTCCTGAGGGCATTAAGATACCAGGCTGGTTTCATAGGTATCTAGATGCTATGGTGCCTGCCGGTGGTCAAGTAGACGTCCCTCCCCCAGTTGTACCCCATTCCTCCTCATCCTCCATATATAGATAATTTCTCTAAGATCTGCAAAGATTTCTGTGCTATGGGTGGAAAGCCATTTCGTGGAACCGAGACGTTCGTACAGGAAAGGAATTGGCTCAAAGAGATGGAGGATCTGTTTGGAATTTTCGAAGTGGACTATCGTAGGAAGATTTAGCTAGCCGCCTGGCTACTGAAAGATGAAGCTTCGTTCTGGTGGGAAATGACGCAAGCAGGACGTCCAGTGGAGACTTGGGATGAATTTCGGCAAAGTTTGAAATGAAGATTCTTTCTCAAGCTGAGAAAAGCATGAAAATGAAAAGATTTCTTGCACTCAAGCAAGGAGGCATGACCGTCAAAGAGTATGTTAACAAATTCAACCAACTAGTGAAATTTGGGCTGGAGCTAGTGGATACTCCATAAAAGAAAGCTTTGCGGTTTGCTAGAGGACTAAATGTACCCCTCCATGGGTTAGCTATGTCTCATATTCCAATGGGAGCAACTTTTGAAAGGCTCGTTGATATGGCCTTGATGCATGAGGAATATAAAGATGAAAAGAAAGAAGTTAAGGTTGAGGAAACACAAAACAAGAAAGTATGGCCCAAGAAGGGACAACAACAGCAACAACAAAATAAAGGCGGAAAGAATGATAGGGCTAAGGATAATAGGAAGTGCCATAATTGCGGGCGTGAGGTTCATTAGATCAAGGATTGCAAAAGAAGGAAAAATGATTGCTTTAGTTGTGGAGAGTTTGGACACTTTTCTAAGGAGTGCCCAAAGAAGCAAGGACAAGGTCAAAGGGCAGGAACTTCTGGAGGGGAAGTGCATGATCTCGCGATCAGTGCTCCAAATCGAGGTAGGAAAGTTTCCGTAGAAGGTTTGGTTTCTCTTTCCGATCATCCTATTAGAACTCTTTTTGATTCTGGCGCTTCACATTCATTTATATCTGATTCTGTAGTTGAGTATCTGCACCTTAATACTAGTATGGTAGTGGATCCCATTGTTGTCTCAAACCCCATTGGTGGTTCGGCTCATTTTTCCATGATTTGTCGGGGTTTGAGAATATTTGTGTTAGGTGTCGAGTTTGAGTGTGATGCATATGTGCTCGGTTTCATGGGTTATGGGTTGATTCTAGGGATGCATTGGCTAGCCTGGTATGGTGCCATTCTGGATTGTGAGAGGAGGGTCGTTAGACTTTTGACTTGTTATCGGAGGACCCTCGAGATTTATTGTGACCCCAAGGGGTCTATCATGCTTAATTTCCTAGAGTCTCTTGACACATCTATCGATGATCTGCAATCTGTACCGGTAGTCCATGAGTATTCTGATGTTTTTAAGGAGGTTCGGGGCTTACCTCCGAGGCACGAAATTGATTTCTATATACTTGGCAGACAATGCAAAGCCAGTTGCATTACCTGTGCGCCATATGGCTCCAAGAGAAAGGAGGGAGCTTAGCAAGAAAGTAGGGGAGCTACTAGAGAAAGGTTTTATTAGGCGAAGCATGTCTGAATAGGGTGCTCCAGTGGTATTCACAACTAAGTCGGATGATTCGCTTCGCTTATGTGTAGATTATAGAGAGTTGAAAAAACTCACAAAGAAGAATAGACACCCACTCCCGAGGATAGATGATCTGTTTGACCAGCTCGTTGGTGCATCAATATACTCTTAGTTAGACTTGGCCATGGGGTTTCATCAATTGAGGCTGGCTGAGGATAGTATAGACAATACCGCTTTTAGGACTCCTGATGGTTTCTTTGAATGGCTCGTTATGCCTTTTTGGTTGACGAATGCACCCACCTATTTTGTTGATCCGATGATTATGGTGTTTCGGGAGTTTCTAAATAAATTTTTCATGGTATTTGTTGATGATATATTGATCTTCTCAAAGAGCGAGGAAGAGCATGCCCAACATTTGAGAGAGGTTTTGAAAACTCTGTGTGCGCATCAGCTTAAGGTGAAATTCTCCAAATGCCATTTTTGGAGAAAAGAGTTGAGATTTCTAGGGCATGTGGCTCTAAAGATGGGATAGTAGTAGATCCCGCAAAGATAATTGCAGTTCAAGATTGGAAAATTCCTATGAATGCAACAGAAGTGAGAAGCTTTCTTTCTTTGACAGGCTATTATAGGAAGTTCATTTAGGACTTCGCAAAGATATCATCCCCACTCACCAGGCTGGCGAAGAAGAATTTGACGTTTTAATGAGATATGGATTGTGATGTTGCTTTCCAACGATTGAAGAGGGCTCTGACAATAGCGCCATTCTTGACCTTGCTCGACGGAAATAAAGTGTTCGCAGTTTACACTGATGCATGTGGTACAGGGCTTGATGCGGTTCTGATGCAAGAGGGAAGGGTAGTATGCTATGGGGGTAGACAGCTAAGGGTTCATAAGAAGAACTACCCTACCCATGACTTAGAGCTAGCTGCCATAGTATTCACGCTTAAGACATGGCGTCATTATCTTAGAGAGAAGTTTGAGTTGTACACCAATCATAAATCTCTCAAGTACTTGTTCTCGCAGAAGGATCTTAATTTAAGGCAACAAAGGTGGATGAAGTTCATAGCATCTTATGACTTTGTGATTTCTTGTAACCCTGGCAAGGGTAATGTGGTGGCAGACGCATTGAGTAGACAGAGGATGGCCTTAAGTCCTCTATTTGTGGAAAGGAAAAGCTTGGAGTTCATATCGACTTTTGACTTAAGACCCTGCACCGAATTTTTGCCTGGCTTATTTGCATCATTGGAGGTGCAACCTACTCTTATGGATCAGATAGGAGCTTCATAGTGAAAGGATCCACAGATTTTAGACATCTTGGATAGACTCGGTAAAAGGGAGTCTTCTAGTCACCTAAATAGATATGGCATAGACGAGAAAGGTTGGTTGCAATGAGATGAGAGGCTTTATTCCCAAAATTGGGAGTCTTTTGAAGACAGTCCTAGAGGAAGCCCATTATTCTAAGAAGACTATTCATCTAGGTGGCTGTAATATGTATAGGTATATGAAGAGGGTTTTCTTCTGGGCTGGGATGAAGAAAGATGTGGTGGACTTTGTTTATCAATGTTTTGTTTTCCAGCAAGTTAAAGCTGAGCAAAAGAAGCCCGCTGGTTTACTTCATCCTTTGGACATACCATAGTGGAAGTGGCAGAGTGTCTCTATGGATTTCATAGATGGTTTGCCTAGATCAAAGAAAGGTAACACCAGTATTTGGGTTGTAGTGGACAGACTTACTAAGAGCACCCATTTCATTCCAGTTAAAAGTAAGAGGACGGCAGCATGGTTGGCAGTAGTTTACGTTTGTGAGATAGTCCGTCTTCATGGAGTGCCTTCCAGCATCGTAAGTGATTGTGACCCCATTTTCACCAGTGAATTTTGGAGGAGCTCGCAAGAAGCATTAGGCACACAGTTGTGTTTGAGCACCACTTATCACCCTTAGGCAGATGAATAGACATAAAGGGTGAACAGAGTTCTCGAGGATCTTTTAAGGCTGTGTATCCTAGACTTCAGAGGGACTTGGAAAGAGCACCTTCCTTTAGTAGAGTTTGCCTACAATAATAGTTATCAAGTTAGTATCGGTATGGCACCCTTCGAAGCATTATACAAACGACCCTGTAGATCGCCAACTTGTTGGTGAGAATCTACAGAAAGACTACTACTTGGACCAGATATGATTAGAGAGACGTCCGAAAAGATTGATCTTATTAGATGGCGAATGAAGACAGCTCAGGATAGGAAGAAGTCCTACGCAGATAAGAGAAGGATTGACATTGAGTTTAAGGTGGGAGACATGGTTTTCATTAAAGTGTCACCTTTGAGGAATGTGGTTCGCTTTGGATCTATAGGTAAATTGGCACCAAGATTCGTAGGGCCATTTACCATAACAGAAAGGATTACCCAAATGGCATATAGAGTAAAGCTACCAGAAAGACTGTCTGGTGTTCATGATGTTTCCCATGTTTCTCATTTGCGGAAGTGCTTGCATGATACTGCAGAAGTAGTTGAGCCGAGTATATTGGAAGAAGTAGAGGTGGAACGGGAGGCGATAGTTAGTCGAGTTCCTACCCTTATTCTTGGATCAGAGCTTAAGAAGCTACACAACTGAGAAGTCAAGTTGATGAAAGTTCAGTGGGGAGATAACACAAAGGATGCAACTTGGGAGACCAAATACAAGATTTGTGCTTCGTACCCCTTTCTTTTCGAGGGTATGTTGTTAACTTCCTTTCCAAAAAATTTATTTATGCTTGTTTCTATCTTTTGAATATATCCTATCGATCAAATCTCTAACCTTTAGGTAGGAAACCCATGGATGTAAACATGTGCTTGAGGCATATTATGTTTGATGGATGCAAGTGTTTGCTAGCGGTTGCTTGTGGATGCATATACACACACATTAGACACTAGATCAGCTCAATCACTCTCATACTACATATGGATGTGTGTGCATTTTTCTTTTTTTAATGGATGGAAATGAATGTATCATCATTTGATATTACACTTGGATGGATGATTGTGCCCACATATAGAACTTACAAGTTATAACAGGATTATTTGCATACATGTTGGATTCATGGCACTAACATACATTGCATTAAGGAGGTAAACTGAATCAGTAGGCCGCCTGATCTTCGCATTAGTATTGGTACATATATGCGTACCTTTGCATATGTTCATATAAGCATTAGAAATTTTTTAAGGACAATGGATACCTGTGATTGGTGGATGAGTAGATGGATGTGGATGTCAGGATATACATTCTTCTTAACTTGGAGATTTCGAGGACGAAATCTTTTGAGTAGGGGAGAATGTAACACCCCATATTTTAACAACACTAAAAGATGATAAATTGTAGAATAATTATATTAATATTCAGAATTAAGTGAAACGGACTACGCCGTTGCGTTCATCTCGGAATTCTGGTCAAAATAGACACATGGTTTGCGTAAAACGGACACTGTATGAAGAAATTATTAAGGTTTGAAGTTTGTATACGCATAAGGAGAATATATATGAATAAAATATGTCCAGAAAATTGAAAACAGTTCAGAATCGCAGAATTTGGGGAAGCGGGAAAATTCCCGCCTAGGGGTGTCGACCATGGGTCGACCCCATAAGGGGGGTTGACCCCCCTACGGCAGATCTGGGCAGATTAGGGTTTCGTCTCAGCTATATATATGGCCTCATTTCTCAAGTTTTTCTACACCAAAAATATTGGAGGACTAGATGTTGTCTCTGCCCAGACTGAATCAAACCTTTTCTTCTTCAGCAATCAACTAGAGTTTAGAAATCTATGATTCAACATCAGTAATTCTTTCTTTTATTTTTCTAAATCCAAAAATTATGAGTCTCTGTTAATTTTGGATCTAAATAATTAAAAAGTAAATATTGACATGACTATAATTTGGATCTATGCCTGTGACTATGTGAATCATATCAGATCTGCTATAACCTGTTTATCTAAGTTATTCTGGCATGACTATGAAACTAGATCTAAACCTGTACCTATTTATCATGTTAGATCCGCCATTGTATATAGATCTAATTCACTGTTTAGATCACCTCATGACTGTTCTTATTATGTTTGTGGTTAAATAAATCTGTTACTAGTTGGATATCTAATTCATTGTTTAGATCTCATCATGCCTGCTTATGATGTCCCTATTATATTAGAATCAGTTCTACTGTCACATGTTCATCAGATATGTTCCTATATGCCTGCCTTGTCATTATGCCATTATATGTTTATGCCTATCTCTTCCATTATATGTCCACCTTGTTAGTACGATTGTTTCTGTCCTCTCCCCTCTATCTTTTCCCTTTTTATTTTTATATAGCTAGGCTACCTTCGAGCCTAGGCATGCTACTGAAATATGTGAATGCATTAAATTGGGAATGAGGGGAAAACGTTAAAATTAGAGCATAACTTGTAATTGGAATTTTAGGCATAACTTGAATGAAATTTATGAACACGAATTTGGGGACATAAATCAACTTGTGATTAAAGACCCTAATTTGGGGTATACGGTTCTTTATGAACTTAACTTGGGTAAGGGGCATGAAAACCTATAATGACATAGGAACAATTGGTTGATAACAGAAATGCCTAGGATTACAGTAATTAGAAACTTTAACCGTGCTTAGAAACGAGGTTAGATTACACTTGTGGTGGAAGTCTGCTCAGAACCGACTGGCATATCCAGCGACTACAAGTGGTGAATCTAATGTGGGGGGGGGGGGTCTAAGCGCATAAACATGAGATATGCTAATACAGGAGGCTAAGTCCGACTTGTGGAAGAAGTCTGCCCGGAACCGACCGGCATATCCAGCATCCACAAGTGGTAGGCTTAATATGGGAGGTCTAGCACATTATAACCATAAATAAATATGGTAATGAATTGGAATACTTAACCTATTTGAATCTATAAGGAATGCATGAACATATAACCTGAGTAGGGGATAAGTAAACCTGAGTGGGTGGGTTAAGTAAATCTTGGGTGGGTGGGTAATATTTATATAGATATAGGCCAACAAATTTAACCTGTAGGGTTATGCATTATTTTACTCTAGTTGTGCATATCCTGAAAACGAAGGCTTGCCACTTTAGGGAGTGATACGCCCTACTATGGGGCCAGCACAGGGTATCTACGGAGTAGGGAGCCGATCGATTAGGGTAGTAATTAAGGTACATCTAGACTCCGGTATGTTGGTGAGGTCGTTAATACCCTTAGGGGTAACCCGGTATGTTGGGCTGCTTGTTGATCGTATGGGATGAAAACCTCTCATTGGAAGTACACCTAAGTCTACTATCTTTTGCATGTTGGGGATCATCTTGTTAATAAGACACTAGTATTGGTGTAGAGAAATCATTAGAGAAGCGCAGTATACTCTATCATGTTTGTCATGTTTACCTTGTCATACCTACTTATTATGATGTTATCTCTCTTATCCACTTTATATGCCTGTCATGATACTTTTATTTATTTATATGGTAAAAGTAACTGGACTCGCCAGACTTTATGTCTGGCCCATTTTGTTTCCTCTTCTTTTTCTTCCATTCCCCTCAGGTTCTCAGGGTGGGAATACTCAAGCTTGATCAGGATTCTGCTTAGCTTTGCTTGGAGCTGCTTAGATGTATTGCTCGAGTTCTTATCTCTTCTACTACGGCTATATTTTTTTGGAGTTTATGCTTCTTTTATTACTGTACTTTAATATTTTAAGTATAAGACAGAAATGTTTAAGATGATGTACTGGGTTTATATATTTTCAGACTTATGATGTTTTAAACCATGATGTTATGTTTTCTACATTAATAAGATTTTGAATTTCGCTGCTATTTTATATCTGTCTTGTAATGTTTATGTTTCTGTTTACCTATAACGCTTCACGAAACTTAGTGCATTCTCTTAATGAGTGACACGGAGGGGGGTGTCACATATAGTACCCGCCAAAGCGTTTGAAACCCTACGCTCGAAGTGGAGGGCTCTAAAGGAAGGGCTACACTCAAAGCCCAAATAATCGAAGGGATCACTTCAGAAGAAAGACACTATAAAAAATGCTTTTAACATCTCTTATTCTCAGATTTGTTGCTACCAAAATTAACAGTTAAATAGGCTGACGGAGAAGGGGTATCGGATGACCGTAATCCCATAGGGATCCTTCAGAAAGCAGAGACAAATACTAGGAGGAGTTAAGAGTAGGAAGAAATGGACCGAAAGTCGCATCAACCGAGACCTTCCTAGGAGAAAAGATCATAAA
Organism: Allium sativum; assembly: GCA_030737875.1. Taxonomy (NCBI): domain Eukaryota; kingdom Viridiplantae; phylum Streptophyta; class Magnoliopsida; order Asparagales; family Amaryllidaceae; genus Allium; species Allium sativum. Next base: position 765,318,152 of record CM060926.1, on the reverse strand, counting down.
AACTATGGGATCTAACTGGCAGGATCTATCCGGCAAGGTCAGATTGGCAGGATCCTTCCAACAGCGTCAACCCAGCAGGGGGTTCTGCGACAAAAAGACATCCAGGTCAAAAACCCAAAAAGGTGAAGTCAAGAGCCTCGTCAGCTGAGGTCTGAAAGGACCTTCAGTACTAACCTACCTAATATCGATGCGATAGGAGGCTAAAACACCCAAAGCATCAAGCCAGAAACACATAAAGGCTATCCAGAACCAGTTTCCAGAACACCCACTGCATAAATGCTGAGAGGTCGTATCAATAAACAACAGACAAATCACCAAGAGAAACCTTCTGGAGGATCAGGCTACATGTAGAAATCCCACCGAAAAGCAGACCAGAACCCCAGAAGGAATACAAGCTATCTACACTAGTCTACTTAGCACAGACATCGACAGTGATTCCGAACCGACATCTATCCACATGCATAATGAGGGCAGGCTCCTCTAAGTATTCATGGGAAAACCGGAAGCCTATATTTGAAAATCTATGACCGAGAGCGTACAACCAAAAACCCAAAATACCTTACGGAGAGCTATCGCAACAACAAGCAAATATCAAGCTCAAAGAGGCTCTCGATTGGCCAAAATCTTCATTGCGGAAGCTATAATTAGTACCACAAAGCGGCCAGAAGTAAAAACATTCGAGATCAAGGAAACCTACAAAGGCTCTTGAAGGCCTAATGGACCAACAGTAGAAGTGGCTCCAAGTTCTCTATAAATAAGAACCCAGGGGTCACATTAGAGGGGGATGCTCTCATTTTTTTGTCTTTCTGATTCTTGTACCCTCTCTCCCTAAAAATGGGATCAATTAGAGGAATTCTTCTAATCCGTTCATGTATTCTAAATCAAAGATTAATAAAGTGCACATCTATACTTAGAGTATTCTCCTGTGAGTTTATCATACTATTTTCTTAATTTATATTACTACGGTTTACTGTTTATTTCCTGCGAATGCATGTATTCTTGTTCGAACCTTTCCGCAGATCGAAGGAAACACCCCTTTCTATAGGTTTTAACCCTTCCTGCATGTTGAGGCCCTCCCTACTATCTTAGATCTTCCAGCGGACTTGGTGTAGAATTCCTTGCTATCCACCATTAAATCCTTTATCAAGAATTGTAGATTAGCGGTCCTTCCTTCCAAAGCCCCGATATATAGGGATGGAAACCTAACCCAAGCTTGTGAAGGCTAAACAACCTATTTCTTCTTACTTAGGTCCATCCCCATTGGACTATCTCCGGTGTTGACGAAAAGTATCGTTAACATTTTGGCGCTAGAAAGAAGGCCTGAACCTCCGACCCTTTGGTCAACCTAACCCTATATCTACCTGTTCTGTTCCATCCCGGATTGGACTAAGGCTTTGAAGAAGTGAAATTATGGGTAAAAGGTCCCGACAAAAGCCTTTAGGATCTCGAATGGACAAGTCAAAAATCACCGACCCTAAAGTGATAGAAGAGCAAAGATTAAGAGCGGAAGCCTTGTGGATAAAAAAGCGTAAGTGGAAAATAGGACAACACACTTACAATACTTGGAATAATAGCTTTTCTCACACAGGACAAACTTTAACGCCTCCTTCAAATGGTTCTACATCAGAGGATACTAGCGTTTTCTCTCACCTAAAGAAAACTCTCTACATGCAAATTAAAGGAGCGACGTTTGAACAAGAAATGATGAATGATTTCGATCACTTCACCAACTAATGGTCCAAAAAAATAACACTCAATCTCAGTATGCTTTTGGAGGTAGGAACGGAGATGTAGATAAAACAACAGAGTTGGACCGCAAGAAGGTTAATCCCCAATGACAAGAAAATAAGTCCATGACAAGACTACTCAAGGAATATTACTTTACTAACTTGATGGAGAATATATATTTCCTAACCAAACACAAACTCAACTATTGGTCATCTGCAAAGAAAAAGCCCAAATGCGAAAGGAAGGCAGGAGAACCCTATTGTCATTACCACATGAGGAATGGTCATGATGCTAATCATTGTAGAATCCTTGAGGAAATGGTCATCAAATTCATCAGCCAAGGCCAATTACGAAAGTAGATCAGTTTAAGTTCAGTAAAAATCCTTAGGAATAGGATTATCAGACACGATTGAGGATATGGAAAACCCTTTTTATTCGAAGCTCAAAGAAACCCAAAAGGGGTCAAACCATAAATGGATCAAATCCCTTATCGTCACCAAAGTGGTCAAGGCAAGGCATCCCCCAAAATTGGATGGTGTGTTAATCTTTCCCCATGCCCAAATCAGAGGGGGCTAGGTTAAAGCATCAAAAGCGTAAGCCTCCGTTTCACACCAGAAATGGTTGTGGCGGTGCATCTAACATTAGCACACCCTGCCTCTGCTCGTAGAAGAGTATGCCCTGACTCTGGTAGAACTAATCATATCCTACCTCCACTTATGTTCCGCGTTACCCACAGAAGGGAACACCAACCCTTATCACCACCTACGATGGTCAGGATAGGGTACCCCTTTAAGGGGGTGGTGTGTAAGCCTCTATCAGTACCTACAGTGGTCTGTAAAGAGCATCAAAAGAATAAACCTTAGTTCTGTGTCTACAATGGCCCCACCTAAGTTTCTATGACCTTATAATCACCTACGATGGTCAGGATAAGGCACCTCCTGGAGGGAGGTCGGGTAAGTTCTTGGGCCCTGCTTGTGGATAAGCTAGCCAAGCGCACCAGACGCACTGGCCCAGAGAGTGGCAAACACAGTACGTACATCCTCTGCTTTGACATCAAAACCCAAAGAGTGGCTCAGGAAGCACGTACAACCTCTTCTTCACAAATTCAATCCAAGGAGGGATACCAAAACATTAATACCGGAAGGAGGTTCCCTGTCTTCAATCTTAAACTACCGGGATAAGGGTTGGTGGGACTTCTATCAATACCGAAAGGGAGTTGTCGGTCTTCAATCCTTAACTACCTAAACAAGGTTTGGTTCAAGTCTCTCATATTAATACCTGAATCTGGGTTGGATTAGTTTCTCACAAATACTAGAAGCGGGCCTACGTTCTCTTATTCTTATGACCCGAATCTTGGTTGGAGCAGACTTTTACAAATACTGGGAGGGGGATCCCGGTCTTATCTCAATACCAAATCCAGGTTGATTTGATCCTCAACGAAAGCCAAAAGCGAACCCTTGGGCTTCCATCTTAATTCCCAAATATGGGTCAAATCAGGTGTGAACCATAACCAGATACAGGGTTCCGGTCTCATTACAAAATGTTCCGGTCTAGATACCTTCAAATCGTTAAAGCTGAATAAGAAGGAGCTAATCAACCCTCTCACCAACTTGAACCCGGCTTAGAATCACATTTCCGTTGTTACTAGGTGTAAACTCATGGCCTTCTCACTCGCCTAGGGAAGTATCTTAAACCTATGCTTTCACCAATTCAATATCCAAGTATATCAAATTTTTGCAATAGCACACACCGCACGAGTAGGCACTATAGATTTTTTTCGCTCCTTCTACATCTCATTACTATTAACCCTACTGAAAGCAAATGACACTCTAAGAAAGGTCTATAGAACAAACTCTTAATGAATTATACTGAAGGCATACACCCTGTCATGACAATAAAGGAAGAAAAACGTTTATGATTAAAATACATCATCACGCGCTAAGTAATGTCATTGTAAGTCTTGCCTTGGTTCATAAACACCATCATCATAAAATATTACATGCAACAGATGATATATTGGGCACTTTATATCTTATATAGTTATTTTCAGGAAAGGTTGCGAGACAAATGTATCTCCTTCAGAAAGAACACCGGTACTAAAGCTTAGGCATAAACAATAGCCTAGCTCCCAATGAAAATTTTCTTATTCATTAGATAAGGAAAAGGTTGCAGAATGATGAATCGCAGTACGAAAAAGTCCATCAACCTTTCGCATCTTTTCTATGACCACGCATGAATCATCCGAGAGTTTAGTCTGCCACTTCAAAGCTCGTTTGAAAGCCTTGCCCATTTCATGAAGATTTTTGTTTTCCTTCTTCAAGTCAAAAGCGTCTTTGTGTAAAGACTGTTTCACCTTTTGTAATTGCTTAATTATGGAAGTATAAGAATTAGTACAATGAAAGTTATCCTCAACGCTTTTCCTATCATAAAAACATTTCATGTTGGCCTTAACTTGTCTATGCTACCTAGTGGCAAGGGAATGATCCATTCCAAAGGGAAAGTCCCTTATCTCAAGCCCAGAAGAATCCGACCCCATTGGAGCCTGCAAAATGCCAGGAGTGGAAGTTTCAAGAGTACATCCAAAAATAGATTCCCATTCTTCACATTTTCTCAATACATCGCCGCGTCCTGCCTCTAAATCAATGGCTTGACATTGGAGTTCATCCTTTTATCCATTAAAATAAATAGAAGGGTTTGCCTTTATATCACTCTTCACTTCAAGGATGTTTTTGTCCTTTTGCTTTATCTAAGCCTCCAATGTACCTGTATGCTCTTTCAAGCGTTGCGCAAGTAGCTCCCCAGACGGGTAAAACCTATCTTCGGTATCACTAAGAAGGTCCATTAGAAAGTCTCTAGGGCATGTAGTAAGTCGAATGCCCTCATCTGTGAAGTAGGAAATGTCTTCAAGCGAACATTCCTGTTTGTGCAAATAAATAAGCTACCTGTTGACGCCAAAAAGTGGTCATCAACAGCCAAAAGTCGGATTTGAGCGTGATATATGAAGAAATATCAGAAAAAGCGAGAAAAAGCAAGACAACAGCGTTTTATAGTGGTTCGACATTAACGAGCCTACGTCCACTTCATAATCTCTTAATAATATCATAAAGTCGAAGATACAATGAATGAGATCATCAGGGTCTCTATTACATAGTCGTTTTTGAGGAATATAGCATGTATTTCATGATGAAAGTGGTTGGCAGCCATGATTGAGTTATGCATGGTCCAAAGAGTTATGCTCTAATCTGAGCCCAGAGTTCTCTCTTTGTTCTATAGCTTGGTGTATTTATAGGCAGTAGGCTTCAATAATTGGAGGCGCCATGTGTCGGTTGATCCATGTGAATAGCAGATAATGGAGCCGAGTCTTGATTACGTGGAGAAGTTCCCTCTAATATATGGCAGCATAAATGTAGCTAGATCTGAGTCCATAGGCTTTATAATAGGTAGTTGGACTAGGTAAGTAGGCCATTAAATAAATCTCATGACCAAATCATTGCTGTAGTGTAAGCTGATGTCAAGACCATCTAGCCTAGGTATTTTGAGCTGAAATATTTCGATCGAAGAGCCCATGAGCCAAGGAGCTTCGAGCCATGAATGTCCGGGCTGATCCATGCCCATGCTCGAGCCCTGAGAGATCTTGTGATAGGTCCATGGGTTGACGGCCTTACCAAAAGGCGGGTCAACACTTTGCCCCCCCCCCCCAAAGTACATCGTGTAGTAGACAGGATGTACTTTGAATAAGTCGAACTGCATCTCTTTGGAATGTCATTCATCTTCGAGAAAGTAATGTCGAATTGTCATGTCTTTGGGTCACTACAAGAAAACAATACATTAATTGCAAGAGTCGACAGCATGGAAACCTGACTTGCTGTTGCTAGCCATCTTGCGGTCAATTGGATCAAAGTATAGCTCCATTTCCGTGCTATTAGTAATTAAACACGCTATTAGTAATTAAACGAAATTTTAGCGAGACGAATTTCACTTTCCCTCTCTCGTTTATCTCACCACAAATCCGCTTTTTTCCCAATCTTCCAAATCTCTGTACTACACTCTTACGGTCATTTTAAAATCCATGTACTTCGCTGAACCTCCGACGTCGATTTCCTCTCTTCTCTTTCTTGCTGAAGCTTCGATTCTTCAACTTCGCAGTGACCCAATTGATGCCGAGCTTCATCCACTTTTAGTACTTTTTTCAACCTTTTCTCCTTTTATCAACCATACAGTGGCATGCCTGTGATGATGATAGGTGTTTTAATAGGGTATTCGAAACCCTAAAATTTCCGACTCTGGATACGGGATACTTCGTTTGATTTGAATTGTTCAATCTTGCTGAAAATAATAAGCTATGATTTCTAGAGATTTCTTTCAATTTGAATTTTCCGAAAATAACACTTGCAATTTTCTGAAAATTTTTGAATTGTTCAACATGCAAAATAAACAATTTTGAATCTACTATTCGGTTGACTTCTGGAAATTGTCGAACCTTTCTTTCTTGCCGAAAATAAAAATTTGAAATCTCGTACTATGCTTTAACCATCAGCTTTGTGTTGATAAAATTTTGGCCGAACTTTCTTGACTAAAACATACTTTGAAATTTGAATGTTTAACTTGTACCCTATTTCCTTGCATGTTGGAATTTAAGTTTGCATTGTGTTTTCCTGTTGGTTACCACTGATAAAACAGCTACTACTAATATAACCGCACAACGGTGGATAAACCGACCGTTAAGTTTCATGATATTGAGTGGATATATGATCCATTTAAGATGTTTATTAACCTTCCAGCTTGAGTTTCATAGATACAAATGTTGTATAGCTGGGTAAATAACAGTTACACCACCTGAAATTAATACAACATTTATTACTCTAGAAACTGCACTTTTTTCCTTGGCTTGCACCCTTTTGAAATCCGACTATTCCAGTATTTCTTCATTCACATACATGTGTAATTGACTTCCATGAAGGCATCCCTGCAAATTCAGCAATCAAAAATTTAACTATCATTTTCTACCAAACACGTGACAAACCCAGTGTCAGGAAAAGTGGTGCTATTACGTTGCTTATCGTATACAAAACGGATATGAATCATATCCAAGGCAACAGTTGCTTGTGACAGTGATAGATATATTCTAGCCTTAGCAGATATGATATTGTCATTATATTTATACTTAAATAGAAAAATGTATTGTGCTAAGTAAACTGTTAATATTTGGGAACATAAATGTGCAAATTAAATCATTTAAGAAAAATGTCAACTTAAACATTACTGCTCGTTGTAGACGCGAATTTGGTAGTGGTATAATTTATATTCATATCTGTAAAATGTTAAAAATTGTTTGTATTTTTAATGGGAAGTATATCCCCTGGTTGAAGGTAAATATTCTGTTTAATATGAAGTATTGCAATTGTTACCATAACTTGATGCAGGCCTAAAATTTATTAAGGAAAAGGTTTATTTTGGTGAAACCATCGTAAATAAATGGCAAGGTTAAATTACACGCCTATAGTTTGCTTTACATTTCATGCAAGTAAATAATTTTCATTATGCTAACATACCATATCCATGCTTTCTTTCTTGTTGGTATGTACTGACCTATCCCAGCATAGGTAGCTGTGATTGAAATATCACGAATAAATGGGATCATTTTATATGGTAATGAATATTTGAAAATCTTATGAATGGAAAATCTTCTTTTATGTCAGTCAAGCAGAGGTTCTCAACAAAGGAAAATGAAATACAAAGTAAAAAAAATTATATTACGCGAAAACATAATAAAATATTTGTTAACGGCATGGATCACACTTCCGTATTGCTGCCTCTGTCAGCACATCATTCAATATAATGCTTCTTATTTTAGAAGCAATGACTTATTAAGTAGTTGTATAATTTATATTCATAGTCGTAAAATGTTAAAAATTATTTGTATTTTTAATGGGAAATATATCCCCTGGTCGAAGGTAAATATTCTGTTTAATATGAAGTTTTGCAATTGTTACTCCAGTACTATCTGAACTGAATTATGGAACTTTTATGTGGCATGAAATATTTAGATCAATAGTAAACCATAAACAAAAATGAAAATCCACCCATCAACCAACAGAACATAGGAATATGAAATTTGTAATGAGTTGGTAATATGCACAATCAACTATCCAACCAAAGTGGATTTAATGACAAATCAATTGCACTTACCATTTAATTGAATTTAAAAAGTACAGGGAGTGCATTTATTATGTAATTACAAAGCATTACCATAACTTGAATTAGTACTAAAACTTATTGAAGGAAAAGCTTTATTTTGGTGAAACCACCGTAAATAAATGGCAGGGTTATAAAATCTACCATTCAGGTTAACCTTTTTTCAGAAGAAAAAAGAAAGCAAGGTTTTCGAAATGAGATTCAAATCGTAAATCGTAAAGTTCAAACTAGGAATCGAAACGAGATTTAAATCGTAAATCGTGGATTCAGAAAACATATATTTTAAAGCTTGCACACACTTTGAAATTAATTTTAATGTTTAAACTTCTACATCTAAACCTAAAACATCATTTTCTATCTTGTTTCGATTTTAATTTATTTTTAAATGATTAAAATAGGAATTGTAGACCCAAATAAGTATGTTGAATATATTAATTTGAATTGAATGGTATTTCTAAAGTGTGGTATTAGCCTAGTTTGAATCGGAATATAAATCGAATCGTAAAGGGAGAGATTTGATTCAAAACGGGATTCAAATCGTAGGATTTTAAGATTTTTAACAACAATGAAAGAAAGCATAATTCAGTTACTTCAAATGTGGCATCCTAATATTATCATGGAGTAATTAACCATAAATATTCATTTTTGTAGTTACCACTTAAGAAATTAGTGCTACTGTAATTTAGTAATATATTTGCCTAAGTTGTCATGTAAAAAGATGCAAAATTTGCAGTAAGCAAATGACATTGAGATTAAGAGCACCTGAGAGTTACAGGAAATTATATATTTTTCACATCCCATAAACCTTGTCACAAAATAAAAAATTGTGTACGTATCTCCTTATCAACCATATCCTTGATTGCTTACCTTTGTTTCTCCTTTCACCTCTTCGCAAGCTTTGCTTGTTCCATGTGAATTCATGCGCTCTACTCATTCATTTTTCATTTAACTTTAAGAGATAACAATCAATAATATTATTGTTCATCAATACTTTTACATGGATTCAAATGTAAAAGCTAGTTATCCATTTGAGGAAGCGAAGCACAACATAGATCATTTCATGTCATTGTGCATTAATGTTCACCCACAGCCGTGAAATCAGCATGTGAAACTTAAATATTAGATGGGATATAACTGGCACCATATGCACATAGGCTATGTCTAATAATGAAGGGTTCTATTTCTAAATATTGCACATGAATCCCAAAATAAAAGTGTCAAATAGAATTTTGTCGTTGCCAGGAAAATTAAGGATGGTAAACATATATTTAATATTTATTAAATCTCTATGCCTTTGTCACATTTTTTAAGTCCTATGAATGTTTGAGTTAATAAATGCAGCGACTACAAAAAGCTTTCATATATCAGCAAAAATTTTAAGACTATAATGCCTTATTTTTAAGACTATGAATGTTTGAGTTATTCTTATGGCTCTTATGAATGTTTTATTTGTTAAGAGCTCTTATGAATGCTTTATTTATTTGTTAAGAGCTCGTATGAATGTTTTATGTGATTTTTGTTGTTGTCAAGCACTACAGTAAAACATGTGACTGTTGGTTTAAGCGCTCATCGTTAATTTAATGATTTGAATGTGTTTTCCTATGGACATCATTTTCACAAAGTTTGAGCAAGAAGATGTGGCCATTCATACACTCATTGAAAATGTAAGGTTTTTTGTTTTTGTTTTTTTCTTTCTTTTTTTTGGTTTTACATATGCACCTGAGTGCAGTTGATGCCACCGTTGATGACTGTTATAGTCTGTAAAAAAAAATGTCTATAGTACTCTCATCCCTATTTATGATATCTTATTTGTGTTCATCTTGTTTTACTTTCACTTATCAAGTGAACGACTAGTCTGTTAAGTATTTCTGTTTAATTAATTAAGTTATAAAGTGGGTGGCTTTACTTAATTTGAAATATGTAAACTTGAAACTATGTCTTCTCAGTAAAAGCATTGGTGGCCTATCTAATTGATCATCTACTATAATGCTCTCCGTACAATTATGATTCACTTCTATAAAAATGTTGTATGCTGAGAATTTTAAATTCCTTTTGTTTTATCAACAAGCTTCTGGACCAAGTTTAATAAGGTGAGAACAGCAAGATTATTCCCTTCTTTCCGTTTTCTATAAGAAAAACAATGATAATCAATTGTATGTTTGTTTCCTGAACAAATACTTGATATTATATTTTATTGTTGATTATGTAATATTTCATTGCTAATTATTATAAGGAGAGCCTGGTCATTTCGCTCGTCAATGTCGCATTCGCTCTGGCTGTAATGGATTGGGAAGCAATAGGTGTTGGAGCAATAGTCCTTGTTACCGTAGAAGTCCCAGCTTTGGATGCGGAAGTTATAGTCTAAGAGAGCGCAGCATAATCCCCCATTGCCGTGGCCGAAGATATAGCTGTGAGCAGTTTTTCTTTTTTGCATTTGCATTTCCTGAAGATATCGCTTTGCATTTGCATTCCAACATGTTATTTGTCTGATTAAAATGTTGTGAGCAGTTTTTCTTTTTTCTTTCCCCTTTTATGTTTTTTGGTTAATTAAAGCATTTTATTAAAAAAAAAATCTTTTGCTACCTAAGGATTCAGATGCCTCTACTAGAACAATGCAAGAAGTGAATTTTTGTAGTGCTGGCGGAATTGAAGAAACTGAGCAGCAGCTTCAACGAAAAAGGTTTTCTAGGTTAGTCCAAACTAAAGGCTCTGCTCTGCTTTTGCCCATGCAAAAACTCATGTGCTGCAGCAGGTTAAATTTTGCACGATGAGATATCTTTTTATTTCAGTTTTTACTTCATTAAGGCTGTTTTTGTAAAACTATAGATATGTGATATACTTCTCTACGCATCTTATCCAAAGCCATTGGTTATTTTAATATTGCCTTTGTTATTTATTGATGCTATAATGTTATTTTTGGCTTCAAAGAGATGAAACAGACCATTTGATAGAGCTACTGCAATCAATAATTTTTTATCCTGCAGATAACAATACACCTCTCAAAAAAGTTAAACATTGGAGCTTCAGAATATAAGGTTGCTTAGAAAGATCCCATACAACGTACAAAGGAAAGTCGTCTTGTGCCATTTGATCATCAAATTACACCAAAGTCAACTAACCATCACCGACTAAAGGTATGTATTTATATATCATATCTGCAACGTCTTAAGTAAATGTGGGCTTAATATTTTATCTGCACAGTAAATACTTAATTTTTTAATGGTTTTTGGTTTCCAAGTCGAGTTAGTAGACTAGTTTAGAGGTCGACAGTTGTTAGCTTGCGTGCGTAGGTCTTTCTGTCTGGTGACATGTTGGGTTTTCATTTTGCTGTTGGTGGGTTTGCTGTGGTCAAGATGGAGGAGGTTCATAGGCCCTCTAATTATCTGATTTTCCTGTTAAAATCCACTGCAGTAGTTCACCGTATGCCGCCACCGTCTTGCCTTTGCCTTTCCAGAGCCCGCCCACGTCCAACCAGGACCACCACTACGTCAGTCTCTGCCATTTTCCAAAACTTTGGCCCTACCAGATCCTCACACATAACTGGTGAAACTCCATTTCATGCCAGCTGCCACTACTCCTTGTCTGCTAATTTCTATTAAAAAAAATATCATAGCGGCAACTCTGACCTGGACATCTCTACGACTTATGGTTGTTGGCGTGGATTGTTGGTGACATGGCAGTCATCATGGTGATCTCAGATGTAATCGCGGTGGTTCGAATTTGTTGGCGTGGATTGTCGGTAGGGTATGATGCGAGTTGGTGGCAGCAGCATGATCAAGAGGATGAATTGCTCCAGAATTGGCATCTGGTTGATTGTCATCTAAAAGGGAGAGTTTGTTGATATGCACATAATTAGTTGTTTCCTTATTATGTAATGACTGAGAAATGACAGAACAATTTGTTTTGGTAGGAGAATTTTTTGATGGAAACTGGATTTAGTGATGCAACCCTGTTCGCTGTAACTTTTGCATGGGCTATTTCACAGTCCAAAGGTTTTTTTTTTCATCTCCTGAACTTTTCTTTGATAATCCCTCACAGAATTTGCAGTAGCACTGCCAGCAAGAACAACCTCTTCGAGCTCTCTAACTGTCTGACTGAGCTTCTTTTGCAAATATTTACCATGTGCCGCATGTGAATTATGATTCATTTGTTTGGTCTCAAGAACAGACCTATCATCAGAATCATGGAATTGTGATGGTTCAGTATCATCAGATGCATCAGATGAAACTCTTGAGAGATGTGTAGCAACTATTGAGTCTGATGAATTCTCCGGATTGACAGTGAAGAGTCCCCTTGGGAAGAAGGATGCATGGATACGAAGAAAGAACATAGGTGATATCCACTTGTGAAGCAAAAAACTGTTCCATAGATTCCTCATAATTTCCGGAATCAAACAAATAGTGCCCATATCTGATATGAATTGAACTTTCCTTTGATGCTCGGAGACCAGAATCCTCCGGTGGCAGCAACTTACACAAAACTAGTGCCTCTTCAAAATCACCGGATGCAGTCAGCTGTACAATTTGAGCACCAAGAGGAACAGGAAACTGACCATGAACGGAATTGCTTAAAGCAGCTACTACACAATATTCGCCTTGAATCAGAAGATTTACAATTCTAAATACAGCTGTCTGGACCAAAGGATAAGGAGCTCTAAGAGAACGTAACTTGCTAACATAAAGAGACAATGCAAGTTGGTGTTGATTCATTTTGCCAAGCATCAATTCCCGCTCTTCAAAAAGTGCATCTTGTGGAACATACTTCAACAAAGTGGCAGCAATAGAACTTAATACACTTTCTAGTGCTGATATTAATTTTCTGCGTGTTGGAGAGTAAGACTTCTCATCCCATTGTTTTTGTTCTTTTAAATCTTTATACCAGTCAATTACTTCTGAAAGATAAATTTGTACCAATTCGCTTTGGAGATTTGTATTTATCCCATTTTCACTCATTGAGAGCATCAGCTCTAAGTAGGTAGACTGCATGACTGGAGCATGTTGTTTAAGGTACGAATTTACCAAATCCGCATGAATATTTCCTGATAGAAATAACTCAATAGTTTCAGTTGGACAGCTTTCAAGAACATGCGTAGAAAATTCCAAAACAAGCATTGGACCAGTCTTACAAAGAGGCTTGAGATAATCAATTATCATTTGTGGCCTGACTTTCGAGCAAGATCAGAATTTGTGCTCTCTAAATTTGTTTCTTCAACAAGATAATGGAGAAGTTTGAAAGCCTCTTTGTGCATTTCATTATATTTGTAAAGCTCCAAAAGCAGAGTGTAAAAATTTCTCTCTTTCACAAACTTTCACATATTTTCAAATCACAGTAATTGGGTCCCTTCAATAACTCAAGCGCAGCTGAAAACTGTCCAGTGTAAATAAGTGCTTGAATAAGTGCAGTATAAGTATGGCTGCCATCTCCCTTGCAGCTGAGCTTATATTTGTGTGACCACGTCTTTTATTTGCATTCTTTGGCCTCTACTGATCAGATTTGATATTACACTGAGCATCCAGAACCACCTCCTCTGTTACCTCTGCTGTAGCACGGTCAATTATACTATATCGCTTCTCTTAATTGTTTAACGTTTAATCTCTCTCTTCTCTCAAAATTCTAACACATCTATTTTAGTGTTTGTTCCTTGCAGTCGGGTAATTACTTGGAAGCATAGACGACACAACTACTTTACAGGTAATTACTTTTCTTCTTATTATGTAGCCATACCCTGTCAGCCTGATTGATGTTGATAACATCTACCACAAAACACTGTTAGAGTTCTATCATTAACCTAAACTCCTTTTATACTAATATATAATTTCTCGAATAACTTCAACTTATGTACACTACTTCTCCAATATTCCCATCATACTTTTGGCATTTATTTGATTTGTGAAACGACTCACATTAAGCACTAGTAGCTCTTGATTATTCCTAAATGGGATATATATTTTATTTTACAATTTTTATTTATCTACCTCTCTTTTATTTAGTTACCTATTTTACCTAAAAAAGGTAACCTTGCAAATTCATCTATATTATATATATACCTGTTCGATTTGATCTAATATAATAATAAAAATAAATTTATAAACTAATTATATAAATATTTAACTAAGTTAATTGAGCTTTATAAAATTCAACCAAAGGTATATAAAAATTAATAAATAATAGTGATATAATAATAATAAATTTATAAATATTTAACTAAGTTAAGTGAGTTTTATGAAATCTAACTAAAGGTATATAAAATTCAATTAAAGATATATAAAAATTAATAAATAATAATATAATATTATAAAAATAGTATAATAATAATAAATTTATAAACTTATTTTATAAATATTTAACTAAGTTAATTGAGATCTACAAAACTTAACTAAAGGTATATAAAAATAAATTTATAATATAATATGATATAATAATATAATAATAATAGTAATACAATAATAATAAATTTATAAAGTAATATTATAAATATTTAACTAATATAATAATAATAATAATATGAATATTACATGTTCTGTATTTTGAAATCTTTGTTAAATTGTTATAAAAGTTGACTAAGTTTAATAAAAATCATCATTTTTTTAATAAAAAATAACTAAGTTAACTAAGTCTAAAATATAAAAATTAATTAATAATATTATAATATAATATGATATAGTAATATAATATAATAATAATAATAGTAATACAATAATAATAATAAATCTATAAATATTTAACTAATAGTACAACAACAACAACAACAATAATAATAATATGAATATGAATATTACATGTTCTCTATTTTAAAATCTTTTTTAAATTGTTACAAAAGTTTATTTAAGTTTAATAAAATTATCTATTTTTTTATAAAAATTAACTAAGTTATAAAATTTAATTAAGTTTATAAAGTTAACTAAATTTATAATAATAGTAGTAGTAGTAGTAGTAGTAGTAATAATAAAGTAACTAAGTTTAAAATAAGTAACTAAGTTAATTAAGCCTTCAAATAATCAAATAAACAACTATTTTCTTAAATAAAATAAGTATAAAATTTAGTTAAGTTTTATAAAAATTAATAAGCTTATAACAATGGACATAATTTTTGAATACATATGCACATCTGGTAGAACATCAAATTGCTTCTGCAACATATATATATATTAGCTGTCACTTTTGAGTATTTTCTTTGTTTGCTGCAATTACTTTCCTCCATATTTTGCTATTCATGATAGTTTATGTTTACATTTTATGACTAATAAACGTATGTTTTTTTTTGACAGGCGCTGTATAATGCTTTAGGTTTACGCTATGGTGAAAGGCATGAAGAAAATATGTTGTCGCACTTGTTCTCCTTCAAATGTATTTTGCGTCAATATTCATACATCTTTACTTTTACTATGTATCGTTTGGTTAGCTACGGTTGTGTGGATTGTTCTTTTTAGTATGTGTTGTTTTGAATAGCAACGATTGTAAGAATTGTTTCTTTTGATTATAAATATTTATATGCTTCCAACTTTGTATGACATACTTTTGATCACAAATATTTATATGCTTAATATTGTGCATGAAATACTTTTAATAATGACTGTACATACTATAGCATTATGCTAGTGCAATAAAAATCTTCTGCAACGATTAAACAGCTTTCATGGCAAGTAAATAATGCTATAAAATACTATATTAAACTTCCTATAGTGTTTATAATTGTTATAATCAGGCTATGAAATTTCTACAGCGTCTGTAGTTGCTATAATAATCAAGTAATAATCATCTACAGCGTTTACAGTTGCTATAAATAGCAATTTAATGACGTCATAAATATTAGCATCATAAACCACAACTCTGTGTAAAAGTTTTATAGCAAGCAACAAACGCTATAAATATGAATTTGTATGTTACAAATCGTTCATTTAATAGCAATTCTGAAACGCTATAAGTAACATCATTTATAGCATCTTTTTTATAGCGAGTATTATATTGCTATTATAGACCCCTGACATATTACAACATGTTGATATACAGCGTTTATAAAAATGCCATTGTATCCTTTCATAGCGTTTTTTAAACGCTATAAAAAGGTATTTTTCTTGTAGTGGGTGTAGTCCTGAAGCTTGAATTCTTTTTTTTTTCTCTATGCAAACATCATGTCATGTATTACACCGCCATTTGTGGTACTTATCGAGCCGAAGTTCGAGGCTGGAGTAGTTGAGATGAACAGGTAATTACTTACGCCTCGTCAAGTCAAGAGGTCGAATGATATCATCATAAGTCAAGCTGGACCGCTGGCTTCTACACATGGTCGTCCATGAAGAGTCTTCGCTAAATGGTGTCATCTTCTTATGCAAGTCGAAAGCATGGTCAAGTGTAAGGTCAAGTCAGACCATTAGTCACACACAAGTCAGTGCATGGTTTGGTTATCCAAGTCATGAGATAGTGTAGAAAATCAGAAATGGCATGTGAACTTGACAACACATATGGGTTTTTACTTCCCGAGTCGTTGGAATAGTAGTCTAGGAATACATGATCCCGCTGTATCTTATCGATAGAAAGCCAGAAAACCACGATCACTTCGAATCGTATTAACAGAAGACCAGAAATCCATGGTCACGTCAGACCATATTTAAAGAAATCCATGATCGCTCCGAATCGTTTTTATGGTCCAAATGATCACGAACGAGTCAGTACGAGATATTTTCGAAATCATAAGGCATTAGAAAGCTTAGTGTCGCTCTCCATTCAATGTATTCGCGATTTTAGTCTTCAATATCAGGCCTAACTCATAAGCTATCTCGCTTGGATGAGTAAAGTCATGTCGAACTCATAAGCTGTCTCGCTTGAATGAGTAAGACAAGTTGTGCCATAGCCTAAAGGTATAGTATATATCATTTGAATCACATGTCAGGTCAAGGACGTGTTCAAAGCCAGTCTGTAAGCTGATGCTCAAGCCCATAACGTTGGTGGGGCACAAATGAAGCCAGTGCTTTTGCCCCCAGCATCAGTGGGGGTCAAGCTAAGTCAGTCGGACATCCATTCCTTAAGTCTTCATACTCTCCATTGTTGTTTCAAGATAGAGTTGCAGGTTTGGCGGTCTTAACCAACCCAAGTCATTTTATACTCTCTCTCTCTCTCTCTCGTCAGTGAGAGTTAAAGTTGAGCACGCAAACAGTTGAATCTCATTTGCCTAGGCATCGTTCCTTCACTTTAGTCAGAAAATGAGGATCGGCTCATCGAGCACCAGTGAACTTAGTTATTCTTATCATTCGAGCCAGTTAGGTCGATCCCCGTTTTTTATGTTTTATCGTAGTCCAAAGTGGACATCATACTCTTGTTGAGTTTGTTCTTCATGCTCGGTTCCATTGAGGTCATCATTTTTGGTTTTCATGGCTCGCACTTTTCGTCCCTAGTCATTGGGGCTTGATTGAGTTGTGGACTTTAAATCCTTGTCTTCTCAGGATTCATACTTCCTCATCATTTCGTGAGTCAGAGTTGGATGAAAAATAATTTGTTGGTACTCAACCCATACTGGTTTCTGCTCTCCCATCCAAGATTTGAGGATAGAAATGGGGCTGCGAGAGGTCAGATAGTAGTCACTTTGAATGCTCTCATTCTTCCCCTTCCCATGGGGAAGTAGATTGGGGTTAGCCAATGGGTGGTCACTATGCACCCCTTTTGTGGTCCACATGTAGCCTGTCAGGATCAAATCATAAGTCATGTACATGCAAATAAGTTATTCCATTTTTAAATACTTTCAATAGTTATGCCCCCAGTCCGGGGGTAATGGCAAAAGACAGGTGGTTAGACCACACCCATTTCAAATTTAGACATGTATGTATAAAAAAGGCGCGGCTTTCAAAGTTTAAGTGTTTGTGTTATCCAAGTGCTCGAGTCATTGTATATTTCATGCAGTGTACTTGTAATGTGAAACTCGTCGTTGCACTTGGGCTATAGCCAGTCACATATGGATATGTGTATCGATTCCAGATATCGCTCTTAAGGCCCCCTCTCGGTCATTGCCTTAGGTCATGTGATGTGTTAAAGAACCTCCCACTCTCAAGGCCTCCTTTTGGCCATTGCGTTGAGTAGTCTGGGAAGTTTAGAATTAAGAGTTGAAGTCATCCCTTCGAACGTGAACCTTCGTTGGTGTATGTGAGTGTGGCCTTCATGTCTGTGTTTGGTATCTACGCATGAACTTGCAATTCGAAATAAAATAATTCACTTAGACTTGCAAGACACTAAGTCGATCTTTAAGTCACAAGCAATTCTAGCTTGAAATGAAAACATGTTAAGTACTAAGTGATTAAATGTCAAAGTGTCAAGTGTCATAGTTTGGAGGTATAGTGTATGTAATCTCCATTTAACTTTGAAACACGGGTCGTGTTCGAAGCGTGTTTGAAGTTAATTCAGAAGTCTATGCTCGTGCCCCCAGCGTTGGTGGGAACCGGGTTAAGTCATTCAGACGTTCGGTCCGTAAGTCTTTTATACTCCCGTCCTCAGTCGGATGGCAACGGAGATTGCATGCACGTCACAACATTGTCCTTTATACTCTCTACCAAGTCGTGAGAGCTAGAGTTATGGACGTCGTTGTTCGTCCTTTATACTCTACCTTCGTCGGTCAGGGTTAGAGTTGGGGGTTTAGCGGTCTTAAGTCGTGGTGCACCATTCACACTAACCCAGTAGGTTTATACTCTCTCTCAAGTCATGAGAGTTAGAGTTATGGACGTCGTGGCTCGTCCTTTATATTCTCCCAAAGTCAGTTTGGGTTAGAGTTGTGGATCAAGTGGTCTTAAATCTTGGCGTGCCTGTCACACTCGTCCTAAGTTTATACTCATATCCAAGCTCTGAGGATTAGAGTTAGTCGGGCAAACAGTCGGGTCATATTTGCCTTAGCATCATCCTTTTGCTCCCACATCAAGGGCAAAGGTCGACATCAGGGGTGGTCAGTTCACACCCCTATTGAGTTTATACTCCTCCCATCGGAAGCATGGGAAAGAGTTAAAGACATCGTTGGAGAGCGGTCGAGTCATACTCATCCTCGTCTTAACATTTTTGTTTCTCCCCTACGTCGAAGGCAAAAGTTATTATGTTGTTCATGGGATTGTGCCCCTGTCATTATTGCACTCTTCCCGTTGGATCAAGGGATAGAGTCATAGAACTTCTAAGTGGTTATGTCACACCAGAGTATATCTGTATGTCGTGTCTAGCGAATCAAAGGCTAGATGTTGAGAATGCCTCATTAGTATGCCTATGCATAGATAGCTCATGTTGAAATCATGTGTATATATTCTCTTGCCCCTACTTCAAGGGAAAAGAGTCGGTGAATGAATGGTCGAACTTCATTTATGTCAGGTCGTTGGCATCAGGCCATGAGTAGGAGGGTGAATAGTTGAATCATGTTTGCCAAAGCTTTACGTTCTTCCGACCAAACTATGGAAGGAGTGGTTGGTACCAAACCTTGGGTACCTACATCATTTATATACAAATTTGCTTGAGTTAGTTATGTCGATAACTCAAGGAGTATGTAAAGGGAAAATGCTTAATTGGAAAATAAGTATGTTGATGGGCGGTGCTGCCTCCTCTATTTGGATTCATGTAACCCGATGGCGTCGAGCACAGGATCCAGCCATATGGACAGTCGAATCGTGTCCATATGTAGTCGGATTCTGACTTTGAAACGCAAAGATCGGTGCATAATTGTTGGTCTGCCACGCGTGAGCTAAGGAGTGGATGGTCATGTTAGATCCACCTTGAGTTGTATAACTTTTCTCGGACGGAGGGCATGGTTTTGTAAACAAGCGGTTTAGTCGGGCTCGTTATGGCATTGCTCTGTAGTTCTGCGTGCAAGTGTTGGAGGTCTGATCCGTACCAGACCTTGGGTACTGGAAAAATTGGTTCGAAGCAGGTCGATCTGGAGATATTCAGAGGAGTCGGTCGACCTGAAGAGCTTTAGACGAGTCGGTCGATCTGAAGTTGGTCGACCTAGAGAGCTTAAACATTACTATGACGATGGTTGTTCGAACTGATCTCACCCAGACCCAAGATCTGCTTCGAGCCAAGCAGCATACAGGGAGCTTTTTAGTATGTAATTATTACTGGCTGGTCTTCTGGTCGGGTCGAACAAAGAACTGGGAAAAAATCATTTTTTTTTATGTAGATGGTGCTGCTTCTGCTTTCCAAGGCATGTGTAGAAGTATTGGAAACCATAGCTGCTGAAGATGACTGAAACTAGGATTTCGTCTTGGACTTGGTGATCCAAAAGTTGAACAAAACCATTATGACGTTGAAAATTCATTTCTCAGTGAAAGCACCAAACTTTTGACGCCAAAAAGTGTTCATCAACGGCCAAAAGTCGGATTTGAGCGTGATATATGAAGAAATATCAGAAAAAGCGAGAAAAAACAAGACAACGGCGTTTATATAGTGGTTCGGCATTAACGAGCCTACGTCCACTTCATAATCTCTTAATAATATCATAAAGTCGAAGATACAATGAATGAGATCATCAGGGTCTCTATTACATAGTCGTTTTCGAGGAATATAGCAAGTATTTCGTGATGAAAGTGGTTGGCATCCATGATTGAGTTATGCATGATCCGAAGAGTTATGCTTTAATCTGAGCCTAGAGTCCTCTCTTTGTTCTATAGCTTGGTGTATTTATAGGCAGTAGGCTTCAATAATTGGAGGCGCCATGTGTCGGTTGATCCATGTGAATAGAAGATAATGGAGCCGAGTCTTGATTACGTGGAGAAGTTCTCTCTAATATGTGGCAGCATAAATGTAGCTAGATCCGAGTCAATAGGCTTTAGAATAGGTAGTTGGACCAAGTAAGTAGGCCATTAAATAGATCTCATGACCAAGTCATTGCTGTAGTGTAAGCTGATCTCAAGACCATCTAGCCTAGGTATTTTGAGCTGAAATATTTCGATCCAAGAGCCCTTGAGCCAAGGAGCTTCGAGCCATGAATGTCCGGGCTGGTCCAAGCCCATGCTCGAGCCCTGAGCGATCTTGTGATAGGTCCATGGGTTGACGGCCTTACCAGAAGGCGGGTCAACACTACCTCTTATAGGGTCAATTTTTAGATAATGAACATTAATATTTAAACCCCAAAATAACCTATGAAAGAGAAAATGAACACAAGCACAATTCGTATACATGCGAATTAACATCAACTACAAAGGGTGTATCAAATTAATATTTCTCTCCAATACTCCCTTCTTTCATATTACATATTAGTTTAGCATGGAGGGCCCTAAGATTCTTTAATATCACCTCTCTATCATTCCTTGAGAAATTGAAAGATAGGTGAGGGTATTTCATATAAATATGCTTGAGTTCTCTCAAGAAGCGTTCTCTACAAGAATTGTAGGAAGGTTTTGTGAGGAATTCTCTCCCCAACCTAGAGAGAGTGTAGTTCATCCTTGGAAACAGAATAATTAATGGAAACAGAATCTTCGTCGCCATAAGGATGAGTCATTAAGGGTCAAGGCCCATACGTAAAGGAGAAATTCAAGGATAAAGGTTCATACCTAAGGAATAGGAGAAACTGTACGTATTGTCTGATCTTTCTCACAGGGCCTTGGGAAATCAACCCCTTCAGCAAACCCACCATCTATGCATGTAGTAACTAAAACATGAAATGAATTAGCACTCGAGAAGCCTACATAGTTACCCATAAACACAGAGAACGTGCCTTCTTCCCGACTATCCTTATCGTGTCTACATTGGAAGTTAGATTCATTATTGCAACTGCCTTTGTCATCACCGCCAATAAGTGAAGTATGATTCTCGCCATTCCCAGGCGTCGGATAATCGGGCAACCCCTTAACAAATAAAAGATCCTTAACCCTCTCCTTGCTCCCTTTAGAGATTTCGAAATGCTGTCCGGACACCCTAATTCGCTCCAAAGTCCTGCTTTGAAGATATGGAGGGAGTGAAAGGAAATCCATATCCGGAAACTTGCCACAATTATCACGGTAAACCTAAGAGAGCGTCCCCTCATAATACTCGGCCGCAATATCAAGAAAATGTATCCTTAGGAACAAGGAAATTCTGTCATGGGTTTCATAAATTATCCATTTAACATCGGAAAGTTTTCCTCCTTCACTCTCAGTTTCCTAGCATGCGCTGCCGACATATCCAACTGCTCGCACCTAAGGGTCGAAACTTTTGCGGCTAAGATATGGTTACCAATCTTTTCCCTCTCAAGAAGCACAACCAGTTGAGTACAAGCTTCCTCATTATGGATCTTTGCTGAAGCCAAAACATGGACCCTAGACTCAAGCGCAGACTTCTCTTCCTTTAGCTCCCTTATGACACGAGATAACGAAGCCGCCGCCGACCCGGTGGTATACCAACCACCAGATATCTGGAAAGGAACGATGTGATGTTAATACGTGCATAAGGTAAACAGATAAATAATTTAGGAGAGTGAAAGTATGAACCAAGAGCTGTCGTCTAATAAGATGAAGACAGAAACTAGACCAATCTGTAAAAGCGAGCCCTGGAGTATCGAACCCATCAACACAAGTAAGACAGATCTGACGATATTATCAAAGTCCAGAGTCAGTGAAAAAGAATTTATAGGACCACATTGCCGATGAGAAGGGGAAGGTGGTTCGCATCCTCTCGAATCTAAAATCCCTTGAGAATCGGAACATAGAAGGCCAGCAACAAAACCACTTCCTGCGGTATCCACTGAAGAATGACACATATTAGGAAAATCTCCAAGAAAAGGGGCGAGGGGGCAAGATAACGATCGACACCTAGGCGACTCAATGGTCTCATCACCAAAAAGACGAGAAACTGAATTTTCCCTCTTATGTCTCTTGGTAGAACCACTGCTGGTAGCCGTGTAACGTCCCAGATTTTTCTGCCGTTTGAATTGCAATATTTAAATCTGTTTTAGGTATTATATTGGAAATATAATGGATTTTATATTGAATTTATTTATAAAAATTGAAGTTCGATTATATATAATTTATAATATAATTAAAACGCGCTCGTAACGGTGCGGCAGTTCGTAAATTAGCATTTCAAACTTTAATTGAATATACAGGATCCGATATAAGTCGGAATTCTGTGAAATAAGAAATGTTTGAATCAACTTGATTATATCTTTCTAATGAAAGATAAAAATGGAAATTTCATGTTATAGATTTCAAGTTATGTCAAATTCAAACTTTCAAATAGTCGCTATGGAAATCGTTAATAAACGATAACGTTTGTTTAATAAATATAAAGGAATTTCTATATATTTGGATATCGTTTTAAACCGAATTTGTGAATATTGAGTCTAAAATATATATTGGTTATTCCGTCTGGATGAATATGATAATAATGATTTCTTATTATTTTATATTAAACTGTCTTGTATTTAATTCTACTTTATCGTTATTATATAGCACTAGAAATAATCTTCTTTTCAAACGATCTCCGTTTTCGATGAAACAAGTTTTATTGGAATGTGTATTGCTAATTATTGCTATATTTTCAGTTCGGAGCCAAACGGAGTTGTTTTGTCGGTAGACGAAATTTATGGGTGGACCGATGATTATAATTTGAATTTAAAACGTGCTATTTGTGCTAATGGAGTCCTTTTTCAGCGAAACTAGTTTCATTAGGACCGTAATGTCAAATTATAGCACGACGTTCATTTTCGTAATTTTTGAAGTTCGTGTGTCTTGGTGCGATTTTTACGGACGATGTGAAATAGTGGTAACCGTATAAATAATAGTATATGAATTCTTAGCTCCTAAGTAAATGCCTACCATATTTCTTAACATCTAGGTAACTGGAGGAATGAAAACTCATGCCAGTCTAACCTATTCTATAACGTACAAGCTACCCATGTATAATAAAAGTATGTATATAACTTTATGGTTAAGAATAGTACACGCAAGGTCCCTTCAAAATTTATGTTTCCACAGTGCCTTGTGTTTCTAATTTACCCAGCTATGCTGCATATGTAATGAGCGCAGAAAACCGTATACACTGAAGCCATCTGAAGCTCGCTACAATCAGTCCATATATGAAGCAGCAACCCTATTTTTTATTTAACCAATGCAGACTAACCCAAAAGGAATTCTTGTCCGCTGTTTAAACATTTGATATTGGATAACTGTGTGTTTTTATGTTGAATATTATTTGATATTCATGGATTAATTTAATCAAATTAAATCTTTATTTTAACGACTATCTTCCAAACAAGGTAAATTGTCTTGTTGGTACAATATAAACGTATTAAACGAATAATTGAATGCTTGGTTGGATGTTATGAATTGTTTGTTGACTGTTATTAGTTGAACTATATTTTCTAGTTGTCGTGATGGATAAATATACTATCGTATTGAAATTTGAGGTAACCTATTTTGATGCAGGGAAGGACAGGTTGGAGGGATCCACCCGGATTCCTCAAATATATGTTATTTACTTATATAAACTGTTAATCAGTTTGATTGATTATTGATTGTTGAAACCAAACTCAACGCTTGTTTGATATTAACCAATGGGTGTTATTGGTTAAGTGATTATTGGCAGATGGCTTGTAAATGAACCGCTTTATAGAAATTGATTTACCGTCAAGTAAATCAATCGAAAGAAAGTTATAAGATTGTTTTATATACTGTCGGAGAAGAAGGCTTTGAGGTTCGTTAAGGGCTTGAATGAACCAAGGCATGGACTGGTTATCCAGTAATGGTGCCGTTCTTGATTGCGAAAGGAGAGTTGTTAGGCTCATGACCCGCTTGGGTAACACTCTCGAGATCTCTTGTAATCCCATGGAATCTGTTATGCTAAGTTATCTTGAATCGCTTGACGCTTCGGTCGAGAGTTTGCGATCTGTTAGAGTGGTCCGGGAATACTCGGATGTGTTTGAGGAGGTGAAGGGTTTACCTCCGAAGCGGGAGATAGACTTCCGAATATATCTGGTGGATAATGCTAAACCAGTATCTTTACCAGTGCGCCACATGGCTCCTCGTGAGAGGAGGGAACTCCATAAGCAAGTAGGGGAGTTGCTTGAGAAGGGGTTAATAAGACGAAGTATATCGGAGTGGGGTGCTCCAGTAGTCTTTGCTACGAAGGCGGATGGGTCCCTCAGACTTTGTGTAGACTTTAGAGAACTCAACAAGCTCACAAAGAAGAATAGACACCCATTGCCGAGGATTGATGATCTTTTTGATCAGTTGGTTGGCGCTTCAGTATTTTCTCAGTTGGACTTAGCCACGGGGTTTCATCAGTTGAGGGTGGCTGAGGATAACATAGACAAGACTGCCTTTAGGACTCCGGATGGTTTCTATGAGTGGCTGGTGATGCCATTTGGTTTGACGAACGCCCCAGCATACTTTGTTGATTTGATGAGTAGGGTGTTCAGGGAGTACCTTAATAAGTTCGTGGTGGTCTTTCTGGATGACATCTTAGTCTTTTCTAAGAGTGAAGAAGAGCATGCCCTACATCTTAAGGAAGTGTTGGAGACTCTTCGAGCGCATAGCCTTAAGGCTAAATTCTCTAAATGTCACTTCTGGAGGAAGGAAGTGCGGTTCTTGGGGCACGTGGTCTCCAAGGAAGGGATAGCTGTGGATCCCGCGAAGGTAGTATCCATCCAAGATTGGAAGGTTCCGAAGAATGCTACCAAGGTAAGGAGTTTCTTGGGGTTGGCTGGCTACTATAGGAAGTTTATCAAGGACTTCGCGAAGATATCAGCCCCATTAACTCGCTTGACGAAGAAGAATTTAGTCTTCGTATGGGACGTAGATTATGATGATGCGTTCCGACGGTTAAAGAGAGCTTTAACCACAGCCCCAGTCTTAGTGTTGCCAGATGGGAGTAAGCCATTTGTTGTCTATACCGATGCTTGTGGGAAAAGACTAGGCGCAGTCTTAATGCAAGAGGGAAGGGTAATAGCCTACGGTGGAAGGCAGTTGAGAGCGCATGAGAAAAATTACCCTACCCATGATTTAGAGTTGGCCGCTATTGTTTTTGCGCTTAAGATTTGGCGCCATTATCTTCTTGGAGAGAGGTTCGAATTGTTCACTGACCACAAATCATTGAAGTACTTGTTTTCTCAGAAGGATTTGATCTTGAGACAGCAAAGGTGGATGGAGTTCTTAGCATCCTATGATTTCGAGATAGCATATACCCCTGGCAAGGGTAACGTGGTGGCGGACGCCTTGAGTAGAAAAAGGTTGTCCTTGAGTCCATTGTTCGTGGAACGACGAAGCTTGGAATTTATCTCGATGTTTGATTTCAGACCCTCCGTTGACTATATACCCGGTTTGCTAGCATCCTTAGAGGTCAGACCTACTCTTTTGGGATGGATTGGCGAGGCACAGAGGGACGACCCACAGTTGGTTGAGTTGGTAGAGAGGCTCATAAGGGGGGAGTCGTCCAGCCATTTGAGTAGGTACACCCTAGACGATAGAGGGTGCTTGCGTAGAGACGGTAGACTTTGTGTACCGCAAGACGAGGGTTTGAGGAAGGCTATTCTTGATGATGCACACCGTTCTAGGATGACCATTCATCCCGGTGGGGACAAGATGTACCAAGACATGAAGCGAGTTTTCTTTTGGGCCGGTATGAAGAAAGATGTGGCCGAGTATGTCGCTAGATGCTTGGTGTGCCAACAAGTGAAAGCGGAGCAAAAGAAACCCGGTGGGTTGCTTCACCCATTGGAAGTTCCGTAATGGAAGTGGGATAGCGTCTCGATGGATTTTATTGATGGGTTACCTAGATCAAGGAAGGGTAATATGGGAATTTGGGTTGTGGTAGAGAGACTTACTAAGAGCGCCCATTTCATACCCGTAAAGAGCAAGAGGACTGCTCCATGGCTAGCTTCAGTTTATCTTCGAGAGATAGTTCGATTGCATGGGGTACCCTCTAGCATAGTGAGTGATCGAGATCCTATCTTCACTAGCGAGTTTTGGAGGAGTTTGCAAGAAGCGGTAGAGACTCAGTTGTGTTTGAGCACCGCATATCATCCTAAGACAGACGGCCAGACCGAGAGGGTGAATCGTGTTCTGGAAGATCTTTTGAGGCTTTTTATCTTAGATTTTGGAGGTACATGGGAAGAGCATCTTCCATTGGTAGAGTTCGCGTATAATAACAGCTTTCAGTCCAGTATTGGTATGGCTCCTTTCGAAGCTCTTTATGGAAGGCCTTGTCGATCACCTACATGTTGGTGGGAATCTACGGATAAGATCTTGCTTGTGCCTGATATGGTTAGAGAGACTTCGGAAAAGATTGATTTGATTCGAAGAAGGATGAAAGCGGCGCAAGACAGGCAGAAATCTTACGCGGATAAGAGGAGGACGGATCTTGAGTTTGATGTTGGGGACATGGTCTTTGTCAAAGTATTCCATTACGGAATGTTGTCTGCTTTGGGTCCGTTGGGAAGTTAGCTCCAAGATTTGTGGGACCGTTTCCTATTAGGGAAAGGAATGGACGGATGACATATAGAGTGGATTTACCCGAGAGACTTAGTGGGGTACATGACGTATTCCATGTGTCACATTTGAGGAAGTGCCTACATGAGACCGCAGAGGTGGTAGAGCCGAGCTTGCTTAGAGAAGTGGAGGTAGAGCGTGATGCGACTATTCGACGAGCTCCTACCCGCATCCTTGGGTCAGAGATTAGGAAGTTGAGAAATAGAGAGGTTCGACTAGTCAAAGTGCAATGGGGAGAGGATGAGAGCAATGCTACTTGGGAGACCGAAGCAAAGATGCGTTCACTATACCCATTCCTTTTTGAGGGTATGTCTTTTAGCTTCTCCTTTATCGTTTGTCTAGTACTTATCTTATCTTTAGTATGTCCTCTCATTAGTACCTTTGACCTATAGATAGGGTAAACCTATGGTTGAAACATGTGTTTGAGACATGTTATGTTTGATGGATGTGTGTGGATGCAAGTGGTTGCTAGTGGTTGCTCGTGGATGCATATACACACACTTTAGGCACTAGATCGGCTCAGTCACTTCATATTGCATATTGCATATAATTGTGTGTAGGTAGCTATATTAATGGATGTATAATGGTTGTGTTATCATATAGATGATGCATTTTGGTGAATGATTGTGCACTCATGTAGAAATAGTATGTGTCGATAAGGTTCTTTCGCATACATATTGGATGCATGGCACTATCATGGTTTGCATTAAGGAGGTCAACTGACTCAGTAGACCGCCTGATTTTGCATTAGACAGGGAACATATACACACACTCTTTGCATATGTTCATACAGCATTAGAAACTCTAAGGACAATGGATTCCAGTGTTTGATGGTTTAGTAGATGGTTGTTTGGATGGTAGGATACGTTCTTCTTGACTTAGGGATTTCGGGGACGAAATCCTTTAAGTAGGGGAGAATGTAACACCCCGTATGTTGAATAACTTGCTATAATATAAAACAGGGCAGAATTAAATTTTAAAAATATGAATCAGGGAAACGGGCTATGCCATTGCGTTCGTCTCGGAAAAATACGCGAAATAGAGTCCGAGTTTTCAAAAATCGGAGTTCGTATGACCCAGTTAAGGCCCGAAGAAGTTTTCAGAAATTCAAAACAGATTTAAATATAAAAATTTAAACATTTCAGAAGAGGCGGGAAAATTCCCGCCAGGCAGGGGGAGTCGACCCTAGGGTCGACATGGGTGTCGACCCCCTCCCTAGGGGTCGACACAGGGGTCGACCCAGGGGTCGACCCAGGGGTCGACATGGGTGTCGACCCCCCCTGTCGATCTGTGTGACCTGGGTGCAACCTGATGGCTTTTGGGCTGTGCTTGGTGGCTAGGAAGAGATCTGACGGCTCTAATCTGATTTAGGGTTAATCTAATGGCCTAAAACACCTAACTAATCTATAAATACACCCTAAGACTACCCTAATTCATACTAAAAATAGCTACAACACCGTTATGCCGTCAAAATGCAACTTGAAGGAGCCTCCATCAAATTAAAGAGGAAGATAGCTTCTCAAATCAACTTCTAATCAACTCTAGCAACTTAATCTTCTTCTTGGGAGTGCTAATCAACAAGTTGTGAGTTTCTATAGCCTTAATGACCAATTATTGAAATGATTATGATAGGATATAATGAGGTTATGGCTATGAATGTGGATCAATGCAAGTTATGCAAGTTATATGCTATGTGTTAATGATGTTATGCATGTTATGCAAGTTATATGCTATGTGTTAATGATGTTATGCATGTTATGCAAGTTATATGCTATGTGTTTGTGATGTTATGCAAGTTATGCAAGTCATATGCTACATGTTCATGATGTTATGCAAGTTATGCAAGTCATATGCTACATGTTCATGATGTTATGCAAGTTATGCAAGTCATATGCTACATGTTCATGATGTTATGCAAGTTATGCAAGTCATATGCTACATGTTCATGATGTTATGCAAGTTATGCAAGTTATATGCTACATGATCATGATGTTATGCAAGTGTTAGGCTATGTGTTCATGATGCTAGTTATGCAAATTGCTATGATAAACATTGATCCATTATGACACCATGATTATGCAAGTTTGGTGTATGATTATATGCTAGTTCATATATGATATGTTATGCAAGTTTGGTGTTTGATTATATGCAAGTTCATATATGACATGTTATGCAAGTTTGGTGTTTGATTATATGCAAGTAACATGTGCAAGTTAACACCTTAGTATGATATGCATACATATGCAAGTTAACCCCTTTGTATGTCATACATACATATGCTAGTTTACCCCTTTGTATGACATAAATAACTTATGCAAGTTAACCTCTTTATGACATATGTGATTCATGCAAATTTGGGTTGATTATTTATACTAGTTGGGTTGATGCTATATGCATGTTGACACCTTTAAACCCATGTTGATGCTAATGTTATGCAAGTTGAACCCATTGTATTTTTGATGAATCTTCCCTTTTATGTCATGTTAGCGAATTACGCGGGGAACGATGGGGTTAATATACATGTTAATGAAATGATGTGAAGTTGGTATGATTATGCATACCATAAAGTGGATGGACATAATTGAGTCAATTATGTACATCGTTAAAACTGGAATTAATTAGTGAAAATTAATTCGAAATATGGGGGTGATTAATTAGGTGTAATTAATCGACTAAGACACGAGGTTGAACCCTTTTGTAGCATAAGACTGCCCGGAACCGACCGGCAAATCCAGCGGCTACAAATGATTGGCCCAATGTGAGAGGTCTTAGGCACAAACTAAATACGTGACAAGTGTACAGACACGAGGTTAGACTCGGTTATGGCGTAAGGCTGCCCGGACCCAACCGACAAATCCAGCTTCCATAAAAGATAGTCTAATGTGAGAGGTCTTTACAACTGTTACGTTCTTAATCAATTAAGAAACACTTAACCAGATAAGCATGTAGTGGGCATGAGGGGTTAAGTGGGTGCCTTGGGTGGCATGTGGAAATCAAGTAAGTGCCTTGGGTGGCATGTGGAAATCTAGTGGGTTGCCTTGGGTGGCAATAGAAAATACGATTAGAATACTTAACCAAGTGGAAACATGTAATTAAACATGATTAAAGGGTTAAGTGGGATGCACTAGATAAAGTGACAAGCTTAGGTGGTAGCTTGTGGGGGGGCCCATTTCAACCAGTAACCCATATGTATCTTATTGGGCTCGACCCATGTCGAGGACGGGACATGCGTACTGGGCTTGATTATAAGAGGCCAAAACGGGTTAGCGGTGGCAACGCAAGTCCAACGGGTTTCATATGCGTGTGTGGACCCGGGCTGGTAGGTAAGACGTTGTTGCATCGTGTAGGTATAAGCCGTGCACCATTGGTTGTATCGGGTTGCCACTTTGGGGAGTGATACACCCCACTGTGGGGCCAGCACGGGTATCTACGGTAGGGAGTCGATCGCTTGGGGAGTTGTGGGTACACCTAGTGGAGATAGGGGCAGACGGCACCTATGTAGTCAGCTAGGGGTACACGAAACTACTGGGTAAATTTTCTAAGTCCTTGGGAGGGATCAACCTTTAAGTATGAATGACTGGTGTGGTGCAGTTATTAATTACCCTTGGGTGGGTAGATGCGTCTTTACCGTTATCTTATATCACCGTATGTCTAGTTGGCTACTTAGTGTAGTCATTTATCCCCAGTCATCCCGTACCAAGTTTATATCATACCCTAATTACTTTAATGATTGTGTTGTTAAAGTTATAGGGCTCACTCAGACTTATGTCTGACCCCATTGTTTTTATCTTTTTCCCCCTCAGGTCCTCAGGTTGGGCCTAGCACTAGTGGGCTTTGATCAGATTTCTTTATCTATCTTCTGGAGCTTGGACCGTGATGTAAAGCCCAGCTTATCTTTTCTTTTATGGCTATTGTTTATATAGTGGGATTATGTACTTATGTTTTTACCAGGATGGATATTTAGTACTTGATTCTTTATGGTGTTGTAACTAAACATGTTTACCTTCTGCTGCAATGAAATGATGTTTTAGATTTTCAAGTATTTATATCTGTCTTGTTGTAATTTTTCTGTTACAATATCCTTAAATTATGATATAAGTAAAGTAATTCAATCCAATCAATGAATCAATTTAAGTTTTGTTGTCACAAAACATCAACTCAAATATGAAACTAAACATTTCTTGTAACTTCTATCTATCCTAAAACCTGCATAGATCCTATCAACTATAAATTTATAAGTATATTTCTAACAAACCTATCAATCATTAATGAAACTTAACCATGTCAAGTAAGTAAATCAAGTTATTTAAGTCAAACAAAACAAACAAAACAAATAAGTCAATCAATTCAATCAAATTAATCAAGACAAAGTATATATGTTATGTATTTAATTAATAATCCTATGTTTCTAGTAAAAACTTTTCACATTATATACTTGTTATGTGTGAAGTTAAGGTTAACATGTAATGTAGTGTGTTGGTTATAATGCAGTATGTTATATGCAAAATTATATGAAGTGATATATTGAATGAAATGCTACTTGGAGTGGATGATTTTAATTTGAGATGTACTCTAATAATGATGTATGATATGAAATAAGATGTGTAATGATAGTATGCAGAATGATTTGATAATTATGTCTATTTAGATAACATATATTCAAAGTACTATCTAACTATTATAAATTATTTGAATCAAATAAAGATAATGTTAATTTCTAGACTTAGGTTAATTATTTTAATGAAATTGATTAAAAGAATTATAAAGATAAGAGTTAATTAAAAATTATTCATAATAAGTAGTAAAATATTCAGAAAAACCATGAAATTAAATAATATTAGTAGGGTAAATATTGTAAAAATTGAAGATCTTTCTTAAGAGAATATAAAATTTGTATAATATACAGTAAGCTGTATAAACATATATTCATAAGTATATATAAAAATAATATAAAGAACTTAAAATTTAATTTATTAGATATACATTAATATTTTGATACAAATCAATTTAAACTTTAGAAATCAAAACATATTTATTTGCTAAAAAATCATTTATACTTTAGAAGGAAACATTATAAAGTAATCTATAAAACTTCTTATATTTAAACTACTAAAAGAATCATGTATATATATATATTACTTTATATTAAGTGAAATATACAAGTTTTATAAATCTTAATAGGAAGCCAAAATAAGTATTAAGTTACAAATAGTATTTGTGATAATGTAACCCAAAATTGTTATGAAATCATAAGAATAATATATAAGTTAAATTATGCATGTTTAAACTATATAAAAGATGAATAAATTTATATTTTATAACAATATCAAAAGTTATATTAACTCTGCGTATCATATTAACATGTTTATATAATTTTGTCAAATTATATATTTTAATATATATATTTTGAAACGTGATATAAGAAAATAAGTAGACATATAAAGTTAATAACCAGAATTTGAAATGGCATTTTATTATTGAAAGAATGGAGGGAAGTTTGAAAATTCAAAATTTATTTTATTATTTTATTAATAATTTAAAATTCAAAATTCAAATTTGAATTTTAAAGTTTTAAATTTCAAATTTCAAATTCAAAGCAAAGCAAACAAATCATCCATTCAACCAAAAATTTAAAAATTAATTAAGGTGTACCCGATTTTTAGATCCATTTCTTCGGTATTCTCTGAATTCTGAATTGATCTTCTGGAATTTGATGATGAGATCTGCTCTAATGCGATGGACTCGTTTTTTTGATCAAGGTAGTGTATTCATTTGTTGAATTTGAACACCATATGAAAGAGATATTGAAGATTTAGTAGTTCAATCAACTTGGCGCCAAAATTTGAATTTGAATTTTGAACATTGAATGAATGGACATTTTTATCACTATATAAAGGCCCAAAAGTCATGTCTCTTCATAACCACTTCTCTTCTTTTTTCTTTTTTTTCTTTTTTCATTTCTAATCAAACTTTCAGGAGGCATAACTTCTTCGTTTCTTAAAGGAATTGGACGAAATCAGCGGCAAATCGAAGAGGAATTCGAGGACTACAATCTAGTAGCAGTTTGGGGATGAATTTGGATGGTATTGGGGTGCAGCAAGTCGAAACAGTAAGAAATATGCATAAAATCCCGTAACAGTTTTCAGTTTTGAATCGCCAACTTCAAACTGCCATATCTCACTCAAATATGATCGGAATTTGACGATATACCCTGAGAACGAGAATTACAATATGGAAAAGGATTTGAGATAAAATAGTCTGACCTGTGGATGCAATTTGAAGATAAACGTTGACAGTCTTGGTTTCCCTCTCTCTTTATTCATCAACACTTCATTTGATCATTACTTGGTCAATTCTTGACGGAATCTCATGAAATCAGTGACATTACGAAGTAAATGAAGAGAAGTACAACATGAAGATAAGTTGTAGATGAAAATACAAAGTTGTAAATTGATCTATTACCCATTTCTTCTCTGATTTACATTATATATATATATATATCCATTTCTTCTTGATGTCTCTTCCTCTTCCCCTCTTTTTATTTCTTTTCGGAATTTGAATTTTCAATAGACATTATTTTGGAATTTGAATTGCCAACAGTCATGTTACCTATCTTTTCCGCATTTGAATATCCTATAGCCGTATAACACTTCTTTTCCTGTAAAACAACACAACTTTTCAAATAATCCAACTGACTTTTCAAATAATCAGTTGACTTTCCAAATAATCAAATGACTTTTTAAAATAACTAACTACAATAATATCATGATATATCAAAATTTTCAAGAATTTCAAAATTCAAAATTTTAAATTTCAAAAATCAAATCATAGTAACTTAATTTTTCAATAAAATTGAATGCAGACTCATCTAATATTGATGCAATAAATAAATTTAAACTAGTGTTCAAATTTTGCCATTTAAAATTTTCAAAAATCAGATTATGAACTTTTTAAAAGACCTTGCTCCTATACCAATTGTTAGGGACTGCGGAAAGGATCGTTAAGGCAAAGCAAACACTAGAGGGGGCGAATAATGTTTGTAAGAATTTTAAACAAAACTTAAATCTAAATAGAATTATGGAGTGAATCAAACAACACAAACACAATCACAGACACCAATTCAAACATAAATGCAAAATAAACATAAATAAAGAAAAATGCAGAAAAGGAAAGAACATATCGGATTTTATACTGGTTCGGATCACTCTATGTCCAGTCCCACACAATGCTGGATTGTGCAAAGTTTTATCACTATTTTCAAATAGCCAAATACACCCTCCTTGATTTCACGGCTCAACAAGGAGACACCGACTCCTATCCCTTGATTTCACGGCTCAACAAGGGCACATCGACTCTTAAACCTTGATTTCACGGATTCAAGGATAAAACCGTTTACTCTTGACTTACAAATTGGATTTTTCAATCCAAGCAATTACAAAACAACCCTATAACTCTTCAATAACACTTGATTCAAAGAGTAGAGAGTGTAGAGAGAAGAAGTTTGATCAATTCAGAAGTGAATTCGGCAGAGTATAAGTGTAAAAACCATAAAAATGAATAAGAATAATGGCACGGTGAAAGGGGATGAAGATGGAGAAGAAGAGATGTTAGAAATTTCGGTTTTGGCCTCTTTTTATAGAGAGTGAAGGGTTGCAATGTTTCTGAAACGTTTCAAATAGTGAAAAGAGACTTCCCTTCAAAATTAAAATTCTAGCTGTTATATGTCTACATATTATGCTATGTTGACATACTTATGTACAAAATTGATTTTCAAAGCATTTTCACTATTTGACATACTTATGATAGAAAAACATATGAAAACATATTTTTAAACTATATAAATATATTTATAAGATCATTAGGTTTTAAACTATAAAATATATATAAAGTATATATAAAGACTTAAGTTTGAAAAACAAAGAAGAATAAAAATATAAAAACAAAATAGAAAGGATTGAGAATAAAATAGAAAAACAAAAATAGAGAGAATTGAGAAAAACAAAAATAGAGAGAATTGAGAAAAGAATTGAAAAATCAGAATTTGAATTTAGATTTGAACCTGGAGTGCTATTTAGAGTCTTACAAAATCTAGACTCTATAATTATATTAATCTTGAACTCTTGATATCTTGATTACTTATGAGTCTTGAATCTACTCTGAATTCTGAATCTCTAAAAGCTCTTAAACTGTACAGTTTTCAGTATTAATTCCTCTATACAAATCATGCATATGTGTGTGTGTGTGTGTGTGTGTGTGTATATATATATATATATATATTCTAGATAAAAATGTTAGTATATATTTTATAATCAATGATAATTGACATAAGGTTGTTGTCATCAAAACTCCATTCTCCAACAAACCCGGCAAGGGGTTCTACAGCAAAAGGCCATCCAAGTCAGAAACCCAAAAAGGTGAAGGCAAGAGCCTCGTCAGTTGAGGTCCAAAAGGACCTTCAGTATTAACCTATCTTATACTGATGCGACAGGAGGCTAAAACACCCAGAGCATCAAGACAGAAACACATAATGACTATCCAGAACCAGTTTCTGAAACACCTACTTCATAAATACCGAGAGGTCGTATCAATAAACAACAGACAAATCACCAAGAGCCACCTTCTGGAGGATCAGAGTACACCTGGAAATCCCACCGAAAAGCAGACTAGAACCCCGGAAGGGATACAAGCTATCCTCACTAGTCTACTTAGCACAGACACCGACAGTGATTCCGAACCGACAACTATCCACATACATAATGAGGGCAGACTCCTCTAAGTATTCACGGGAAAACCACAAGCCTATATCCGAAAATCTTTGACCGAGAGCGTACAACGGAAACCCAAAGTACCTTCTGGAGAGCTACCACAACAGCAAGCAATTATCAAGCTGAAAGTAGCTCTCGATTGGCCAAAACCTTCATCGTGGAAGCTATAATTAGCGCCACAAAGCGGCCGGAAGTAAAAACATTCGAGATCAAGGAAAAAGACGGCCGATGAAGGATCCTGAAGGCCCAACGGCCCAATAGCGAAAGAGACTCCAAGTTCTGTATAAATAAGGCCCTAGGGTCACATTAGAGGGGGACACTCTCATTTTTTTTGTCTTTTTGATTCTTGTATCCTCTCTCCCAAAACCCTAAAATGAGGATCAATTGGAGGATTTCTTCTAATCCGTTCATGTATTCTAAATCAAAGATTAATAAAGTGCGCATCTATACTTAGAGTATTCTCTTGTGAGTTTATCATACTATTTTTCTTAATTGTTATTACTATGGTTTACTGTTTATTTCCTGTAAATGCATGGATTCTTGTTCGAACCTTTCCGCAGATCGAACGAAACACCCCTTCCTATTGGTTTTAACCCTTCCTGCATGCTGAGGCCCTCCCTACTAGCTTCGATCTCCCAGCGGACTTGGTGTAGAATTCCTTGCTATCCTTCATTAAATCCTTTATCAAGAA
This sequence comes from Allium sativum, assembly GCA_030737875.1. Lineage (NCBI taxonomy): Eukaryota > Viridiplantae > Streptophyta > Magnoliopsida > Asparagales > Amaryllidaceae > Allium > Allium sativum. Next base: position 765,281,352 of record CM060926.1, on the reverse strand, counting down.
TTGTAGATTAGTGATCCTTCCTTCCAAAGCCCCGATATGTAGGGACGGAAACCTAATACAAGCTTGTGAAGGCTAAACAACCTATTTCTTCTTCCTTAGATCTGTCCCCATCGACCTATCTCCGGTTTTAAGAAAAATATCGTTAACAAGCATTAAACACGTAATGTCGTTGTTTTCTTTGTTTTGGTGTACTCCCTCCAGTTCAAATTATAAGTCATTCTAAGGTTTGGTCATTTTACAAAATATATGACGTTTTCACAAAAATCATCGTTTTGTTCTCTGTCTTACCCTTTAAGCACTTATTCATATTTATCACAATGCATGCATGGTACTGTTCTTTTGTCTTCCAATGCATGCGGCTTAAATTTCAAGATTTTTGGTCCAATACAAAAGCTGCATGTGAGATTCAATCCTGACAACGCAGTGCATGTTTTATTGGAAAAGAAGAATCATTGTGTTTAAAACGTCCTGTATTTTGTGCTGGAGGGAGTATTAGTTTTAATGCAAACGCCGATGTATCGTTTAGCTTCCAGATTTGCTACCCAAAACAATTCTGGTCTCCCTTTTCACAATTACAGTGCTGAAATGAAATTGCTTCCCCTTCTCTTATTTTCTCTTATTTCATTTCCCTCGTTATTCAGTCTTGTACCCTGCCCTACTCCCTTGTTCTTCCCTTTCGACTTGCTTTGATTCCCCGTTATTCAATTTCACCATACCGTGATTCATCCGTTTAGGTATTTCAATTTATTCATCCCTTATTCATCTCGTTTTTGTTGATGTTTAGAATCGAGAATCACGTACTAATTTATTTTTCGTCGGAAGGTTGATTACAAAAATCTTGACTTTCGATTCAGATTATTGAAATCTCCAATTTTGATTCATACATTCTGGTTCATATATGGATTTTTAAATTTGATTCGGGTTCTCGATCTCACTTAGGTACGTTAAGTTAAATTGTATTTCGTATACCTTTTTCTCTAGGTTCTATGATGATTACTCAATGAAGCCTATTTCCTCCTAAAATTTATTCTTTTGAAATCTTTGGAGTAAATTAGGTCTTAAAAATTGTAGAAATGAGAAGTTCTTTAATGGAGAAAAGAAAGAACTCCAACTACTAACGAATAAATTTCATACTAGGTTCGTTTGAAAGGATATAATTCTGAAGATGACGGCACATGGGAACCGGCTACTGGTCTTTAGTAAATATTTCTCTTCATCTGTTTCATAATTTTACAATTTATGTTATTCAGCTGTTTTTGTAATTTATTTATTTATTTTGTGTGTAACAGAGACTGTGAAGATAAAATCAAGGAATTGTGGATATCATAAAGGGAACTACGGATTTTAAAGAAAGTGGTGATCTACTATGTTTATCCGAGTGTATAAAATTCTAATCATAAAGGTATATCCATGGATTGAGGGACATTGTAGAGAAGGAAGAGAGCCAAGCACAAGTTGTGTATAAGTTGCATTGTTATTTGCATAGACTACGGTGAGAAGGAATGAGGAGGAAATTGCAGTATGAGTACATTTAGAATGAATATATTATTTATGGATAGATAATGGGTACATGGAGAAAATTTGAGGATTACATTAATTATAATATGACCATATAGAGCTTGGGAAAGATTGAGAATGATGGACTAAATCTGAGTAGTGAAATTTGATAGCTGCTATGGCTTCATGATTACATTTCGTTTTACAAGTAGACATTAAGATGATGGTTTTTACAGGAGATTAAGTAATTTGTTTCAGCTTGTTTTGCAACTTTTAGACAACTAACATTCCATAAGCATATTTTATCTATCATGTTAGGATTTTGAGTTTTTTGGAAGATTGCCTTGTAGTCACTCCAGAAGAATAAGATGATACTAAACAAGGTTGTTTGGTACTAATTTAGTAAACCAGGTTGTTAAAATTGACACATTTTGGGTAGTTTTGGGGTACAATCTCTATCATCTGAAGATACGTTCAGAATTTGAGTTGTTTTATTTTTTGTTTAAGGTATCCTTTTTACATGTTGATTGATGCTTTCTTTTTTTCCTACCGAAGGTTTAGATATATTATTTCTATTATTCAATCATTTATGTCTTGCAATATGGGTTTAGTGAACCAACTTAACCAAGCAAATTGAATTTGCGAATTGTGATTGAGAAGATTTAGATTGTATTATACAGAATATTAGTGGATGAGAAAATAGGTGGCAAGAGATGGATTATATAAAATTTACGGAATTCTATTTTTCTGGTCTTTAACCGAATTCAGTTTAACTACATTTCTAGGTAAGTTCCATTTGTTTGGATTGTCACTTGCTACAATATATAAAATTTAGTTGGTAATGCATTGAAAGTGAGATTCATTTTGAAAAGATTTGAATGTTCCACAGTCACATGCTGCTTCAGCCATCCCTAATTTCAGCGAAAACTGCACAACAGGTGAAACTTGCTTTTCTTTATACATGCTACATGCCCAGGCCCGACCCTAGGACCAGTCGAGCAGGACCAGTCGAGCACGACATTCGTCTAGGGCAGCCAGTCAGATAGGGGAAATAACTGGAGGAGGTGGTGGTGGTATTAGTTTGCCAGTTTATTATCATACAAAATTTGATATCTGATGCTTACTAAATGACATAACGGTGGACTGGTAGGGTATGCAATTGATTTAGATGAGGTCCTTTGTTCAAGTCCCGAAGCTAATGAATATTTTTTTATTGTTTTATGTCACTTGCTACTTACGTCTTGCCTGGGGTAACGGTTGCCAGGCCGACACTGTACATGCCATTGCAATTTGATCATACATGGGTTAAACTTTGTAAATGCTTAGGTCAAGATTTTCTTTATTGCGTTAGTGTTTTTATTCCTCCACCGCACCAATCTGCTCAGCTCAAGCTAGAAGTCACCATCAGCACTGTTAATTTCAATGTAATTATAGATGAATCAGATGAGGAAAGGTTTGATTTTGAATTTCCTTCTTTGTTTTGATAATGGGTACTTGAAGTATTGACCAAGTTCCTTACGAAGGCCTACCTTATGTAAACTATAGTGTACAATTGACTAGTAGCATTGAAACCGTCACTCCTGGAGATAAGGACTGGTATTCGTTAGGGCTGCACAAAGTATGGGTTGGGTCGGGTTGGACCAAATACTACATCCGACCCGCATAGGTATGGGTTTAAGGTAGTTCAACCCGTATCCGACCCTATATGAAGTTGGATATGGGTTGGGTTGAAGTATGGGTTGAGTCGGGTTTAGTAGAGTTGGGTTGGGTTACTTAAATATAATCAAAAATGAGAATATAAGGGAATTTTTTTAAAAAGTAATATTAAAATATTCAGTATAATATATCAGATTTTTTCTAGAATGATGCATTTAAAATAACCGATTCATTATAAGATATATTGTACTAAAATTTCATTGTAAAACGCATTAAATGAAATCAATTTACTACATAGCAGAACAAGTGTTTCATTTTAAGATACATTAAATTGCTCTTTAAATATATTTGTCAAATTCTATCTAGTTTGGATTGACATAAAATATGCTTTTTTGCATATTTACTATAGAATAAATAAACACTATTCTAGGAACTATTCTAATTTTAAGTGGATTGATATTAAATTAGTTTTTTAATATAGGGTTGAGTTGGGTTAAAATAAGGTTGGGTTAAACAAGATATCAAACCCGACCCGTATATAGTATGGGTTACAAATTGTAATCCATATCCGACCCGAACTAGGATGGGTTGGGTTGGGTCGGATTGGATATGGGTTGTGTGGAGCCCTAGTATTCATACTAGTGTCTTGGAGAAGAAAGCCACAACATGAAACTGGCTTTGTTATGCTGATGAACTCAAAAAAGCTTTTTCCCTTGGTTCGATCATGTCTGTTTATAAAATGATGTGTTCCAATGCAAATAAGTGCTTGAAACTGATAATTCACCTTTTCAGATGTTTAAGGATACAAACTTGTTATTATGCTCTTGGAAACTCGGTCACTTGCATGAGTTCAGACCTACGCAGTGTGCACTCATTAAATACAGATCACAGAGGAACCATAATGTCAAAAAAGTTATAACATCGGCACTTCTAGATCATTCCCAGTTAGGAAGTTATACAAAAGGAGTTCAACCGGTATTTTAATGCAACTTTGTTTCGACTGAGGTACGCTTGAAATTTATATTTATATGAATAACTTATATTAATATAATAGTGCTAGAAATAGAGCGTATAACGTTCTGCTCATACAAAAGTTTGTAGTATTGATTTTCTAATATGAATCTGTACTACAAATATTTGATGTCCATGCTTTTGACAATAAATTTCTGCCATTATTCTTGACTCTTTAGTTATATGAATTTTGATAATCTTGTTTTATTTTCATTATTGATATTGCAATAGAATTATACTATCGCTATTTCTGGATACATTGGGAAAATAAGTCTAACTTGCTCATTTGTTAATGTTCGCTCCTCTGATTGTGAGATACACTTACAAACCTATGTAACAATAGTGTATTTATGACAAGGCTTTAACATCACATATCCGGAATGGTGACCATGTTGATCTTCCAGTTTTAAGGTTGTTCAAGGTCTTGTGCAAATTTTAGTCGATGTCATGTTTTGAGGAATATATTTAGGACTGGGATAAATTACTTAAAATATCAGCTGTGAATCATTTCAAGTTTTAGAAACTTTCAGAAACTTGGATACGGACTGACTAAACCAGTAAAAGTGTTTGATTTATATCACAAGTAAGTGACTTTATACAGGAAGTTTCTACATGTATTAATATTAGTCAGCACTCACCAATTGTTAGTATTTACATGTATGATGTATTAATATATGTATTAATATTAGTCAGCACTCACCAACTGTTAGTATTTACATGTGTTAATATTAAATGTTTAAGATTTTGTTAATCACTCATGCTTATCATTTGAGGCTATGGATATTGCTTGGTCCACCCTTTCTATTGTGTCTTTGGAGAATAATATAGTCTTTGAAATAATTTGTGCACAAAGCTAGATGCAGTTTTTAATAATGTGGAGGATTTGGTTATGAAAATAATAAGCATTAGGAATTTTTCCTTCTGACTGCGATCGTATTCAGTTTCAAAAGTATATTCCAACCTATATGAATTTAGTAATGCATGGCTGCAGACTATGGGAAACTAATTCAATGAAACAAGGGGAGAACTTCTGAAATCAGATCGTCTGTCTCCAAAATTCTCTGTTCCCCTGTATTTAACCAAGAGCTTTTGATTTTCACATTTTTGCAATTCAGTCAGAGTTAACAAAAGTGACTTAATTGCAAAATGTGGAAATCAGGGGGTCCTGATTGGTTGGGCACGGGATACAGGGCTTTGGGTACAGGTGATTTTCTTTGAGAACTTCTATACTACACAGTGAATAATTATTAATGCTTTTTTGTAAGTGGTAGCGGCGAAGTAGCACATTGTTTTGGTATGAATGTTACTGCACAGGCTGTTTCCCAACTTGTTTGTTAGGGAAAAATCACTGCATGTTCTGCGCATATGTATCACAACTTGTTTCTTAACTTCATCATATTATGTATTTGAGTTTGGAGTAGTCTCAGATGATAAATTGTTTGGTCAACTGGGAATATCCATTTAATTAGACACAACAGAAAATGTGAAGGTCAGGAGAGTTGGACTCTTGTGTGGAACCGCTTGCACTAATGACTCGGTTAGCTTCTCTCGCCACAGATGTTATTTTCAGACTAGTCAAATGGTCACCTCACAAAATAGCGGTTCAGAACAGTGTGAAACAGGTTGTAAGCTTTATATTATATTTAATTTGATATACCCATATGCTGAAGTCTTTTTTGTAGTAAACGAATGATTTTCTTTTGATTTAGTAAACTTTGGTATGTAATAGATTTGTGCAAACATGATGTATGAATAATTTGCAAATTTGAATGTTTATTATAATGTGTTGGATTGTCATAGTTTGCTTACATGTTTATCGTTTGAATACGTTCTTATATATTTAGATTTCTATGATATTGTTGTATGATATTATTTTACTGTTTAATAACATCGGATAATTATGAATACCGTAGGTTAAATGCAGAGAAAACAATATAGTATATGTACAACGTTTAAGAAATTTTGTGTTTCATTAATGCTGAGAAAAGGATATTGTTCTAAGAAATAGCAACACAGTCTAAACGCTGAGTTTTTACAGGGTTCCTACAAATGCAGTTAAAAGTTGAGGACCTATTACCATATGTCTTTACATGGCGTTCTTAATTCCAGTGTTCTTAATTTCGCTATTAAAGCCTTTTACAGTGTTTTTCTAATGCTGTTAAAAGCATTTTTCTTCTAGTGAGACCAGGTCAACTCAAGGCTAGAACCAATGTAGCAGGGTCCATAGAAGCATATAGATAAAGCCTTCTAAGCTAATTGATTCAATTCCTTATCTTTTGAAACAATGTTCTTTAGAGACATGATCTACGAGGCAAACTATCTGATGTAATGCAAAGATTTAAGGCTATTTTTCACCTGTGGATGTGCAGCCACCATCCGATCGAAGTGGGTCCTATCGATTCAAAGTCTCTTTAAATCGGGTGTTGTTATTGACACTTCAAATATTGTAAATGGGGGAAGGGGGAGGGGGGGTGTCAAATTTTAAAAACACTTCAATCATAAAAAAAATGTTAGAGTGAGTTACATACTTAATTTTTTATATTCCCTTTTTATCATGGTAATAACAACATTTACCATCTCAAATCTCAATCAATTTTAAATGCAAAAAAACCAAATCCCTAAATTATTTGCAAAAAAAAAAAAAAAAAAAAAAAACAATTGTTTGGAGAGAAATAATGGCTCAAACGAAGAACGTGAAACAAATGAAATTGCTGATAATTTAACAAATGGTAAATGAAATTATTAAAAAAACCAATCGACAGATGAGAAATGAAATTATTTAAAAAAAACGATAGACAAATGAGATTATTGATATTTTGATGTAAAAATCTAATACAGTTTGACTAATATACCGTATTTTTTTTAAATTAACAACTAAAAAAAGGATTATTGTAAAGAAGGCTAATTTGGTAGAATAAACTTTATTTGTTAAGGGGGGTGCTCCCTGCATTGATGCTCCCCTTAACAAATTCTTTATTTTTTTAAACTGATACCCCCTTAACAATACCTGGAGTATCAATACCAATCACCTTTAAATCACTCAAAGCAAGTACCAAAGGGTATGTTACAAAGAACCCCTGCATATAACTACGGATAGTAGGATAACATCGAAAAAGGGACCGATCAATTCATTTCTTTTATAGAGTCTCCACACTTTTTTATAAAGGCAAATTCTATTTAAACTCACAAAAATACTGAGTTGCCCACCCCCCCCCCCCCCTCCTAAAATTTGAAAAAACGAATAAGCCCATCGTTTTACTGAGTTTCCCCCCGTTATTTTTAAAAAAAAATGAAAATACCACCCTCGCAGTGGGACTGCGAGGTTCCTTCACGAACCACGTAGTGCCACTACGTGGTACCCTTACTTACCTCGTAGTGACCCTACGGAGTAACTTAGGGTACCACGTAGTGGTACTTCGTGGTACGCGAAAGAACCTCGTAGCGCCACTGCATGGTAAACTGAAGACAGGAAAAAAAAAAAAAAAAAAAACACAAAAGGGGTAATATTGTCATCGAATGTTTTGATAAAAAGGGGGGACAACTCAGCATTTCTATAGGTCTAAATAGAATTTGCCTTTTATAAGCCCTATACCAAATTAGGGGAAGGCTTTGCAAATCAATTTTAGAATTGTAATGAATCAATTTTATGTATATTTGGGATTGACATAACATATTGAAACAACCATAATATTTTGAATAGGCATATCGTATGAATAATGAATAAAATTGTGATACTTCATGCTTCAAATTTATGATTTTTTGAACTGGATCGATGGCACTGAGGCTCTTCAGCTTGCCATGAATCAGCTTGATTCGAGCTGTTTTGGTATCATTTAGCCTTACTCTTTTTCTAATGCATCAAATCCAAGCTTTCTAAAAAGCAATCCGAGAGAAGACCCAAACTGGATCGCATTTTTGGAGCACCCTAGTGGCTTTAAGCCCTAGAGTAAACCTATTGAAAAAACACTCTAAGCCCTAATTCATCTCTGATTAACTTCCTATCGACTTACCGGCTTCGATTTCATCAGCTAATCCAGTCAAATTGATATAATTTATTTTGAGTGTCTCTACTTGGTTTTGAGTAGGGGTGTCAAATGGGTTGGGTTGGGTCTAAATGGGTTGGGTCGAGTTTTGACCCAACCCGTTTATGACCCATTCTCTTTGACCCATTTATTACCCAATCCGTTTGTAACCCAACCCACTAATAAGTGGGTTACCCATTTAACCCAGGTATCTAAAGTTGATTTAGCAAATAAAAACAAATGCTAAAATTTTAAAGTTAAAAAAGTCAAAATTACGAAAATACCCTTCATTTTGAAAAAAAGTGAAAAAAATAAATAAATTTCAAAAAATCCAGAAAATTACGAAATGAAAACTAAAAAAAATATATTCGAAAATTATGATTTTTAAAGCTAAATATGTCAAAATTACGAAAATGCCCTTCATGTCGAAAAAAGTGAAAAAAATAAATAAAAATTAAAAAATCCAGAAAATTACGAAATGAAAAGTAAAAAAAGAATAATTCGAAAATTACGATTTTTAAAGCTAAATATGTCAAAATTACGAAAATGACCTTCATGTTGAAAAAAGTGGAAAAAACAAATTTTAGAAAATCCAGAAAATTACGAAACGAAAAGTAAAAAAAGAATTATTCGAAAATTACGATTTTTAAAGCTAAATATGTCAAAATTACGAAAATGCCCTTCATGTTGAAAAAAGTGAAAAATAAATAAATTTTAAAAAATCCGAAAAATTACGAAATGAAAAATAAAAAAAGAATTATTCGAAAATTACGATTTTTAAAGCTAAATATGTCAAAATTACGAAAATGCCCTTCATGTCGAAAAAAGTGAAAAAAATAAATAAATTTTATAAAATCCAGAAAATTACGAAATGAAAAGTAATAAAAGAATTATTCAAAAATTACGATTTTTAAAGCTAAATATGTCAAAATTACGAAAATGCCCTTCATGTTGAAAAAAGTGAAAAAAACAAATAAATTTTATAAAATCCAGAAAATTACGAAATGAAAAGTAAAAAAAGAATTACTCGAAAATTATGATTTTTAAAGCTAAATATGTCAAAATTACGAAAATGCCCTTCATTCTGAAAAAAGTGAAAAAACAAATAAATTTCAAAAAATCCAAAAAATTTATTATTTTGAAAATCATTATTTTAAAATATCTTTTTTTACTTTTCATTTTGTAATTTTCTGGATTTTCTGAAATTTTTTCATTTTTTTCACTTTTTATAAAATGAAGGGAATTTTCGTAATTTTAGCATTTTTAGCTTTAAAAATCGTTATTTTAAAATAATTCTTTTTTTACTTTTCATTTCGTAATTTTTTGGATTTTCTGTATTTTTTTCACTTTTTCCAATATGAAGGGCATTTACATAATTTTGATTCTTTTAGCTTTTAAAATCGTTATTTTGAATTAATTCTTTTTTAACTTTTCATTTTGTAATTTTCTGGATTTTCTGAAATTTTTTCATTTTTTTTCACTTTTTCCAAAATGAAGGGTATTTTCGTAATTTTAGCATTTTTAGCTTTAAAAATCGTTATTTTAAAATAATTCTTTTTTTACTTTTCATTTCGTAATTTTTTGGATTTTCTGAAATTTTTTCATTTTTTTCACTTTTTCCAATATGAAGGGCATTTTCGTAATTTTGGTTCTTTTAGCTTTTAAAATCGTTATTTTGAATTAATTCTTTTTTAACTTTTCATTTTGTAATTTTTTGGATTTTCTGAAATTTTTTCATTTTTTTTCACTTTTTCCCAAATGAAGGGTATTTTCGTAATTTTAGCATTTTTAGCTTTAAAAATCGTTATTTTAAAATAATCCTTTTTTTACTTTTCATTTTGTAATTTTTTGGATTTTCTGAAATTTTTTCATTTTTTTCACTTTTTCCAATATGAAGGGCATTTTCGTAATTTTGGTTCTTTTAGCTTTAAAAATCGTTATTTTGAATTAATTCTTTTTTAACTTTTCATTTTGTAATTTTCTGGATTTTCTGAAATTTTTTCATTTTTTTTCACTTTTTCCAAAATGAAGGGTATTTTCGCAATTTTACCATTTTTAGCTTTAAAAATCGTTATTTTAATTTTTTTTTTTTCATTTCGTAATTTTTTGGATTTTCTGAAATTTTTTCATTTTTTTCACTTTTTCCAATATTAAGGGCATTTTCATAATTTTGTCCCTTTTAGCTTTAAAAATCGTTATTTTAAATTAATTCTTTTTTAACTTTTCATTTCGTAATTTTCTGGATTTTCTGAAATTTTTTCGTTTTTTTTCAATATGAAGGGCATTTTCGTAATTTTGGTCCTTCTAGCTTTAAAAATCGTTATTTTAAAATAATTCTTTTTTAACCTTTCATTTTGTAATTTTCTTGAATTTTTCCCTTTTTTTCACTTTTTCCAAAATAAAGGGTAGTTTTGTCATTTTGACATTTTTAAATTTTATGTTTTTATAAATGTTTGTTTTTAATTTTAGATTTTAAGTTTTTTATAAATGGGTATAATGGGTTACCCATTTATGACTCTTTTAAAAATGGGTCAACCCAACCCATTACCCATTTAATAAAATTCATAAATGGGTTAACCCAACCCATTTGTGGATAGGGTAAATGGGTTGGGTAAACGGGTTGGGTCATATTTTGACACCCCTAGTTTTGAGCCAATAACTGAACTCACACATTTGACCCCATAAGAGATCTTTGAGGCGTTAGACTATTTTTTGGACTAATGCAGTCAATCAGCTTCTGCTATCCAACTTTTATCATTAACATATCAGGACACAACTATATTACTAGTGAAACTCAAGTATTTTCTAATGGGTTATTAATTATCACTTAAACATTCTATTCAATGAGTTGTACAATATTCGACAAAGCGTCAACTGAAAGCATTTAAACAAATTGGTAGCACCAAGTCAATTATTCTTACTCCATTTATTACAGAATTAAGATTATCAAATGTCTGTCCCATAGAAAATGATTTCCAATATATTTTATATACAGGAAAATATTTACAAGGACAAAACTGAAGGCCTTTTTATCCATAAGGACAGCCCACTAAAATTTTACTCAGAAGGACAATACATTCAAAAATAATTCTGGCCGCTACTTTTATCTTCTCCCTCTCTCACGTCGGCCGCTACTTTCAACTTCTCCTTCTCTCACGTCGTTCTCTTTTTCATCTTAAATCACGAAATCGCAAAATCAGAAAACGCGATATTACGAATCTCAGAAAATAATAAAATCGAAATTCGAAATATAAGGAAAACATCACAAAATCAAAATCGAGAAGAAAATCATTCGAAACCCTAAAAAATAAAAAATAAAAATGTCGATCAACAAAATCCAGTGGAAATCACAAGTGAATTGAATAAAAATATTTTTCAAACGATGGAAACCACAATTGAAGAAGTCGAAATTGTTGAATCAATTTTTTTAGATTGGAAATGTTTTTTTTCTTTCATTTTACCAGTACAGCAGTTCGTAATTATCATTTTTGTATTTTTGTAGTTATCATTTTTTCTGTTTTTAATTTTAAAACATAGCAGCAGTTTTTAGTTATCATTTTTCTATTTTTCTAGTTATCATTTTTCCTATTTTAACTGTAATACATAGCAGCAGTTTTTAGGTATCATTTTTCTTTTTTTCTAGTTATCATTTTTCATGTTTTAACTGTGTTATATGTTTTTTTCATGAGATTTTGGTTGCTGTGTTAATTTTGAAGTTATATTGTTGTATCAGCTTTGAAACTAAGTCAAACTTATTTCAATTTAATCAATCAAACTGTGATATTTTTTTTTTTTTCATTCACTACTACAAAACAGGCCTGTTGCATCGTCACCGTTGCATCAGTTGTATAAACAACTGATGCAAATAGCATTACTTGAGTCAGTTCCCTATTACCTCGTGAAGCAATTGTCATAGGTAAAGCAGTTAAAGGGTTGAAAATGTAATTAGCATCAGTTGTGAACCATTTTTGAAGCAAATAATCTGAAGCAAGTGTTTTTACTTGCATCACATACGTTAACAACTGATGCATTTATATTAATTTGCATCAGTTTCTTAAATTTGAAGCAAATATAATGAAGTAAAATACATGTTAAATTAAAAAATGTACAACCACGTCACTTAGATTAAAATTTACAATAATTAATATTAAATAATTTATATTCAGCTAGAATTGAGAAGTAATAAGTAATAACCAATAAATAATAGTTGAAAAACTAAAAGTAAACATGTAAATTATAGTTAACAAAGTGGAAATAAATAATACTTTATATATAATAATTTTTTTATTGGTAATTATTAATTTTTTGTTAATATTTTTTTATTACAGTTATAAATTATTAATTGTTAATACATTAGTACTAATTTAGATATGATAATTACTAGTTAATATTACTATTAATAAGCAATAATATACATAACAATTAAAATTTAGAAATTAATATTCATTTACAATTAAGAAATTAATACTCAATTACATTTTATTTATTTATTGTATTTTAATATTTAAGATTTAATATTAATATTCAATTTACTATTTGATATATACATTTAACAAGTGATCATTACTAATTATTGCTCATAATAGATTATAAATAATATACACATAAAAATTACTATTTAATTACTAATATTTAATGATGAGAAGAAGCGGTAATATTATTTAATTACTTTTGGTGTATTGGAAACGTAAACGCAGCCGTTCCATACGTAGCCAATATCTAAATCTTGGAAGAAAGAGATTGCAATACCATTGGTTCAAACCAGTCAAACGGATAACTACAGCTATTAAGTCCGAGCCATCGATTTTGATGGAATCCAACGCGTTACATTAGCAATCCGCACCCTCCTATCTGCTCGTTCTCCATTTTCTCCCTAAATATTCCGTTTCTCCCAAGCCGTGTAAAACTTCCCCCAAATCAAAAAGGAAATCCCTAATTTTAATTCAAAAATGGAGACCGACGGCAAAATGATCGAAGGGGCCAGAGATAGAAACCGAGGAAGAAGATCGTCATCAGGTCAGTCAAAGCCAGAGCTTTAGTCCAACTGAGGAAGAAGTTCGTTCATCATCGCCAGATTCAAAATCCCGTCATCGCATCAACCCTAATTCGATTTGATGGCTTCTCTACCATCGGAGTCAAATGGAAGTGTCGCTGCTATTGCCTTCCTGCCTGATTGCAGGTAACGATCCAAATTACTACTCATACTACTATTTAAATTGAAATAATACTACATGAGCAGGCAACTATTTTTCTGCAAAATTTGATGGTTGCAAGCACTTTTGATTACGTATTTTCTGAAGTGGTTGAGGAAAACCGTACGACTTTTCTTGTGTGATTTAGCTTTTTCATCATCCGGAGATTAGAATATACGGCTTGTCTGCTACCTTTCACTATTTAGCTATCATTTTTCTTATTAACATGTAGGTCGTTAAATTCCTGTTATAATGGAAAGAACATCATTTTCATTTTTTAATATTGAATAGAAAGTAGTAGCAGATATGGGTGCCTAAACTTTGCATAATATATGAGGAGTTGCAGTATAGTAAAAGAATTGGGTCGTTCGAATTGTATGGACTAGTATGTTCAGTCAAAGAGATAACAGCTGATTTTGGTGTTTTCTAAGTGATGCTCAATAGAAGCTTCCTAACATTATTAAAAAACATGCAAAATAGATGCTTCCTAACTGATGCTACCAGATGAATTTAAATAGCATAAATTGTGTTAGTTAACCGAATCTTTTGGTGTTTTCTGAGTGTTTTTTTTCTCACCTTAGGAAATGCTGAAACTGGGGCGTCTGATGTTGAACTCTATCCCTTATAATTATTATCCACGAGTAAACACATGCTGTTTAGCTCTCAAGTATTACATGTCTGAATTTGATGTTGTTTAATTAATTTTGAATTGTATAATAAGTTGTTTGTGTTGCACAATATATTTACCGGAAATTTTATGTTACAAATGAACGTTTGCTTCATCATGTAAATAAACAAATGTTTATTGTTAGAATATGTTATCTAATATGAAGTTATTAGAAAACTTTAATTTGACGTACTGAAATGCACATGTGTTGCATGTTTGAAATATCCCATAGCTGTTTAATTTACATTGTAATAAATAACGTAAGATGCTTGCATTACACAATGAACAAATTTTCCTTATAAGTTAGTGTTTGTGTCGCCCGCTGTATTAAAGTTCATTTATTTCTGGGTTGATATAAGGGTTACATTGAATTTTCCCCATACATGTATCACCATGTATTCATGCAGCACTGACTATTAAAAGCTGCAATAATGAATTAATACTATGCTTTTTTTGTTTCATTTTAAACTAACTATTATATTATTTTGTAATATTGCCAGTGTCCGCAGCAATCTGAAGCAACGGATTGTGTATATTATGTGATGAGGTATATGCTTGACATAATACACTACACCAAATAAGTAAATTAGAAACACTTGATATTTTAAATTGAAATGGTTTTCTGATGTTGCCACCACTGCAACGGCTATCCAGTGTTTCATGGCTTAACAAAGTGTTCTAGTATTATTACCATTATTATTTAAATTAAATAAATCTCAATTATTCTGGCTTAAAAACGAATCATCCCCATCCTAACCCAAATAAAATAAAAAGCGTTCTCGATCCAAAAATCGGCCGCGTTCTCAAGATCCAAAAATCGTCCGTGTTCTCAAAATCCAAAAATCGGCCGCGTTCTCAAAATCCTAAAATCGGACGCGTTCACAAAGTTGTTATGTAGGCAAACCTTCGCTAGAAGCTCCAATACCAGTATGCTTAAAGTATTAAGTAGTTTGTGTTTCAAAATTAAGCTACATTCTTGACTGAAATATTGAGTAATCCATGTTTATTATGTTTAAATATCTTTAAATATTCAACATTCTCTTTTAAACTTTTTATAAAAGCATTTATACATTAAAAATAAGGATATCAAACAATGTCATTGCAGATAGGGTTGGCAATTAGAACCGAGAACCGAAAATCTGAACCGAACCGACCCGAAAAGACCCGAACCCGAACCCGAACCGAACCCGATGGGTCTCGGGTCAGGTCTAGATGTTGAAAAATACCATCAAGACCCGATCAAATCCGACCCGCATAGACCCGACCCGAAAGACCCGAAATAGTTACCTCCTTCTATTAGTTTTAACGACAAACTGATATAGATCCAGCAAATGAAAAATGCTAGTCCAACGCATCAAGCAAGGAAGTCTGCAGTCATTAGGTTCTCATATAAAAGAGAATCATGGGAAACGAAAGTTGATGATGATCATGAATTCGGTATGTCAATATATATTCATCATCATTATTCTGTCATAATTGTATGTTTAAAATTGAATTTAAAATAAATTAGTTATTTATTTTAAATAACTATATGTTCTATAAAATTAGTCATTTATATGTTTAATTATATGTCATAATTATATATTCATCATCATCATCATTATGAAGTAGTTATTCTCTAATTTTAAGCTAGCAATATAGATGTATCTAAGATTGTAGACTGTCCATCTAATTCTCCTTTTTTGAGGAAATTAATTAGGTGTTTGCAGATGCAAAAATGTGGACAGTGGCTTTATGTATTGTAGATGATATGCTTTCAGCTGGTCTGGTCCCTAACACAGTTATATGGTCATCTTTGATGAGCGCTTGTGCCAAGACGGTATACTTGATCATACTGTTCAGATGTTTGACAAAATGTTTGTGTCTGGTTGTAAGCCTAACACACACTGCTGCAACATTCTTTTGGATGCTTGTGTGAAATCATGCCAATCTGGTAGAGCATTCCATTTGCATCAAACATGGAAATCAGATGGCATTAAGATTTTTGATAAGACTAACGGTTAGTATTGATAGTGGTAAGTGCAACTTATATGCTACATTATATAAAGATACGAAACCCTACCTGCTGATATTATCTGCTTCTTGATCTTGCAAATATTGAATTTTAGCTTAGAAGTTTTATTCGTTAAAATATTGGTGAAATTTCGACTACATATTGTTGATATTTATTTCATACCTTCAGAAAGAAGTGAGATGATCCCTTTTACACCAATGGTTGCTACATTTAATATTCTAACCCTCCTATATAACCAACAAAGAACTCAACATATATCCACAGACCTGAACGAAGCAAGCAAACAAACAATGGAAACTTCATCTTCTTTCATAGCATCATTACTCATTCTCTCATCCATAATTTCACTGTCACATGCAGGCAATGTTGCCGTATACTGGGGTCAAAACGACAACGAAGGCACCCTTGCCAAAACATGCACAACCGAAAGCTACGCCTACGTCATAGTCTCCTTCATTATCACTTTCAGCAATGGCCAAACCCCAGTGCTCAATCTGGCCGGTTATTGCAACCCAGACTCAAATGGATGCACCGGATTGTCCTCAGTGATCCAGTGTCAGTCCATGAATGTCGAGGTTCTCATTTCCCTTGGTGGTGGTGTAGGAAGCTACTCCTTATCTTCCACTTCCGATGTACAAAACGTTGCAGATTATCTATGTAACAGCTATTTAGGAGGTAGTGTATAAATTGTTGAACGTCGAGATCAGTTTTATATAGTGTGTGTATTTATGATTTTATAATTTATAGGTACATCATCTTCTAGACCTCTGGGACAAGCTGCTCTAGATGGAGTGGATTTCGACATAGAGCATGGTGGTGCCGGTCACTATGATGAACTTGCCCGATTCCTAACTCAGTATGGGCAAAAAGTGCACCTAACTGCAGCCCTACAATGCCCATTTCCTGATGCACAGCTGAGACCAAAGATGGAATTTTGCCTCACTATATGGAAGTACACATAATGTACTAACTTGGTTTTATGTACTTTACAGGTATGCATCTATTGGTCGGTGAATATGTCTCTCTTGTTTGAGATCTTCCCACGTCAGGTTATAATGCAAGACAGTGACAATATATAACGTGAGAGTTTATTTTGGGATCTGCACACATCAGGTTTGTCAGGCCTTAAAATATATTTGTCAAACTAGAAACAAACTTGATTTTAGAATTATCTCGCTAATGTTTCTATTGATTTATAATCCTAAAGGTGCCAAATTACATTTTTGCATGAGCATGCGCTGTATGATTTAATTGGTGCTTTAACTTGGTTCAAATCATTCTAATCCACTCTGTGTGTGTGAATGCATGTGCACATATTTAAGTAATTTTTTTTGATGTATTTTATAATTAA
The DNA here is from genome assembly GCA_030737875.1 of Allium sativum. Classification (NCBI taxonomy): domain Eukaryota; kingdom Viridiplantae; phylum Streptophyta; class Magnoliopsida; order Asparagales; family Amaryllidaceae; genus Allium; species Allium sativum. The sequence continues at coordinate 765,263,942 of CM060926.1, read as the reverse complement.
GATGAGAAGGGAATGGTGCAAAAATATTAGCAAAGCGATTTAGTTTAAAATCTTTCCCTATCGAGCATCATGAATTTCCTCATAGCTTTGTTTTATGCTACATTGAAGTAATCATTTAAGGAGATTCTTCCATTGCAGTCAATTCTCTGACCGCCATTAAGCCAGATAGTTTAGATGTAAAATAATTGGTAGTTTGAGGCGGGATAATTTTGGAATGTTTCTATTCACATCACAAACTAACTATTACATTATTTTGTAATATTGTCGGTGTCCGCAACAATTTGAAGCAACGGATTGTGTATATTATGTGATGAGGTATATGCATGATATGGTAAAACACTACAATCAAAGCATCAATTTACAAAAGGTATTTCTTTAATTTGTTTCATTCGCCTAGCTAGTTATTATATGTTATTTACATGCGTTTTAAAACAAAACTCTTATAAATTGCAGGACTTTGCACAACGTGGTTCTTATGATTGACAAGAGATAGACGAAGTTCGGGATTGCTTAGCGACTTATATCATGCATAGTTGGATGTAGTTATGAGTCTTTTGACTTTAGTTTTATGATTAGAGTATGTATTTTTTTGGTTGTACGCATGAACTATGTTGATTTATAATACAATTATATTGATTGTTTCATCAGATTCGTGGTATTAATGCATCTGTAGAGTTTTAAATTATATTAATTAATATTGCTTCAGGTTTAAAATTTTGAAATAGTGGATTTTTTTTTTGGTACTTCACTTAATTTGCATCAGTTGTAATGGCGTAGGCAACTGATGCAATAAACTAAAATTTATAACAAATGTCATTTTTGCATCTGTTCATTAGCATCAGTTGTTTAAAAACTTTGATGCAATAGACCAAGGCTTCGAAAGCAAATGTAGACATTTTCATCTGCTTTATAGCATCAGTTGTATTAAATAACTGATGCAAGTGATCGTCATTTGCATCAGTTCTTTAACTGATGCAACAGAAATTTGTCTGTTGCATCATCTTCACTTGTATCAGTTCAACAACTGATGCAACAGAGGGTTAACAACTGATGCAAATGACCTGTTTTGTAGTAGTGATTCTTTTATCTTCAAAGCATTGCATCAGTATTTAGGTATCATTTTTCTAATATTTTAGGTATCATTTTTACTGTTTTAGCTATGTTATGTGTTGTTTTCATGTGATTTTATTACTGTGTTAATTTTGAAGTTATATTGTTGCATCAACTTTTTAACTCAGTCGAATTTATTTAATTTTATACAATCAAACTGTGATGTAAACATTTTTTTCATTAGTTTTTCTTTACAACATTGATGCAGTTTGTAGGTATCAGTTTTCTATTTTTTTAATTATCAGTTTTCATGTTTTAACCGTGTTATGTGTTTTTTTCATGTGATTTTGTTGTTGTGTTAATTTTGCAGTTGTACTGTTGCATTAACTTTATAACTAAGTCGAACTAATTTCATTTTATTCAATCAAACTTTGAAGTAAACATTTTTTCCATTACTTTTACTTCAAAACATTGAATCAGGTTTTAGGTATAAGTTTCCTATTTTCTTACGTATCAGTTTTACTATTTTAACTATGTTAATTGTTTTTTCATGTGATTTTTTATTCTGTTATCAGTTTTATAAGTTGGTAGGGCTAAGCTAAAGTTTTTCTCATATTCACAGTTCATGGATATCAGTTTTTTAATATTGTAGGTAAAAAAAAGATGCATATAAACATAACACAGAAGTTACACTAAAAATGATAACCAGAAAAATAGAAAAATAATACCTAAAAAATGCTGCTATGTTTTTAAAGTTAAAACAGGAAAAATGATAACTAAAAACAGTTCATGGATATCAGTTTTTTAATATTGTAGGTGAAAAAAAGATGCATATAAACATAACACAGAAGTTACACAAAAAATGATAACCAGAAAAATAGAAAAATGATAACTAAAAACTGCTGCTATGTTTTCAAAGTTAAAACAGGAAAAATGATAATTAAAAAAATAGAAAAATGATAACTAAAAACTGCTGCTATGTTTTAAAGTTAAAAACATGAAAAATGATAACTAAAAAAATACAAAAATGATACCTACGAACTGCTATAGTATTAACGAAAAAAAAAAAACATTTCCAATCACGAAAAAAATGTTTCAACAATATCGACTTCTTCATTTGTGTTTTCCATCGTCTGAAAAATATTTTTATTCAATTCGCTTGCGATTTCCAATGGATTTTTGTAGTTCGAAGGCCTTTTTGGTTTTCTAGGGTTTCTGTTTCGAGCGATTTATGAATTCGAATTTTTGGGTTCGATTGCAATTTCGAATCTGATGTTCTTCTGTTTTTCGGGATTTATGATTTACGATTTGAGATAAGAGCGATAGAGGAAGAAGATGGAGCGGACGAGAATTGATTGCGAAGGGAGAAAATAGAGCGCACGTGAGGAAGAAAGAAGCGGCCGATTTTTTTTTTTCCAGTGTATTGTCCTTTAGGATAAAATATTAGGCGGCTGTCCTTATGGATAAATTTTAGTGGGCTTTTGTCCTTAAAATTTTTTTCCCCTTTTATATATAACTTATTTTCAATCTTCCCATTTTAAATCTATAAAATAACCATATCGCATAGTTTAAACTTTTATTTCAAACACTTATTTATTATTTATCGAAATATTATATTAGAAATCCAATTTAAAATATATGGGTGTAATAGATGTACGCTTAATCAAAAGTCATTCAAAACTTTTCTAATTTATAGGCTATGACTTTTAATATATTTATACAAATTATCTTTTAAGTTCCTCAAAACATTTTATCGCTAATTAAACACAATTTTATGGGAATAAATATTGATTTATTTCAAAATTTGATTAAGAATATGACTTAAGAGAAACCATATGAGAGATTTTTTTTTTAAATTGGTACGTTTTATTTAAAGCAAATTATATACTTTCTTTATGTATGTCTTGCTAAAACATTGTAACCGCCTAACCTAGGTGAGTGCCTTACAAGAGAGCAAAAAAACACATATAAATTCCGTATATTTGCAAATACAAATGTTCTCAGAGAAGACGAAAATCACATAGCCAAAAAAAACATAAAAATAGGCCCAAAAATAGAAGACCCAGAAACCTGCAAATTTAAAATATCATCTTCTTCCTTTTGCCACTATCCTGCATCAACCAAATCAAAACCCCATAGATGAAGTAACTCTAATTTGACGTGGTGCTCTCCGTTTTACTTCCGTTACTGCGAACAAGGTACATGACTTCCTTCTCTATCTACTAAAATGGTAGTATTGTGGATTTTGCGTTTGGTGTAAATTCTTGAATTTCCCTCTTGCCAAATCGAATAATTGGCAGTTGTAAATGCACTGATAGCTAGGCCTCTTGTCTGATCTATGTTTTAGAATTTATTTAGAACTAAATTAGCTTCATCTTCAATAGAATCTAGAATGCTCGGCGTAATATGAAGCTTTAATTTAGTCGAGCACCAAATATACGATGAACACTCACAGTGAAATGAAAGATGCTAAACTGTTTCTAGTTCTTTCCCACTAGGAGTACATAAATAATCTAAAAGATGTCCCAAATTTTGTAGCCTAACCTTGGTATTTAACTTGTCGCAAATGGCTAGGTAGGAGATGAAGGCCATACAACGACTATTTTTCGAATGTCATATAACTCTACAACAATGCTTTAGTTGGCCTTTAGCTATAATTTTATCCTAGTCTTTATGCATTGTAAAGTCACCACCAGCTAACCAATCATGGAAATCAATAGTTTTACTTCCATTTACAATCACTGATTGAATCTCAGACGATACTTATCTTGTTACAGGATGAAGAGAGTACCTAATCTCACCATTTTGTATAATGGAAGCTACATGTCATTGCCGATGGATTGAAAAAGATGAATGCCAAGCATGTTAATTAGGAATTTGCAATTAATCCAAGACTCCAACATAGTGAGGTATTACGACCGCGTTAACTATGATTTTGTTAAATAGTTGTTCACCTCCGGTATGGAATCTTAAAGTTTCTTTCAAAGTGCTCGACGCATTGACCAAAAGTGTTTACCCATACAATACCTTCTTCTCATCCGAGAGCTCCACAAATTGTTCTTTGTTAGAAAATTTCAGAGGATTTTCAGAACTGCTATTTTTTTAAATTAGAGAATAATTTGAATCCTACTCCTCCCTCATACTTTGACTTACACATAGTGCACCATGATACTTTATGCTTAGCTCCTACCCACAAAATATGAGTACAAATTGATTGTAATCTATCCAAAGTGAATTCTGGTAGTTGCCTAACAAATAGCTAATAAAGAATAATCCGGGTAAGAACTGTATGCATTTACTTTGCTTGGCTAGCGAAGCTTTTAAATTTGTTTGCTACCTCTGAATCTTTGTCTAAACCTTGTGTATTGGCGCCTGATAGTCTAAATAATATAAGTAATTTGTTAATTAAGGGAACCCTAGATATTTTATTGGGAATGTTCCTTCTTTAAAACCATGAATAACCTTGATGGCTTCAGAATTAGTAGTGGATTTACTAAAATAATTTCTGGTCTTTGAAATGTTAACATTCAAACATGCTTGCTCCTTTAACTTATGGAAGATAAAGTACATGGGGAGGGGATATTGAGTGTTTGATTTTCCAAAAATCATCAAATCATTTGCACAAAGCAAATGAGTGAAAACAAGGTGAAATTCGAATACTAGATGAAATAAGTTTAACCATGTAGCCTATTCCATAAAAAAGGTAAATTACGACATAGCAATAGTGAACAAATATGGAGATAATGGATTCCTTTGTTGAGTGCCTCATTTAGAAAGTATAAGCTTTTAGTAACACCTTAGAGAAAAATCATAAAAGTGGCAGTAGAAGTGCATTCATATATTATATTAATGAAGATTTAGGAAATCCCATACATAATATAACATATGAACTCTCGATTCACCATATCATAAGCTTTTTCTGAGTCCACTTTAACATTTTTTTTTGAAATTCCACTTTCTTAAAGTCTCGGATAAGCTCATGTGCAAGTAGTTCGTTATCCCCAGTATATCTATTTCTGTTGAAAGCACATTGGTTCTCGAAGAATGGATGAGGTGGAAAGCGTTTCAACCTATTACATAAGGTTTTAGAAAAAAATATATTATAATACATATTACAACAAGAGATTGGTCTATAATGAATAAAATTAGCAGGCCTTTCATTTTTGGAAAATTATATTCTAACTCCATAATTTTCTTAGTAGTCCCCTCCAGGTTGAAAAAAATCGATGAACCCCCGATTCTGTTGAGTACCCCCCATTGAATTAAAAAAAAAATTCTAAAAAAACCCTTCCATGTAGAGCAACCGCATGGTTTTTCAGAGTATCACGTGTTGCCCTATGTGGCTCCTTAGAGCACCATGTAGTTGTCCTACGTGGTGAGGATCCATCAGATTTGCTTCGTAATTTGGATCTCCTCTCACCAAAGTTCTCACTTATCCTATGAGGGTTGCTGCTCTAATAAAAAACAAGTGCCTCGCCAACATTTATTGGTTGCATCTTGTTTCAGAATAAAGCTTTGCTCAGGATCATATTAGAACTTCAAGAAATCGATTAAAACAAGTCAAGAAATCATCACAATTGTATCAATGCCATCAAAGAAAACCTATCATATTATTTCTGTTCTTATCAGCAAATTGGAAATTATTACTTCATATAGGCTTTAAGAGTTGCATCATTCTACAATTGGTAGTTTTTCTTAAAAGCCTTTTTCAATTTAAAGCTTTTTGAGCTCAAATCATACCTTTGCATTTGTTGATTCAGCTTCTCTATTGTGTCGGCATGGCTAACTTTGGAGATAATTCTAGTCCTCAAGTGTAATGACCCGGAAATCCGGTCCAATTTGAGCTGACCAAAAACACAAGTCCAACCCAAAATTAAACTGAAAATCAGGAAATTAATAGAAAAAAACAGAGGGCGAGGAAAGATAAGATAGAAACTTAAAATAGAAGAAGAAGAAGAAGAACACAATATCAGAGTAACACGAATCTCACAGCGGAACGAATAAATAAATTTCATAACATAACTTTGAAATACAAATCTGTACTTGAATATACATATCATTATCAAAGTACAGCACTTACAACACAGCGGAAATAACTATAACTATATGATCCTGAAGCCTCCTGCTCCAAGCTCTTCCAGTATATCTGTAAATCCCGACTACTTGACTGCCCGTACAAATTTAGGCACCCAAGAGTTTAGGGAAAACAAACAAAATAAACTCCGGGTCAGTCGTGGGACTGGTATGAGTAAAACAGTTAAAACAGCTCGAATAAGTAATCGATATCTCATAAGACCACGCTGTATAACGGAACGGGTTTTCCCCTTATGAGAATCCAAAATATCTTTATATCAAAAACCTTTTGATATTATAATAATGTCTATCAACCACAATATAATAATCATCTACATAAACGTTTTCATCTCACGTTCTACATATATAGTATACAATCAAAACCGCAAGCACGTATTGGGTAGTGGATTTCCAACTATGACAAGGTATGGAACCACCTTTCGCTAGTGTACCTCTAGAAAGGAATACACTGGGTTCAACAAGAACATCTTACAACTCGGCCATACATGACCGACCACTCATTTCGCTTGAGTGTATCGAATGTATATCACCAACGGTTGGGATCAGCAACCGTTTCCCGAATGGGACAGCATCAACAATAGATTTTTAGAAGTAAATGAAACTCTAGATCAGGTGATTATACACCCTACTTCGGTGCGACCGACTTAGCCATGCTGCCTGCCCGATTTTTTTCATTTACCGGATGATGAGGCTTGAAGCTACGCTTTATCATCACGCCAAATTCACTTTGAATGCCACATCGTCAAATCCATCAAATCACCGATTGACGTCCTCAACCATACATTATGTGTTAGCTAAAAGAAGTTTCCTTCTCCGCTTCCACTCTTGGTACGGTTGGAGAAATCAATATACGTGATCTTCTGGAAATACTCTGTCAGACATCCGTCCATACAAGTCATCCAGGAACAGGATGAACCGAAGGCACTATTCTATAAACAGGATAGCCCTTGCATAACTCTGTCTTCAATTTCCTTTGGCATATACGATTCGCAACGCTTATGCTAATACAGAGTGGTTCTTTGGATAATAATCCAACCGGTCTCTCCATATTAACAACGTTAAAATGGTTAAACTTCGATAGTCTGTGATTTAACTATCGAAGAAAAATAGGTGTGCAAACAACGATATTATTTCCAAATGGAAATTCTATCAATCAATCATCAATCATATATATATATATATATATATCCTTATTTTCTATGTTTAGAAAATATATGTTATTAACACTGGAAAACATTTCCATTTCTTGTTTTCTTTATTAGAAAACATTTCTGGTTTCTTATTTGGAAAACATTTCCAAAGCTTCTTCATTTCTTAGATAGATGTTTAAACAAACCATCGCGATGCCAACTCAAACCATTTCCTTTAATTACTAAATTCACTTAACCATCCTTTACTATCGAACCTTAACCATTCCTTAGTTAAAAATGAAGTCAATCAAGTTGGGATAATACTACCTCTCATACCTTAACTGAACAACATTTCTAACCTTGAAATAGACAAAGTTCACCCTTCTAATTCTTTAACAAACTTCCTTACGTAACTCTCTTTCAAATCTTTTCTATTCGATAATTCTTTCCTTCGATAAGGTATATTCGATAACTCTATTCAATTTATTCTATTCACTTAACTCCTTTGATTTAACTCTAACTCTATTCACTTAACTCCTATCGAATAAACTATATTCGTTAACTCTTTTTAATTCTATTTGAATAAACTATATATTCGATTAACTACTTTATTCTATTTGAATAAACAATATTCGATTAACTCCTTTTACTATTCGAATAAACTATATTCGATTAACTCCTTTTACTTTCTATTCGAATAAACTATATTCGATTAACTCATTTGCTTTAACTCTAATCGATTAAACTAACATCGATTAACTCCTTTCGATTAAACTAACACCGATTAACTCCTTTTAACTCGATTAAACTAACATCGATTAACTCCTTTTAACTCGATTAAACTAACATCGATTAACTCCTTTTAACTCGATTAAACTATTCATTTATAAAGATTTACTTTTAGTAATGGTTCTTCACTTTACAAATGATTTCCCTTTTTTAATTCTATTCGTAAATGGTTTTACAAATATCCCCTATTCAATCTCATTTGTAAATGGTTTACAAACATTTCTCTTCCTGATTGATTTGTAAATGGTTTACAAACCTTCCTCGTTCTAATCTGTTTGCTAATGGTTTTACACTATTTCCTTTTCAATCCTAATTGTAAATGGATTACAAATATTTCCTTGTATATCTTTATTTATTCTACTCTAGTTATTTCCTTTTTTCTATTCTATTCGTTTTATCAACATTTTTTCCTTTTATAAAACTCTATTCGTTTTATAAACATTTCCCCTTTTATTTACTTTCGAAATATTTCCTTTTATAAAATCTATTGATTTTATAAAATCCCTTTATTTCAATATACATTGAAATAATTCTTTTTACATCCCAGGGTCTTTTATGATATTTAAAATATCGAATAACAAGGATCAATATCATTCCAACACACATAATCCATAACAGATTATATAACACATCATATATCACAATATATGAAAAACAATAAAATAAATGTTGAGGAATCCAGTCGGATTCCTCCAACCTGTTTCCCTGCATCCACAGATGTTACACAATAAAATCAACATCACTTTCAGTTCCATATGATATATTCTGTTAAACAGAATCAATATAGAAATTCAACTAACTGACTAGCAGTTCAATCAAACAGTCAACACACAGTCAATCAACCAACATTTAACAGTTCTAAAAATACAACATGAAATTATAACTGTTCAGAGTTAGTGAGATTTACTCACATTTGCAGTTCATCGTTAAAGAACGATAAACTGTTGTTTGATTTGATTCAAACAGTTTATTTCGCCATAAATTCATACGAGCCCCAATCCACTTTCAGTCAGCTTCAATGTGAAGCTCTCGTCCATACGATCCCAATGCAACTTACGGTTCGTGACTCTGATTTCATATGAATAAGTTATGACTGTTTTAAAGTTAGTATGCATTTTAAATAGTTAAAAACTTAGATTAAATATAAATGGGCCTTAACTTCTTTCCTTTTTCTCCCGGCCCATTTGAAAATAATACCAGCCCATTTGAATTATTCCTTCTTCCCCGACAAAATCATCCGCTCCCAGTATTCAAACTCCTCTTCCATTGCCGCACCTTCAACCTTGACCGCAACCTCCCATACTCAACTGAAAATCAAACCAACTACACCGTTTGAATCCTCATGACAATCTCCATCTTCCAGAACTAATTTCGTGTAACTCGTTCACCGTTTGCAGATTCCGTCGTTCATGGTCTTCGTTGCAGGTACATGGAAATCACCGAACACTTTCACCCCCAAAATCCACGAAAATTGCACACGAGGTGCCATTCGATCTCGTGAACCCCTATATAACATCGAAAATTTGTATCGATGCTTCATTCAACAAAAACCCCCAACCCTAGCCTTGCGTTCAGGAAAACCCATGACAGGAATTTGTATCGAGCGCCACCAAATCAATATCAAAACGAAGAGGGCATTCTCAGGAACACAGAAATATGTATAGTTTAATTTAGAGAATTTATTTTGATTTTGTATGGATTTTCGAAATGGATTTTTCCATGTTTGCTGAAAAAATACGACGGCGGAAAAATTGACTATGGAACGAGGTGTTTTAGGGTTTAGAAAAGTTAGTGAGATATTTATAGGAAAAATTAGATATTTTTATTTTGATTATTTTATTAAATTTAATTCAACCGTTATGTATATTTAACAATAATAATTCCTATGGTCACATACAACACCCAAAAATCATGAAAATGGTCATGTAGCCACAGTTTGACATTACGAACCCAACGAAACTAGTTTCGTCGAATTTCGACTCCGTTTGCTCACACAGCGTATTTTTAACCATCGAAATACTGATTGTTTTTCACTATAATAATCCGTACGGCCACACAGTGACTCTAAAAATCACCAAACTGGGAATCTAACAATTATTTGACATTGCGGATCCAACAAAATTAGTTTCGTCGAATTCTGACTTCGTTTGCAAAAGTGGCTATTTTTAAAGCTCTGGATGACCCATTAAAATATATAAATATATTTAAATATAATTAAATTAAATATTTAAAAATAAATATTATCGTCTATATTCACAGTAGAATATCATACAGCTCCACTAGGATTTATAACTCGATACTTCACATCCCGATTAAATCGATATTCGATTTAAAATGAAATTTCCTTTTTAAAATATAAATAATTCCTTTATAAATTATAAAGGAATTCCACAACGACTTTTCTAAAATTTGATTTGGACGTGAATCAAAATCTACATGACGAAATCCCAATTTTTCTCTTCCACTCGAAAGATATACTCCACCAGCTCCACACGTTTCTTGTTTCACAGAAATCCGACTTAAAACGAATCCTGTACATTCAGTTGAAGTTCAAATCGCCAAATTACGAACTGCAGCGCCATTTCGAGCTCGATTTTAATTATAATATAATTATACGTTCAAACTGTCGTTTAAATAATATATTCGTTATTCTAATTCCAATTCTGAACTGAATTAAATATCACAGATGATCCGGTTCACCCCATATCGTCATTTAAGCCAATTCTGATTATTTCAGAATTAAATATATTTTTTAATTTATTATTTTAATTAAATATTCATCATTATTTAATTCTACGACCATTTAATTCACTATATCACTATTTATATAATTTAATAAATTAATTATAATACCTCTGTCAATGCGGGTCATTATATTCTTCCCTACTTAAAAATAATTTCGTCCTCGAAATTGCTAAACGGTAGAGGACGACCCTATCGACTGGTTAGAACATATTTTTTCACTTCTAAATCTTCAGTTTCAACTGAACCACTTTAATTTCAATTAAATTATTAATTAATTCTTATCAACGAAAATTTTCAAAAATCCTGAAAATTTTCTAACGCCTTAACTCTTCGAAAAATTTCGCCAGCACCTCCTTTGTACTGGTCAATCGGTCAAACTCCAACTCGTCTCTCTGGGCCATCTCCAACCCAAAAGAAAATCAAACAGCCAAGCGGCTTGCCAATTTGGCACATCAAAATCTCATACCATATGAAATATAAACTTGTACCTTTTTTTCGGGCATATCAACTCTATCACTTCCACCTGTTATCAATTCAGCAGATACAAGGGTCATCCCAATCAAATTCCAATCGGATTTTATCCACAACACAACCATTCACTTATATCCGAGCCAAATATCATTTCAACTCGAGTTTCTTCTCGATTCCCAACTCTAAACTTGATTATCACATTTCACTTCAAATTTGAATCTCACAATCCAATTTGTCTTGGTATCATTCTAATTCAATCTCAATTACCACTTTACTGGCTTTACTTTAATTCAAATTTTGCTTTCACAAATTTCTGTTAAATTTGTTTTTAATTCAAACAGTCTTTCCCTGTGAGATTTTAAACAGTTTACTCTTTCCAAAAATCAAATTTTCCTTTTTGAACATGTCACTGAGCCCTTAATTAATATTCCATTAGTTAAATCACTTCTCTATTTCTTTATCAATATTTGTTAACCAAATATTTTCAATAACCATATTGGCCTTTTATGTAATTTGGAAAATTTTCTAAACTTTAGAAAATATATGCTATTTATAATTGGAAAATACTCCAATTACTTATCTCTCTTCCGATCTCGTTTATTTCTATACTTAGGAAATGTCTATTATTCTATTTCCAAGTTTACACTTATTTGGGTTAAAACGGATGTTGTGCAAAACATCGTTATGACAACCCAAATACTATATTCAACTAACTTTTATTCAACATTGATATTCGAGCCTGAAATCTTACTATTTATTTGTTAATGAAATCAATCAAGTTGGGGTATAACTACCTCTCAGACCTTGACTGAATAACATTTATAACGTCAAAACAGATATGACTACTTACTCGAATAATCAATACTATATAACTACTTATTCACTTTTAAACACGTATACGCTTCCTCTTTCTATTCTTACTAGATTTTATTCTTAGTCTTCCTTTTTGATTTTACTATTCTATTTCTAAGTTCGTTTCCTTATCGACTTCTATATATATATCGATACGTTGATTTCTAACTATCAAATTATCTTAAAAATATTCTAACTCCTTAAATTCCCGGAAAAATTCGCCAACACCTCCTTTGTACCAGGAGCATCGGGATATTTCAAATAGACTCCCATGGCCCTCACCAATCCAAAAGAAAAAGAAAAGGCCAAGCAGCTAGCCGATACGGTACATAAAATCTCATATATGAATTAAATACATACCTTTTTGTCGAGCATTCTATTTATATACCTTCATACCCTATCCATATCTATCCCATGTATATTTATACATGCCCTATCTATTTTAACTATACCTGATCGTTTTAACTTAATTCGTTAATTAATTTTTTAATTAACTCTTTAGTCTATTTCACTTTTATATTTGAACATGACATGTTCAAATATATTTTAACTTGCTTATTAACTAATTTGAATCCAAATTTCAAATTTAAGTTCTATATTCGATTTCAAATTTCCATTTACAAACCCAATCCACCTTTCAAAGTTCAACTTCAAATTCAAAACTCGATTAATTAATTCCTCTTCGACTTAGTTAATTCTATTCAATTTCTATTCAAATTCTATAGTTTAAATTCCATTTGAATTCTATATTCAAATTCTATATTTGAATTTCTATATTCAAACTCTATTTCAATTCCATTGAATTTCATATATTCAAACTCCCTTTGAATTTCTATATTCAATTTCTATTTCAATTCCATTGAATTTCATATAATCAAACTCCCTTTGAATTTCTATATTCAATTTTATATTTCAATTCCATTGAATTTCATATATTCAAACTCCCTTTGAATTTCTATATTCAATTTTATTTGAATTCTCTTTATTCAAATTCTATATTCAAATCTATTTGAATTCTCTTTATTCAAATTCTATATTCAAATTGAATTCTCTTTATTCAAATTCTATATTCAAATCTATTTGAATTCTCTTTATTCAAATTCTATTTTATAAATCCTATTTTGAAATTCAACACAACTTGTCTTTCCCAAAACAAATTCAAAACAGTATCTCTGGTAGTAATTCGTCACTTACAACTCGAAATGAATACTGATGATGCAGCTGTCATCATCGGAATCTACTTTCCAGCGATCGAAGTGAGTTCAATACTATAAAACCATTTCTAAACATTTTCACTTTGAAATTCATTTCAAAATATTATTCACACTGCTTGTAAAACAATTTAAAATCTCCCAGGATCTTAAATTTTCCTTATTTTTAATCCAAATCCATTTACAAACACTTATCCAATTTTCCAGAATTTTAATTCAATTTCTGGTTTACATTTCAGATTTAACTCATCTGATTTCACGTATTTCACTTATATGAATTCTGATTAGTTATTTACATAACTATTTAATTTATAATCTTACTCGATTATAATAACAACCAATATATCCACTATATTATAATTATTCCAATACAAATCCTTTATATCAAAATATAATTTGGGTAAAAACATTTTCATTTACCCTCTTTTCAAAACATACCATGACGGTTCATCGTATTCGAGTGTTTACAAAATCCCTACCGATAAAGTGGATCAAACTGATCGACCAGAATCCTTAAACAACTCAACCAATGAAGCTCCACAATATAAAACAATTTTTATATCAATAACAAATACGTTCACTCGTATCTATACACTCAACTCAATCTAGGGTATTACTAACCCCATCTCTATTGAGTCCGCCACAAAGCCAAGGTAATTCACTTAACCTTAAGCTCTGATACCAATTGTAATGACCTGGAAATCCGGTCCAATTTGAGCTGAACAAAAACATAAGTCCAACCCCAAATTAAACTGAAAATCAGGAAATTAATAGAAAGAAAACAGAGGTTAAGGAAAGATAAGATAGAAACTTAGAATAGAAGAAGAAGAAGAAGAACTCAATATCAGAGTAACACGAATCTCACAGCGGAACGAATAAATAAATTTCATAACATAACTTTGAAATACAAATCTGTACCTGAATATACATATCATTATCAAAGTACAACACTTACAACATAGTGGAAATAACTATAACTATATGATCCTGAAGCCTCCTGCTCCAAGCTCTTCCAGTATATCTGTAAATCCCGACTACTTGACTGCCCATACAAATTTAAGCACCCAAGAGTTTAGGGAAAACAAACAAAATAAACTCTAGGTCAGTCATGGGACTGGTATGAGTAAAACTATTAAAACAGCTCGAACAAGTAATCGATATCTCATAAGACCACGCCGTATAACGAAACGGGTTTTTCCCTTATGAGAATCCAAAATATCTTTATATCAAAAACCTTTTGATATTATAATAATGTCTATCAATCAAAATATAATAATCATCTAGCAGAAACGTTTTCATCTCACGTTCTACATATATAGTATACAATCAAAACCGCAAGCACGTATTGGGTAATGTATTTCCAACTATGACAAGGTATGGAACCACCTTTCGCTAGTGTACCTCTAGAAAGGAATACACTGGGTTCAACAAGAACATCTTGCAACCCGGCCACACATGACCGACCACTCATTTCGCTTGAGTGTATCGAATGTATATCACCAATGGTTGGGATCAGCAACCGTTTCCCGAATGGGACAACATCAACAATAGATTTTTAGAAGTAAATGAAACTCTAGATCAGGTGATTATACACCCTACTTCGGTGTGACCGACTTAGCCATGCTGCCTGCCCGATTTCTGTCATTTACCGGATGATGAGGCTTGAAGCTACGCTTTATCATCACGCCAGATTCACTTTGAATGCCACATCGTCAAAACCATCAGATCACCGATTGACGTCCTCAACCATACATTATGTGTTAGCTAAAAGAAGTTTTCTTCTCCGCTTCCACTCTTGGTACGGTTGGAGAAATCAATATACGTGATCGTCTGGAAATACTCTGTCAGACATCCGTCCATACAAGTCATCCAGGAACAGGATGAACCGAAGGCACTATTCTGTAAACAGGATAGCCCTTGCATAACTCCGTCTTCAATTTCCTTTGGCATATATGATTTGCAACGCTTATGCCAATACAGAGTGGTTCTTTGGATAATAATCCAATCGGTCTCTCCATATTAACAACGTTAAAATGGTCAAAACTTCAATAGTCTGTGATTTAACTATCGAAGAAAAACAAGTATGCAAACAATGATATTATTTCCAAATGGAAATTCTATCAATCAATCATCAATCATATATATATATCCTTATTTTCTATGTTTAGAAAATATACGTTATTAACACTGGAAAACATTTCCATTTCTTGTTTTCTTTATTAGAAAACATTTCTGGTTTCTTATTTGGAAAACATTTCCAAAGCTTCTTCATTGGACTAAGATAGATGTTTAAACAAACCATCGCGATGCCAACTCAAACCATTTCCTTTAATTACTAAATTCACTTAACCATCCTTTACTATCGAACCTTAACCATTCCTTAGTTAAAAATGAAGTCAATCAAGTTGGGGTAATACTACCTCTCAGACCTTAACTGAAAAACGTTTCTAACCCTGAAATAGACAAAGTTCACCCTTCTAATTCTTTAACAAACTTCCTTACGTAACTCTCTTTCAAATCTTTTCTATTCGATAATTCTTTCCTTCGATAAGGTATATTCGATAACTCTATTCAATTTATTCTATTCACTTAACTCCTTTGATTTAACTCTAACTCTATTCACTTAACTCCTATCGAATAAAATATATTCGATAACTCTTTTTAACTCTATTTGAATAAACTATATATTCGATTAACTACTTTATTCTATTTGAATAAACTATATTTGATTAACTCCTTTTACTATTCGAATAAACTATATTCGATTAACTCCTTTTACTTTCTATTCGAATAAACTATATTCGATTAACTCATTTGCTTTAACTCTAATCGATTAAACTAACATCGATTAACTCCTTTCGATTAAACTAACATCGATTAACTCCTTTTAACTCGATTAAACTAACATCGATTAACTCCTTTTAACTCAATTAAACTATTCATTTATAAAGATTTACTTTTAGTAACGGTTCTTCACTTTACAAATGATTTCCCTTTTTTAATTCTATTCGTAAATGGTTTTACAAATATCCCCTATTCAATCTCATTTGTAAATGGTTTACAAACATTTCTCTTCCAGATTGATTTGTAAATGGTTTATAAACCTTCCTCGTTCTAATCTATTTGCTAATGGTTTTACACTATTTCCTTTTCAATCCTATTTGTAAATGGTTTACAAATATTTCCTTGTATATCTTGATTTATTCTACTCTAGTTATTTCCATTTTTCTGTTCTATTCGTTTTATCAACATTTTTCCCTTTTATAAAACTCTATTCGTTTTATAAACATTTCCCCTTTTATTTACTTTCGAAATATTTCCTTTTATAAAATCTATTGATTTTATAAAATCCCTTTATTTCAATATACATTGAAGTAATTCTTTTTACATCCCAGGGTCTTTTATGATATTTAAAATATCGAATAACAAGGATCAATATCATTCCAACACACATAATCCATAACAGATTATATAACACATCATATATCACAATATATGAAAACAGTAAAATAAATGTTGAGGAATCCAGTCGCCCTGTTTCCCTGCATCCACAGATGTTACACAATAAAATCAACATCACTTTCAGTTCCATATGATATATTCTGTTAAACATAATCAATATAGAAATTCAACTAATTGACAAACAGTTCAGTCAAACAGTCAACACACGGTCAATCAACCAACATTTAACAGTTCTAAAAATACAACATGAAATTATAACTGTTCAGAGTTAGTGAGATTTACTCACATTTGCAGTTCATCATTAAAGAACGATAAACTGTTATTTGATTTGATTCAAACAGTTTATTTCGCCATAAATTCATGCGAGCCCCAATCCACTTTCAGTCAGCTTTATTGTGAAGCTCTCGTCCATACGATCCCAACGCAACTTACGGTTCGTGATTCTGATTTCATATGAATAAGTTATGACTATTTTAAAGTTAGTATGCATTTTAAATAGTTAAAAACTTGGATTAAATATAAATGGGCCTTAACTTCTTTTCTTTTTCCCCCGGCCCATTTGAAAATAATACCAGCCCATTTAAATTATTCCTTCTTCCCCGACAAAATCATCCGCTCCCAGTATTCAAACTCCTCTTCCATTGCCGCACCTTCAACCTTGACCTCAACCTCCCATACTCAACTGAAAATCAAACCAACTACACCATTTGAATCCTCATGACAATCTCCATCTTCCAGAACTAATTTCGTGTAACTCGTTCACCGTTTGCAGATTCCGTCGTTCGCGGTCTTCATTGCAGGTACAGGGAAATCACCGAACACTTTCAGCCCCAAAATCCACGAAAATTGCACACGAGGTGCCATGCGATCTCGTGAACCCCTATATAACATCGAAAATTTGTATCGATGCTTCATTCAACAAAAACCCCCAACCCTAGCCTTGCGTTCAGGAAAACCCACGACAGGAATTTGTATCGAGCGCCACCAAATCCATATCAAAACGAAGAGGGCATTCTTAGGAACACAGAAATATGTATAGTTTAATTTAGAGAATTTATTTTGATTTTTTATGGATTTTCGAAATGGATTTTTCCATGTTTGCTGAAAAAATATGACGGCGGAAAAATTGACTATTGAACGAAGTGTTTTAGGGTTTAGAAAAGTTAGTGAGATATTTATAGGAAAAATTAGATATTTTTATTTTGATTATTTTATTAAATTTAAATCAACCGTTATGTATATTTAACAATAATAATTCCTATGGTCACATACAACACCCAAAAATCATGAAAATGGTCATGTAGCCACAGTTTGACAATACGAACCCAACGAAACTGGTTTTGTCGAATTTCGACTCCGTTTGCTCACACAACGTATTTTTAACCATCGAAATACTGATTGTTTTTCACTCTAAAAATCCATACGGCCACACACTGACTCTAAAAATCACCAAACTTGGAACCTAACAACTATTTGACATTGCGGATCCAACAAAATTAGTTTCGTCGAATTCCGACTTTGTTTGCAAAAGTGGCTATTTTTAAAGCTCTGGATGACCCATTTAAATATATAAATATATTTAAATATAATTAAATTAAATATTTAAAAATAAATATTATCGTCTATATTCATAGTAGAATATCATACAGCTCCACTGGGATTTATAACTCGATACTTCACATCCCGATTAAATCGATATTCGATTTAAAATGAAATTTCCTTTTTAAAATATAAATAATTCCTTTATAAATTATAAAGGAATTCCATAGCGACTTTTCTAAAATTTGATTTGGATGTGAATCAAAATCTACACGACGAAATCCCGATTTTTCTCTTCCACTCGAAAGATATACTCCACCAGCTCCACACGTTTCTTGTTTCACAGAAATCCGGCTTAAAACGAATCATGTACATTCAGTTGAAGTTCAAATCGCCAAATTACGAACTGCAGCGCCATTTCGAGCTCGATTTTAATTATAATATAATTATACGTTCAAACTGTCGTTTAAATAACATATTCGTTATTCTAATTCAAATTCTGAACTAAATTAAATATCACAGATGATCCGGTTCACACCATATCGTCATTTCAGCCAATTCTGATTATTTCAGAATTAAATATATTATTTAATTTATTATTTTAATTAAATATTCATCATTATTTAATTCTACGACCATTTAATTCACTATATCACTATTTATATGATTAAATAAATTAATTATAATACCTCTGCCAATGTGGGTCATTACATCAAGTTTCTAGCAACAGGGTTCATTAGTTTCAGACAGATCCCGTCCAAGATTTGACGAAGACCATCATTAAACCTCAAAGCCAAGTAATTTTGATCCAACTTAATGAAACTAACTACCTATTGTGGAAATTACAGATTGAAACTGCTATTAGAGGATATGGTTTAGATGACTATATTCTTGGTACGAAAATTGTGTCACCAAAGTTTGTTAGAGATGATAAAGATAAATTGGTGAATAATCCTGAATATACGATGCATCAGAGACAAGATGGTTTAATTTGTGCATATATGGTGTTCTCAATTGGTTTAGTAATATTACCCCAGTCAATAGGGGTCAAAACTGCTCAAGAAGTTTAGGAAACTATTGATTTTTTTTCTACATAATCTTCTGCAAGAGTTATGCATCATAGAAGATAATTGCGTAGTATCAGAAAAGATGAGTCATCTATGAATGAATATTTGCTCAAGGTTTAAAATATATGTGATCAACTAAGTTCAGCAGGACAAAGAATACCAGAATCTGAATAGGTCATAGCTATTATTAGTGGTCTTGATGATGAATATGAAGCTGTTACTACAATTATCTTATCTATAGACCTAACACCCTCATTACAATATGTATATTCTACCCTATTGTCACATGAAGGCAGAATAGAACATAAGAAGAATATTGATTAAAATTTATCTGTTAACTACACTGCATATGGAAAAGGAAAAAAAAATCAAGATAAAGGGGGTGGTTCAAGAAATTAATTTAATAATTGAGAGGGGGTTGATCTGTAAAGGAAGAAGTGGAGGTAGAAGTAATGGTAATAACAGAATCAGATGTCAAATCTGTGAAAAAGTAAGGGCATAGTGCTAGTAAATGATATTTTAGATTTAACACAAATTATACTCCTCCTCGACAGAACAACAGTGCAAGTGCAAACACGGTAAATGTTGCAAAAGAAAATAGTAAAGCACAAGAAGAAGTTCTTAATACTGAAGCTACCACTAATGATGATGTTTCAGATGATTGCTGGTACCAGATTCTGGTGCAACAGATTGTGTCACCAACAACTTAAGCACTTTAAATATGGGAAATAAGGAGTACAAATGTACATAAAATCTTATTGTTGGTAGTGGTAAAACCGCACACATCACACACACTGGAAATACAAGTGTTGGTGGAACTAACCAGCTATACTTAAAAAAAATGCTGAGAGTTCCATCAACTAAGAAAAATTAAATGATTGTTTCCCAATTTGCTAAGAATAATAATGTTTATTTTGATTTTTACCCTAATGCATGTATTATCAAAGACATACTAACATAATAAATTATCTTGTAGGGTAAAGAGAGTAGCGGATTATACAAATTTGATATCAGTAATTAAAATAATTCTGATCTTAGAAATAATAACTGTATAATGTCTGTAGTAAATGATTATGATTGCTTTAAGGAATTTGATATGTAGCATTGTAAACTGGGTCATCTCAGAATAAAAATTACTAAGCATATCATGATGAATAATAATATTTCTGTTAGTCAAATTCCTGATTCATATATGTGTATTGCTTGTCAATTGGGAAAGTGTCATAAACTTGCATTTCTAGATTTACAAACTAGTTATTCTAAGCTTCTTGAACTAATAGCTACAGATTTGTGGGGTCCATCCCCTATCAGTTCAAGTTATGGTTTCAGATATTATATATTATTCATTAATGCATATTCTAGATTTGTGTGGATTTACATGCTTAAATCGAAGTATGAAACTAGTAATGTTGTAATACAATTTATTAATAAGGTTGGAAACATTACTGGAAATAAGGTAAATATCTTTTAGATAGATGTGGTTGAGAATTTCTACCCTTACAATCCTTCTGTGAAAAGAATGGAATTAAACATAGAACTACATGCCCCTATAGATCAGAACAAAATGGAATCATAGAAAGGAAACACAGGCATATTGTTGAAACTGGTTTAACTTTATTAGTTCAAGCTTCTATGCCTTTTAATTATTAGGAAGATGCTTTTAGTACTGCTGTACATTTGATTAATATAACGCCTACAAATGTATTAAAATTCAAATTTCAAATGTCCACAAGAGGTGCTAACAAAAATTAAACCAGATTATAAGCATTTAAAAGTGTTTGGATGTCAGTGTTTTCCTTATATAAGACCTTTTAATAATCATAAACTAGATTTCAGGTCTACTACATGCACATTTTTGGGGTATTGTAATAAACAAAAAGGATATAAATGCTTGACAACAAGGGAAAATTTTATATCTCAAGAGAGATTTAATGAACATGTTTATACTTTTAATAAAACTGATGTAAGTGCTGCAGATAAAACTGTAAGTACTAGACAGGTAATTTGTGATATACCTGATGAAGTTGAAGTATTGGTGCCTTTTCATCATATGGAGCATGACTCTCAACACACCGTGCTTTTAGTAGGTCAGGTTAAGAGTATTCCTCCTCCAATATTGGTGATAGTGCAGAACAACAAAGCCAAGATGTCAGTGGTGCAAATGTTGATCAAGCAGCAAATAATAATATCACAAGTGACAATCAAACTACTATTGTCAAAGATGCTATTAATCAACATCCAATGCTTGCTAGAGCAAAGTGTGGCATATACAAGCCTAAAATTTACAACACTGCAATTGTTCTAGAAAAACCATCATCATATGATGAAGCAACTTAAAGTGACAAGTGGAGTACTACTATGCAAGATGAATACAGTGCTTTGATTAAGAACGGAACATGGACATCGGTTGAAAAACTAGAAATTAAAAATATTATTGGTTGTAGATGAATTCATAAATTAAAAAAAACACAGATGGTTCAATTTCTAAGTACAAGGAAAAACTTGTTGCAAAGGGGTATTCACAACGGTGTGGTTTTGAATTTTCAGAAACTTTTTCACTTGTTGTGAAACCAACTTCAATCAGAATTATCTTAACAAGTGCTTTGTATAGAAATTGGAACATCATATAATTATATGTTAATAATGCATTTCTTAATGGTGATTTGCAGGAAGAAGTTTACATGGAGCAACCTCAAGGGTTTACTCTACATGCAAACAAGAATTTGGTGTGCAAACTCAATAAGGCCATCTATGGTTTAAAGTAGGAACTAAGAGCATGGTTTGACAAGTTGAAGTCAACACTTTTCAATCATGGCTACAAATCAACAAAATCTGACAACTAAATATTTACAAAAATTTCTAATACTGCAACAACATATGTTCTAATTTATTTTGATTATTTTATCATTACAGGAAGTAGTGATGCAGAAATTAAAGCCATTACAAATATGTTGAATTCATAATTCTCAATTGAAGATTTAGGAGATTTGCATTATTTTCTAGGTGTTGAAGTCAACAAAACATCAATTTTAGAAATGCAACCCAGTCAGAAGAAATACATTTCTGAAATTTTGATTAGAGCTAAAATGGACAAAGCAAACTGTTTACCTACAACAATGATCACCAATATACTATTATCTCAGCATAAAGGAATACCTTTATTAGATGGAAAATTTTATAAAATCATAGTTAGTTCACTTCAGTATCTATATAATAAAATCCCTTGGTACACAAACCAACAGATAAGGAGTGGACCAGATTTAATTTACCAGTGTATATCAAGCGGCTACAAAAGAAACACGTACCTCATCTAGCGTTAATTCTGTATCCCACTCCCGTCAGCACGTCTCCCACTTCCCTCAATCTCCTTCTTCCCTCAATGTTTCCCCTCTCTTTTCTCTAACTAAACCGAAAAAATAATTTATTTTTTAACATAGGTTACTGTTAGACTTCGTATCCAAATCGAAAGTATCTTCGATCTTTGTGGTATTTCAAGGATTTCTATTCAAAAAGATATCCTGGTAATTGGTTCAATTCTTCTGCTCTTACGTACTTGGATATACTTTTATTTCTTTCTTTCAATCTTTCAAATATGGAGTTCAATCTTTTAATTCTCATCACGAATTGATTTTGTCATAATTATCTTTTTTGTTCTAACCCTATGAGCAACTCGCGCCTTTGGTCCTCACGCATTTGCGTTGACAGTTTGATTGATCATAAGTTTTCGTTCCTGTTTTTAAGTACTAGATACAAGTAGACTGCCTTTGTTAACATAATATATCGTCATAAAAATTTTTTCTGGTACATTTACTATATTTTTCATGTTCTTATCTGATGTTTCTTATCACGCATACATTTAAGGGCATTATTGCCTTACAGGGAGAGGAAGGGTTGTTTGGGATTGAATGGGGATAGAGAAATTATTTGCCTATGAAGATCAGTGTTTGGGGAGAGTTTTTGCAAGCTTGGGAGGGGTTGCGATATAGATGAATGAGTGTACCATTGAAATACTCATTGGAAACTAGATTGATAATGAAAGCTTTTGGTCACTTGAGATAGATGGAAAATCATTGTTGACTGACTAAAAAAGTACCCTACACACACTTTGTTAACAAGTAAGTCATTTTAGTTTCATAACTTACTATTTAATTGTGTATGTAGAATCAATTTTTTGCTCTCCACAAAGCATTAGACAAGAATGAAGTGGTTCTATTTTTTATTCTTTCATTGAAATAAAATAACATACGAGTTCCACTGCTTTGCTTGTGAAGGCATAATTTTGGTGATGCGCACTGCTGATATTCACTGCTTTCATGCTTCATTTTAGTGACTTCGCTTGGTGCACTGTTTATCTGAACTTTCGTCCTTCCATTTTTTTAATGTTATTTTTCTTTGATTTAGTCATTAAAAGTTAAGCACTCCTCATAGATATACCTTTCTCAATCATGTTATTATTGGATTAAAAAAATAGATGTACTGTGTTCTATACCTTGCTTCATACCTCAATTCATTGCTATGTTTTTTTTAACATGAATTGGATATACTTTAATTTTGTCTACTAATTTTCGTAGCATCAACCAAAAACTAAAACATTCATTACAATTAACCTTGTTTATCTTTATGGTACATCATAGTTGTTCCTTACTATCTTATAGTTTGGTTGCTTTTTACATGCATTTGAAGAAAATGGGTGCTTCTTTAAGAAGAGATAAGCTGGGAAGCGGTAGCTTTATAGCTCAGAGAGATGATTTGATTTCTTCGGGTGCAATGTAGATCTAGAGTGTTGAATTTATTGCATGATTAAAATGTCGTGTAAGCAAAGTGTACGAATATGTTTTTATTAAAGCAGCATGTTTGTTCATTCGTAGGCTATATTTATTTGAATAAATGTAAGAAACATAATGAATTTTGTGTGCATTATGGCACAATAACCGCTTCCATTTAAAAAAAAGGCTGAGAGATTATGTTTTATTTGTATAGAAATGAGATTAATTTCAGACCTTCGGATTGGCAAAATTCTTTGGAGAACATGCTGGCCTAAAGAGTGACCTACATGTTTTTTTAAATAACATAAAGGATTTGCGGTGTTGCGCCAAACATGAAGTAATCTTCATCATCATGTCAGGCCTACGGAGAAGCATCATTTGTGTAGACACTGGAAAATCAAGGGGTAAAGTTGGAGACTACATGGTAGAAGCTACAAGGATTTCCTTTTAACACAAAGCACTGGAACAAGGGAGAAATATGTAAAAAATACTGGGCTGAAATTAATCTCTACCAGACATGTTAAAATTCAACATTTAATATAATTAACAAATCTTGATACATACTTATCGTGAACTGATGCGCTGAATTTGCCTGCTTACGAGCCTAACAATGAAGTTTGGCAAATGTTGATAGACATTGCAACTATCGTACCTTCGGCTGCTCCAAACGGTGATGAGAAAATGCATAAAGCTGTTCTTAATTATTATTTTAAAATGTAATTCCACGTAACATATTGTGTATTCTTTTCATATATTTTGTATGTAATATGTACATGTTCCTTAACCAGGCCCGACCCATAGCAGATGTAACATCCCGAGATTTTGTGACAATTTAGATTATTAAATTTAGTGTGATCTTGGACAATATGGTTTAAATATTAAAGTTTAAATTTGTTTATGTTAATTTAGAATGAAAATTGAAACTTAATATTGAATATATTTTTGATTTGTGTAAATTATAATTGAAATATAAATTTTGAATTTCTAAAATATGAAAATTGGATTCACAATAAACGATAGTTGATTTATACATTTATATGAAGTCCAGTTTGACTTGAATAAATTTAATAAAACATTTGAATTGGATTAAGTGGTTAATAAACGGAAAATAAATATTTTATTTTTTTAATGAACTGGTTAAATTTGTCATTTTGCAAATGATCTTAGAATTTGATGAAATTAATTTTATTTGATATGGAATTGTAAATTATTGTAAGATCTAAAATTTCATAGCTAACAAAGTTATAGTTGGATCATAAGAAATTAAAATGTATAGGAATTTGTGTGTACAATTTAATTAAATAGTCGAGTTTTAGAAGAAACCGCAAGAGACTTTGGAATTGGGCTTTGAAACCTATTCCATTGCATTCTGAAGGCGTCAAAACATATTGTTAGGTAGTAAGCGGGCCTGATTTGGACTCAGTCCGAATTTTGGCTTTATAATGCGTAAAACGAAAAATATATTATTAAAATAATATCTTGGAACCTTAAATTTCTCAGGCCGCTGCCTTTATCTATTTCCATGGTCGAAATTGTTCGGTCTTTATGGCTTAAGATCTTCCAATCCAAACATCGAAATCAAAATTTTCCTGAACGATAATTGTAGATCTTCGCGTAATCTTCGAATCCATATGGATTATGATTGCTATTTCGTTTAGAATTCACCAGGATGTTGCGAGGGTTATGGGGTTTTCACGGACGAAGAGGCGATCGAGTGGGCCCTACTTCTGGGCGGTGGCGGAGGACCGAACGGCGAACGTGTTGGATCCAGATTAACACTAGAGGGGGGTGAATAGGGTTTATCACAGTTTTAACTGAATTGAAAATCTGACAGGATATTAAAAATAATTAACAGATCACAGAATGCAGCAAAAATAAAAGTGCAGAAAATAAATCACACACAAATATACCCAGCTTCGGCAAAACCCTGCCTGCTGCTGCATTCCTAAGGTTTCTACTAGGTGTTATAAACAAATCCCGCATACAAGACCATGTACACTCGCAGCGCCTGCTCTGTCCTAACCCTACGCTCAAAACCCTAGACTGACCGATATCCCCTCGATCAGATTTTCCCTGATTACGACCCCATAACCAGTAACCTAGATTTTACAGGCTCTAGCAACTGGGAGTCAACACCCTGACTGATTCCCTTAGTATTTTACAAACACTAGAAAAACTGTTCAGACGGTTTTTTACAAAACAGAATAAAAAAGCAAAACAAATTAAAAAAAGAAAACCCTAGGAAGTAGAAATAAGGGTCAACCCCTTTTCAATTTAAAATAAATGGCCGACCTCTTTTAAAATGTGTTGCACCATCTTTTTATTTGACCCGTTCACTTTGTCTCTGGAAATAGCAATGGCGGCGGCTCTAGGGTTTCTTCTTTGAATTCCAAATCGAAGTCGATGCTTGATGAATTTGCTAATCTTTGAAGCTCGAGTCTGAAGTGTTCCTCACCGTCTCCGATTAAGAATTCTCTAACAATTGAAAACATGTGAGTAAATTTGGATATCCGATTTTTCTCTTCAATTTTTGTTGTGTGTTTTTCAGTCCCGTATGCCAGTGATGATATGGTGTATAATATAGGATTATAGAATCCTTAAAATGCTCTCTGATTTCACCAATTACGACTTGGTCTTGATTTGAATGGTTTCACTTTTTGATTTTCTCCGACTTTAAATGAAAGCGTGATTTTTGGCTTTTGGTTGATTACTTGTTGTGAACAACTTTCTCGATTTGTTGCCTAGCTTGAATAAAATTGGCTGATAAAAAAAATGTTGCCATATTATCCACTTTCAATGGATAAATTGCTCGATTTAAAAATCCTTGAAAGATTTGTGTATGCTGAATCATCATACCATATATGCTCGAAATCATTTGCTCCACAGTATGATTGAAGATGCCAAATATGAACTAATCACCATGTTTTCTTCTTGCTGGATATGTGCAATTCTGGAAATTTGATTTAACTCATGCCAAAAAAAATTGCTTGTTTTATTTCTGGAGTGAAAACAATCTCTGCCTTGATTGTTTAATGCTAAAACAAAATTTTCAAATATGTTCAACTTGAATACTTTATCAAAAAAATTCTGGTTTCTAGAAACTGTTAAATACTTGCCAAAAGCAGTTGTTGATTTTCTAGAACTTTAAAACTGCATGAGTACTGGAAATAGTTAAACACTTTGATTTGTAGAAATCTTTGCCATATATAAATGCCTTGAATTGCACTTGAAATTCTTGCTATAACATGTAGTATCACTTGTTCTCCTTATGTGTACATTAGCAACTCTTCACTATGCATTGCTGTTCCACCATGCTTTGTGTCATGTTGATCTTGCTGCCATGTATGCATAGATCTAAATAGTCCATGCATGTATGTGTATATGCCTGCCATGTTGTTATGTTGTTTTGCCTTGTGCATTTAAGTTCACCTAAACCACGAACTTCTCTTTTCTGTTTTTGTGCTCTTGAAATTCTAGGCTGAACCATTTATGCTTTGCACACACACACTTGACCATGTACACGTCGTACATGCAGCCCCCATATTTTTTATGCTGCTTCGTGTCCAAAACAATCTCGACCATTGGCTTGCTGTTAGCTGCTCCATATATATGCTCCACTTGACATTTGTAAAAGCTATTTGCACTTGAACATTTTTGAGATGCTTTGTGTATATGTTTGAAATACATCCTGTGCATTCTATAAGAAATGTTGTAGTTCTTCATTTAACTGAGCTCTTACCTGAAACTGATTTATGCTGCCATGTTAAATTCTATCAACTCGAATGATTGGACACCCATTTCCATTTGTTGTTTAATCCCTTGCATTTTTTCTTGTATGCTTAAAAAAACTGAACACTCTGATCTGAGCTGTACATATGAGAACTTCCTTCGGCTCGGCACATGATTTTGGTTGCACACTGATCAGGCCATGTTAATTGCTGTGATCTTCTACATTGTGTTGCTCCCATGTGCCATCTTGTTGTTGTGTTTGTTGTGATCATTGATCTGCCATTATATGTTTGAGCTGCTTTATATATGTTGATTCGACTTGTTGCATTGAATCTTGTTTGGCTTGCTTATGACATGTACATAGACTTGTGCACTGAGTCGAGATGGTCCGCGGGGCTACTCCTCAGTTGCACACTGGATTGGCGAGGCAGTGCACACGTGTGTATATATATATATATATATGCACGTGTGTATATTCAACCATCCAGACAAGTTTCCTTGTCCCTGCATTGATATAAATACATATGTTGTCTGCCTTATGGTATTTACAGTGTATTACTGTGAATATCACAAGCTGTCTAGACATAGTCGGATAAATCAGATCATCAGAAAAATGATGAGAAACACACCGAACATCTGAGGCAAATAAATTAAAAAATAAAAATTATATCTGCTAGAATTTAGAAATTATTTCTGTTCAAGATACTGTGTGTGTGTTTCCATATATGACAGGTAAGCATGAAGATGACTTGACTAACTGTGAGAAGTGAAGACTGGATTGACAGTGCTGACTGACTAGGAGGCTGGAGAAAGAAGACTGAAGAAGGAAGACAACATGTGTCATCATTGTATAAGTAACAGTGTCAATAAAAAAGTGTGTATATTGAGTTGTATGTAAATGATGAGTGATGTAGTGAAGAGCTTTGTTTAAGAATGAGAGAATTGTACAGATATTTGTAATAAACAAATTTGTTTGAAATAAAATCTCATTCTATTGTTGTCAAACAAACTTGTCTAAATTATTCAGTTTATTTACAAGTACAAATTCCTGTGATGTGTTTAAATAGTGGAGTTATAAATAATTGTACTGTTTGAATGTTTGAGATATAATATTATATTTAAATAAAATACTGTATGAGTATATGAATGTTTGTACAGCCGTATTCTATCTAAATATAAATATTATATTCCTGTCTGTGATAAATATATGAAACAGTACAGTAACAAACACATTTAAAAAATATATTTGGTTGTTATCATCAAACAAAAAACCATATACTTGTGTATACAACACCGTTATATACAACAATCTCCCCCTTTTGATGATGACAAACAAATATGATGATTTTGAATATCACAAATGTGTTTGACAGTGAATATTGAACTCCCCCTATTTATTAGCTCCCTCTACAGTAGACAACCCCCCTATAACTATGCATGAGTGAAGTGAATGAATAATAAATCTTCAAAATTAAAAATATTTATAAAATATTCACTCATAAATCAAAATCTAATCCATTCTCCCCCTTTTGTTATCATCAAAAGGATACAGAGTTTAAAGTACAGATGAAAAACGACTAAAAATATAATTTCAGCTTAAGAGAAAGAACGGTTATCATAATTCTCAATCAGCCAAACAAAATCATAATAAACTGAGAACTGGTGGCATATTTCACATTGTAGGAAATGAAGGATTTACGATGAATTCTATACAAATGGAGAGAGTAAAAAAAATGAGTTCAATTATTTTCCAAAAGAATTTTATAAAAGTGAGCACAAAACAGTGATGGATTTGGACTATAATTATAATTTCAATTTAAGTGACAGAATCGAATAATCCCAAATCCCAATACCCATCAATCAACAAATCATAATACGTCATAAGATTTCAACACATTTCACAGATTAGAAGATGGATTGATAGTCTGGTTTTATACCCCGAGGAGAATTTCATTGACCACGCATAATATTTCCGTTTTCCTTTTCTTTTATTTAAGAGCACACTGACCAAGCATAACCAGAGCTTGGATTTTTAAATGACGTCAGTCGCAGCTTAACTTATAAGTTGTCTCTTAACCATGCATGACCAGAGCTTGGATTTTTAAATGACGTCAGTCGCAGCTTAACTTATAAGTTGTCTCTTAACCATGCATGACCAGAGCTTGGATTTTTAAATGACGTCAGTCGCAGCTTAACTTATAAGTTGTCTCTTAACCACGCATGACCAGAGCTTGGATTTTTAAATGAGGTTAGAGACACACTTATGGATTAATTATATTCATTATTTTCAGCTTCAAAATAGAAAAACTCCTCGGCATATAAAACCAGTATGAATGATAGAAATGCGGTAGGTACAGAAATGGACTGTGAAATAAATTTCTAAATTAATAATATTATGAAATATGATCAACTGTACCGAGATCATTGAAAAAATTTCAGTTTTCACTAATTCTGAATAATAACATAACCACAATTCCATCACAAATATTTTCACTATTTTATTCAAAAAGATATTTAAAAAATATCAAACTCTCCACATTAATATAGAATTATCATGGATGGCAGAAAGATGATAGATAATGAAGATGGTCGTGAAATAATTGCCAGTTCAAGGATATTGTAATAAATATTCAACCATCATGAAAATTCAGATTATTCTCCTCTTGTTGTGAAATATATTGCAGTCACAATTCATCACAATTTCAAAATCTGATAATAATTTTGATGAATTATAAATACAACACCATTTGGATATTGATCTCAATTTCTTAATGAATAAAAAATAAATAATTTTAAAAATGAGAATCAATTACAAGAGGAATTTAGAGGGATATATACAAGACAAAAAAATATATACAAAAAATATTCAGCACTTATAAACTGATACCACTTGATGTCTCTATACATGAGGATTTAAAAAAGATATTGGAGACGAACAAAGATATCTCAGACAATAGGATCTTAATTACAAAGCCTAAGCAGACACGGTTAACAAATCAAGCAAACTAATTTCATCAATCAGAGCATGGTATAAACAAGCAGTTACCAAAAATTATTTTCAAGAACAATATCTGCGCAACACAAAAATCATATTCAACTCAAACTTGTCAAGATGACGGTCACATAAGATGACTCATGATCTAACGAATATACCATTTATTTGAAATCATTTAAGAAATATGAAACTCTCAAGATTCAGTGAACCAGTCACACCAGAATGTAAATATCAGATTCAAGATATGTGTGTGATTCAACAAATCGGTAACTTCAAATGATTTTGAACAAACATATATTCAAATCAAATAACCATGAAAAACAAAGAGATTTAAGACCGGATTCTCAAAGAATTTTTCACAAGACTTTCTAGCAAGCACAAAGATATTTTTTTAGAATATTTACATCAAGTTTGAGTAATAATTCATGATCATTATGGTTTTTTTTGTTTGTTTGAAATCACTTGAAAATTTCAGACATAAAGATGAATTTCAAGATGTATCACTGATTCAAGATAAAAAATCAACATATCCAAGCCAATCTGAAAAATAATGAAATTATCACGACTGATAAATATTGTTGTGCTGTAAAGAGTATAATATTTCAAGCTTTTCTAAACTGAATTAGAAGAAATCCAAAATAGCAGATATATGTGAAATTTCATTAAATATTCAGATATTCAAAATTTTAGAATTTATACTAGCAATGTTCAAGATATGATATGAATGCTTCAGCACTGTTAGAAATTCAGAGATCAGAAAATAAACTTCGAAACAACTGCAGAAATATTTACAAATTTGAATTCAAGATGTAACGACCCAGATTTTTGAATAATTTATTTTAAATATTTAATATTGTTTTAAATATTTAGTTGATAATATAAATGATATTTTATATTGAATTATCAATTTAATATGACCGTTTATATTTACATTCGAATTTAAATTTCAATATCAAATCACAGAGTTCAAAATAACGTTGTAATATTGGAGATGTCGGTTGTCACGTTAAAATAGCGGTCCGGGGTTTTAAATTAAAGGACCGCCAGACAATTTAATTAAAGTAAAAATCAAATCAAAAATCAAATCGATATCGTTTTAAAAAGGATAAAGATCTTTTTAAATCAAATCACATTAATCAAAATCAAATTAAAATTTAAAATGTCTGTACTTTGGCCAACACCACTTTAGTACATTCTGTACGTTGGTCTCCTCTTCCCTTCTTTATAAATCGCGTCCCCTTCCTTTATCGCCAATTCATTTTTCACAAAAAGAAAAAAAAAACCACAGCTTCAAAACCGCAATTTTCTTTTCCTCATCACGTTCGAAATCTGCCAGTCCCTTTGGAACTTGAAGCAATATGGGGTGCTCGCGACGGTGCGAAGTGTTCTAGATGGGTGCGATGTGGTGATTGGTGGACGGTTGCGGTGAGTGGAGGGAGGATTTGCGATGTCAGGGAGGTCGATAGGTGGAGTGCGATTTAGGGATTTAAGTGTTCGATGTCTGGGAGGAAGGCGATGTTTGTTCACTGGAGTAGGGCGGCAGGGCTTCGAGGGTGTACTGACATGGTTCTGGTGATACTGTATATGGGAGAACGCGAGTTGCCTGGGGTCTGTCTTGGAGTTTGTCGCGATTTATGGGAAGGATTTTTAGGGATTCACAAGTTCAGCGAAGAAGTGGAAGGAGGAGAGATGCGTGAACTCAACGTTGAATGGGGGATTGCGGCGGTGAGGAGCAGTTTCCGAGAGTGAAGGAGAAGTGCTTGGTGAAATGCCAAGGAGAAAGAAGTAATTAAGGTAATATAAATTATTTAATTTAATTCTAATTTACAAGTTAATAACGGTTGTTAAATTTGTTAATAACATTTTTTTTAGTTAATTTATAAAGTGATTAGGATTTTTAAGTTAGTTTATATAAAGGGATTAGTTAGTTAGAAATAAAATCTGTAAAGTAATCATTTAAGATTTTAGTTGGAATTTAGTTAACCCATAAGTAATTAATTTAAAGTAAGTTAAAAATCAAATTTAGTTTACCTTTAATCCTATTAGTCGATATAATCCGTATATCTGATAAATGCAAAATTTAAATTTATACAAGGTAATTAAATCGAGAAGCCAGTTCCTTAGAATATAGTTGCGGAAAATACTATTGGATGTTGGATTGGAAATTTCTAAAATCAATCGGATCAGAATGGATCGAACAATGAAAATCCTGGTGAGTAAATCTCACTCACCTTTAGAATTATTTTTATTTCATTAAAAATAATTGTCTGTTGTTTGTGTGAATGTTTTCTGGTTGTTTTATATATATTAGTTATTTAGGCTATTATATATATATATATATTGGGTTGATTGATTGGTTGGATTCCCGCAGTCTCATTAGCGGATGCCCGCAGTTTCATAGCGGATGATTACCCTATACGCCCCACGCTATGATTAGTGGATGACCTTCTATACCGCGATATTCTGCCACGAAGCAGAATGGGTATTATTTATGTGCTAACATCTGTGGATGCAGGAAAACAGGTTGGAGGAATCCAACGGGATTCCTCAAAAATATATTATCTGTTTGTTTATTTGTTTGCATATATATTGTTATATATGAGGTGTTAGAAAAATAAATAATTCGTTGCTTTGTGTGTTTAAATATCACTGGGCTTAAGTAATGATATTTAAAACTATCGTGGAAGGATATTTGAGATTTTAAAAGGGAAAATTCTATTTTTAAATAGAATTTGAATTTTAAATGGAAATAAAATATAAACTTGTTTTTGAAAAATAAAACAAGTAGTTTCTTTATAAACGAAGTTTATAAATAGTTCTTTTATAACAAAGTTATAAATGAAGTGAAAAGAATTATCATTTGATGATTCAGAAATAGAAATACAAGTGTGAAATTGGAATTTGAAATGAAAGTTCAAAATAGGATGTGAAATGAAATTTTTACATATATAACTCAAATGAAATTTGAGTATAACATTTGAATAGTAGAATTAGAAAAGGAGTTTAAATATTTGAATTTTAAAAGGAGAATGAATATTAGAAATTCAAATAGAAGTTCAAATAGAATTTGAATAGTCGGAATTAGAATGAAAAATAGAATTTGAATTCAAGGAATTAAAATAAAATTTGAATTCAAAGGAATTCGAATAAAGAAATTCAAATAGAGATTTGAAGGTAGAATTTCAAAATAGAATTTGAAATAAACTTTGAAATAGGATTTTCGAAGTAGAATTGGAAATAGAATTTCAAATAGGATTTCAAAATAGGAAATCCAAATGGTTTTGAAATGGAATTTGAATTCAAGGGAATTCAAATGGATTTGAGTGAAGAAATTCAAATGATGTAAAAAAAAATATATAAGTTTGAATATTAGAATTCAAATGGGGTTGGAAATGAATTTGAATATTAGAATTCAAATGGAAATGGAAAATGAAATTTGAATATAAGAGATTCAAATTTGAATTCAAATAGAATTTAAACTATGGGATTTGAATATGAAATTCAAATGGGTTTTAAACTATGGAATTTTTAATATAGAATTTAAAAAGGAGTTTGAATATTTGAATTCCAATAGAATTCAAATATAGAAATTGGAATATAGAAGTTCAAATGGAATTTAAATATAGAGTTTGAATAAGAGAATTCCAATGAATTCAAACATAGGATTTGAATATAGGGAATTCAAATAGAAATTCAAGTATTGAATTTGAATATCAAATAGAAAAGGAATTGGAATTTGAATATAGAATTCAAATAAAAGTGAGATTGGAATTTGAATCAAGAAATTCAAATAGAGTTAAACAGAGTTGAATTCATTTTAAAGAAGTTTAAAGGTTTATATATATAAATATAATTAAAACGAACTCGCCGCAGCGCTGCAGTTCGTAAAATAGCGATTCGAACTTCAATCGAGTATACAGGACTCAATTGGAGTCGGATCCCTTTGAAACAAGAAACGTCAGGACCGGTTTGATAATAGTTTGCTAATGGAAGAGAAAAATATGAATTTCGTCGTATAGATTTTGAGTTATGTCAAAATCAAATTTTCAGAAAAACAACGCCAAAATCGTAACGGTTTATTAAATTTTATAAAAGGATTTTAAACGAATAAAATTCGAATTTCTATTTAGAAAATTTCAGATTCGGAGTTGTAATTATATGTGAACTCAAGTGAAGTAATGAATTTGATTTTGAAACAGAAATCAGATTTTTGACTTTGAATAGAACTAACTAATTTGAATAGTAATTAGTTAAATGGGATTTTGAATTGATATTGGACTTTGAATAAGTGAATTCGATTTGAAAATTTTTATTCGAAATCGAAAGGGAAGCTAGAATTGGAAACTTGAAATTCAATTTGGATATAAGCTAATTAAATATTTTGTTTGAACATGTTATGTTCAAACAAAGAAGTGAAATAGGCAAAAGGGCTAATTAAAGAATAATTGAGCGAAACTGAATTCAAACGATTCAAAAATTGAATTCAAACGAATGGATTGAGTTGAATTGAATTGGAAACAGGTGAACAGGTGTTAAACAGATATGGGATGGAGTATATGAAGATTTTAATTTGTGTGCCCAACAAAAAGGTACATGTTTAATTCATATATGAGATTTATGCGCCGTATCGGCAAGCCGCTTGGCTTTTCTTTTTTCTTTTGATTGAGGAAGATACCGGGAAGCTATTTGAAATTTCCCGATGCTCCCGATACAGGGGAGGTTATGGCGAATTTTTCCGGGAATTTAAGGAGTTAGAATATTTTTAAGAAATTTGACAATTAGAAATTTATATATCGATATATATAGAATTCGATAAGGAAACGAAATCAAAAATAGGATATTGTAAACAAGAAGGGAAATCTATAAATTAGAAATAGAAAGCGAACTTTATACATGTTTTAAAAAAAATGAATAATTGGATTGTATAGTGTGTTTATTCGAGGTAAGTGGTTTTGCCGTTTTGAAGTTGAGGATGGTTTCAGTTAAGGTCTGAGAGGTAATTTTACCCCAACTTGATTTATTTTATTTTTAATGAATAAATAGCAAGATCCAGTCTCGAAGAGAAGTGTTTGAAAAAGAGTTAGTTGAATAAAATATTTTGGGTTGTTGTGACGATGTTTTACACAACATTCGTTTTAAACCCAAGTGATGGAATTTTGGAGATATAACAAGTAAATATTTCCTGAGTAGAATTAAAATAGTCGGGATAGAGATAAGTGATTGGAATTGTTTCCAATTGCAAATAGAGATTTTTCTAATATATAGAAAATAAAAGAAGTTAATATTTGGAAACGTTTTCCAAATGGCATAAGAGGCCGAGATGATTATTGTAAATATTTGGTTAACAAATATTGATAAGGAAATGGAGAAGAGATTTAATTAATGAAATATTAATTAAGGAGCCCAGTGATTTGTTTGATATGTTGGATGAACACTTGTTTTTATTCGATAGTTAAATCACAGACTATCGAAGTTTTGACCATCGTTGTCAATATGGAGAGACCGGTTGGATTACTATCCGAAGAACCACTCCGTATCGGCATAAGCGTTGCGAACCAAGTATGTTGAATATATTGAAGACGGAGTAAAGTGCAAGGGCTTTTCTATTAAATAGAAATAGTGCCTTCGGTTTCGTTCAATCCCAGAACGAACGTAAATGGACGAATGTCTGACAGAGTATTTCCAATGATCAAATGGGTTGGTCTGTATGAATGTATATGGTTGCAACGGATTTATCCCTTAGCATAATATCCAGAATATTTGTGCAAACTCAACTAGTGATTAACGGATCTGACAATGTGGCATTCAAAGTGATTGTGCTATCAATGAATGGTAAGTATGCGTAGCCTCAGGCCTCAACAACCGGGAAAGGACAAAAATCGGGCAGGCAGCATGGCTATGTGGGTCGCACCCATTAGGGTGTATAATCACCTATCTAGAGGTTCATTTAATTTCTTATTCTATTCGATGCTGTCCCAGTCGGGAGACGGTTGCTGATCCCAACCGTTGGTGATATACATTCGATACACTCAAGCGAAATGAGTGGTCGGTCATGTGTGGGCCGGGTTGCAAGATGTTCTTGTTGAACCCAGTGTATTCCTCTCTAGAGATACACTAGCGGAAGGTGGTTCCATACCTTGTCATGTTGGAAATCCAATCTCCAATAAGCGCCATGCGGTTTTTGATTTTATACTATATATGTGGAGCGTGAGATGCAAGCGTTCTGCTATTTGGTTATTTACTTGATGGAGACATTATTATAATATCACTGGATTTTCGTATCAAAGTGTTTTGGGTTATAGTAAGGTAAAAACCGTCCGCGTTTATGTGTGGGCTGGTCTTACTATTATCTTTTCTTTCGAAAAGAGTTTTGAAGGTTAAACAAGTGGTTGGAGTTTACTCACACCAGTCCCATGACTGACCCAGAGTTTATTTTGTTTTGTTTTTTTCCTAAACTCTTGGGTGCCCAAATTTGTACGGGCAGTCAAGTGTTTCAGGCTTTTACAGATACACTTGGAGGAGCTTGAAGCTGGAGGCTTCAATGTGAGTTATTTAGAGTTACTTCCGCTGAATCAAATGTTATGTGTACTCTGATGATGGTATGTATATATGTACAAAACAGATTGTATTTCAAAGCTTATGTTATATAATATATTTTATTCGTTCCGCTGTGAGTTGTGATCTTCGTTTTTCTCCTATTCTAATATTTCTTTCTTTCTATTTCTCATCCTCTATCTTCTTTCTATTAATGGTTCATATTTCTGTGTTATTTGGGTTGGACGTGTGGTGTAATTAGTCAACTCAGATAGCACGGATTTGCGGGTCGTTACAGGTGGTATCAGAGCTTAGGTTGAGTTAATACCTAGGCTTTGTGGAGTTGTGCTCATTAGAGATAGGATCAGTAGTATCCTAGAATGAGTTGAGTGTATATACGAGAGCGCGTATTTGTAAATTGATATAAAAACCATTTTATATTGTGTTGGCTAGTCTGTTGAGTGGTTTATGAATTCTGATCGAATAGTGGGACGCCACAAAGTCGGTAGGAATTTCTAAACACTTGAACAGAAGATTGAACATGATATTGTTTTCAAGTGGGTAGATGAAATAATTTTACCCAAAATTATATTTTGATATAGAAAGAATGATTTTTGAGATCATTATATTATATGGATGTGTTGATTGTTAGGATTATAATCAAACGAGGTTATAAAAAAATTGAAATGGTTATTTATAACCAAACTGAATTTGTATAAAAATTAAATATACAAATGAGATGAATTAAAGTTAAATTCAAACCAGAATTTGAAATTTAAAATCCTGGGAGGTTTGAAATCATTTGCGAAGTATATTAAGATAATATAGCTTTGATTTGGAAGGGTTTTTGAATAAAAATCATTTTTAATGGATTTTGAAATAATAAAGCACTGAACTCACTTCAGTGGCTGGGAAATAATTCTGATGATAACTGCAGCATCATCAGTGTTCATTTTCGAGTTTCTAAGTGAAGGATGGCTACCTTAGAAAAGTTTTTGATGAAATTTGTTTTGAAAGGAAACAAGTGATTTGAAAATTCAAATGTTTTGAATTTGAAATGGGAATAAATATATACATATATATTTATGTAATTTCAGAAGGATTCAAAAGGAAAACCCTGGGATTTGGATTCTGGAATTAAAATTTAACTTAAGCAAGTTAAATGGTTCGAGGTGAGTAAATTGACTAGAATCAATTTGAAATAAATTGAAATGAATATGAATTAGAATGCATATGAATGGAAACCAAAAGTTTTGATGGAACTAAATTTGTTGAAATGTGAAGAGATGAGTTTCAACATAAAGAAGTTTTGAAAAGTAATGAATTTGTATCATTTTTCCTACCTAAGCAATTTCGAGGACGAAATTATTTTAAGGGGGGAAGAATGTAACGACCCAGATTTTTGAATAATTTATTTTAAATATTTAATATTGTTTTAAATATTTAGTTGATAATATAAATGATATTTTATATTGAATTATCAATTTAATATGACCGTTTATATTTACATTCGAATTTAAATTTCAATATCAAATCAAAGAGTTCAAAATAACGTTGTAATATTGGAGATGTCGGTTGTCACGTTAAAATAGCGGTCCGGGGTTTTAAATTAAAGGACCGCCAGACAATTTAATTAAAGTAAAAATCAAATCAAAAATCAAATCGATATCGTTTTAAAAAGGATAAAGATCTTTTTAAATCAAATCACATTAATCAAAATCAAATTAAAATTTAAAATGTCTGTACTTTGGCCAACACCACTTTAATACATTCTGTACGTTGGTCTCCTCTTCCCTTCTTTATAAATCGCGTCCCCTTCCTTTATCGCCAATTCATTTTTCACAAAAAGAAAAAAAAAAACCACAGCTTCAAAACCGCAATTTTCTTTTCCTCATCACGTTCGAAATCTGCCAGTCCCTTTGGAACTTGAAGCAATATGGGGTGCTCGCGACGGTGCGAAGTGTTCTAGATGGGTGCGATGTGGTGATTGGTGGACGGTTGCGGTGAGTGGAGGGAGGATTTGCGATGTCAGGGAGGTCGATAGGTGGAGTGCGATTTAGGGATTTAAGTGTTCGATGTCTGGGAGGAAGGCGATGTTTGTTCACTGGAGTAGGGCGGCAGGGCTTCGAGGGTGTACTGACATGGTTCTGGTGATACTGTATATGGGAGAACGCGAGTTGCCTGGGGTCTGTCTTGGAGTTTGTCGCGATTTATGGGAAGGATTTTTAGGGATTCACAAGTTCAGCGAAGAAGTGGAAGGAGGAGAGATGCGTGAACTCAACGTTGAATGGGGGATTGCGGCGGTGAGGAGCAGTTTCCGAGAGTGAAGGAGAAGTGCTTGGTGAAATGCCAAGGAGAAAGAAGTAATTAAGGTAATATAAATTATTTAATTTAATTCTAATTTACAAGTTAATAACGGTTGTTAAATTTGTTAATAACATTTTTTTAGTTAATTTATAAAGTGATTAGGATTTTTAAGTTAGTTTATATAAAGGGATTAGTTAGTTAGAAATAAAATCTGTAAAGTAATCAGTTAAGATTTTAGTTGGAATTTAGTTAACCCATAAGTAATTAATTTAAAGTAAGTTAAAAATCAAATTTAGTTTACCTTTAATCCTATTAGTCGATATAATCCGTATATCTGATAAATGCAAAATTTAAATTTATACAAGGTAATTAAATCGAGAAGCCAGTTCCTTAGAATATAGTTGCGGAAAATACTATTGGATGTTGGATTGGAAATTTCTAAAATCAATCGGATCAGAATGGATCGAACAATGAAAATCCTGGTGAGTAAATCTCACTCACCTTTAGAATTATTTTTATTTCATTAAAAATAATTGTCTGTTGTTTGTGTGAATGTTTTCTGGTTGTTTTATATATATTAGTTATTTAGGCTATTATATATATATATTGGGTTGATTGATTGGTTGGATTCCCGCAGTCTCATTAGCGGATGCCCGCAGTTTCATAGCGGATGATTACCCTATACGCCCCACGCTATGATTAGTGGATGACCTTCTATACCGCGATATTCTGCCACGAAGCAGAATGGGTATTATTTATGTGCTAACATCTGTGGATGCAGGAAAACAGGTTGGCGGAATCCAACGGGATTCCTCAAAAATATATTATCTGTTTGTTTATTTGTTTGCATATATATTGTTATATATGAGGTGTTAGAAAAATAAATAATTCGTTGCTTTGTGTGTTTAAATATCACTGGGCTTAAGTAATGATATTTAAAACTATCGTGGAAGGATATTTGAGATTTTAAAAGGGAAAATTCTATTTTTAAATAGAATTTGAATTTTAAATGGAAATAAAATATAAACTTGTTTTTGAAAAATAAAACAAGTAGTTTCTTTATAAACAAAGTTTATAAATAGTTCTTTTATAACAAAGTTATAAATGAAGTGAAAAGAATTATCATTTGATGATTCAGAAATAGAAATACAAGTGTGAAATTGGAATTTGAAATGAAAGTTCAAAATAGGATGTGAAATGAAATTTTTACATATATAACTCAAATGAAATTTGAGTATAACATTTGAATAGTAGAATTAGAAAAGGAGTTTAAATATTTGAATTTTAAAAGGAGATTGAATATTAGAAATTCAAATAGAAGTTCAAATAGAATTTGAATAGTCGGAATTAGAATGAAAAATAGAATTTGAATTCAAGGAATTAAAATAAAATTTGAATTCAAAGGAATTCAAATAAAGAAATTCAAATAGAGATTTGAAGGTAGAATTTCAAAATAGAATTTGAAATAAACTTTGAAATAGGATTTTCGAAGTAGAATTGGAAATAGAATTTCAAATAGGATTTCAAAATAGGAAATCCAAATGGTTTTGAAATGGAATTTGAATTCAAGGGAATTCAAATGGATTTGAGTGAAGAAATTCAAATGATGTAAAAAAAAATATATAAGTTTGAATATTAGAATTCAAATGGGGTTGGAAATGAATTTGAATATTAGAATTCAAATGGAAATGGAAAATGAAATTTGAATATAAGAGATTCAAATTTGAATTCAAATAGAATTTAAACTATGGGATTTGATTATGAAATTCAAATGGGTTTTAAACTATGGAATTTTTAATATAGAATTTAAAAAGGAGTTTGAATATTTGAATTCCAATAGAATTCAAATATAGAAATTGGAATATAGAAGTTCAAATGGAATTTAAATATAGAGTTTGAATAAGAGAATTCCAATGAATTCAAACATAGGATTTGAATATAGGGAATTCAAATAGAAATTCAAGTATTGAATTTGAATATCAAATAGAAAAGGAATTGGAATTTGAATATAGAATTCAAATAAAAGTGAGATTGGAATTTGAATCAAGAAATTCAAATAGAGTTAAACAGAGTTGAATTCATTTTAAAGAAGTTTAAAGGTTTATATATATAAATATAATTAAAACGAACTCGCCGCAGCGCTGCAGTTCGTAAAATAGCGATTCGAACTTCAATCGAGTATACAGGACTCAATTGGAGTCGGATCCCTTTGAAACAAGAAACGTCAGGACCGGTTTGATAATAGTTTGCTAATGGAAGAGAAAAATATGAATTTCGTCGTATAGATTTTGAGTTATGTCAAAATCAAATTTTCAGAAAAACAACGCCAAAATCGTAACGGTTTATTAAATTTTATAAAAGGATTTTAAACGAATAAAATTCGAATTTCTATTTAGAAAATTTCAGATTCGGAGTTGTAATTATATGTGAACTCAAGTGAAGTAATGAATTTGATTTTGAAACAGAAATCAGATTTTTGACTTTGAATAGAACTAACTAATTTGAATAGTAATTAGTTAAATGGGATTTTGAATTGATATTGGACTTTGAATAAGTGAATTCGATTTGAAAATTTTTATTCGAAATCGAAAGGGAAGCTAGAATTGGAAACTTGAAATTCAATTTGGATATAAGCTAATTAAATATTTTGTTTGAACATGTTATGTTCAAACAAAGAAGTGAAATAGGCAAAAGGGCTAATTAAAGAATAATTGAGCGAAACTGAATTCAAACGATTCAAAAATTGAATTCAAACGAATGGATTGAGTTGAATTGAATTGGAAACAGGTGAACAGGTGTTAAACAGATATGGGATGGAGTATATGAAGATTTTAATTTGTGTGCCCAACAAAAAGGTACATGTTTAATTCATATATGAGATTTATGCGCCGTATCGGCAAGCCGCTTGGCTTTTCTTTTTTCTTTTGATTGAGGAAGATACCGGGAAGCTATTTGAAATTTCCCGATGCTCCCGATACAGGGGAGGTTATGGCGAATTTTTCCGGGAATTTAAGGAGTTAGAATATTTTTAAGAAATTTGACAATTAGAAATTTATATATCGATATATATAGAATTCGATAAGGAAACGAAATCAAAAATAGGATATTGTAAACAAGAAGGGAAATCTATAAATTAGAAATAGAAAGCGAACTTTATACATGTTTTTAAAAAAATGAATAATTGGATTGTATAGTGTGTTTATTCGAGGTAAGTGGTTTTGCCGTTTTGAAGTTGAGGATGGTTTCAGTTAAGGTCTGAGAGGTAATTTTACCCCAACTTGATTTATTTCATTTTTAATGAATAAATAGCAAGATCCAGTCTCGAAGAGAAGTGTTTGAAAAAGAGTTAGTTGAATAAAATATTTTGGGTTGTTGTGACGATGTTTTACACAACATTCGTTTTAAACCCAAGTGATGGAATTTTGGAGATATAACAAGTAAATATTTCCTGAGTAGAATTAAAATAGTCGGGATAGAGATAAGTG
Organism: Allium sativum; assembly: GCA_030737875.1. Lineage (NCBI taxonomy): Eukaryota > Viridiplantae > Streptophyta > Magnoliopsida > Asparagales > Amaryllidaceae > Allium > Allium sativum. Next base: position 765,220,716 of record CM060926.1, on the reverse strand, counting down.
ATTGGAATTGTTTCCAATTGCAAATAGAGATTTTTCTAATATATAGAAAATAAAAGAAGTTAATATTTGGAAACGTTTTCCAAATGGCATAAGAGGCCGAGATGATTATTGTAAATATTTGGTTAACAAATATTGATAAGGAAATGGAGAAGAGATTTAATTAATGAAATATTAATTAAGGAGCCCAGTGATTTGTTTGATATGTTGGATGAACACTTGTTTTTATTCGATAGTTAAATCACAGACTATCGAAGTTTTGACCATCGTTGTCAATATGGAGAGACCGGTTGGATTACTATCCGAAGAACCACTCCGTATCGGCATAAGCGTTGCGAACCAAGTATGCTGAATATATTGAAGACGGAGTAAAGTGCAAGGGATTTTCTATTAAATAGAAATAGTGCCTTCGGTTTCGTTCAATCCCAGAACGAACGTAAATGGACGAATGTCTGACAGAGTATTTCCAATGATCAAATGGGTTGGTCTGTATGAATGTATATGGTTGCAACGGATTTATCCCTTAGCATAATATCCAGAATATTTGTGCAAACTCAACTAGTGATTAACGGATCTGACAATGTGGCATTCAAAGTGATTGTGCTATCAATGAATGGTAAGTATGCGTAGCCTCAGGCCTCAACAACCGGGAAAGGACAAAAATCGGGCAGGCAGCATGGCTATGTGGGTCGCACCCATTAGGGTGTATAATCACCTATCTAGAGGTTCATTTAATTTCTTATTCTATTCGATGCTGTCCCAGTCGGGAGACGGTTGCTGATCCCAACCGTTGGTGATATACATTCGATACACTCAAGCGAAATGAGTGGTCGGTCATGTGTTGGCCGGGTTGCAAGATGTTCTTGTTGAACCCAGTGTATTCCTCTCTAGAGATACACTAGCGGAAGGTGGTTCCATACCTTGTCATGTTGGAAATCCAATCTCCAATAAGCGCCATGCGGTTTTTGATTTTATACTATATATGTGGAGCGTGAGATGCAAGCGTTCTGCTATTTGGTTATTTACTTGATGGAGACATTATTATAATATCACTGGATTTTCGTATCAAAGTGTTTTGGGTTATAGTAAGGTAAAAACCGTCCGTGTTTATGTGTGGGCTGGTCTTACTATTATCTTTTCTTTCGAAAAGAGTTTTGAAGGTTAAACAAGTGGTTGGAGTTTACTCACACCAGTCCCATGACTGACCCAGAGTTTATTTTGTTTTGTTTTTTTCCTAAACTCTTGGGTGCCCAAATTTGTACGGGCAGTCAAGTGTTTCAGGCTTTTACAGATACACTTGGAGGAGCTTGAAGCTGGAGGCTTCAACGTGAGTTATTTAGAGTTACTTCCGCTGAATCAAATGTTATGTGTACTCTGATGATGGTATGTATATATGTACAAAACAGATTGTATTTCAAAGCTTATGTTATATAATATATTTTATTCGTTCCGCTGTGAGTTGTGATCTTCGTTTTTCTCCTATTCTAATATTTCTTTCTTTCTATTTATCATCCTCTATCTTCTTTCTATTAATGGTTCGTATTTCTGTGTTATTTGGGTTGGACGTGTGGTGTAATTAGTCAACTCAGATAGCACGGATTTGCGGGTCGTTACACAAGATCTGGAAATAATTAAAACATCAGTGTTCTATTCAAATAAAGTGAATTTTTGGAAAATATGAATTCTACAATTGGAAATTTAATAAAGTACAAAAGAAAAACAAAAATATATGGTAGTGACAAAACAGTAGAGATAAAGAAAATAAACGGAAAGGGTAGAAGAAGGAATAAACAAAGAAAATAGAAACAGAGAGAATATACAAAGGTGAGTTCAGAGATCATACAAAATCCAGTGTAAAACAGAATCTCTAACTCAACAAACTTGGCTTGAGGAACTATGAATAATTTGATGATATGAAGCAATTTGAATTCAGTTTCTCTTTTGCAAAGTAGTTCCTCAGCCTCCACCGGTACCTAACAGTTCAAGGAATCGAGTGGTCTAACAAAATTAGTAAAACCACTCAAAGTTGTATTCATATGTTTTGGTATCCAGACTTGCTTGTACAACAAACCATTAGAATTAACTTTTGTACCCTTAGGAACCCAAATCTGTTTGAATTTAACAAAACACGTTTTATTTCCATTTGGAATCCAAGAATGTTTAAATGGTTTGTTATAAAATAAATTCTCATCTCGATTGTGATTTAAAAGTCTTTTGGAATTTTCAAAGTCCAAGTTTTCAGAAAGACCCTTCTTGAAGCAGTTTGAAGGATTTTTAAAATCACAAGAGTTCAAATTTTCAAAAACATTTCTTTTCTCAAAACCAAGGCCATTTTTATTTTTCAAAGAAAATTGGTTTTTCAACAACATATTCAAAAAAAATTCACCATTAGAAAAAATAGCCAATGTTGTTTCAAGTTGTTGAATTTTTAATTTAAGATCACCATTCTCTTTTATCAAATTCGAACAACGATTTATAGCGTTCTTACTCTTTTCAGCATCATTGTGTTTCAAAACCAAGAGTTCGTTTTCAAGCTTTTCAATTTTGGCCTTGGACTTAGAAATTTCATTTTCAAAACGTTTTTGTTTCTCAGCAATTTCACATTCTGAATTTGAAATCTTAAAAGTTTCCAATTCTTTTCGCAAGGAGTTGTTCATACATATTAGCTCACCTTGCTTTTCTTTTGATCTCATAATTTGTTTTTCAAGCTTTTGGATATTTTCATTGAGATGAGCTAAATTGTTTTTCGAGTTGAAACAATCCTTGAATCAGAGTTTGAAACTTTCATGATATTTTCGAGTTTTAATTCCAAAATATTATTTTTAGTGATCAACTCAAGTTTTTCAGACTTCAGAATTTTATTTTTCGATTTGAGACTATGAACAACATTTGTTAATTCAGTACAAAGATAAACAAAATCTTTCATATGAAGGATCTTTAGTTTCATCATCTATTGCGTCACCATCGACAAATCCATTTGAATTATCATTTGTAAAACCTGTTAAGCACAAATCAGAACTTGAGCTGACATTCCAGGATTTTGAGCAGTTGTTGTCAAATTGTACATACTTTACATTGAGAGTACTCCAAATTTTCTGCGCAGTCAAACAACGAGAGATAAGATCAAGCTGATGATTACTAAGATAAGAGTACAAAATATGCATAATACAAGCATTTAAAACTTTATTCCTCTTATCCAACATGTCTCCCTGATTTTCAATAATTATTCCCAATACTCAAAAATTAACAGATTTTAAATGTAATTCAATCTTTGATTTCCAAATTAAAAAATCTATTCCATTGAAAAAAATTGGAATATCATTAGACTGACTCTTGCAATATTGACAACTAGGATCCATGATTCTAGGGTTAATGAAATTACCAGGCTCTGATACCAATTGTTGGATCTAGATTAAACCCTAGAGGGGGGGGGTGAATAGGGTTATCACAGTTTTTAACTGAATTGGAAATCTGACATGATATTAAAAATAATTAACAGATCACAAAATGCAGTAGAAATAAAAGTGTAGAAAATAAATTACACACAGATATACCCAGCTTTGGCAAAACCCTGCCTACTGCTGCATTCCTAAGAATTCTACTAGGTGTTATAAACAAATCCCGCATACAAGGCCATGTACACTCACAGCGCCTTCTCCTGTCCTAACCCTACGCTCAAAACCGTAGACTGACCGATATCCCCTCGATCAGATTTTCCCTGATTATAGCCCCGTAACCAGTAACCTAGATTTTACAGACTCTAGCAACTGTCAGTCAACACCCTGACTGATTCCCCTCGTATTTAAAGACATTAGAAAAACTGTTCAGACGGTTTTTTACAAAACAAAATAAAAAAGCAAAACAAATTAAAAAAGAAAAACCCTAGGAAATAGAAATAAGGGTCATCCCCTTTTCAATTTAAAAGAAAAGGCCGGCCTCTTTTAAAATGTGTTGCACCATCTTTTTATTTGACCCGTTCACTTTGTCTCTGGAAATAACAATGGCGGCATCTCTAGGGTTTCTTCTTTGAATTCCAAATCGTAGTCGATGCTTGATGAATTTGCTAATCTCTGAAGCTCGAGTCTGAAGTGTTCCTCTTCGTCTCCGATTAAGAATTCTCTGGCGATTGAAAACTTATGAGTAAATTTGGATAAAAGAATTTTCTCTTCAATTTTTGTTGTGTGTTTTTCAATCCTGTATGCCAGTGATGATATGGTGTATAATATAGGATTACATAATCCTTAAAATGCTCTCTGATTTCACCCAATTACGACTTGGTCTTGATTTGAATGGTTTCCCTTTTTGATTTTCTCCGATTTTAAATGAAAGCGTGATTTTTGGCTTTTGGTTGATTACTTGCTGTGAACAACTTTCTCGATTTGTTGCCTGGCTTGAATAAAATGGCTGACAAAAAAAAAATGTTGCCATATTATCCACCTTGAATGTGATAAATTGCTTGATTTAAAAATCCTTGAAAGATTTGTGTATGCTGAATCATCATACCATATATGCTCGAAATCATTTGCTCCACAGTATGATTGAAGATGCCAAATATGAACTAATCACCATGTTTTCTTCCAGCTTGATATGTGCAATTCTGGAAATTTGATTTAACTCATGCCAAAAACAATTTGCTTGTTTTATTCTGGAATAAAAATAATCTCTGCCTTGATTGTTTAATGCCAAAACAAAATTTTCAAATATAATCAACTTGAAAACTTGTCAAATATTTTATGGTTTCTGGAAAACTGTTAAATACTTGCCAAAAGCAGTTGTTGATTTTCTGGAACTTTAAAACTGCATGAGTACTGGAAACAGTTAAACACTTTGATTTGTAGAAATATTTGCCATATATAAAATGCCTTGAATTGCACTTGAAATTCTTGCCATAACATGTAGTATCACTTGTTCTCCTTATGTGTACATTAGCAATTCTTCACTATGCATTGCTGTTCCACCTTGCTTTGTGTCATGTTGATCTTGCTGCCATGTATGCATAGATCTGAATAGTCCATGCATGTACGTGTATATGCCTGCCATGTTGTTATGCTATTTTGCCTTGTGATTTTAAGTTCACCTGAACCATGAACTTCTCTTTGTTGTTTTTGTGCTCTTGAAATTCTAGGCTGAACCATTTATGCTTTGCACACACACACACTTGACCATGTACACGTTGTACATGCGCCCCCATATTTTTAATGCTGCTTCATGTCCAAAACAATCTCGACCATTGGCTTGCTGTTAGCTGCTCTATATATATGCACCACTTGACATTTGTAAAATCTATTTGCACTTGAACATTTTTGAGATTCTTTGTGCATATGTTTGAATATACATCCTGTGCATTTCTATAAGAAATGCTGTAGTTCTTCATTTAACTGAGCTCTTACCTGAAACTGATTTCTGCTGCCATGTTAAATTCTCTCAACTCGAATGATTGGACAACCCATTTCCATTTGTTGTTTAATCCCTTGCATTTTTTCTTGTATGCTTAAAAAAAACTGAACACTCTGATCTGAGCTGTACATATGTGTAACGACCCGGATTTCGCCCGACCCCAATCCGATCGCAAGAATCGATCAAGACCGTTCAAAATCCGCGTTACGTTAACTTTGGGCATACAACACATCAGAACAACAACACAGACTTTATCACATCAATAATAAATGTTACATCAGAGTATAGAATATATCAGAGTACATCGATAAATAATACAGCGGAAGATACATTTACAATAAATTAAATACATTGCAGCGGAACTAATCTCAGCGTAAGGGCAATAATATTATGGACCAGCTTCAGACTTCAATTCCAGGATCAATGCTTAACTAAATCTGCAAAAAGCTACTCGACTGCCCGTGTGGAAAGAGGGCGCCCGAGTTTGCAAGTGAAACAAACTAGAGGTCAGTCGTGGGACTGGTGTGAAAATTCTATACTTAACTTATCTAAATAGTAGGCTAATCACAAGGGACCACGCCGCTAACGCGGAACGGGGTTTACTCCATTGGATTTCCAATGCATAATTAAAGTAAATCGTCAAATAACGCAATGCTTCTAAGAAAAATAAAACCATTATAAGACCCAGGTCCCATCACACAATGCAACGCATGCCAGAGGATAGGGTTTTACCTTATAATGGTCAAAAGATGCTTGATACGTAAAAACGATATTATTAGTAGTGTATATATATATATATATATATATTTAAAACATTCAAATATAATATCAATCCTAGAACGGCATAGGTACCATATACTATGTCGCCGTACTAGTTATACAATCAAAAACTGCAAGGGCGTATTGGGAATTGGGTTTCCATCACGAGATCGAGGCTAGGGATCGTCCTCTTCCGATTCGAGACACTCTAGCAAATGCCTCAGGATCCCCCGCAGTAAACCCTTGGATGCGGTAGGGCGGTCCCTACCTAACGGTAGTGGATTAGTTATGCCTGAACACACGTTTCCCGGTCCCTTTGGACCTATAATATGACCACTTCCGGCCTATAAAAACCCGACGTACCTCAATCCAAATCCCACATAAGTAAAATGTCGGGCCGTGTTAAAGCCCAAAACACCACTCCTAGCAAGAAAGAAACGTGTGCACTTCCCTACGGTCCATATCCCGTTTTTAACTCATACCGGGGCGTGAGGCTCGCGAACTCACGATATACACAAAGCTATGCTTAAGGAGACTGTGCTTTGATCATCAACCACAAGGCCTGCTTTTCAACAAAGCCTTGATCATTTGCATCTTAGCATGTCACATTGTCAGACCCTACCATATTATTGATCATCTACCAATATATATATAACCTCTAAGCTCATACGTCTTAGAGAAGGATGATAAGTAAAGAATAAATTCTTCACCACCAAACAGAAATATATAATCAGTAGCGTTCAACAAATACAGTAGAAAGGAATACAATGTCAGACACGCAATCCATTTACAGGTCTGCTCTGGGTCTAAGCGAAACAACGTCCCGTCGATCTCCAAATGCGTTTGGATGACCATCGCCAAATACCTTGCCTTGGAAGGCCAATCCCAATTCAAGATACCAGTCATCATCATCCCAACGATGTGAAACCTTCGGTCTTCAATCACCGTCTTCATCTTCGACTCTTGATCGTCGTGATGATTATTCAGAATGGGTTAAAACCCGGTCTTTCTGAATAACTCGCGTATTTTGGGATAAGAAAACAAATATTGGAAAATTACACATTTCCTCACATTCCAAATCAGAATATTCTTTTAATAAGATATTCGTTTTAAAAGATTCTCATTAATTTTATCAAAGATAAACACTGAAAATAAAATCTATAAATCAATTTTCGAAATATGGAATTCCACAGAAATCAAATCAATACATAATCGATAAAGATTTCTGTATCGGACTAATAATATAAATGGAATAACGGCAAAGCCTCTTAAATTCCACTTATAATATCGGTCTTCTTTTACAGAAGCCCATTTCGATTATTACCAATCTAATTTCCACTTAATTCCTATTTAATATATTACATTGAAAACTTGGTTTTTAGAAAATGCCCTTTTTAAATCTATAAGATAGATTCATAAGTTCCAAATAATAATTTCAATGTAAATTGGATTTAAGGACAAATGTCGTTTTAAAACATCGTCCACGATAAATGCACTTCACATCTCAATTTATTTCATATCACAAAATATAATTGCAAATGCTAGTAATCTTTTAAAAACATATTTTAAAATAATCATAAAATATTCTTTATATAAAGACTCTAAACGAGAAGTATTCTTTATATTACAAATTCTTTATCTTTTACAAATATTCTTTGTTTTAACATATACTTGGTTAAAAATATATTATGAAAATATGTGCACTTATATAAAAAGGATTTCTAATGTAAAAATATTCTCATTAAAAGAACACCTGAATCGAAATGCGACTCAAACATTTACCATCTAATTTGGGTTACATGGATTTCACACACATCATCAAATCATCCATTTACATCCAAAGTGTAAATTCCACCGTGTAAGCGTTAAAATTAAATAATAACGCTCATCACAGCCTGTCGATCTAACGATCAACAAACAATTAAATATTGGGATTACTGTATATAAATTTTTCATCCCAACACCCGTGTGGGGTTTCAACCAACAAACAAATGATAAAACTAATTTGTGCACTTGGGCGATGTGTAAAAATTATCGACCAAATCACATAAACAAGTCGGGTAACTCGTCTATGGCAGTGTAATACACAATATATCACACGACGATAAAAATGCCTCTTTTATTTCTATTCTTTTTATCGCATGTAAAATGTCAATAAAAATGTAATCTTTATTTCTATTCTTTTATCGCATCTAAAATGACGATAAAAATATAATCATTATTTCAATTCCTTTCATTGTAAATAAGTGGGAAGAAGAATATAATCTTTAATTCCATTTGTAATAGGGAATACAAATAATAACAAAAATATAACTTTTCATTTCATTCTTTATTTGCAATAAGAATGCAAATAAAGATTCAACTTTTTAATTTGATGTTTATTTACATAGAGGAATGTAAATAAAAATTATAACTTTTCATTTCATAATTTATTTGCATTAAGGATTGCAAATGAAAATGTATCTTTTATTCTCATGTTTTATTGCGTTGAGTATGCAAATAAAAATGTAATATTTAATTTCAAGTTTTATTTACATCAAGAAATGTAAATAAAAGAACAACTCCTTCTTTTAACATAAAGAATATTTTATGTTTAGCCACTTTTCTAACTTTTTATTTTAACATAAAAAGAATATTAAATGTTTCCCATATTTTTCTATTAACAAAATGAATATTTTGTTTTTATACTTTTCTATTTAACAAAATGAAGATTTTGTTGTCGTCACTTCTAACACAACACAAAATCATCATGTGTAATATATTTGTTCGCCGTTAATTCTAACACAAACAAATCATATATGTAGTATATTTATTCGTTGTCAATTCTAACACAACAAATCATATATGTAGTATATTTGTTCGTTGTCAATTCTAACACAACAAATCATATATTTAGTATATTTGTTGATTTAATACAGATCTATTCATACAATAACAGATCCAAGCAATACAGTACAAAACAATTCATCAAATCACAGACAAAAATTCACTACATCACAGTTCTGCATATATAACACACAAACAGACATTTAACAGCAATAAAACAATTTATTTAGTTAATTAAATGTTAAAAGCAGAAATTCTCACATTGATATGGCTGAAAATTCGACTGTCTCGGAATCAGCTCTGGTCTGCGCCATCGCGAAGATCTCGGAAAGATGAGTCCAACGCAACTGACACTTCGTTAATCGGACCTCGTACGAAAGAGATATTGATTTTTAAAGCTTGTATAAATTAAATATTTAAATAATAATAAAAAAAGAACCTTCTTCCTCGCCGTAACAAAGCCGCATTGCTGAAACCCAATTCACGCCGTGTGCCCTTCTGCACGCACCCCTATCCGAGGGCCTAGGACCTGATCAGACTCCGCCACGTCGTAGCTCCGCCCGCAAGCCACCACCGCCCAGAACCGCCTGAAGCTCGGCCTCCTCCCTGAGCCGCACGGCACGTGCAAACCCCCGGCCAACTTGGCCTCGAAATTCGCGAAATCCGTGCACTGAAACTTGATCATCGCCGTATGGATTTGAAGAGCTCGGAATTCTCTTCGATTTGACGTATAGTTTGTAAAATTTCGTTGAGCGGATTGAAAGATATTAAGGTTTGAAATTCGGACAATTCTGGCCCTTGAACTGACCTGGCAGCTGGCCATTGAAATTAGGGTTTCAGCTCGAATTTTTTTAATAATATTTTAATATTAAATCTCGAAAATTGTGCTTAAAAGGTGGATTTTTGGGCTTTCTCTGATTTGGGCCTGCTTACTGTCGTCTTAAGGTTTTTAACACCTTCTGAACGCAATGGGATAGGTCCCGTTGCCCAATTCCGACATATGTACGATTTTTATTTAAATTGCATTAAAAATTAATTAATTAAATATTGACCGTACATTAAAATATGCCGGGCCACATACAACCTCAGAAAATTCTAAAAAAAAATATGTTTAGCTTTCTTATGACGATACGAATCCAACAAAATTATTTTCATCGAATTCTGAGACTGTTTGAATAATGGCTATTTTTAAGGCGTTTAAATTAACTTAAATAGTCAAAACACATTTTCTTTTGCCACGCTCACATATTAATTCGAAAAATTCTGAAAATTGGAACGTAGCAATAATTTGACATTCCGGTTCCAACAAAAGTGGTTTCGTAGAAAACGGAAGTCGTTTGAAAAATGACTATTTTTAAGGCCAATATATTTAATATTAAAAATACATTTTTAAACAAATAATTTTCGAAACTCAAAATATATAAGTGTTTACTGTTTTTTAGTGCAGAAACGTCATTCCGAACTTAATGGAAGTGGTTTCGAGTCGAAATTCCTTCATATGTGAAAAGTAGCCTTTCGGGCCATATATAATATATATATATAAATTCTACAGCGACCTTTCTAAAAATTGAATTGGCCATAACTTTTGATTTCCGCTATGAAATTTCAATTTTTCAGATTCGTTAGAAAGATATGATTAAACAGATTTTAAAATTTCTTGTTTCACTTAATTCCGATTATTTTGAATCCTGTACATCCAGTTAAAGTTCAAATCAAATTTTAAAACTACCGCGCCATTTCTAACTCCTTTTACATTTAAATTAAATTATTCATTTTAACTTCGATTAAAAATAAATTCTAGCCATTATTATTAATAATAATTTATATTATATCCTCAAAATTCATTAAATTTTTCTAAAATAAATTTTTTAATTTGGTTCAGAATTTGCGGGTTGTTACAATCTCCCCCACTTAAAATCTTTCGTCCTCGAAAAGGAAATGAAGCTAAAGTTGTTTATTTGACTAATTTAATTTTCATTCTCTAATTGTTTAATAATTTTATTAGTTGAACTCTATTCACACAACACATTCATCAATCAATTAGTTGATTAAATTTTCAAAAATATATAACTTTTATATATTCAAAAATCATATTTTCTAAAATCGAATTATAATAACAAGTATGTTAATTATGAATTCTTCTTCACTCTGACTCATTCTAGGGCGTTGCTAACCCCATCTCTAATGAGTATTCTCATTCTAGGATACTGCTGATCCTATCTCTAATGAGTATTCTTATTAGATATTACAAATCCAACCTCTTGATGAGTCTTTTGTTTAGTTCTAACGAGTTGTACCCCAAAGATTTGAGCTGACCCGAGCTCTGATACCTGCTGTAATGGTACCGCGAAATCCGGTAGGCTTTGCAACCATCCCTTCATCCTCCAATACAGCAGGTAAAACCCACCGTGGCTTACAGTTGCACCCCAGACACCTTGTTTTAACGGCGACCCTTTCGGGATCCCCCGGCCGCAGCTTACCAACCCTAAAAAGGACATGTGGGGTAAGAGTCTCCCGTTCGCCACCAAACCGCGAAGCGAGAACCCCCCATCATGTTGCATCCTATTACCGGGCATGCCAAACAAGGACTGGTGTGAGAATTCTATACTTAACTTATCTAAATAGTAGGCTTAATCACAGGACCACGCCGCTAACGCGAACGGGTTTACTCCATTGGATTGCCAGTGCATAATTAAAGTAAATAGTCAAATAACGCAATGCTTTTTAGAAAAATGAAACCATTATAAGACTCAGGTCCCATCACACAATGCAATGCACACCAGATGATAGGGTTTTACCTTATAATGGTCAAAAGATGCTTGATACGTAAAAACGATATTATTTAGTGTGTATATATATATTTAAAACATTCAAATATAATATCAATCCTAGACGGCATAGGTACCATATACTATGTCACCGTACTAGTTATACAATCGAAACCGCAAGGGCGTATTGGGAATTGGGAATTGGGTTTCCATCATGAGATCGAGGCTAGTGATCGTCCTCTTCCGATTTGAGACAATCTAGCAAATGCCTCAGGATCCCCCGCAGTGAACCCTTGGATGCGGTAGGGCCGGTCCCTACCTAACGGTAGTGGATTAGTTATGCCTGAACACACGTTTCCCGGTCCCTTTGGACCTATAATATGACCACTTCCGGCCTATAAAATCCCGAGGTACCTCAATCCAAATTCACATAAGTAAAATGCCGGGCCGTGTTAAAGCCCAAACACCACTCCTAGCTAGAAAGAAACGTGTGCACTCCCTACGGTCCATATCCCGTTTTTGACTCATACCGGGGCGTGAGGCTCGCGAAGTCATGATATACACAAAGCTATGCCTAAGGAGACTGTGCTTTGATCATCAACCACAAGGCCTGCTTTTCAACAAAGCCTTGATCATTTGCATCTTAGCATGTCACATTGTCAGACCCTACCATATTATTGATCATCTACCAATATATATATAACCTCTAAGCTCATACGTCTTAGAGAAGGAAGATAAGTAAAGAATAAATTCTTCACCACCAAACAGAAATATATAATCAGTAGCGTTCAACAAATACAGTAGAAAGGAATACAATGTCAGACACGCAATCCATTTACAAGTCTGCTCTGGGTCTGAGCGAAACAACGTCCCGTCGATCTCCAAATGCGTTTGGATGACCATCACCAAATACTTTGCCTTGGAAGGCCAATCCCAATTCAAGATACCAGTCATCATCATCCCAATGATGTGAAAACCTTCAGTCTTCAATCACCGTCTTCATCTTCGACTCTTGATCGTCGTGATGATTATTCAGAATGGGTTAAACCCGGTCTTTCTGAATAACTCGCGTATTTTGGGATAAGAAAACAAATATTGGAAAATTACACATTTCTTCACATTCCAACTCAGAATATTCTTTTAATAAGATATTCGTTTTAAAAGATTCTCATTAATTTTATCAAAGATAAACACTGAAAATAAATCTATAAATCAATTTCCGAAATATGGAATTCCACAGAAATCAAATCAATACATAATCGATAAAGATTTCTGTATCGGACTAATTATATAAATGGAATAACGGCAAAGCCTCTTAAATTCCACTTATAATATCGGTCTTCTTTTACAGAAGCCCATTTCGATTATTACCAATCGAATTTCCACTTAATTCCTATTTAATATATTACATTGAAAACTTGATTTTTAGAAAATGCCCTTTTTAAATCTATAAAATAGATTCATAAGTTCCAAATAATAATTTCAATGTAAATTGGATTTAAGGACAAATGTCGTTTAAAACATCGTCCACGATAAATCCACTTCACATCTCAATTTATTTCATATCACAAAATATAATTGCAAATGCTAGTAATCTTTTAAAAACATATTTTAAAATAATCATAAAAATATTCTTTATATAAAGACTCTAAACGAGAAGTATTCTTTATATTACAAATTCTTTATCTTTTACAAATATTCTTTGTTTTAACATATACTTGGTTAAAAATATATTATGAAAATATGTGCACTTTATATAAAAAGGATTTCTAATGTAAAAATATTCTCATTTAAAAGAACACCTGAATCGAAATGCGACTCAAACATTTACCATCTAATTTGGGTTACATGGATTTCACACACATCATCAAATCATCCATTTACATCCAAAGTGTAAATTCCACCGTGTAAGCGTTAAAATTAAATAATAACGCTCATCACAGCCCGTCGATCTAACGATAAACAAACAATTAAATATTGGGATTAGTGTATATAAATTTTCATCCCAACACCCGTGTGGGGTTTCAACCAACAAACAAATGATAAACTAATTTGTGCACTTGGGCGATGTGTAAAAATTATCGACCCAATCACATAAACAAGTCGGGTAACTCGTCTATGGCAGTGTAATACACAATATATCACACGACGATAAAAATGCCTCTTTTATTTCTATTCTTTTTATCGCATGTAAAATGTCAATAAAAATTTAATCTTTATTTCTATTCTTTTATTGCATCTAAAATGGCGATAAAAATATAATCTTTATTTCAATTCCTTTCATTGTAAACAAGTGGGAAGAAGAATATAATCTTTAATTCCATTTGTAATAGGGAATACAAATAATAACAAAAATATAACTTTTCATTTCATTCTTTATTTGCAATAAAGAATGCAAATAAAGATTCAACTATTTAATTTGATGTTTATTTACATAGAGGAATGTAAATAAAAATTATAACTTTTCATTTCATAATTTATTTGCATTAAGGATTGCAAATGAAAATGTATCTTTTATTCTCATGTTTTATTTGCGTTGAGTAATGTAAATAAAAATGTAATATTTAATTTCTAGTTTTATTTACATCAAGAAATGTAAATAAAAGAACAACTCCTTATTTTAACATAAAGAATATTTTATGTTTAGACACTTTTCTAACTTTTTATTTTAACATAAAAAGAATATTAAATGTTTCCCATATTTTTCTATTAACAAAATGAATATTTGGTTTTTGTACTTTTCTATTTAACAAAATGAAGATTTTGTTGTCGTCGCTTCTAACACAACAAATCATATGTGTAATATATTTGTTCGCCGTTAATTCTAACACAGCAAATCATATATGTAGTATATTTGGTCGTTGTCAATTCTAACACAACAAATCATATATGTAGTATATTTGTTCGTTGTCAATTCTAACACAACAAATCATATATGTAGTATATTTGTTCGTTGTCAATTCTAACACAACAAATCATATATGTAGTATATTTGTTGATTTAATACAGATCAATTCATACAATAACATATCCAAGCAATACAGTACAAAACAATTCATTAAATCACAGACAAAAATTCACTACATCACAGTTCTGCATATATAACACACAAACAGACATTTAACAGCAATAAAACAATTTATTTAATTAATTAAATGTTAAAATCAGAAATTCTCACATATTGATATGGCTGGGAATTCGACTGTCTCGGAATCAGCTCTGGTCTGCGCCATCGCGAAGATCTCGGAAAGACGAGTCCAACGCAACTGACGGTTCGTCAATCGGACCTCGTATGAAAGAGATATTGATTTTTAAAGTTTGTATAAGTTAAATATTTAAATAATAAAATAATAATAATAATAAAAAAAGAACCTTCTTCCTCGCCGTAACAAAGCCGCATCGCTGAAACCCAATTCACGCCGTGTACCCTTCTGCACGCACCCCTATCCGAGGGCCTAGGACCCGATCAGACTCCGCCACGTCGTAGCTCCGCCCGCAAGCCACCACCGCCCAGAACCGCCTGAAGCTCGGCCTCCTCCCTGAGACGCACGACACGTGCAAACCCGACCACTTTGGCCTCGAAATTCGCGAAATCCGTGCACTGAAACTCGATCATCGCCGTATGGATTTGAAGAGCTCGGAATTCTCTTCGATTTGACATCTAGTTTTTAAAATTTCGTTGAGCGGATTGAAAGATACTAAGGTTTGAAATTCGGACAATTCTGGCCCTTGAACAGACCTGGCGGCTGGCCATTGAAATTAGGGTTTCAGCCCGAATTTTTTTTAATAATATTTTAATATTAAATCTCGAAAATTGTGCTTAAAAGGTGGATTTTCGGACTTTCTCTAATTTGGGTCTGCTTACTGTCGTTCTTATGGTTTTGACACATTCTGAACGCAATGGGATAGGTCTCGTGGCCCAATTCCGAAATATGTATGATTTTTATTTAAAATTGCATTAAAAATTAATTAATTAAATATTGACCGTACATTAAAATATGCCGGGGCCACATACGACCTCAAAAAATTCTAAAAAAAAATATTTTTAGCTTTCTTATGACGATACGAATCCAACAAATTTATTTTCGTCGAATTCTAAGACTGTTTGAAAAATGGCTATTTTTAAGGCGTTTAAATTTAACTGAAATAGTCAAAACACATTTTCTTTTGCCACGCTTACATATTAATTCGAAAAATTCTGAAAATTAAAACCTAGCAATAATTTGACATTCCGGTTCCAACAAAAGTGGTTTCGTCGAAAACGGAAGTCATTTGAAAAATGACTATTTTTAAGGCCAATATATTTAATATTAAAAATACATTTTTAAACAAATAATTTCCGAAACTCAAAATATATAAGTGTTTACTGTTTTTCAATGCAGAAACGTCATTCCGAACTCAATGGAAGTGGTTTCGAGTCGAAATTCCTTCATATGTGAAAAGTAGCCTTTCGGGCCATATATATATATTATATATATATATATATATATAAATCCTACAGCGACCTTTCTAAAAATTGAATTGGCCATAACTTTTGATTTCTGCTATGAAATTTCAATTTTTCAGATTCGTTAGAAAGATATGATTAAACAGATTTAAAAATTTCTTATTTCACTCAATTCCGATTTATTTTGAATCCTGTACATCCAGTTAAAGTTCAAAATTAAATTTTAAAACTACCGCGCCATTTCTAACTCCTTTTATATTTAAATTAAATTTATTCGTTTTAACTTCGATTAAAATAAATTCTAGCCATTATTATTAATAATAAATTATATTATATCCTCAAAATTCATTAAAATTTTCTAAAATAAAATTTTTAAATTGGTTCAGAATTTGCGGGTTGTTACAATATGAGAACTTCCTTTGGCTCGGCACATGATTTTGGTTGCACACTGATCTGGCCATGTTAATTGTTGTGATCTTCTACATTGTGTTGCTCCCATGTGCCATCTTGCTGTTGTGTTTGCTGTGATCATTGTGTATGCTCTCTGCCTGATCATTGATCTGCCATTTTGCTTTATATATGCTGATTCGACTTGTTGCATTGAATCTTGTTTAGCTTGCTTATGACATGTACACAGACTTGTGCACTGAGTCGAGATGGTCCACGTGGCTACTCCTCAGTTGCACACTGGATTGGCAAGGCAGTGCACACGTGTATATATATGCATATGTGTATATGCAGCCATCCAGACAAGTTTCCTTGTCTCTGCATTGATATAAATACATATGTTGTTTGCCTTATGGTATTTACAGTGTATCACTGTGAATATCACAAGCTGTCTAGACATAGTCGGATAAATCAGATCAAGTCAGAAAAATGATGAGAAACAAACCGAACATCTGAGGCAAATAAATTTTCAAAAATAAAAATTATATCTACTAGAATTTAGAAATTATTTCTGTTCAAGATACTGTGTGTGTATTTCCATGTATGACAGGTAAGCATGAAGATGACTTGACTGACTGCGAGCAGTGAAGACTGGACTGACAGTGCTGACTGACTAGGAGGCTGGAGAAAGAAGACTGAAGAAGGAAGACAACATGTGTCATCATTGTATAAGTAACAGTGTCAACAAAAAAGTGTGTATATTGAGTTGTATGTAAATGATGAGTGATGTAGTGAAGAGCTTTGTATAAGAATGAGAGAATTGTACAGATATTTGTAATAAACAAATTTGTTTGAAATAAAATCTCATTCTATTGTTGTCAAACAAACTTGTCTAAATTATTCAGTTTATTTACAAATACAAATTCCTGTGAAGTGTTTAAATAGTGGAGTTATAAATAATTGTGCTGTTTGAATGTTTGAGATATAATATTATATTTAAATAAAATACTGTATGAGTATATGAATGTATGTACAGTCGTATTCTACCTAAATATAAATATTATATTCCTGTCTGTGATAAATATATGAAAAAGTACAGTAACAAACACATTTATAAAATATATTTGGTTGTTATCATCAAACAAAAAATCATATAATTGTGTATACAACACTGATATATACAACAGAACGCAGTGGTGAAAACCTATCGAGTTCCAGTGTTGAATTGGGGCTTGCGAATATCATAGGAATGGATGGCATTGGGTTTCTTGCTAGAGCGTGCGCTACAAATTACGAAGAAGAAAGAGGGCAACAACATGCTGACGTGGCGACACGGTATAGGGTGAGGGAAATTATTTAATTATTTTGAACTTTCAACCACGTTAATGCTTATAACTTTTTCGCACGAGCTCCAATTGACACGCGGTTTGTTGCATTGGAATCATATCGACAAGCTCTTCGCGAAGGCACTTGTTTGGACAGATTCTGAGGCTGTTGATTTTTGGGCTAAAATTTGAATTTCAATCTCGTTTGAAATCAAAGGTGAGTGATTAAACCCACTCACACCTAACTAAAATATTTGATTGTTAGTTAAATCAAATTTATGTTATGATATGATTGTTTTGTTTGTTGTTTGATTGTGTAAACTACTCATTTGTGTTAATCGTTATATACAGTATAATTTAATTAATTGTTGTTATAAACTATACGGTTAGAATTTAATTTCTAGTTTAAAATCTCATACTTCATGGCTAGTACACTGATATTATATTGAACTGTTTAGATGTATTGATTTTGATGGATGCTTTGAAATTATATATTTAATGTTTTGATATGTAATTCATCTTGTAATCGACATTGTTTATATATGTTATTGATTTTGTTGATTAATCCCAACCATCACCCTAGATGTTACAGGCATCAAATAAACCCGGGATTAATTATTAAAATGAATTAAGAATGTAGGTTGAAATGATAAATACCTATGACCATGATTTGGATAGAAATGATATATCCTTTCCCAAAATACTAAAATTAAATTTTAAGTATTACACGGCCATAGGATAGAAAATTATATATGGACACCGGTTGGTTAAATAAAAATTGTTTTAACCTTGAATTTTGGAGTATTGTTTGAAAACTATATAAATGATATTATTAATTGATTTTCTTTGAATTTGAACTTTGAGCTTTGAAACTTAAAAAAATAAATTTTAAAGGATTTGTAAATGTGGATAACTGAAGTTAAAACTGAATTGAATATGAACTAAATTTCTCAAAATCTAATTGTTTATCCATCTTTGATATTTACTTTAAATTAACTTTTTTTATAGTAATAATTGAATTATGAACTCGAGATTTTAATAAACGAATAATTCAAAGTGAGAATTATAATTGAAATTCAATTATTTGAATCGAATTGTTTGAAATCGAACTGCGAACCGAATTGAAATATAAATGGGAAGTCAAATCCTTTTGAGTTAAGATATCGGAATTTAGTCGGATTAATTTGAAATTGGAATATGATTTCCAGTTTGGTTAAATTTTGAAGAAACGATTCTAATTCCAACTATAGTATTTTAAACCATTTTATAAACTATTTTAATAATAGTTACTTTTCTTTATAAACTATTTACCTCATAACTATTTATTTTTATTAATTATTTTAAATAAACCATTTTAATAATTAAATAATTATTTTATGAACTATTTTGTATTTTAACTATAGATTTTACTGAATCTAAAAATTCTATTTTAAATACAAACTATTTATTTTCAAATTATTTCAAATATATATCTAAATTATTTTTAAAATATATTTGTAACTATTTTAATATTCAAATTATTTTAAAGTTGGAATTGTTCCAAGATTTAAGTTTGGTTGTAAATGGAGATTTTAGTATGAAATATTCTATCTCGACTATTGAAACGAGTTTCAAAGCAAAATATGACATTTTGATATGAAGTATGAACATCTTTGAAATGTTGTAAAAGAACCGACCGGTGTGAAAAATGTAAACGATTGGTTGTTAAAGAGACTGGGATCGGTTATTGTCATACTCTCTGCCAATACCGAAAACCACTTTAACAACTGCGTATGCGGTGGAGTTCCAGAATCAAGTAGGTTGATTTGGAGGCGGTTACTGGATTTAAAGAAAGAGAACGATGATGGATGTCCTTGACCTTCATGTCATAATTAAATGACTAAAATAGGGCTATACCGAACCAAGTGGGGTTAGCTACCTCCGTCGAAAACACTTCTTCCTTTATTACTATAGTCTCTCGGTTTGATTGATTTGATTTGATTTGATGTGCATCTGTGATTTTGGAGTGTTGTTCGAGGTGGGCGGTAGTCGCGGCTATGCGTTACCACCAGTCAAGGCATGTAACTAGTATATTCCTACTCTGGGCATTCCTCATGTGCCTTGTCATATTATCCTGATCGAGCCCCCTACGATTTTAATTTAACGTGGTATTATCACGGCGCATCCCTATTCGCCAACGTACTGGTCTGTTATATGCAAACTATACGGCAACGGTATAAACGGTGTAAGGGTAATAATGGTAATCTATCTTATACTATTTTATTATTTTATATTTAACCATAGACACTATTATAATAGAGTATTGTATTATATAGTATCTAGTTTAACGGATCATTAGGATATGGAAATTCCCGTAACATCTCTTAAGTTATTGCATTTATATTATCACATGAATTTGATTTAACTAACATGAAAATATTTTAGTTCTGATCCTAGTGTTTTGTCTTTTCATTTGTGCTCGGGTCAGCCTGAGTTTTTCAGTTATTGAAGATACCATTATTAAGATGAAGATAGAGCCCAACATACGTATTTATTATTATTATTCCGCTGCAAATATTGGTATATTTATGATAGTTAACTCTGATAATTGTTGTAAAATAAAATCAAATGTATGTTTTAACAGCTTCATGAACTGTTATTTATTTATTATATTTTGTCCTTCCGGTGCGAGATTCTTTATTTGTTTTCTTTTTTTTCTTATATTAATCCCAATAACTATCTGTATTTCAGGTTCTTTAAATTGACATGTGAGGATTATTGTTGATTTGAATGATAAAAATTGAGGGTAGTTACAGCAGAGTCGGCAGAGACAAATGACTTGGGAAACGTTGGGGGAAGGGTCAACAAAAACCAAGATGGAAAAAAGAGAAAAAGGAAAATGGTGTTTCATACCTTGCGATTTGCGTCAATCGTCGTTTGCCACCAACAATGAAACTGCTAAACACATTCATCGCTTCTTAAATGCTACTTCACGCTCCATCATTCCAAGTCTCCAATCAACCAGTTGTTCCTGCAACCTGCTATCCGTTGAATTACAAATCCCTAAATAACCATTTCAAATTGCAGCCCTGGCTCAGAAATTCGACCAAGCCCGCAACTCGGTCAATGTGAGAAATAGGTACTATTAAATGATATTATTGCTTATTTCACTTGTTGTTCTGTTTTCTATGATTAATAACTCAGTTTGGTACCAAAGCATAATGTTGATTTGTTGTTGACTTCTACATTTATGATTCATCATTCAACATTCTTACTTTAATTTGGCAGTTTAATTTTTGGTAATTCATGATTTAGCATCTTTCATGTTATTTTCTGATTGACAATGCAAATACTTTAATATGTCATATATTAACGTTGATTAACTGAAATTTTTTTTTTTTCCTAGTTAGTCAATTGAAAAATAAATTATGTTTCTAATTGGATGTTAAAAAAGTTCTGCCTTTTTAGTGGTTGTTAAATGAAAAAAATTTGTGTTTTTATTTGGCTTTTAATTAAAAAAATGAGTTATGGTCCTTTAAATGTGTAAAATATTATATTTTTTTATCAATGAATAATAACAATTTGTTGTGCATGTATAAATGTATTAACGTTATTGGTTGAGGGCAGGAAAAGCAGAAAAAAGGTTGTTTGATTTGGGCATTAGACACCCTCGAGTCGGCCCTGTCCATAACACCTGTAGCATGTTTTGTTTTTTATCCACTCAAGTGCAGATTGGATAAGTTTTGTTTTATACTCTTCGTATATTAATGCTTTTTGTGTTGATATGTCACTTAAATTTAGGACGCTTTTGTTGTCTTTTTCATGCGATTTTGAAATGTGTTCATTATTGCTTTGTTTTGCCAACTGCCATTAAGCTTTTTTTAATAACGTAACCTCACATTTCGTGAACTGAATGCAATTTTGTTTTCACTTTGCCCAACTGCAATTGCATTTAACTATGAATGTAACTTTCGATTGATTTTGCCAGTCCAAACAATAAAAGAAGTTTGACATTTATTTAATATCATCTATCTACAGCATGAACATGTAGTTCATATGATAAAGAAGCATCAGATTTTTTGGATTTTCTACCTTTTTTTCTTTCATTGACAATTTATATAATCTATACGAGCTTAACGTCACGCGTTATTATCAATATATATAGTCCATGCGTGAAGCGCGTGCCTGGATCACGCGCGAAGCGCGTGGCGTTACGCTCATGCTATAATAATTAGACCAAACATTGCTTATTGTGTCAATAAAGTCAGTCAATATATGCAAAATCCATTGGATAATCATTGGAAGGCTGTCAAAAGAATTCTTAGATATCTTAAAGAAACTTTTGACCATGTGCTCATTTTAAAATCCAGCAATACTATTCATTTGCTGATGCAGACTAGGGAACGAATAGTAATGATAGAAAATCTACATCAGGCTGTTGTATGTTTCTGGGAAGAAATCCAATATCATAGTGTGCAAAGAAGCAAAATCCTGTGACAAGATCAAGTACAGAGGTAGAATTTAGAAGTGTAACTAATGCTACAACTGAAATATGGATTGAATCGCTTCTAAGTGAGTTATAGGTTACAACTACAAAGCAAGCTGCTTTATGGTGTGATAATGTAAGTGCTATTTCATTATTATCTAACCCAATCTTACATTCAAAGACTAAAAATATAGAATTAGATCTACACTTTATCAGAGAGCAAGTTATTAAAGACAAATTGAAAGTAGGATATAAACCATTAGCAGATCAAAAGGAAGATATACTCACAAAGCCTCTGTCAAAACCCTGCTTTACAAGGCTAAA